>JAODLC010000038.1:4046006-4059835 GCA_026781145.1 Hippopotamyrus pictus | reverse complement strand
CAGGTCAGTTTAGCACATCCGCGGCCTGAGCTAGCGGCAGATTGGTTTAGCATCGTGACCGTCTGGTCTGACCTAGATCAGGTCAGTTTAGCACATCCGCGGCCTGACCTAGCGGCAGATTGGTTTAGCATCATGACCATCTGGTCTGACCTAGACCAGGTCAGTTTAGCACAACTGCGGCCTGACCTAGCGGCAGATTGGTTTAGCATCATGACTGTCTGACCTAGACCAGGTCAGTTTAGCACATCTGCGGCCTGAGCTAGCGGCAGATTAGTTTAGCATCCTGACCATCTGACCTAGACTAGGTCAGTTTAGCACATCCGCGGCCTGACCTAGTGGCGGATTGGTTTAGCATCGCGACCGTCTGACCTAGAGCAGGTCAGTTTAGCACATCCGCGGCCTGAGCTAGCGGCAGATTGGTTTAGCATCGTGACCGTCTGGTCTGACCTAGACCAGGTCAGTTTAGCACATCCGCGGCCTGACCTAGCGGCAGATTGGTTTAGCATCGTGACTGTCTGACCTAAACCAGGTCAGTTTAGCACATCTGCGGCCTGAGCTAGCAGCAGATTAGTTTAGCATCCTGACCATCTGACCTAGACTAGGTCAGTTTAGCACATCCACGGCCTGACCTAGCGGCAGATTGGTTTAGCATTGCAACCGTCTGACCTAGAGCACGTCAGTTTAGCACATCCATGGCCTGACCTATTGGCAGATTGGTTTAATGTCGTGGTGGCCGGACCTAGCAGCAGATTGGATTAGCATCGCGACCGTCTGACCTAGAGCAGGTCAGTTTAGCATCGCGGCGGCCTGACCTAGCGACAGATTGGTTTAGCATCGCGACCGTCTGACCTAGAGCAGGTCAGTTTAGCACATCCGCGGCCTGACCTAGCGACAGATTGGATTAGCATCGCGACCGACTGACCTAGAGCAGGTCAGTTTAGCATCGCAGCGGCCTGACTTAGCGACAGATTGGTTTAGCATCGCGACCATCTGACCTAGAGCAGGTCAGTTTAGCATCGTGGTGGCCTGACCTAGCAGCAGGTTATTCTCGACAGTTACGGCCCCTGAGGAACCCCTTTCACGAACCTTGTAAATCTCAGTAAATTTACAAAACTTTCCTTGCTTGATCATTTATTTACCTGTGTTTTAAGATTGTACATGAAGCTTGAGATTTGAAGGAAGGCGGACACCTGAAAAAAGCTTGTTTCATATTCATAACACAGTAGCCAACACTGCTGAGGGAAAAGCTGGAAGGTGCTGGGGTGGATTGTCATCTTTCTGCATGGATGACCTCACAAACAGACTGCATAATGTAAAACTTCGCAACTGTGTGTCTGACAGTCTGCAGCATGCGAACTCCGCAAGGTACAGTGCTCTCCCCCTTCCTTTTCACACTGTTCACATCGGACTTCAGTCACAAAATGGACAGCTGCCACCTTCAGAAGTTCTCTGATGATACAGCCATTAGTGGATGCATATCAAAGGGCAACGGACTGGAATATAGGGAGGCTATTGACAATTTTGTTGAATGGTGTGGAGGGAATCCCCTCCTGATAAATGTCAATAAGACAAAGGAGATGGTAATCGACATCCACCGCAAGGTGACTCTGTCTGCACCGGTGAACATTCTTGGAATGGAGTTTACATGTCTTTTTACAAATACCTGGGTGTTCACATCAACAGCAAACTGGACTGGTGACATAACATAGATGCCATGTACAAGAAGGGCCAACGCCATCTCCACCTACTGAGAACACAGAGGTCCTTTGGTGTCTGCCGGACACTGCTTGGGACTTTTTACGGCATAATAGTGGCATCTGCTATTTTGTACGCAGTGGTCTCCTGGGGATGCAGGATCTCAGAGAGGGACAGGAAGAGACTGAAGAAGCCGGTCAGGAGCACTGGCTCTGTCCTGGGCTGCTCTTTTGACTCCACTGAGGAGGTGTGTGAGAGGAAGATGGTGGCCATACTTACATCCATTATGGACAATCCCTCCCATCCCCTGCACAAGACAGTGAGAGCATCATGAAGCTCCTTCAGCACCAGACTACTTCATCCAACATGCAAGAAGGAACGCTTCTGCAGGTCCTTCTTTCCATCAGCCATCAGACTTTATAACACCTCAGTCACCTAAAGCTCAGAAATCACAAAGTATCCACTGCATATATATGTAACTTGTGTATTTGTATCACTTGATGCGATGTATGTATGTGTTTTGGTTAATCTGTCTGTGCTATATGCACAATTGTGTACACTAATTTTTATTATTTATTTCTGTTTGTTATAGTATCTTTTGGTCTGTTTTTTTCTATTGCTTTTTTATCTATCCCCTGTGTGGGATCAATACAGTCTTATCTTTCTTATCTTAAACCATGCTGTTCTTTGTGTAAGATGAGTACAGACGCTCATACACGCTTCAGCCCTTTGAAATGTGCCCTCAGCATTTCAGCCTATACTTATTTGCTTACAATATTGTCAACATAAGCTATCAATTACGTTTTTGCTGGGAGGCTCAAGCCTAATAGAGGATTTACCAATAGTAAATGTTCTTCTGTCAAGTCTGTCAAGCTATATGCTGCATAATCATTCTCATTCTATTCAACAAGTTGTTTGTTTTGGCAGAGACCCCAATGGCAGTGGACTTGGGCTGCGGGGATGAAAATACTTCATTTGTTACTACTTTTGGCCTTTCTAATTCCTTTGGGGCTCATTGTTTGACGCAAACCATTTATCTTGGGCCCATGATTTGGCTCAGTGTTGGCCCTTTCACTCTCATCGCTAGAGCTCAAAGCTAAATTAGCATCCACCCTGAACGTTCACTCAAACACAAAGGAGCAGATTGTAGCTGTCGGATTTTGGGCACATTATGAGAAGAGCCAGCGGCTTGGAGAAGGTCACGATGCTTGCAAATGATGAAGGTTGAAAGAGGAAGAGGATGACCAGCAACAAGATGGATAGACTCTATTGTCAGAACAATAAACACAACTTAGTGGAGCCTGTAGGCTCAGGTGGAAGAGAATGTTATGGGGAAATGCCATCTACATGATCACCAGGAGTTCCACATCCACCAGATGGCACTTATTATTATTATTATATATAATAATAATAATCATAATAATAATAATAATTGTTATTATTATAACAGTTAGAACAATCCATCAATACAACATCTTCCATAGTTGCCCAATTCAATGTTAATTGATTTATGAGTCTGAGGTGACTTAAACAAATGTTTGTTCTGGTGTCATCTGGTGATGATTGTGGTGAGCAACCCCATGCCAAACCCCCTTTTCCACTGAATAACATATCATGCCATTGTAATATATCCTACAATAAGATAAGATTTATTGTCATTGTGCAAAACACAATATTACACTAAATATGTTTTTTGAAGATATTATTGGTCTCATGGGAAATGGCATTTGATGGCATTAGCAATGCAATCCCAGAGATATCATCACCTTATCTGCTCTTCCATCTCTGTTGATATTTGCTTTCCTGTATTCATGAAGTTGTGGCAGATTTTTCGAAGAAAGAGCAAGTTTGCTCAGCTTCCAAAGACCACATCGGGTAACACTGATGGAAGGGATATGCGAGCATGTTTTCAATCATATTGCCGTGTGCTGGGAACTCGGGTGTAATTTACATCGCAAAGCGCTAAACAAAGGAAGTGGCAGGAATGCGTTTTATGTCGAGCCCAGAGCTTTCGGTTCCTTGTCGACCACATAAACGCTGTCCATTAGATGACTCAGGGCACTTCCACTCGGAAACACGGCGTACAAATTACGCTGTCTCAATGTCTGTGCCACTGGGGAAGTGAGCTGCTGATAGGAACAGTGCAGGACCACACGGAGCTAATGGCAGCCCATGGCGCTCTGGGCCAGGGAGTCATGGGAAACGGCACGGCGGATAATTAATACGCCGTTTACGCTCTTTGATGACACGCAGCATCTACACTCCCACCGGTGGTCAGTGATCACGAGGTGCCCGTAGCAGTACCATGCTACCCGTCATCTCCTGCATCAGGGTCTGTTCCATCTCCTGCGTCTATGTTTGCTTGTAACACCAAAAGCTTTCTCCGTGACTTCTCTCAGCAGAGAGAGACTTGCTGGAGCTGCTGTAACTGTCCACCCATCCTCCAACTCCTCCTCTGCAGATGTAAGCGAGATGGAGTGAGATTCTGTCGTTGACTGAGTGGCAGGGGGGAGGGGGGGGGAGATGTTATGGCCTCTGAACACAGAAGCGGCGCCTGGAGGGACGGAGAGGCCAGCCCGGGGTCGTAAGGTCACCGGTGGCGAGGGAGCCTAAGAGCCCAGCTTTGTCCATGGTCCACCAGGCCCTGACCTTGAGCCACGCCGACGCCGAGCTCCACATTAGTCCTTATCATGGTGATTTCTATGGCCTAGTCATTTACCGCTACAGTGGGGCTGATATTTACCGCCACAGTGGGGCCGATTCAGCTGAAATGGTTTACAGATCACAGGGGGCATCATCAAAAGCAGAGGTTCTGTGTCCACCACCTCAGGGCCCAGGCCAGGCGGAAGCATGGCGATCTCACGGCAGCCCTGTGCCAGACAGGAATGGTCCATTTGGACCTCACGGGCGAATGCAGCGGCTGCGGTACTGGCGTGATTCGAGCAAAATTTGGGCACTTTCACGCATCTTGTAAGGATTCATTCACACTACATGGGTGTGATTATTACATGGTCACAGGACATCTTCAGCGGATAGTCTCAAGAAATCCCAGGACACGCCAGACTCTGGGACCTGCCAAAGGCCTTAGCTGGTGTGCCCTTCCTAGCCGGATGTGCTGTTGGAGTTTTCGACTGACTTTAGGAATCCACATAGGAGTGCAAAAAACAAAAGTAATATATTCACATGCATTCATGTGAACATGACATCACTTCTGTGCAGAAGTGTTTAAAGTGCCTGTATCTTACTCGACAGACGTTAAGGATCCTCCTGCACCTACATGCTGGTATCTGTGGCAGCACCATTGTTTCCCATCATTTATGCATCGGCTAAGTTACTTGAGTAGCCCTGGTGTTGTTAGGCGCTTTCTGACCGCCGGAACTTTCTTCCGGAACCAAGGACTTTTGATGCGTTCACACCCCAGGAACTCGATTGTAGTTCCACAGAGGCAGTTCCCAAACCGTATTTTAGTCCCTACTCCAGTGTAGGTACTTTTCATTTGAACACAAAGTACTGGGGAGGCGCTAACAGCGATAAAAGTGCAGGGAAAAGAGATGGGGGTGGGGGAGCAAAAACTGAGCAGATTAAATTGTTTTTGTGCCTTGATTACATTAAATGCATTAATTAATACCCTTTTTGCTTCCATCACCATATTTCTGCTTCAGTAAATGTTTTTAGGTGGCAAAACTTTCAGCGCTTATTAGCAGAATAATGCTACATCATTTTTTATTACGTGGAAAATGAAAGATCCGTCTGCTGGTGCTGGTCATATTTAATAATGAATTATAAAACTGTTGCAGGCTGTATAAATAAGATATATGCAAAATGCTGTGTCCCGTTTTTAACCAATATGGGACACAATTTGTTTAACAAACAAGCTTTTTGTGTCTCCCATGCTTGTTCTCATAAAGGTCCCAGTTATTGTTCTGTGGTGGGAAAGCGACACACAAGTGTCCAGGAGTTAAGTTCCTGGTTGAGACAGCATAGGAACTCCATTGGGAAAGTGCCTATTGGTAAGTCTGTTAAAAAAGGAGAACATTGTGGTTTTGGTTGGTTAGTTGACTATGAATTGTAAAATGTTTGATGTTATTTTTTTTCTATTTTAACCAAAAAAATGTAACATCAAATATTTTACCAATGTCCATTGTGAAATTCTGTTAAATTTAATAGTATTTAGATCAAGGCTGATGTGTGTCACATAAAGAGTTATCCTGGTTGGTGGCCACATTTCTATATCACACCATCAACATTAAGTTAGCACTGAACACTGAGGCGAAGTCGTCCTTCACCTGGGTGGAGGCGTGGCTCATGTGGCCCGTGGGTGGAGGGGTTTCCCAGCCCGTGGAAAGGTGATTCATAGATGGTGGCGCTGAGGTCTTTCAGCCTCATCGTGTGAGGGTTCTGTATGTGGCTGAGCCAGTGTGTGTACACAGCGGCCCGCACCCCCTTCACGGGATCCTGAGCAAACACACAGTGAGCGGGCGGGAGTCGGGGGGGGATCCGTCCTACATCAATATGAAGCTCATTCAAGGTCATTTAAGCAGTGAAAGAGCCTCACATAACACTGGTCCCTTCCTACATTGTTCTGCCAGATTCTTCAGAACCCCACCCCCCTTCCAATGACGTTCCGTACAGCCAGCCCTCCCGTCCCTTCTGTATGTGCCGTGTGCGTGTACACACGTGGGCGGCAGCCCGTGCGCGTGTTTCACGTGTTTGTGGGGGCGGCGCCCTCGTCTGGGTGCGTTCTCCACTCAGTAGTCCTGGCCGCTGTGCCTTTCATGTGCCTGTTTGGCCACATTAAAGCGATGGCTATCACGCAGCCACACTCCAGGCCCACAGGCGGCTCTGCCCCCCATTCTCTGTCCTCCAGTCACTCAGTGTCGACAACCCCACCTTTCACAGGAACCCCTGTGTGCTCTAGTGAAGTCGAGATAGCACACGGCGCCAGGAAAATACTGAAGGGATGGGACCTGCATCTCTGAGCCCATGGGGAATGCCTTGCTGCCCCACCTTTGCAGCCGCAGCACACCCTGCCCATGCGCTGGATTCATGGTGCTTGCCGCATTCGGCGCCTCTCCAATCCACCGCTAAACCTTAAGCTAGATCTCATTAGCCAGGCAATCAGGAGTCACACTGCGACGGCTCTGGATGAACTTTCCTTCACTCTCTCGTGCTGATATTCTGCTGCGGCTGTGTCGCGGGGACACATGCGACCTGTGTGGCCACCTGCAAAACTGACTGTTTTGTCTGGTTGCCATGCATCTTGTTTTCGGCTGCTCAGTGTGGGCGGGAAGCAAGCCGACACGAGTCGCTATCGCCTGTTTTAACTGCTGGTAACATCAGGGCTTTGCTGGCCCCTGAGTGTGGCTTCGAAAGTCCTCTTCAGTCACTCTGTGCAATTCCCCCAACGTCGAATTTCAGTTTTGATCAGCTTGGACCTGAGGCACAGAGGTACACACCTGGTGTGGTTGCATTTCTCAGAAAGCTGAACGACGCAAGGCCGCCATTTGAGCTGCCAAAAGCTCCCGGCTGGGCTAGGCCAAGCCCTCGAGGCTTGTCTGCCCGCCACACCCTTTGCTTTCGTCTCTCATTTGCCGCATCAGGGAGGAGAGTCACCCTGTTGTGGGTCCCACCACTCGTGGGGGTGCAAGGTGGTGTGGTAGAGTGGAGTGACCCAGGACACAGCAGGAAGGCATGGACATATAACTGACAAAAAAAAGAAATCAATAATCCCAATCCCCGTTAATAATCCCAACAAGATGTAAACCGCATCATTGCTCCTGGCAGTGACTCTTGAGTGCTTGAAATGCATTTAAATCAGGGTCAGTATGTGTTTTGTTCTAACCGCAGAGTGCTTACAATGCAGAGGTCCCGACCTTCTTAACCTCTCTGACATTGGCCCTTAATAAGTTTTACTTCTGGAGCATTAACCGAATGGTTAAACATATGTCAAGGATAATTTCGGGTCAAATTAACCTGACCTGATGTAATCCACTTTGAAAGGGTGTTTAACAATGCCTACGGGCTTGGGCCACTCTGAGAAGTTTTATAGTACCTTTCACAACTGCCCAAGACCTTGAAAGAATCCACAAATATCCAGAAAAACAAGGACAAGCCCCATCCTCCTAATGAGCTTGACAGTGGCTGCACCAGGCTGCCATACAGGGTCACTCTCAGCAGTTTGGCTCATAAAGAAAAATTCCTGCAATGTGTTATTGAATTTATTGCTTTGTGTATGTAATTCTGTGTTGTTTACATGCAAGATGCCGTCTCAATACTAACATGGAGGTCACTGTATTTTCCATGGGCATGATGTTTTGGGCTTCAAACTTTTCATCTTCCAAAACAAACCACAATCCTGGAATGATCGTGGTGTGAATGTCAAGCTCTCATTAGGGGCGACCCTATCGGAGGCCTCTTCAGATTGGTCAGCCTGCAGTCCACATCCACCTGCTCCCATCAATCAGCCCCTCGAACCCAGCACCGACAGAGTCACAGACTGTCCACCAGTCCTCTAACGGTCATTTAAAGATCTAGAGGTCCTGAGATTAATGTCCTGTCTCAGCTACAGCGCCTTGAGTGTTCAGACACGTTCAGCATGGCATGCCTACGTGCTGCGTCTGCGTCCTGCATACGGGACTCCGTCTGCGCGGGGGCTCCGTGCACCGGCTTCCCCTTTAAACACATGAGTGAGTTTGCAGAATGCGAACTGACGGGATTAAGCACAGGAATGAGGCAACCGTCTGTCTCACTGGCCGCGGTGCGGCTCCTGTCTGGTCAGGGAAAATCCCAGCCTGGTTAAGATCCCTTGACAAAGGGAAACCTGACTTGTTATAGATGATTTCTTAATTATTTCATTTTTTGCTTCGCAAGTGACAAGTGTCCTGAGCACCCTTCTGGGGGAAGGCGGGGGGAGGGAGATCCGTGGGTCATCGTCCCGAGACTCCCAGGCTCCTCCCAGGGGATTCTGTAAAGCCCAAGGCCCTGAAAGAAACCCGGATCACAGTGAGATAGGGGGTGCGCCGCTTTTCATCTGCCCAGCGGCCCCCCGCAGCCCCCCATGGCCCTCGCCACACTCTCCGTGCTCCAGCGTGTCAGACACGGAGCCCCCTTTTGTTCCTGTTGGGATCCGAGCCCTCGGGGGCACTCTGGCTCCTGTCCCATGGAGGAACGCCCCATGTGGGCCCACTGGTGCAGGGCCCCAGGCGCTCTCGGGATGCACCTCACTTCGTACCCTCGTTTGGGTAGCTGACAGGAACTGCCACGCTGTTTCAGTAATCCTGCACACAGCAGGCTGGTTGAAGCACTCCCCAGCTCCTACACCCTGTGCCTCAGCTCCTACACCCTGTGCCTCAGCTCCTACACCCTGTGCCTCAGCTCCTACACCCTGTGCCTCAGCTCCTACACCCTGTGCCTCAGCTCCTACACCTTGTGCCTCAGCTGAGATGTGGGGTATTGAGGCAGAAGGGATGAGGGGCAGGGTGTAGGGGCTGAGATGTGGGGTGAAGGGGCAGAGGTACAGGGTAGAGGGGCAGAGAGGCTGAGATGGGGGGTGTAGACTGGACTGGGAGGACCCCTGGGGTGGAGAGGCGTATAATGGCAGCCCCCCACTGCCATGTGATGTACACTGTGTTGCAGCAAGACGTCACCCAGGTGCTGACGCATTCTCACCTCACAAGGCAGGCCCTCCTGGCAATTATAGCTACACGTCTTTGGGTAATACCTGGCACAGGTGGTGAGCTTCCATTTTGCTCAGGGTCTGGGCAAACAAGATATAGTACCTCCATATGGTAAATGCCCCCTCCCAAGACAATGGTATTCCCGTGGTTCCCCAGCAGCCCTAAATGATAAAGCTGCCCCCCCCACCGACAGAGAACCTGTGGGGGCACTGACTAGCATAGCAACAGCGAACTAATGAGCAAAGAAAATGCATGAATTATGCAAATGAACTGCCCGCCTTTCTCTCCCTGGCCTGCGTTCGGCAGGAAGCGGCATGAATATCGACATGGATTTCCTACAGAGTCGGGCTGAAGCCGCAGAACTGGAGGTGATATAAACCCTGTGGAGGGAACGTGTTGAGCGTTTAAGGCTGGTGAAACAGCTTAATCTGTAATAAGCTGTTTGTTCAGACCTTCTCTGATGTCATTCTGTGTTTTGCTTCATTACTGTCAACTCAGATCCCAGGGAAAGCCTCTCCCGAGCCGCGAATTCCTAACTGCGGACGGTAGCGGATCCTTATGGGGTTTAACGAGCGCCACGGGCCCCCCCTCCGCTTGGGCAAAATGGGGCACGCAGGGCAGGGGGTTTGGGCCTTTTCTCAGATGGGGGGTGGGGTGGAGGCGGCCAGCTTCTCTGAACAAAACAGCATGTTGCACGGCTGCGCACAGCGCCTTTAAGGGGGGGTGTTTGGACCAGTAAGTACCAAAAAGAAGCGGATTAAGAGGACGCGGGCTGAGGGTGTCCTGTGAGCTGTGACCTTTGTTCTCCTCCGGGGGATTATGTTCCCATACGAGTCTCCTCATAACAATGCCGTGGCAGTAGCCTTGCATGAGCCCCCCCCACCATGTCCTGATCCACGCTGCCAATAATGCTGCCGTTATAAACAGTGCAGCCCGTATGGGTGCCGTGTGGCCTCTCCGGGTCTGATGGGCTGTTCTGGGATCTGAGGAAGGGGCAGTGTCTTGGCGATGGACGGGGGGCAGCGTAGGGGCCCGTGTCGGCCCGTAAGTCATTTCCTTGGGTAAACACGCTGGCGTGGAGCACGGGTAGTGGGGTGGGGGGGGCGCATGTTTACTTCTGGGTTAGTTAAATCACCATTTCCGCAACTCCTCTCCTGCCCTCCATGTTTCCTGTGCGAATTTAATGCCACATTTTTGGGCGGAAGAAGCTTCTCTGCCTGCTGCAGCTGTACCATGGGAACCGAATTTTGAGCTTTCTGCCCATTGCAGCCGTGTCATGGAAACCATGCTGCCACCGCTCTGCCTTCAGCAGCTATACCATGGAAACTGCACAGCAGCCATACCGTGAGAACTGCGCTGCCGCCGTACTGTGAGAATTACGCTGCGGCCGTACTGTGAAAACTGCGCGGTGGCCATAGTATGAGAACTGCGCTGCGGGCGTATTGTGACAACTGAGCTGCAGCCGTACTGTGAGAACTATGCTGCAGCCATACTGTGTGAACTGCGCTGCGGCTGTACTGTGAGAACTATGCTGCAGCCATACTGTGTGAACTGCGCTGCGGCTGCACTATGAGAACTGAGCTGTGGCCATACTGTGTGAACTGCACAGTGGCCATACTATGTGAACTGCACTGTGGCTGTACTGCAGCCATCCAGTCAGTACCATGCTGCTCTCCATTCTGCAGCCATACCATGAAAACCGCACTGTCGCTGCTCTGCCTGCAGCAGCTGAACCATGAGAAATGTGCTGTGGCTGTTCTTCCTACTACAGCCGTATCATGAGAACTGCGCTGTTGCCTCGCTGCCTGCCGTAGCTGTATAATGGTAGCTGTGCGGCTGAGGCCTGGCCCAGTCACACATGTTTATGGGAAGCATGAAGTGGGATTTGAGGTGTTTTCCTGGCAGAAAGGGAGTCTGCTGACTGCTCGTCATGTACGCTGCTGCAGATGTGAGCTCATTCCCGCTCATTGGGGGTGGGGGGGGTCCAAGCTTTGGTGAGGCCCTACCATGTGACGCAGTTCTCATAGCAAGCATCTTTTGCCTTGACGCATTTTATGCTGTTATTATGTCTTCCGGAGTCTAGTTACCGTTATGTCACTATCTGTCGCTATCCTTGACGTTACTGGAGCTTGGAAGGGCAGCCCGGCAGGAAGTGCAGCGTCATTCCCATGGTCTGCGGCTCTCTGTTTTCATTACCGCTTGCCTTGTTTGGGCTACAGATGCGCAATATTTTTGCTGTTTGTATTGCAGCATTTAACAGCATGTGTGTGGAGGGGTGCCTGTTTCACACGTGCGGCCATCTGACCCGCAAGGGCAAGCGTGCAGAGGGTGGATGACACAGGGGGGTGGGTGCTGCACTGAAAGAGTGACAGGATCCAAAGTGTGACAGGATCCAAAGAGTGATAGGATCCAAAAGCTGCCAAACTGCAAAGACCACCTGTTTAATTGCCATAGTTGAAAGAGTAAGCTTGGGGATCCAGCAAGCTCTGGAAACCAGTAAATTTGGAGATCCAGTAATTTCATGGATCCCACAACCTCTGGAAACCAGTATGTTCAGGGATCGAGTAAGTTTGAGAATCCAGTAAGTTCTGGCATGCCATGCAATTGCCATTGGCTGGTAGCCAATCCAGGTACCCTGGTCCGGGCCAAAGTGTGTCTTTTCCAACATTTTGACATTTCTGATGCTGTGTCATTTCCATAGCCATGAAGTTCCCGCTGCTGTGTTGTTCCCTGCACCATGACACTTCCGCCACTGTGTCTTTCCCAGCGCTGTTTTTGGAAATCCCCTGAAGTGTACCATGTCGTTTCCAATACCTCGATGCTTCCCCTACTGTGTGATTCCTGCCACTGTGACACTCCTGCCGCTGTGTCATTCCTGCCACTTTGTCACACCCGCTGCTGTGACCCTCCCGTTACTATGTCGTTCTTGCCACTGTGTCACTCCCGCTACTATGATGCTCCAGTTGCTGTGTTGCTCCCACTGCTGTGGCGCTCCAGTTGCTGGGTCATTCCCATCGCTGTGTTGCTCCCGTCGCTGTGACCCTCACATTGCTATGTCATCCCACCGCTATGTCATTCTTGGTGCTTGGTGCCCCCGACACTGTATCATCTTCACTGTGAGCGGACGCGTCGGTGACACTTCCCACCAACGGCAGATAAAGATATCAGCAAAGATCTAAAACAGAAACACAAAGAGACACAGGACAGAATTTAATTACAGGCAGCCGCATGCACGCCGTCAAATTAGAACTAATCCCACAGCTATGAATGTTGGGCTTCTTAAACAAGACAGAGGCATCAAAGGAAGAGCTGCTGTTGTTTATGTCGTCCCGTCTGACTTGAAGGGATGAGTTCCTTTCTTGCGTTACTCTTCCCTGTCTGCTCTCTGTGTTATAAAAGAACAATGTAGCGATTGTTGCTTTGCTCGACAGGATCAGAGCACCCTTACCCAGAGTAAACAGACTCGAGCGGAGAGAGGTACCCCCCCAACAAAGCCGACACAATCAGAGATCTGACTACACACAGTGCAGTCGCTCATCCGAGGAGCCATATTGAAGATGACAGTCTGTTTCTCAGATTTCAAAAGGGGAATGCTTTTTGATTTCGACCTGCCTGTCTGAAGCTGAAATAATTGGCACAGGAACCGTTTCATCAGGCGAAGCTGTTTAAGGCAAAGCTGGTAATTACAGTTTGCTCGTAATTCACAGACTGTTGGCCGGCTATGTTGCCGTTTGCGATGACACATGGGAAGACAGAACTCGATATGAAAGGGAATTTGTAACGAAGCCTGAGAAGGCAGGCTGGCATGACGGATGATGGCGAGGGCTAGCGGACACCCCCATTGAAGCCCACCCTATGGGGTATCCTAAACCTGTTCCCAGGTCTCCATGTGAGGACAGGCCCAGAGAGGCTCGCTGGGCAGCCCCAAGGCATTGTGCAGTGTGCAGGCAGAGAGCCCAGAGCTTCCGGGGCAGCATTTGGTTTGTACCCCCGACAAAGACAGCATGTGGTTTGTGGCCCTCTGTCCATCATGCTGTGAATGAGTAGCAATGCTATGCAATGCTGGTGTGACACACTCCTGTCTAAGCCACATGTGGTTGTGCCATATGTTTGTGACTTGTAATATTTTTGTACAGTGGCTTTGTGTGGTTGCCCAGTGCAGTAGTATTGTGTGATATCCCTGTGTGGTAGCTTTGTGCAGTTGCCCCATGTGATACCTTTGTGTGGTAGCTCATTGCAGTAGCTTTGTATGGTGGCTTTGTGTGGTAGTCCTGTGCAATAGCTTTGTGTATGAGCTTTGTGTGGTAGCTTTGTGTGGTAGCCCTGTGTGGTAGGTTTGTGTGGTAGCCCCATGCAGTAGCTTTGTGCAGTAGCTCTGTGTGGTAGCTTTGTGCAGTAGCCCCATGGGGTAGCTTTGTGTGGTAGTTAGGGTGGAGTGTTGTGCAGTAGCCCTGTGTG
>JAODLC010000038.1:4031119-4045906 GCA_026781145.1 Hippopotamyrus pictus | reverse complement strand
GTAACCCTGTGCAGTAACTTTGTGTGGTATCCCTGTGTGGTTGCTCTGTGTAGTGGCCCTGTGTGATATATTTTTTGTGGTAGCTCTTTGGGGTAGTTTTGTGCAGTAGCCCCGTGTGGTTGCTTTGTGCAGCAGCTTTATGTGGTAGCCTTGTATGGTAGTTTTGTGCAGTAGCCCCATGTGGTAGCTTTGTGTGGTAGCCCTGTGTGGTAGTGTTGTGCAGTAGCCCTGTGTGGTAACCCTGTGCAGTAACTTTGTGTGGTATCCCTGTGTGGTTGCTCTGTGTAGTGGCCCTGTGTGATATATTTTTTGCGGTAGCTCTTTGGGGTAGTTTTGTGCAGTAGCCCCGTGTGGTTGCTTTGTGCAGCGGCTTTATGTGGTAGCTTTGTGTGGTAGCTTTGTGCAGTAGCCCCATGTGGTAGCTTCGTGTGGTAGCCCCGTGTGGTAACCCTGTGCACTAAGTTTGTGTGGTGTCTTTGTGTGGTAGCCCCGTGTGGTTGCTTTGTGCAGTAGCCCTGTGTGGTATATTTTGTGTGGTAGCTCTTTGGGGCAGTTTTGTGCAGTAGCCCCGTGTGGTTGCTTTGTGCAGTAGCTTTATGCGGTAGCCCTGTGTGGTAGCTTTGTGTTATAGCCCTGTGCAGTAACTTTGTGTGGTAGCCCGGTGTGGTAGCTTTGTGTGGTAGCCCGGTGTGGTAGCTTTGTGCAGTACCCCTGTTCTAGTACATTTTATTCAATATGATTCAAAGATTAAATGCTTTCCTTTGTCATCCAAGTTTCGCTCAAAGTCAGTAGTCAGCAATAAAATTGAAATGTGGGAACAAAAGCGGCTTCTTCAGAGTGTGTAAGCTGTGTGATCCCATCTGTTTGTACGAACCCACAGCAGGAGGATCAAGGCTCTTTTCTTCTTTATGCTGTAAAGGGGGAATTATTTGGGAATCACCTGAGTGTGACCAAAATGAGGGCGCTGTCAGCTCTGCTCAGGTGTTCGCCTGGTATGTGAACCTCAGGGCACATGAATGGGAACTTGCCCACAAAGCTCAGGACATGAGGGTGGTTTTTTTTTGGGGGGGGGGGATCTGACAACCATCCAGGGATCTTCGAGGTTGGGAAAGACACCATGCTTGTTCATGTGGATGGCTGGAATCATCTGGGTGTGACTGAAAGAAAAAGGAACATCAGGAGGTGTGAGTACTTTAAGGTACACATCTTGCCCTTGGTGTTCGCACACTTCTGAGGGCACTGTCCCTTGCTACAGCCCCATGGGTGACAAAGTGTCCCCCTCACTGGAGGTATTGAGGTTGAGGGACTCAAGGGGGCCAGTTCAGCTGGCAGCCTACAGCCTCAGACGTAGCCCCCGATCACAGCCCTCTCTGGGGCGGTGGGGCTGCGGGACTTTTCTAGGCTTCAGCTATAACCTTCGTGCACCGTCCTGTAATCCTGAGATGAGATAAAAACTGTAAATTAGGAAGCTTATCAGTATCCACACCACGATAAAACATATCTAAGCGCGTTTCCCAGCATAAATAAATCGCATGCTAATATGGCGTAGCGCTAAGTACAGGCAGCGCTGACATGCAGTTCCGGCCTTCAGATTCCCCCAATCAGACCAGCTTAGACTAAATGCATAATTGCTAATTATGTTGACTGATTGGCTAGAAATGTAAACATTTCAAAGGACGCGGGGCAAAGAAAAAGGTAATGAAGTCCTTAAATACTCAGGCTTCTGTGTAATTTCTGAGTTAATTATAGTGTGGGTTTCTCAGAATATCCAGCATTATTCTACATTTGCACAATGAGCTTTAATTATTATTTGTACCTACAAGTAATCATTTGTGCTGGTTATGGCCACACCTGTGATTCTGTTCCCCGGCAGGCCTGACAGGACTTGTTTTCTTTTCCTTGTTAAATAAAGCCACCTTTACTCATCCCATGTTTTGCTCCCCTGTCCCTGACATCTCTTCACAGACACGCCTCGCAGAGACAAAGCGTGTCCCTCCAGACCCACTGCAGTATTGTGACGGCGGCTGCTTCTGCGATCTTCCCCGTGATGGACAGATAGTGCTTTTCAAAATGCCTCCATGCTGAATGAACTCATCTGCCGGCCCCAGCTACCGCGTGCGGCTAAACCCTCAACGGACAGCCCCGCTAGACAATGATGTCTAATTAATGAAGGCTTTTGAAACGCCTCGTCACAAACGCTTGTGCCACCATACAATATATCTGTCTTCTACCCAGAGCAAATAAAATATTGGGGCATTGCGATAAAGAGAGAGTTCAGTTGAAGCCTATTTATGACATTGTTACGCACTAATAAAAGGTCCTGTAGACTGTCGTATTTGAATCTATCATTATTTTGTTTCCCAAGGTTTGAAAAAAAGGGGGTCTTTTGAAAAACGTTGGGTGCGCCATGGAAACCATTCAGATCCAATTAGCCATTCTTTCTTAAAATGTCTATCATCACGGAGGTCCACAACAAAGAATGCACAGTTTGTTGTAAATAGGGCACTCTTTACAAAGAAAGACGGGCAATGAGATTCACTGAGTTTGTATGTTTATTTCAGAGCATGATCTAACATTCATTTAGTGTCACATTAGTGATTGACACGACTGCTTTACTCAGATATGGGGCCCTGATGTTTTCAGTTGCATTTCGAAGATATTTACTGCCAAAAATGAGAGCATTGAGGATTAACACAGTACCTTTAACTCTGCTGATCTTTGCGTGTGAATAGTCAGCGTGTCTGTAATCGGCATTCTCCACCCTAACTACCCATCTCTCGAGTCAGACATGAATGTGCAAATGACTACTCGAAACCACTACTGCTAATTTTGGAGGGCCGGCACTGTTACTTTATATCATGAATGGCTGGTGAAATGGAGGCAGTGAGTTAATAAGAACCATGTTTGTTGGGGGGCTGGGTGTGCTCCGAGGACCCTGTCACTCAGGCCCCCTGCAGGAACTGGCTGCCCCACGGCCCCCACGTCTCACTGAGCCCTTTGGTCCTGGCAGACAAATGAGTGACTAACTTGGGCCTGGGGCCTTAGTGTAATCTTACAACATCTTAATGTTTCCTTTAAGCAGCATACAGTGGCCTACATGAATCAGTCGTCCTTTAAAGCTAGCTGGAACAAAGGGGGGGGGGGTATTGATCTGTTTCCCTGTTGTAGGATGTAACCCTAGAGAGTGCAAATGGACCGGGCCCCGCCCCCATGCCAATGGCCTAGTAGGATACAGGCTTGTTCCCGCTGTTTCTGGCCCATTGGTCTGGGACTGAGGTGAAGGCTCGTCCTACGTCACAATCAGCCAACAGGGTTTACACATTTCCTTCGCTATGGTATGTCCGTGTGATGTGAATGATGCCCGGCAGAGTGGCCATTGCGGAGCCTAGCAGTACAGACGGGTCGTCCCGGAGAAACAGACCCAATAATCAAGCTAATATTATCCCGCAGGCGTTTGGGGAAGCCCAACAGTGTACAAGTGATGCTGTGGGATTATGTGACAGGGATCCGACGTCCTGCAGCCTGACTTAAGAAATGGGGGGCGGGGCAGAGGGGTGTGGGGCTGCATGGCGACTTTGTTCAAACCCTGCAGGTTTACCCTGAAGTTACACCCTCCCTCCTGGTGGTGCTGCTGCTTTGGAGCGCAGGGGTATGCATGTCCCCCCCCCAGCGTTTGGAGCCCCCAGTGGCTCCTGGTGATTGTGCCGGAGGCTTAGGAGTGGTGGCACTGGAGTTCCCCTGTCAGAAACATCCTGCTCCATCTGCAGGGTTGGCAGCAGATCACCGTGGGACTCCGCGGGGGGGTTTGCAGAAGGCCAGAGTACGAGCGCGCCTGGGCTCAGGCAGGCCGAGAGGCACCGGGGTACCTTACAGGGCCGAGCACTGCATCTCAGCACCACCCCCAGGGTCCCTAAGGCCTCAAGCTTAGCCACAATTAAACTGGGATTTAGTTTGGAAAACCAGGTGATGGCTCACCTCTCTCTCTCTCTCTCTCTCTCTCTCTCTTTCTGTTTCACTCCATGCTGCTTGTTAAAGCAGGGGGAGGAAATGAGCCAGTGAAGCACAGGGTGGCAGAAATGCCGTGCTCTGGGGGGTGGGGGGTTGCATGGTGTGGAAACATGAAGCTTAAATGAAGCATTTCATAAAAACAGGATCAAGCACTTACATATGTAGGATATGGGGATGTAACCTGGGGCAGCTTATGCCGTGATGTCACACCTGACATAGACACATAAAAAAAAAATCACACGGAAGCGCCTGAGAAAGTCCCGTTTGGGTTTGGAGCACAGAGCCGAGCGGTGCGTCGGCATGGAGACCCCTCCCCTCCGTCACTATTGATTGATATCTTGATTAATTGCCAGGCGGGCCAGGACCAGGTGCTCACTGGGCACAGATTGGCTGCAGCGGGCCACGGTCCTCATGCCGTATTACTGACGGAGACGGGCCGTGGCTGGAGTGCTAAGCCATTGTTTGGCTTGGCACGGCTCAGCGTTCCCTGGGGTACGCGCCATAAAGGGGTTTCTGTCGGGTGCTGGAGTGTCCATTGTCAAAAAAATTGTCCCTCGGAAAAAGAAAAAAAATTAGCATGGTAGAATGAAGAATGCATTATGGTGTGCAAATGACAGCTGCTTAGCTGAAACAATGGCTGCAAAATGGCTTTTGGTGAGCAGCGCTTCTTATGGAAATGAATGCCCCGGCCGTCGGGAACGCCGCTCTGCCCAGAACGCCGCTCTGCCCGCATGCTTGTTTGTTTTCTTTAAATGTTTGTCCGTCTGTGATAAACCCGCTAATCGCTGCAGAGGGAGAGATTCTCTATTCATCCCATCCGCACAATTTCTTGTTCCCTTTGTTAGATTTCATATTTAAAGCAAAACGCTCAGATTTGGGCTTTTCGCAATCGCATCTCTCTCGCCTACCAGAGGTAATAGTGGTGAGGGGGTCTCCCGCAGCTCAGAAATGATAAATGGGCTCATCGGCGGCAAGATTAATGATGTCGACTTCGCGTGCAGCTTGTAAACATGCCCATAAATAGCTGCGATTGTCAACAAGCAAAGGTGCAGCTTTTCATGAGTGTCAGGATGAAAGGGTTATCTGGCAGGGATGGCTGTGCCCGTCGCAGGCGAATGTGCTTTTAATGCATGGAAACAATTACCATAATTAAAAGCAAGCCTTGTAATTCTCGGATCTCGATGGCACAAACCGCACCAAGCGGCACTGGGGGCCGATACTTACGAACGCTCCCCAGCCATGGCAAATGTGTGTGGAGGGAGGTTAAACGACCTTTTATCTTTTAAATAATTGCAGGATTGGAGAAATTCAAATGGAAAAAGGAGGTGCCTCGAGCAGAGGAACAAGTGAAACAGGGAAAAAGGAAAAAAAAAAAACTCAGATTAAGAGTCTGAACAGGCAGATGATCTGGCCCGTGGATGTGTCAGTGTTTGGTATGCTAATGTATTCCGAGGTTGGTCTGGGACCCGGCTCCTGGGCACCGGTGCGTGAATTAAGGGGGGCGCACGTGTCCAGATCAGGGCAAGCCCCCTCAGTACCCAGAGCTGTCACCTCGGAGCGTTTGTCACCGAGCGGCACGGTGCCTTCACCCACCACGGATCTGTGCTCTGGATCACTGTCACTCTGCCGTGCGAGAACATTAATAAATTTCTTTTCTTTTTTTGTGATTAAAAGATTCAAAGGCATCCTTACGGATTAGGCTGCCTTAGTCAGGTGCATCTCTGTCAGGAACACATTAACCTTCCACATCACCTCGGTATGGATTGTTGGCATTCAGAGCCATTTTTCTACTTGATTAAAACAAACCCACACTGGGCTCCTGGGATTGTAGGGGGGGTGGGACACCCACAGTTTAGAGCGGGATGCCCCGAATCACCTATTCCTCAGAGCGAATCACCTATTCCTCAGAGCGAATCACCTATTCCTCAGAGAGTACCCAGCCGATACTGTTTCCGCCAAATAAGAGACCATGGCCCATTAGCCATGGTGTGACACTGAGGATGCCAGTCATTTCCAGAAGCATCCATCTGACGCAGCATTTGAGGGCAAACACAGTAAATAAACGCCATAGTCAAAACAAAAAGCCACGTTATCGTGGCAACAGCTACTCAAGGCAATCAAACTCAACGTGGATTGTCTGTATTATGTCTTAAGCGGGTGCTTGAAACATTTGTTTTGTAACATGTCAGTTAATATTTTTCAAATTTGCTGTTTAGCTGGAAGTGCAAGTAATCAGCAGAAGAAAATAGGATGAAAACTGGTCCCATATGGGCTCAATCTAGACTATTTGGCCCCTCACTGGACCTGCACAGGACCCTCTCTAGACTCATGAAGGGCTCTCTCTGGTCTCTCTCTCAATCTGCTCTGGACCATCTCTGGACCTGCTTTGATCCTGCTGTGGGGTCACTCTGGAGTTCCTATGGACCCATGATGGACCTGCTCAGGACCCTCTATGAAAATGCATTGGACACTATTTGGACCCATTTTGGACCCACTCTGGACTCTCCTTGGACCCACACTGGACTCACTTTGGATCTTCTGTGGACCCACATTGAACCTGCTCGAGACCGTCTCTGGACCTGCACTCGGCTTGTTCAGGATCTCCTCTGGAACCTTTCTGGACCCACGTTGGACCTGCACTGGACTCTCTTTTGACTCTCACTGGACCAGCTCTGGGCTGACACTGAACCTGCTTTAGACCCCCTCTGGACCCGCAATGGACCTGCTCAGGACCCTCTCTGGACCTGCACTGGACCAGCTCTGGGTATACTAATTCAATTCTGTTTATGTCATAATATGGTGTGAGACACTTGTGTGTTATTCCATCTTCATCCAGCAAATTCTTCCTGACTTGCCCAGCTGCTCCTATGACATCTCCTTTTCCATACACAGCACAAAACGTGTTTATTCAGTTTAAAAACCCCAATGGCTTTACCAGAGCGAGCATGCAATACATTTACATCGCTAATACAATTACAGACACAAAAACGCCTTTCTCTGCAGTCTTTGGGGTATTCTTCAGACGGCAAGTAAGATGGACACTTTCTTGGGTCTTCTTCGCCGCCGCCCCCCCGCCCCGGGCTCCAGCGGCCCTTTGAAAGCCCGTCCGGCGCGATGTCCCCTCTCCTCATTGTCCCCCCAGCACTGCAGCGCCCGCTTGGTATTCCCCTCACAGAGAGGCCTAAACTTTGGCCTGCAGGATGTGCTCGGGGCTCGCCGACCTCTGCCAGCCCTGCTTCCTCACCCGTCAGCTGGCCAGCCCCCCACCCCCGCCCCCCCGCTCCCCCCTCTCCTCTCAAAAGCACTCTTTAGGACACGCTGGCAAAAAGAAAAAAAGTTTAAATACAAGCATTGCATCTTCATTAACTTTTCTGTTTGTTTGTTTGTGCCATTCTTCTGCGAGATGCGAGCCTCTCTGCCCCCCCGCACCCACACGGGCACATAGCGCAGACCGCTCCCCTGGCTACAGTTGGCGCTGTGGGGCCAGGCCTGCACTCCGCAGGGTATATGCATATGAATATGTCTTTAAATGCTCCCCACCCCCCCCCCGCCAGGGCCCATCCTCTGGCTTTGACGGGACACAACAGAGCTGGTGTGCAACAAGAAATAAAGCCCCCCGTCACCCTCAGAAGTCCCTTTTCATCTGCGTTTGATCACACGGCTGTTCTTCTGTCGCTGTCAGTGCAAGACAGGCGAGCATTCTCTCTCGCCTTTTTAAAGTTATCGGAGGATTGTAATCTGATGAGCACATCTGGCAGCCGTGGGCCGCGGCTCCGGGGGCTTGAATACCGAGCCGCAGTTGGGTGACAGCTCTGCGCGCCGCATGCTATAACGCGCCGCACGCTAACGCGCCGCACACTCACGCGCCGCACACTCACGCGCCGCACACTAACGCTAACGCTACGCCATTCTGCCCCTTGTGAATCAGCTCAGGAGCTAATTGCATTTTCTTCTCCCCCCCCCCTTTTTGGCTCAATCCCCGTGCTCTCGCAAACCCCCGAGGTCAGTTCCCCTGCTTCGTTAAGCGCACTCGTCTCAGGGCGCTTCCTTTTGCCGGCGACCCAGAGGCGACCGTAAAACCAGGTGCCGGTGTGTAGGGATGCAGGATCCGCAAAGGGGAGCCTCCAGCGCCGTCGGAAGGACAGGGACCCTCCTCAGGAAGGTGAGATCCGTCCTCCCGCTAAGGGCTCTCCTATGGGAATGAGCCAGACAGCTGCGGTGCTTCTGGTGAGACTCTTTATTTCTGCTGTGCAGAGCTCAGGAGAGGAGTTTACACGAAGCCACTTATTATTACATTTTGCTAAATTATAGAGTTGGATATTTTCTTACTGAAACAAGTCAGTGCAGGTCCCCCACACAGGGCGAAGGACATCCTCCAGGTCTCCCATCTTTCAGAGCCCGCGCCCTTTGTTATCTGCTACCCGCTCGATACCAGTTTGACAGATAAGCACCTATGAGACACTTATTTTCCTCTCAGTGGGTTGCGAGTTGGCCTTCCCGCGCTTGGCCATGGCAGGGTGGTGGGGGCTCACCTGGCCTCACATGGAGCCGCTCCCTTCGGGGGGGAGGGGGGGGGGAGCCAGCAGCTGTTTTCTCTTCACTGCCGGGCTGATTAGAAGCCCGGAAAGGAGAGGCCTGGCTGCACACTGCGATCGGGCTGAGGATGCCAGCTCTGATTTACATTCCCAGGGTGCCATTTGTTTGCGTGTCCGTCCCCACTGGAATTCGTCACGCTCGGGGGGGGCGGGTCTGCACACCCCCTCCCCGAAACGGTCACCGCCGAAGCCTGATTCTTTCTTGTCAGGAATCGTGGCTGCAGTGAGGAAGCTCCTGCGAGTGTGGAGCATGCGGCAGCGGCGCAGCGCGATGCGCCCGCCGGCGACGCTGCACTGAGGGCTCTTTGTGCCGGCAGTGACGCATCCTTCTGGACAGTTCGACAGTGAGGGATGGACAGCACCGGAACACAGTGACAGGCCGAGCTCTGCGTACACTGTGCTGCCCTCTATGGCGCCCCCACATGCTGCGTGGGATTCTATGCTCCCTTAGATTCAATGTTATGGTGCCCCTCAAAGGCTTGGGCTGGTTTTATAGCGCCTTACGTGCGCTGCGCCTGGTTTCCGCACGACCACTCGGCGCATCACGGCAGAGCCTGCGTGGATTGTGCCGGATTCTCGGCGGGGCCCTGTGGCGTCCTGGGCACTGTCAGAGAGTGAGAAACCACCGCCAGCCAGTCCCGGGCTCTGTGCTCAGCCCACTTTGGCCTGGCTAGCTGCGGGTTTGCCGGGGGGTGGGGGGGGCGCAGTCCATGCACCCCCCCCCCCCTTGTTTGTGTCCTTCAACACGCGTGACTCCCAGGCCCCAGGCTGTGTTTCCTGCCTCCTCCTTTCACCAGCCCCCCCCCCCCAAGCCCCCCCGATTTATTGCACTCTGATGCTGATGGCATGTTAACGATTTATTTACGAGATCATTACTGCGATGAAAGAGAGGGTGAGAGAAAGGCGGGGGTGAGGGTGGGGGGTTCGGCTCGGCGGAAGAGTTCTGTCCACCATCAACTTCAGAGGCCGCTGCCAATATTTGTTTATTTTCCCCCATCTGAGATGTGAGGCCACGTCTGCAGACCAGCAGCTCATTCAGACCGTGCGCAGAGGCTCAGTGGGGCCGCAGAATGGGGGCGCGTTAAGGACGGCCTCCCCTCCCTGAAGCGTCCCCTGAGGACGGCATGTGACCCCCCCCCCCCCCATCTGCGCAGTAGCGCACGTGCGATTCACGGGGACACGTCGGCAAACAGCCCGCACGCAGACAGGGGAGGTTAAACGAGAACATGGGATGTTGGCCGAATCGTAGCAGAACCCCACTGGGGGCGATTAGCTATGCAAATACATATGGAATAAATAAGATGGGCGTGTGCCAACAGCGGGCCGGCCCCCCAACCCTAACCCTAACCCCCCCTAACTCTAACTCCACCACCCTAACCCCTGTATCCAAGATGGTAACAGCAAACTCACGCCCCTCCCCATCTATCACTGCATCCCTCTGTCTACTTTGCTATCTTTCCCACTCGTGGATGTTCTTCTCTTTCGGTTTCTAAGCTGCCGTCCCCGAGTGACTGAGTCATACTGCCTTTTTGTAACTGTAACTTTCACGGCTGCTGTGAATCCGATTCATGCAACCGAACCTGCCCTCAGACCGACGGCCCGTCGTGTCCTTTCACTCTGGCGCATGGGACATCCTGCGGTTTTGAGCGTCACCCCCATCGCGTGATGCCAGGAGGCGGCCGCACCCTCGCCGCCCCCCCCGGCTCTGTGCTCTGGATGCTGGGGATCGAGCGACGGGAGTTCTGAGCGTGCGCGGCGGGTGGAGGATGGCCGACACGGAGCATGGGAACGTGCCGGAACATCCCACACACAGCTGTCACGTCGGCGACGAACACACATCCCACATTCCGGGCCTATTGTGTGACACTGAGTCACGGCGTGGCTGACCCAGCGAGGCCGTCACTCGCATCTCGCATTGCAATCAGAGCTGCAGACTCCATTTGGCGCAGTCCCCTTCCTCCTGATTGGAGGCCCTTGTCCCCACCCCACCGCCATGCCGAGGGGGACAGACCCCTAATGACACCTGGCGTGTGAACCTCGAGGGGCCCAGTGGGTATAACCCTTGGGTGTCAGGGCACGTGCGTCTGGCCCAGCGGCCGGCTCCTGCCTTCCGAGGCATGTTTTTATTGAGGGGGACAGAGTACATGATGCAGACAGCACACAGTGCACCTGGGAAGCGAGGACCAAAGCATCCGATTCGTCAGCTTCCCGCCCCCGGGGCCAAGCTGGCCCTCTATGGTCACAGAAGGAGCATGTCAGGGCTCGCTGCAGGAGCCCCGCCCCCTGAGCGCAGGTGTAATCCATTACAGCTAAAACGATATCGTGATGTCATTTCAATGGCCGGAGCTTCCCCCATTTGTCATTTTAAAAAAGGTGTGTGACTCACTGAGACCGGCCTGAATTATAGCATTGTTCAGTTGCATTTTCACTCCGACTTTAAAGCGAGATAAAGGAGAGGAGCTCTGCAAAGAGGCCTCCTGTTCACTGTGCCTGACATTACCTCACCCTCCCTGACTCATGCAGCACTGCACCCCCACCTCACCGCTGAGTTTCCCCAGAATTCCTAGGTGGCGAAAGCCTGCATGGTGCTGATATGCTAGGAGAACCCCAAGAATGGCCTGCAAGGGGGGGGGGGATTTTCGCGTTGGACTTGTTCACCATTATGAGAAATGTGAGTCATGTTAGGGCGGTGTGCGCCCAGCTGCGTGTGGACTGCGCGTGCCCCAGTGCCTCCTGTCCTGACTTGTCCACGCGCTGGCTGCTCGCGAGACCCAGCGGCTTTTTGCCAAAATAGGGCCTTCCTAGGTGCTATTTCATTCCACTCCACGGACCACGCATCTATGTTCCCGATGCACGAATGCAGCTGCCTGCCTGCTTTCCTCATGCATGCATCATGCCTTGCATCTGCCTTTCTGATGCATGCATGCAGCCCTGTATCTGTAATCCCTATGCATGCATTCAGCTGCACATCTGCTTTACAGATGCACAGATCCAGCTGCATATCTGCTTTCCGAGGCACATCTGGCCACACATCTCCTTTCCCAATGCATGCTTTCCCAGTGCACAAATCCAGCCTTGCATCTGTTTTTCTGATGCACACAATATACGCATTTTGGAGAATGGGGTCAGAGCTCTTTTGCACTAATTATCCTATTGCCACGTGCAGACTTTAAACCCCCCCCCCATCCCATTGTTGGGAAGGGGTGGAGGGGGGCTCAAACTGAAGGCTTCCTAAGAATTTCATTAATGTGATGTGCAAAGGGCCGCAGATGTGGTGAGAATGCTGCACTTCCTTGCTCCTGTCCAAACACATCCCAACTGATCCGTTGTTGACCCAACCTTGCAGCCTCCTGCAGTCAGACGTGTTGCTAAAAACAGGAAGCGAGGAAAATGGTTATGCCATCGCCACTGTGACGTTCACGCATTGAAAACCAGAAATAACGTCCATCGCCTGAGCTTGAATCTGTGTATACAAGCCCCAGCTGGAAAAACCCCAGGCTTATTTGCATGTTCATAACATGTTTTTCCTATCCCTACTTTTGCATTAAGTTGCAACAAAAATATCGCAAACATCACCGTGTCCATCTGCATCCCCGCTGTTCCTGGAGTTACAGAGTACAGACTACTAAGCCTTTCTAAAATCTCCCAAAAGCTGAATCTTAAAGGTTACCTGCGCTTGACTGGCCTTCCAGGAATGTACAGAATGCACCTTAGGATGTCGGCAATAAAAGTATTTTGAGGATGGCAGGGGCACACAGAGACCTGTTATTAGCACAGGCACTCTGCTGTGTGTCATTACCTGCTGGGAACAGAGGGCTGGGAGTCCATCCCCCACAAAAAGCAGCATTTGAACAGGAAAACAGGTAAACAGGAAACCAAAACGGTCCAGGCTGCGTGTACTTTGCAGACAAATGTTGCGACTTTAATAACCTCATGGGCTCAGCCAAAAAGACTCCAAATCTTCCGGGACTCTTTCCTGTCCACGGATATGAGGTGTGTATGTCTATCCCAGCTGCTGATTATCTGGCTATCATTTTATTTATCTGCTGCATGCCTTTTACACCTCCAGGGTTGTGGGTTCGATTCCCAGCCTACGTGAGCCTGTATGCTCCCCCTGTGTTTGTGTGGGTTTCCACCCACAGTCTAAAGAGATGCAGGCGAATGGGAGTCTCACATTTACTGGTTATTTGTGTGTGTGAGTGTGTGTGTGTGTGTGTGTGTGTGTGTGTGTGTGGATTATGTTTATATTACTTTGTGGGGTACAAAATGTCCCCCACAATGTAATAAAAACCTGTTTTTCTGATGTTGTGGGGACCATTTTTTTGGGTCCTCACAAAGATTTGTGAATGCAATCAAAAACGTGAAAATGCCGAAAGTTTCATATTTGTTTGGTTACTTATGGTTCAGGTTAGGGCTGGGTAGGGGTTAAGGTCGTCATATTGAGATTAGAGTTTTCCCCATAAAAATGAATGGAGAGTCCCCACAAAGATATGATTACAAATGTGTGTGTGTGTGTGTGTGTGTGTGTGTGTGTATTTAAGTGTGTGTGAGCCCTGTGATCCTGCCCATGATGTTCTTGCTTCTCAGGTTAGACTCTGGGTCAGCAGTTATGGACAATAGATGGACAACTGTGACCTTCAGACAAACCCTGGGGGTGAAAAATCCATCTGATGAACACATTTCGATAACCACAGTGGAACATTCCCATCATTCATGCCCATAGATTCATAAAATGAGTAGCACTCTTTTTTTTACCTCTGCCTGTGGCTACCATCTCCTCAAGAGATATTAATGAATTTACTTTGGCTGATCTTCCTTCTCGCTTAAGACGTTTCTCCCTGTGAAGTGCGAGGCCAGCTCCTCTCTCTCCCTCTGTGGGGTGTGTGTCCTCGGGCTCTGAATCACTGGCCCAGTAAGCTGCTGAACTGGGAGTGGTTCCTCAGCCGCCTGAGTCCCTGGACTGTTGGGGGGGAGTGAATTTGGTACAGCCTGCATCAGACCGGACAGAAGATGGTTTCCTAGTGTACAGAGAGGTAACATACTGAGGAAGCTGGGCACTTGGGGTGGTGAGTGGCTAAGCAGGTTAGGCTGCTGTGCCTGTGATTGGCAGGTCCCTGGCTTAAATCCCAGGGTCAACACAGTGATGTCATCATTGGGCCCTATTGCTCCTGGGACTGGCTGACAATGTTCCCTCTAATTTTTTCAGCCCTAAGCAAATAGAAATGTCTGAGCGCAAACCTCAGCACTGTGAGCAATGTGTGATCCGTGTTCCCCACTGGAACCGACCAGCAGGCTACACAGGACAACTGTGGCCATAAAGTAGAGGGTGGGAGATATGGACTAGATTAATATCATGATAAAAATCACAGCAATATCTGTATAATGATATATTAAGATATTTGTTAAAGTACTGGATGACTGATTTCATTGTGTTAATGTTTTTTTTAATGTTTTTCAACAGATACAGCACATTTTAGGGATGGCGTTATTGACCTGGTCTGGCTGTGACTCACCCTGTCAATTAGCGGTGTGAGGAAGACTTCTGTCAGAGAAGCATCTGGAACACACATATAAGCCAAGGGGAACACTGTTAAAAACATTTTTAAGCTTCAGTCAACTAATTAATAAAGCTCAATGAATTATGACAGCACATATTATTTATTACACAAAAAGTGAAACGTATAAACATTTTAAGCTTCAATCGCTTTCACATTCACGCATTCGACGTTCGCGATTTCAGTTCGCAAGTTGGCCATGAACAATTGAACAGGAATATTTTTGGAGCTCGCTGAAAGATCGCAGAAACTCACAGACGACGTGCAAGCCAAAAAGAATACTGAAAATGATTTGGGTCGCTTATAATCATATAATATATAAATATTAGTGTTACATCATATTTGCTAGTGTAAGTGCATGGTATATCCTTAATATTGAAGGTGTTTAAAGCACATCTTTGTCTCGGTAACCAGTAAATTTCCTTTTGTGCGGGGTCTTTCAACTGATCCCTGTGGCTGCAGAGCTTACGGTGAGCATTACTGGCTGACCCTGCCGATTAAAAAAAAATTGTATGTCACTTTTGAAAAAGCATCTGCCAAATAACTAAAATGTAAATGCTGGCCTGACGTGTGATGTCTCTGTAAAGAAGATGCATGCAAGGCAGTGACCACAGACATGGAGATCCTTT
>JAODLC010000038.1:4001838-4014033 GCA_026781145.1 Hippopotamyrus pictus | reverse complement strand
TTGCGTTATGATATGGATGATACGTAGCGTGGATCTGCGCATTGATGTGACAGGTGAAAACTTCGATCGCGTTGCGGGACCTGAAAATATTAACCCATTTCAAATATATTTTGCACATTTAACAACGAGGTCCAGTGACAACTTTTCCGCACTATTGGAAATTTAGATTTTTTCACCCCACCCTAGTGTGTGTGTGTATATATATATATATTCTTACAGTATGCAATTATACAGTACAGTATATATATGATAATAATATCAGCAATCATGATAATAAGCTATTCTGCTTGAACAAATGACCTTCTGGTGATAAGCACGGAGTTAATGGTGATTACTTGATTAAACGCAATCACTTGATAATTAAAAAAAAAAAAAAAAAATCAATAAAAAAATTCCCTTGCCATTACTCAGCTATACGGCAGAAGGAAGACGCCACACAGCTGACGAGGACCCAAATAAAGAACGAGAGCATCAGAAGTGAAGGAGCACCACAGAACTACTGCAACGCAGATACATCTTAAAAGAAGACTCACCCAATGATGGAAGGTCAGCCATAGACACGTACCTTTTAGCCACTCATAGTAGACTAGCCTGTATTTCACTTAAACCTAATTTATTTTCTACGATTCCAGTATGTCAAAATTAACGCTGCAAAAACGACGGTCAGCCCCATCAATTAGCCGCATCACCTTACATAACACATAATACTCTAGGCCTACATAACAACCATATATCATTATTACTGTTATTATTATTATTACTACTACTAATATATTTTGTTATATTGTGATTTTTAGGGCTGAATGATATTTCAGGAAAGTTCACACTGCCATATTTTAAGTTATATTAGGGAGCTGAAAATTATCTATAGGCCTATAGCCAAACAGAATTTATCTATTAACAGAGTCCGTCAGATAAGTTGGTGGCGTGTTATGCTAACAGACGCAATGCAGTGCCGACAAATCACTTGCTTTTGCTCAAAATTGTCTCTGAGGAATAGAAAAAACAGCAGAGGATGAGTGCATTTTCAAGACCGGCGCTTGCTCACTTTTTTCCTTCTCGTTCATTTTTTGTCATTTCTCACAAGTCGCCACATGAGCGAGTTCAACGGCAAAGATGACAACAATCATGATTGTCTCAGAGAGCGCATGCAGAGTTTAAAAAAAAGTAGAGGTGGTAAGCTGTAGACTTATTTATACATATACTAGATAATTTTGTAAAGGAAACACCATTAAAATTGTAAAGCTTGCTAAGTTTGGTTTCCAGTGACTGGGTAAAAATGTTTTAACGCAACTTATTGGTAATTTGAACCCAGCAGACTATCATGCTCCTTGCGATGTGACAACTGCATGTGCATGAAATGCGACACCGATATTAGCATGGCACATCACATACGCCGGGGGCTATGGTGGCATGTTGGTGCAGAGGGTAGCGCTGTCGCAAATTATATTATACATGATTACTCAAGAAATCAACTGATTAAGCAGTACATTATACGATTACTGATATAATTGATAGTGACAACCCTACTAATTTGGTGATGTCATACAATGAAGACTCTGATTGGTTAAAGAAGTGAAACAGAAGCCCCTCCCTTGTTGACCCAAGGACACACTGAACTCAGGAAAATCAGGAACCTGTTCAAACCTGTGTTAGAACACTGCTCTCCTGAATTAAGTGGATGAAGGTAACAGAAAGCCAAGCCTGGAGGGGGGTGCAGATACTCACTGGGATCTGATGCTGCTCCAGTTGCATCTGGAGAAACTCCACCTCCAGAAGTCACCCAGCTCCCTGAGGCCTGCCAACCCCCCGTAGAGGTACATGCCGTCCTGGTGCACCACAGCCGAGTGTCCGTGACGTGGTCCGGGGCCCGTCTCTCCCTGCGCACGGGTCAGTGACGACCACACGCCCGAGTCTGCCGTACACAGCGCAGCCAGTAAATGTAGTAGCTACACCATGGCATTCTGGGAAGCTACAGTACCAGCACCCGTAATGTGAGATAGCAAGCTGGGCTGGTGATTCAGTTAATGATCATTTGGCTGTTAATGAGCACTGCTCCTCCTTAACCTGCTGCTAATATTACTTCGCTTCTTTTAACACGTAAGCTCACTTTACATTTTTTACTTTTCTATTTTTTCCGACATACTCTGAATTTGACATCCTTGTGAAGTTCTACTTCGGCGTTGGCTCTGCACTCACCGAAATGAAAGCTCCAGAACTCCCCCGATGAGCCTTTCAGGTCGACGTATCCCCCAAACACATACATGGTCGCCTCAAAAGCCACAGCGCTGTGCCCCTTCCTGTTCGCAGGAGCCCTGCGCTAAAACATGCGGTTTGCAGTTAGGCGCTGTTTCACTGGCAGGCAGCCGTGAGGCGCTGTCTGCAGACTGGGCTGCTAATGGGCCCGTATCCGGGCCCTGTCACCGTACCTATCCCACACCCGTCAGGCACGCGGACTCATCGTCCTGATTACACACCTGTGACTGATGGTCCTCATCCTGGCAGTGCTGCCATTGTTCAGTATCTGTGGGACAGAAACAAGCAGAACCATTGGCCCAGGTTACCAGGTCACCCCAGCCTGTCGTAAAACATACAGAGTAAAGAAAGCAGCCAGCTGACGTTGGCACCAGCTCAGCACCTCACACCTGTATTGTAGAGCCAGAGAGGGGTCTTTCTGTGAGCATACGCACAGTCTATCATCCCACCAAAGACATACAGGAGATGCTGAAACAACACAGAACCACAGCATTACCAAAGGGGGTACAGCTAGAGACTCTGTGCTAGTTTTCAGGTGATTCACGCCTAATTAGAATTAGATGCCTCTCTTCATGAATAAGCAATGAGGCAGCTAGAGGCGGAGTCAGTCTACAGAGCCGACTGGACATGCCCTTTTACCTGATTGGCCACCATGGACGCCTGTTCCAGGGTCTCCTCGCAACCGCAGCCCAGGCTCGTCCACTCATTGCGAACTGCAAGACAGAGCAGATCAGGTCCCCGTGCCTTCCTCCCGACCCTCATGTTCAGTCATGTGACCGCATGCCAGAGCTTACCAACATTGTACTTCCAGAAGTCATTCAGCGCGGTTTTGCCTCGCCCACCCAGCAGGTAAATGTTGCCCCCCTGACAGCAGCATGCATGCTTATAGCGGTCACATGGGGCAGGGTCTTCCTGGGGGACCGGGGTCCACAGACAGGGACCGGTCTTCCGAATCATGATGGAGTTATTTCCGAAAAGCAGTGACGACCAGGGGACGAGGCTCTGTACACCTCGTGTACTGATGTCCTGCCAAGGGTGATGGTATAACATGAACCATAAATATTAATCACGATTCGTCTGTGTCACACTTTCCCTGGTCGGAAGGCATAAAGAAGCACGTGACACAGGGATGGGAGGACGGGATCAGGAAATTAGGGAAGACAAGCAATCAGACTGTAGGAAGGAAGGAAAACAAAACAGTCATTCCAGCATCAGTACGCGGGGGGAAAAAAAGAAGAAAAAGTGAAAGTTATCTTGGGAAAGCAGGCACTGGAAACTGGGCAAGATAAAAACAGAAGACGAATAACGTGATCATCATCTGACCCTGGCCGGCACAGGAAAGCCGCAACCAACCAACCTTACAGACGGTTACAGTCACAGGTACCGTGCCTCTGCTAATTTCACCGTTTACTCCCCTTCCGAAGAAACGTAAGCCAAGGAACTGTTAATTTAAACGATGTTTTATATGAATCCGTAAAATACTCATCTCAATAAAAGTACACTACTTCGTATTAAAATTTTCACACGGTAAAGCCCTCCAGCGAAAATGGTGACTAAGTCTCAAAACCAGTATATTCCGACTGGTGCGGTATTTCGTCATATCTAAGACTCTTATAGCATGTTCTTGTATTAAACCACAAATTTTCATCATTTCCATCAATGGATTTCAATGAAATGAACTCCTCGATGTTTACTATCACTTGTTTGCTTGATCGGACGGTAATACGTACTGTAATACATCACGTTTATCGGTCATCATTGTAGCTCTATATTCGGACTGGGTTAGTTTCACCTGGGGACGTAATGTAATTGAAGCGATTACCGACAAGGTCCGTAATTTTAACCCTGCCCGAATCTGCCATGCCTATAATTAGCCTATTATAAGCGTCCAGAGTAAGAATCCAGGAGCGAATTACCTTCTGTATTTCGCCGAACCCAGGCTTCTTTCGGCATAGGTACTGCGATCTGGCATCTCGGTAATACAATCATATATGTAAAGGCACGCCTCTTTTCCTAAGGCGGAATAAACATTTATGAGGTAAAAATGCAGCTTTTGTGGGTACGTAAGTTTTCCACACGACCGTCTGACAGCCAACACTTACAGCCTTCTATTACACTAGCCGACTGAGCACGGAAATTTGTAGCTACCGTATGGAAGAGGGAACGGTCCCGTTTTTTTTTTTTTTTTATCGTATTTGATGAATATATTACACCCAAAAACGAAAATTATATTGTAATTTGTTTTCTAAAGGCGTTAACATCCAGATTTTATTAGCTTTATCTCTAAGATAGCTCTACGAATTTGGGGAAATTACACATCTTTCTTATCCTGTCCGAATCGGCTATCCGATCACTTTGCAAACTACATGCCGACTCCCAAGAAGAAACGCCAAACCCGCCCGAATAGGACTTTCCGCTGGCTAGAAGCACCGCTCCCTTTATTTTGACTTGAACGTGTATTCGTTTTTTACATCGACTAATTAAGCAAACTTCACAAGTAAATAAAAATGCATCTTATTGTTTTTAACTGTGTCCTGCTTATATTTATACGTTACCAGAAACTATAGCGTCGATGCATTATTTACCCCTGAACAACACTCTCCAAAAAGGGGCTCCGCTCGTAGTAAACATAAAATTCGAAATTATGGCTATTCGTATGATACAAATCATAATTGCCTGTACTCTGTAATGTCAAGTCTGGGTCTACTCATCAAAATGCTGGATTAAATGTTATAACGTTAACTCACATGATGCTGCCCCGGGGATCAGTTCCGCTCCTTCCTTTTCCGCTGGCGAGGACCCTAAGACACGAGGTCCGGTAGAGATCGAGCTTCTTCGGAGGCGGGCTGTTGCAATGCGCTTATTAACCCCATAACCATGTATAGGGGGTGTAGCAGGAGAGATAGTGATCCACATGCGGGGGTCCCTGTTAAAATAATTTTGTCCCGGCCCCAGGAATTATACACGTTGACCCTCTGTACAACTATACTGCCCCAATACTCTGATACGAGTACCTGCAGGCAATCATTGGAATCTCAACCTACCTGTATTTATTCCTAGTTGTAACAGTACGTATGTTTGCAGTGGACTGCAGCGATAATGTAGGTGGGCACACATCAGGTACGTCAGTGCCATTCTGGAATGCATTAATCAATTCAAGTCCAAATCAGGAAATGGAACTGGAGTTGGGATTGAAAAAAAAAAATCGAATTTCAGCGACATTTAAATTCCAATACCAGTTCCATTTCCTGATTTGGATTGAAATTGATTAATGCATTCCGGAATGGCCCCAACCCTGGCGCACACAACATGAAAGAATGTAAAAATAAACGAGTCATAAAACAGCCTGGCCCTTAAAACCTTTTCCCTTCTTTACTCCGAATCATTGCAGGTCAGGAAAATTACAAGCAACCATGAACAATTGCTCACAATCCATCATACCATTATACACGTGCTCTGAAATGTCATGAGACCCTGCATACTGGGATTATAAATACCAGTGTTATGCGGCATGCAACCTGAACTCAAGAGTTTTCTCAATGTTAATCAGAACAATAGAAAAAGGGCAAGCCCTGCAGTGTTTAAGTACTTGTAATCAAAATGTTAACAGTTTATATCGCAGAGAATGTGTTACTGTGACCTTGAACAATGTACATAACCTGATCTGCTATCTGCAAGACATTTTTCAGTTTTTTAAAACGTTTGTTTCACCAAAGTATGCAAAGCTTCATTTAGAAAAAAACAATCAAGACACACAACGCCACCGCTGCTGTTTGAACATCCTTCCTTCACCGCATTTGCACCCGTTTCCTGTGTCTGATGCTCTAACCGACCACAATCACTCTTCTTGAGAACCACTTGCACTAAAGTCTGTATTATGCGACTCTAGTAAATGGGGGAGTTTATGTCAAAATGTATTTTAAAATCTGTGCAATCACACTCTACCGAACATGAAGCGTTTTTAATTGTACGCATGTATGCAGGGAACCTCCCCCACACTGTGAACTGCGTCACGTCCGGCCAAATTCCTTCTCTTGCGTAGCTGTGCGCGTCGAGTGTAGGGCGGGCCTTTGTGCCTCTGGGTGGACGGAGCGGTGTTCGGCTGCTTCGCGCATTCATGCTTTATTCAAGATAACATCTGGAAAGAAGCGACAATACGTTAAAAATCGGTAAGAACGGCTGAAATGGAATATTCGACATACGTCTCTTACTGGAAAAAGAGATAAATGAATATGACATGCAGTTATCTGTATTCCTTTAGGCGAACGATACAGCTGATTGCGGGTATCACGTTAGTTGATTGACAAACGGAACAGCCAATTGTGTCTTAGATATGCTGATCAGTGCGCGTGTGACTGATACTAACGAACCAATAGCTATCTGGATTTAGCCGGAGCGGGGCGGGAGATATTGGGGATGTGGCACAGACCAGGGTGGTGCTTCTCCCAGACTTGTGTCATGTCCAGTTTATCTCTTCATAATAATTTTCCAATTACAAACTATGGAAACCTGGTGAAAGAGTGGGGCTGCTAAGAATGTCGCGTTTTCAATTATGTTCAGTGTTTAATCCATTTTCTGACGTGTAAAATAACATTTCACTCTTATTGCTACTAATCCTAATAGATAGATAGATAGATGGATAGATATACGTTAATGCAAACATACATACATACTTAATTGATATTAATTTGTTTTGTGCCTGAAAACTCCCTAGGGTGCATTACTCAAGCGACCAGTGGCAGACTGCTAAACTACCGTAAAACTACTGTCCCTCGGCACTTGTCACGGTGTCAAACAGCGTTGAGCCCTAGAGGTGTCCTGGTTAAGTAGGAGCGGGCTGTCACTCTATGAGGGTCCCCTGGCTGCCTTGTGCTCTCACCTTTCCACCAGCATCTCCTGTGGGTGGTGTTTACATGCCGTAAAATGTGGTTTCACTTACTCTTTTCCATGTAAATCACTTCATGAGGTTAGATTGTAGATTGGGTAGTATTCTCATATGCCATTTTGAGCTTCTATGGACTGATCATTATATATATATACACACACACACATACACACACACACACATACATACTTCTATATATATTAGTTTTCAGTTTACAGTTGAATATGGGTAACCCGTTTGACTAATGTCTATGTTTAGCGCGCCTACCATTTAACTGTGTTGCTGTTGAGCTACATTTGTGCCCGGTGTTGATATCCCTTCTGTGACCATGTACATCGTGGCTTTGCATATCTGATACTGCGGCTGCTGCTTTTCCTGCACTCTGACTAAAACAGAAATTGCATAAGTATACAAACAGAAATGGGGCCCCAATCATACTTAGGGCACTTAGTAGATGGGTGCTGGTGCACCAGTAGACATTTTAGACTCCATGGAAGTGTAACCCCTAACCCAGACCAGTTCAGTTATGGTGTAGTTTTTTTCGGGCTCCCGTGAAGTACATAATTGTCCCAACTCAAACCCCCTCCCCCCTTTACGGTGCCCCTGGATTGGTGTGAAAGGCTGACTCTGTTCATGGTCCGGTGACCCTGCATTCTGAATGAGTGATGACTGTTTAATGCCGATTCACTGTCAGACGCCTTATTTTTTCAGGCTGCGTTACTGCTGTAAGCAGCACTGTCACCCGTGTGTGTTACACTGGGGACATTGGCCACTGCTGCACTGAGTGTGTTTGTACTGAAAACATTTTGGCCACAACAGCATTTGTTGTGCCTGGTGTGCAGGCGAGTGCGGCACAGCTCAGGAATAAGGCACAGAACATCTACAGCCAGCCACTCCTGACACACACACACACAGACACACACAGTGGTCAGATTAGTAGATGCCCCTGTGTTGGACCTTCTTTATTTCCAGAACCACTGTAAGGGTAGACGGGCTGAGCATTCAGAGATACCTTTCTGCTCACCGCAGTGATACTGAGCTGCTATTTTTGCACTTGTTGCCTTCCTACTCGCTTTTAACCATTCTGGCCATTCTCCTCGGATCTCTCCCATGAAAAACGTGTTTTTAGCCACAAAACTACTGCTGACTGTCACCCTCAAGGGAGCTGGATATTGTGAATAGTGGCAAACTGTGTCCGATAGTGGTAAGAGGAAGTGCTTCTGGAACGTCCAGTGAAGCCTGTAGGTCCTTTTCCATGTAACAGGATCGGTGTATTTATATTTACTACAGCGCTGAGTAATTTGTTCCCTCCTGTTTGTGTGAACGACACCCATTTGTTTGCTGTGGTTCACGCCATTGAGTCTTCCTGGCACCAAGAATGTCGAAATGTGTGTGTTTGGGGTATTTGTTTTTGTTGGGTAGTTGGGGGGGGGGGGGGCGTGTTAAACCTTCCGTAAGACTGCCATGTTATTCTTAGGCTGCAGACTGAAATGCTGAACGATGGCAACTGTAATTCACGTATCAGCAAACTGCCAAGTAGTGGGCATCACTGTCTCCAGACCCTGAAAGTAATCAAGCAGTGTTTCCCAGCCTGGTCCTCGGGGTCTTACAGACAGTCCACATTTTTGCTCCCTCCCAGCTCCCTGGTAGACAGATTGTGTGGACTGACTAACAGGGGTGGCCAATCTTATCCAGAAAGGGCCGCTGTGTATGCGGGTTTTCACTGCAACTCCGTAATTAGATTGCTAATTAGAGGACTAATTGGCTGAAGAGTCCTTGTACCTGGTGTAAAACAGCTGACCTAAAGGTTACCCCAAAAACCTGCATACACACCAGCCCTTTGCGGATAAGATTGGCCACCCCTGGTCTAACACAATGTGGACTCTCTGATATCGAGCTGGGAAGGAGCAAAAACGTGGACTGTCTTTGGGTCTCTGAGGACCGGGTTGTGAAACACTCAAAAAGAGAACTTGGCCGAAAGAGTGGTTCCCATTTTGTCCCTGCTGCTTAGAGACATGGAAGGAAAGATGCATCACATGAACTGTTGTATTGTATTGCATTGTATTGTCTGTTTTTCCCTAAATCAATTTAATGAACTGACTTTCTGGTTTAGTGTAGAGAAGAGGAAATATATTGCAAACATTATTTCCCGTCCTGGGAATGGGTTTATGGCAGATCTTAGTTAATACCTCTTTATGTCTATATGATGTGTATTAAGTAGCAAAGTAATTGATTAAATGCTATGGTTATGTTCTTTGACAGGGTGTTTTGGAAAGTTAAGATTGTACGATACTTATGGGTTCAGAGGCACAGTGATGAGAACAGGGCTGGTTAGTACACCATGCATGTGATGGGATGGTTGCTGGTTCAAATCCCAGGGTTGGCAAAGTGATTTCACTGTTGGGCCCTTAGGCAAGGCCCTAAACCCCCAATTGCTCCTGGGATTATATGTCCTGCTTTCCCTGTTGTGTGTAGCTTTGGATAAAAGCTTTTGATAAATAAATGTAGAATGTCTGCCTAACTTGGGTGGTGTAGCCTCCTTGCTTAATGCCGTCAGGATGAACTGCACTGACGCTGCTCCACCTTTCACGTCGGTCAGCTGTGGAGTTCCTCTGGTGAGGTTTACACTTGAACCTTCACTAATATTATGGGAGCTCTCTGTCATCTTAGCAAGAGTCTGCAGGCGTGTTCCTGTGTTCTGATGTACAATTGTATTTATATACACACACACACACACACACACACACACAGTTTTAAAACTAGTAAACATACTGTTCCATCTCGTTTGTATATCTTGTTTTAAGGGATTTCAGGAATTTTGTAGTTCAATGTGAATATCTTCCAAGCGAGTATTCGCAGGTGGCGGATGCTTAAAAAGCCCCACAGGTTTTCTCCCACTGGCAACAGCGTCACCTACACTACATTGCGATAGCAGCCACCCCTGTATCACACGCTGTAGCAAGTACGCAAAACAGCGCAAGTACGCAAAACAGCACAGGCTCGCCACTCCCAAATCATACATTGCTTTACTCATATATTACTCGCGTTGTCTCGCAAAATTGTGTGCGCTTTGTTTAGTGAGATTTCCCACTAAACGCTACTGCCACCTCTCAAAACATTGTTCTTAAAAGAACTGCATATCGTTGTGCTACTAGTTGCTGTTAAAAGCGTACGATACTTTCAGATCGTCACCGTCTTATCGGATACTATTCATACTGCGGAGGGTATGTGCGTGACGTCACAGCAGGCGGAAGTCACCGTGCTCACGCCTACTAAGTGGGAAGAACTGCGTGCTTGAATGCCACGAAATCACATCTAAAATGGGAAAGAGCTGTCGTGCGATTGATTGTACATATAGATTTAACACGAAATGGGAATAACTTTTTAGAGACTGCCAAAAATGAATTGGTATCGGATGTGGATCGGATACGTATGACCGATACCCGATCCGTCAAATTGGTCTGGATCGGTGCATCTCTAGTCGACAGGCCGTAATCTAAAAGAGAGAATAGAAGAGTGGATGGAAGGAATGAGGCAGGGAGGTGTAGACCCAGTAGAAAGACTCTTCTTGTGAATGTGGTCCTCATGTTTTAAGAAAGAAAAAAAAAAAAACACACGAAAGATAACCATGACAGAAACCATAAAATGTGGAGCAGTGCAATATGAGGTATGAGATGTCAGCTGCCCCTGAACATCCATTTTAATCATCAGGATAACTGGCCAGATTGTTTCTTTGGGAAATGTTTAACCTTTGGGATGTGAATCTGGCCTCCCTAGTGAACAGTATGGGGGTTCTGTGTTTTAAAGACTCAGTCAACCATCTGTACTCAGAGCCCTGCTTTATAAGACTTTTTTCACGATTTTGTTGGATTGGAAGAATCCAAAAAAGTTCTGCTTTCCCGTTGCTGCAGTTTTCTTTCAGAACTGCTACAAACCAGAAATGTTTTAGACCCACTACAGTTCCAGAACCAGGAATTGCTATAAACCGTGAGATACCATTGACTTGAAAGATTGGTGCCAATCATCACCCTAATACATTTGTTCCACATGCAGTGCACATTATTTAATTAGCCTACTTCTCTTGAGGGTGGCACAGTGGGGAACCTCAAACCCAAACAGATCGCACCTCAGTTTGTGGAGTTTGCAGGTTTCCTCCAGGTACTCTGGGCACTTCCTACCATCCACAGGCTTGCAGTTAGATTAAGTGGGATCTGTATGTTGTGCCTGGCATCCCATTCAGGAATAATGTTCAGGTACTACTGTGAGCGTGATCGGGATAACGGTTTGTTGTACTACGATACTGTAGGTTTTGTACTAAGCTAACATAGTTTACATTCCAGAGAGCATGAGTTAACTAACTTAAAGGCTGCATCCCGTCAGTAAGAAAACATGTGGTGCCACAATGGTTTGGGTATCAACAGTCCCCATTGATAGGGGACCATAGTGGCATCTGGGTCACTCAGGGTTACCATTGAGCTTGAAGCCCATCTTTCCGAATGTTGTCTCGTAACGTCTGAGCCCGTTAAGCAGCACAATCTGCCTTGTGTGTAGCAGGAAGGATGTGGTCAGTGTGATGTATGAGGATAAATGGAATTAAACTCGGCGCGTTATCAGTTAGGAGATGCTGAACTCAGCACACTGACCTCCTGCCTGGTCCCATGTCCTCTTACAGGCTTCTCTGCATCAAGGTCACCAGATGTGCAACAATGGCAGGATGCATGGGGAAGCCTAGGCCTCTTCCTGTGGCTCCAACAAAACCGGGTTTAGGGCTTTGTGTCGTGGGCTTGGTCCAGCTTAGGCCACGTTCTGGACTGATTCAGCCTCTGGCTCCGATGTGGCTCCTGTCTGCCTCAGCAGATCTGTGGCGCGTCCCAACTGCGTTCCATTTGTCGGTGTATTTCCAGTGTCTCACAGTAAATAATTGGCAAGGTAGAAAATCACAACGCCCATGTGTTACATGACAAATTATTTTACTTGGGTACAGTCGAACCCACTTATCTCGACCTCGGCTAACTCGCCAACCCTATTAAGTCGACGTTTTTGAAGTGGAACCG
>JAODLC010000038.1:3929539-3950395 GCA_026781145.1 Hippopotamyrus pictus | reverse complement strand
CGCCCCCCCCCCCGTGAGATCCAGAGCTCCCTCTCCCATCAGTACTGAAACATTTTCCTTTCAGAGTTTTTTTAGCACCACGGAAATGTGGTTTAATTCAATCGAAGTGCGACACCCCCTCAGCCTCACACCCCCACACACGGCATGGGACCCCATCCAGGGCACTGGGCCGCTCTGAATCTCCACCAGAACCTCCCAGACAGCCGAGGTCAGACTTTAGAGTAGCAGGTGTAACATAATACACTTATTTTTAATGCCATACAGGGCAGTAACTCTCCACCATAAACAACCCCAGAATAACCCAATAATTTGGATTAAAATAGTCCTTTGATGGATGCGAGTGCTTAAGCTGTATCCCCTCTTTAATAATGTGCCACTCAAAGATGCTTCAAAGGCATTTAGTGCTGGTTAAAGGTACGCTCCGCTCTGGGTGCTAATCTGACCCTCAGAATGCTGCCCAGTTTCAGTGCATGCTGGGATCACATGACGCAGGGGAACAATCCACATCTAATGCCCGCACCGGACAGCACCCTACCTGACCACATGGGACAAGGTTCCCTGCCCCAGAGCCCAAAGCACTGATAGGCTGAGAGGAGGAGGAATCTGCAGACTGCAGCCAATGAAAATCAATGACACACAGTAAAGGCAAGCTGAAGAAATCGTTAGCTGTAACCTAGTTTAAAGGCCCCTGGCGTGACACCTACGTTATACTCAAAGCTGGCCAGCCGGATCCTGTGAAATGCAGCATTATACAGCCAGAGCCAGCCATTCTGCAGCTCATTCTGGAACATTCTCACATTGACAAGAAGAGAAGAAACGTCTGCTTCTAAGTGGCTGAGCGGCATAACCTGACCACCGTGCAAAACGGCCCCTCCTGGTTTCCCCAAAGACGCAGCGCATCCAAAATAACTTCCCAAGCGCGCAAGAAAATACGCAGTGCAGCTGTTCCAAGCAGAAATACCCCCGACCGGGTATCAGAGCACCGCGCCCCTGCCCTCCCGCTGCCCTCTGCCCCCGGCCCCGACCCCGGAGCCACAGGGAGGGCCCCAGGAGCACACAGGCCGGCTGAGGCCCCCACGATTCCTCCAGGGAGTGAGTTCAGGGGGGCGAGGACTGTGACGCCGGGACAGTTACTGCATGTGCCATGTGGTTCTGGGTCTGCAGGCTGGAGCGGAAGGGAGACGCTAAGGGAGACTCGAGGAGTCTCTCCTGTCTGAGGGCAACTTAAAGGTCACCGAGGGCAAAGCCACAGACTGAAGGCCACTCAGAAAAAGTGTCTGCACAACTATCACTGACACAGCAGGCTCAGTGGACAACAGGGCCCCAGTAGTCCTTGGCCAAGTTCCACAAAGGAGGGGAGTCTGTCAGTCACATGGTCGGCACCCTATTGTGTCACATGACGTCCCAGATATGACACCCACTGAGAGACTCGCAGGCCCCGAAACCACAGAAATAAGCAGCCGGCGTTATTTTTACCTCCGACAGTCAAAGCAGCAGCACGGAGGTGAGAAGCCGCCATGCAGTCGAGAGATGAAAGAGCGGAGCCTGAACGCTCAGCGGACCTCGCCGCCTGGCCCGTCACGTGGTCGTCCCGGTGCGGTCATACCGTGGTCACCGAGTGGGACGAGCCAGCGGGGTAAGGTGTTTTAGGGGGGGAGGACCTAAGGGGGCGGATTCTCGTGTAGGGAGACAAGACGCAAAAGGCTGTCAGACAGCCAGCCTGCTGCATGGAAACTGAGGGTCTGCGGGATGCCCCCTACTGTCTCACTGCTATCACCCACACTCGACAGAAAAGCCAGTCTTCCGGAAGCGGGGGGGACATTCCCTGGTCACCATGTGCCACGTGATGCCCCTCCCACTCCCCGCGCAGCGGCGCCGTCGCCCCATCCAGCGCCACAGCGCATTTAAGCAGCCGTGCGTCACACATCGTGCAGGTAGGTGGCGTCCTGAACAAAAGGATGACATCATTCACTCCGGAGGCTGCCTGCTGGACTGATTCGTCCCCCGTTCCCAGAGGCGGGGGGGGGGTCTACGCGAGCCTTTGTTCACTATCCACCTCCCCCCACCCCCCATTAAACACACACTTTCCGAGGCTCTCCTCTGTTCAGGAATATGACGTCTCCCCAACGCCCCTCCCAAGGTAAAACTGGATCACTGCTACCTGCCCTCCTGGGAGGGGACCCGGGGCTGCATCTCAGCGGAGGGAGGGCAACACAGGCAGGGACATCGAGGTGAAGGAAGGGCGAGAGGGTGACCCACTGTCAACCATAGAGCCCTGGTGTGTTGCGGGGCAGCCTGAGGCTCCTCACCGCCCCAGCTCCACCACACGCCCTCACGATGAGAGCAGGAGCCCCACACGCACAGCGCGGTCGGCATGAGCTCGTCTGCACGAGCCCAACCGCCACGGCTGCCCGCAGATCCAAATCCGGTCAAGCTGCTCTTGTTGTGTTTTGAGGACAATCCTGGAACGGGCGTGGCAAATACTGGGAAGCCGAAAAAGTGGAACAGAACGCGGGATGAATCAGCGCTGACACTCGAGACTGCAGGGGGACGGAAAACGGTCACTAAGGGGAAGCACAATCAGTGATGTGCATTGTTCCTGTTATTAATCCGGACTAACACCAGAGCGGCGCTCTCAGCACAGAGCAGCAACGCCAGCACCTCAACCACGACGGAACAACGGCACTCAGACGATGCGGGAGGGACCCGTCAGGTGAGGCAGACAGCCCCACCTCATGTCACCGGTGCGGAGAGAGCGCACCACTCACCGGTAATCCTGTCCCCAAGCGAGGTCCACCGCCCATCAGTCGGACCAGCACACCCAGCCTCGAAGGTGCGTGCGTCAGTCGAAACCCAAACTGCACAGAAACCAGATCAAAACCCAGACCAATAAGAGCCCCGTGGATGAGCCAAGTTCAGTGACAGTGCTGCGGGCTCGAACCCGGCCGTGATCCTAATCCGGGCTGAGCAGGACGCGACCCATTTACTAGGAGAAGGTAAACGTGCATTTCCACACCCTGAAACAACTCATCAACTGCACATAGCCAACAAAGTCGCAGTGAAAAGGAGACACACAAGTGGGAAAACTGCTCCAGTGACTATTCATCAAGGTTATTACAGGGTGGCTGCCAGTGTGACTGTTTTAATTGCCTTATTAGTAAAGTCACATGAATATTTATCTACATGTCAGTCTAACGAAGACGTCAGGAATGCACAAGCGGCCCAGTGTGCCCTGCTGGAGGGACAGCCGCCCCGCACGGGGGGCCGAAGGAGTGCCAGCATCGCACTGGCTCCTGCAGAAAACCCCAGATCCGAAAACCCTGGGCTCGGTCTCCCCTGACGCCTCGTTTAAAACGAGAGGAGCGATACGCCGAAAATATCTGGAGCTGAAGACACCAGCTTCATTGTGGGAGAGGGGCAGCTCACGGGAGCTGCTGAATTTGCTGAATCGGCACCCCCCCCAAATAAGCGGGTCTTTGGCCCCAGCGTGGAGCCGCTTACAGTGCAGCGTGCAAATAAAAGCACGGTAAGATTCCTCGTTTAGGTTCGGTTACACGAGGGGGGTGGGCCACAATCTGCCCCCGCCCACTGGCACACACCTGCTGCGCTGCACGTTATGGCCTCAGCACCAGCATTCAACACGTGGGGTGGGGGTGGGTGGGGGCAAGAGAGGCAGAATTGACAGCAACGAGGTCAGCTTAATGAGGAAAACAAGACAGGAGCGAAGAAGCGTCCATGTAAGTGCCAGGAATCTGGCCACCATCCATGGTTTAACATTAAAGCGGGGGTGATGTTGCTATGGAAACAGGGTCTCCAGTTTCTCAGACCTCGCCCCACCAAACCCACAGAGACGATCCTTACGCTAAAAAGACAACTCCCCCCGCAGCATGACACGTGACCCCAGTCGCCATGGGTCTTGCTGGCGCCCCCTGGCTGCAGAGCTTGGAACCTCGCGAGGGACATCAATGACCTGCACCTGAAACAGGTCAGTCTAAGAGGGCTCTTCACTTCGCAGTGGTGAAAATGGCTCGCTGCTCAGGCCTGATGAAAGAGCAGAGAGCCCCCCCCCCCACCTGCACCACAGCAACCTGGTATGTGTGACTCAGCTCCAGTACCCCCAGGGAGACTTCACTTTGGTTGCTAGGGAGCGCAGCGACTCTTGGGTGTATGGGGGCACATGAAGAGGATGATACACAGTTAATTTAAACAGTAATCCTGAGAGCTGGGTGGGGGACCACTGGCTGACTGGCCAGGGGGGAAACACGCAGAACACCAGCGGCTGTGACAGCTGCCTCCGTAGGTCCCCAATCCGCCTGTGCCCTAGGAGGAGAGAGGAGTCCCCCACAGCTTTGGCGGCGGGTATCATCATTGCCCTGGATGAACGGACAGACACACATACACACACACACACACACGCGCGCGCACTGTTCCCGGAGGCTGGCTGTTACATCGGCCGTGTTAGCGGTTCTGGTGCACTGCAAAGGGAGTCTGTGCTCCGTGTGTATCGGCTGGAAGGGAATAATCCGGGTTATTCACTGACACAGCACGTCCTGCGGCAGCCTCCCCCGAGAAACTGCATCATCATCATCACGGTTATGATCATTATTATTATAATTATTTTAACGTGACGCGGCGAGTGAGATTAAGGCGCTGCTCACCTTCATCAACAGCTCTGACAGGGTCCAGGTTTCAGGGAACGAAATGTTATTTTTAAAAAGAAAAAAATAACGGGAATGGGGCAAAGGACGAAAAATCCAGTTCAGATCACCCGCTGCAGCCCCACCGAAGCTTCTTCGTCATCATCATCATCATCATCGTTATGATCTTCATCATCTTTCTCTTCCCGAGGCCGTACGCAGACACCCGCACACACCCTCACACACTCCCCCACAGCCGTACATACATGCACACAACCACACTCTCACACACACCGAATGCGGGGCCTCCCGGACCGCAGCTGAGGGTAATCCGCGCCGGGGAAGGCGAGCGGGCGGCCGGGCTGGCGAGCGGCCGTTACGAGCTGACACCGCTCATCTTAGTCCGGCGCCGATCGTTCGCGGGAACAGGGCGAGGCAGTCAAGAGGGGGACTCGCTCCGTCCCTTCGCGTCTTCTTACTGCGACGTCGCCCACTTTTTACTCCACCGCCCGAAGGCTTCGCTCACCTCTGCCGCAAAAGCGACAGCACAGCGACGCAACATGGCGCAGCCTCTGCGAGCCGCCAGCGCGCGGGGGAGGGGCGACGCACGAGAGGGAGGGGCGACGCACGAGGGTGAACGGGACGCACGGGGGGAGGGACGACGCACGAGAGTGGGAGGACACGCGGGGGAGAGGCCATTGCGTGGGGGAGGGGAAATGCACGGGAGGCAGGGCGTCCGCCTATCAAGCCACATCCCTGGATGACCGTGTCTCTGTCAGTATAGGCTCTCAAATTCACAATAAATTCATTTATACACGAATACATAACGCAAGATTACACGACCTCTTTACATAGTTACATAACGCCAATGCACTTCATTCGCTCATCTGCTGTTTATGACGTAAGACAGGCGACTAACATTACATTTTACTTGATGGAGAACAAATACTTAGTAATAACTCAGTTGCTACTGAAGTACAAATCATGAACAATTATAGTCGCTACTTCAAATAAAAGATGCGTCACCATTCATGAATGATGAACAAACACGAGATCAGTATTCCACTTGTGTTATTCTTTACTTGTCTCTTCAGTAGTTCCTTAGTAGTTCACGAAGGTTTACAGAATTAACAGATAGAGTAACAAATATAGTAACTTTGAGATAAAACATGGAACATGATTTATTAATGATGCATTAAAATTATATCAATATGTAACTATGACTTAACTTGTGATTAATTAGTAGATAAGTAATAGCATAATACTATAGTATTAGTGCCCAGTCAAGGGAAGTGTTGCCGTTTTTTTTTAACAATCTTTAATGGGTCTCGACTAGCTTTAATTTTTACGGGAATATAGTGAAATCGTGAGGCGACACCTGGCGGCGGTCTTTAAGAATGTTTAAAATATCTGCACGTAAACGAATCATATTTACAGGATTATATTTCTGCATAAGATATTTGAGTTCCATGATTTCTCCCGGCACTCTGATTCCCTCCCACGCTCCAAAGATTCTGTCTTTAATTTGCCCACGGTGTGTACCTGTGCCCTGCTATGGACTGGCAGCCCACCCAGTTTGTACCTCAGCCTTGTGCCATGTGCCATCTGGCCACTAACCCGTGACCCTGACCAGGCAAAGCACAGGAAAACAAAGGAAACAAAGCAAAATAACTTGCCTCAATTTTATCGCATCAGCTCTAATTGAAACATACAATAAACATGAAATCAAGTATTCTTGACTTTCCTCTGTATATCTGTGATTCACAGATTACTTTTCAAAATATTTTAAATGCTACCCCTAATGTTCATTAACACATCAGTGATCAATTGTCTGATTACTTAACAAAAGTGAAAAGAGAAACAAGTGATCTAGGCATGTTTTTACTTAAATGTTTCTTTTATTTAATGATTCCTGAAACAAAAAGGTATTGAACCTGTTTGCTCAATAAAGTCAAGCAATTTATATGACTGAAACAAAAGAAAACATATAAATGAAGCCACCTCACATTTCAAATCTATCATTGTAACAAGGGAATAGTACTTCACTTAAGAGTTATCCAGCCTTAACCCTTTCATAGACCTTTGTTTAAGGATGTTTTATCACAGAAATATTTTTCTTTTCGCCGCTTGAACACTCCCACATTCCTCGTCTCGTAGCACAGCTGTAAAAGCCCACTGAGTTGAGTCTGCTAGGGAGCTGCTTCACCCCAGAACAGCGAGCAGTATAAAAGGCAGCTTGCCGGTGCGTTCGTGCAGGAGGACGTGTGCGTCAGCACAGCTCCTACGGCGATGTGACATGGCCAGATTCACCTTAAACTGGAACCCAGGCTGTTTGGGCTGTTCCTCTCTAGGTTTCCATCTCCTTCAGGAGGCTGGCAATCCCCTCCCTCCTGGAGGTGTAGGGTGCGTGTTTCAACCGCAGCAGACTGGCAGGGAACAGGTTCCCGCTGGGGGCGTACATCTCCTCACCCTTTGGGCCCATCAGCAACCGCAGGACTCTGTTCCTGGACAGGAGCTTGTCGTAAAACTCCAGGCCGCCCCTGGCGTAGTCCCCGGACAGGCTGGCGGCCCGCCGGTCCGAGCTGTACTCCTGCCATTGGCTGACAGCGTCAGATGCCAGGATATAGGACACCCCCCCCAAGGCCAGAGCCAGCAGGGTTACTGCGCCACGCAGCAGTGCCGAGCCACCATATAGCCCAAAGACCTGCTTGATGCCCACCCCATAGGCACAAGCCCCTGCCAGACAGGCGGGGGCCACCACAGCCTGCAGGACCGGGCAGCCGTTCTCCAGGCGTGCCACCTCCCTGGCCGCGCCGAACCGCTGGGCCTCGGGTGACAGGATCAGGGCCTCCTTCAAGGCCTTGCCAACAGCACTGTCCCACTCCACCGGCTCACCATTGATCAGGACCACACGGTTGGTGATGCCCATCATGTCATCGGGGGAGCTGTTAAAGTTAGCTGGAAGGCCGACCAGTGCCCCAGAGGGCAGCCACGGCACCCCAGCCCCGATGGGATGGAAGCCATAGGCTGAAAATGCTTTGTACCTCTGTGGAGAGGAGATGTTCATGTCCCTCAGGACACCCTGAAACATGTCCACCAGTTTGCCAGAGAGGCTAGCCGGCTGTCCTTTATGCCATGCTTGGTACACCTTTTTGTACGTCTGCTCTGGAAACACGTGGTAGAGCAAGTGGGCAGAGAAAAGGCCGCCACATCCAGCCAGGAGAAGCCCGGACCGGTACCTCTGCACGAAGACGGTGACCCTGGTGATGAAAGGCGAAGGCATCGCAAAAACCCTCCTAAACCCACTCAAGTTGAAATATCTGAAAACAAAACCAGAAAATCCAGTCAATACAACTGCATATTCAAACATTTCATCCGACTTTTAAACTGAGATCCATACGCTGAAAGCTGGAGTTTAAATTCGTGAAACGGACCGTACGTATTTGACATCTGACGGGCTTTCATTTGTATACGCATCGTATTACCAAATGAATACCTACAAATATCCACAAATTCCTATGTAAGGATTCGTCATTCTACATAAAATCGTCAATATAAATACAAAATTAACATAAATTAACAATTAAAGAATTAAGAATACAATATTCACACACCAGAATAGCTAACCTGACCTGAACCTTAGCTAGATTAAATTTCCCAAAACAGCGTTTAAAAATCAGATAGAAACTCTTAATGTCATTATAGCATAATGCATAAAATAAAAGAATAGTTTATTTACCCTCGAAGCACATGTCAACAAGGACAGACAGAATAGAGCATTTTATGCGGTGCCGTAAAGCAAATTGGAATTTTCACGACAGCGCAAACCATTTGCGGCATAAAATTCTACCTTAAAACAAAGCTACATATTTTTTATTATGTTTTAACAAGTTGTTATGTGACTGAGAAAGCTCGTAATCTATGCATGGTGACGGTAATCCCATTTTTTTGTCATTAAAGTTAAGCTTTAATGTTGATACTGCAGACAACTTGTAGTCGAATCTGCAATTTCTTAAACTACCACTAGGGGTCAGAGTGTAACAAAATTTGCAAAAATTACTGAAACTCAACCGCATAATAAAACAAATAAAAATACGGAAGGAACGGTTTGTTTGCAGCTTTTGTCCTAGAAACCCCTATAGCACTACTGGTTCTCACTTTCGTTTAATGTATGGTTGTTTTAGAATAGTATCACAGACACTATAGTGCCCTAAATATAAAACGGACTATCCTAGAAGCGCGAGTAATTTGTGATTTTGTGGACTCGGATTGGATGTGAACACCTTCAAATAACATTTTGTCCTGATCTCCGAAAAATTCAGAGTGTCAGCCCTGACGTTAGTACAGGTGGCTTTACATGTGTGTTACTACTCCCGCAATATAAATTGTATTCAGGTGGACATCGTCGGACTACGAGGACCCCGGGATGAACACAGCTTCTGCAAACGGCAAGGCAGCTCAGCTCACAAGGGGTTCACATGTTGATAAAAAATTATTTGCAGCAGTCATCTGGTGACTAGCATGTTCACTTCACAATCCTTGATTACCGTTGAGGTTGATGGCCAGGTCCCAGCGCACCCCGTCTTATGAAATATTTACCAAGTTTGTTGCTGAGAGGACGTAAAAGAAAGCGAGGAGGGCACATGTGTGAAGGCTGATAACGTGGCACGGAGCATTGCCGCGAATCTTTTGTAATAATAAATATTAACAATGCTCGTCCACAGGCAAAAGCTGAAGTAATTAAAACTGCATTTACGAAGAAGCAGAAGTGTGCATCAAAAATTAAAAATGCATGAAGAATAAAAAAATTGTCCCCACCAAGCACTAATAAAACAGCCTCCATAGACCATTATTCTGGGTTTCCATGGCTACAACCACTGGGAGTAATAATTCAACCAGAGATCCTATAAAAACTATTGTGTTTCATCCAGCTGATCCATTCCACCCAACATACCATTCTATCATGGTTAGAACATGATTAGACCATGATTTATTTCCCAGACAAGGGATATTCATCTGGGCTGGATCTGACACACATTTTTAGAATTTGGTGAAATGCCTTGCAGGGAAGTGTTAGAGCACTGTGTGGATTAGCTCAAGGTGAATTTGGAAAAGGCTCATTTCTGATGCCTCTCCAGACCTGGGTGGGGGGGTCTTTGGGGTGGCTGGAAGTGATAGACTGTTATATAACTCGCCAAAGAAAGTTTAAGAGAACAAGACAAGTAGCAGCCATTATGAAATGGGAAGAAAGATAATAATGTCTCACCTAAAATTACCTAAAGACCTCCAGGTGTCACACATTGTTTTGGTGTTCAAAACACCGAATGATCTGTCTGTAAATGTGCTGCCTCTGCTCCTTGCTGCCAGAAACTGTTCACATCTGCATATGGGTGTGTTTAGAGAAGATAACACAATTCTTTACAACGATTCATCTAAAGCTGGGGTAGTGTCTACATGAGGTAACATTCTTTGACGTCTGTCCATCATTCAGCTCAGTGGCCATTGTGTGAGATCTAGTCTGATTGAGAGCATGAAGCCTGCTTCTTGTTTAGCTGATCTTATCTGCATGGCCAGCTCACAAACTATTTTCTATTTCCTCCTTGCTGTGCTGAGGACTCACATTGGCCTTGTCGAGTCATTCTAAAATAGAAGTCTTTAGCATTTGCTTTTTTCTTTATTTTTGTTGGTAAAGACACATATGACCGAAATATGCTCAAAATTTGATCCTCCATGCATGAATAACTAAAAAAAACAACTTAATGTTTTTTTTTCTTCAGAATTTTGAAACAATTGAGGGTGATTTGCTGTAGCTTTCAGATAAAAATCTAAATAGTCTTACATAAGAATGATGAGAGTACATTTTCCAGCATCTGACCTACGGCATCAGGCATTTCCTTCTGGTTTGGTCCTGTTTGTTTGTTTAAACTTCTAAAGCGCTGTCTCCTTTGCTGGCTGCTGCTGTTTAAATATCTCTGAAATACGCACCACCATCTCAGTCACGCACCACCATCTCAGTCACGCACCACCATCTCAGTAACGCACCACCATCTCAGTAACGCACCATCATCTCAGTAACGCACCACCATTTCACTAACGCTCTCCATCTCAGTTATACCCTCCATCTCAGTAACGCTCTCCATCTCAAGAACACTCTCCATCTCAGTAACGCTCTCCATCTCAGTATCTCTCTCTATCTTAGTAACACTTCCCATCTTAATGATGCTCTCCATCTCAGTAACACTCTCCATCTCAGTAACGCTCTCCATCTCAGTGACGCTCTCCATCTCAGTAACGCTCTCCATCTCAGTGACGCTCTTCTTCTCATTACGCACATCATAAACTTTGATGCTGGTTGTGGAACACTGCCTTGGAAGATGTATAGATATCAGAAGACATATGCACAAAGCCTTCAAAAGAATACAGGTCCATTTGAAATGTATGATGTCATGGTGAACCACAAAGGGATCCAGACCATGCAAATTCTTTTGAATCCCTAGTTCAGGAGAACATTTCTGCAGGAATGATCATTAAAGCTGGTTTCCACATTAGTGACTCTCCTGACGCTGCTGAGATACCTGGCACATTGTGCTAAACAATCTCAAATGCATGATAAAATGTACGCTTCAGGGAAACTAGTAACCTTAAATGAAATCACAAGACCAGGCCAAGCAATATCCACCTTAACTATAATCTATCATTCCTCAGCCTTGTGTACTCCCTGGCACACAAACTGTTTGGAGACCTGTAACTCACCTGTCTGTCCCTCAGATTACAAGACAACCTGTGATCCCAGTAAAGGGCAGCAATCAGACCTAGGAAGGTTCAGGCCAATGAACTCATTTTATTTTTATATAGGCCTATCACAATGGAGTTACCCCAAGACATTTTACACAGTGTGTTGTGGCACATCACAATATTATCAACACAATGAGTGTGCAGAGTCGCCACCAAAAAAGTTTTCGAAGGGGGCATTGGGAGGCTTGTGAACTACATTTTCCTATATTTTAGTGAAATATATTTTTGAAGATGGTGCAAAGCTCTGTCATTCGGGAGGGACTCAGAGTAGAGCCGCTGCTCTTCCGCATCGAGAGGAGCTAGATGAGGTGGCTCGGGCATCTGGTCAGGACACCTTCCATGTTTCGGGCATGTTCCACTGGGAGGAGACCCAGGACACACTGGAGAGACTATGTCTCTCGGCTGGCCTGGAGATGCCTCAGGATTCTCCTGGAGGAGCTGGATGAAGTGGCCAGGGAGAGGGAAGTCTGGGTTTCCCTGCTTAGACTGCTGCCCCCACGACCCGAACTGGAAAAGTGGTAAAAGATGGATGGATGGATGGATGGATGGATGGGTGGATATTTTCCAAGACTGGCAGACAGCTTGCTTGTAGGTATTTCTTAATACCGCAAATATATCTTAAAGTATCTAAATTTAAAATCTAAAATTTCTGAGATGGGTGTGTGTCTGGCCCTTTTAGAGTCACCCATGAGTGAGAATAATGGGGGCTTTGCTACTAAAGGTGCTTGGTGTTTGGGGGGGGAATCTCCTCAAGAGTCTTTGCAAGACTGCTGCCCTCCAAGCCTGGAGTGATGGAGAGCATTCCAAGAGAAGCCCACTTGTTGCTAGGCAACCTCTTCACTCCTCATTGAGAAGCGGCACTTGGTGTGAGCCAAGCCCCCCCCCCTGCCATCCTCCCCGAGCACCACATACATATCATTACATCGCCATTGTTTGGTCTGAGCTCTTTAATAAAAGGACGGCATGTTCCAAGGTGTCACTGAAGCAGTCCGATCAAACGTTCAGCGATGCCGCTTAAGCAGACAGGGAAACACATGGAGGGATGATCTGATTGTTCGTTCATCGGGACGTTCGGTCAGCAGGGATGCCAACGTTCAGAAACTGAATTCAGCAACATTCAGCAGCTGAAAAACGCCCGATGAAGAAACGCATAAATAAATAATGGGTGCCGAGACTGATGGGAGATTAATCAATAGTCATTATAGAGTCTGTTCCTCCTTTAAGTACATTTGCATTAGACTGGGTGGCATGAGGGTGCAATGGTTAGCACTGTTGCCTCACACCTCCGGGATTGGTCCATGTGTGTGGAGTTTGCATGTTCTCCCCGTGTCATCATGGGGTTTCCTGTGGGTACTTCGGTTTCCCCCCACAGTCTAAAAGCATGCTGAGGTTAACTGAATTACCATGTTGCTCATATGTGTGAATGGTGTGAGGGTGAGCCCTATTACATTTCGTCTAAGTGTAGTGTGGTCGCTGTAAGTTGAATCCGATTCTTGAGTGTGCTGATTAGCTCAGCCCAGACTCCTTTGGGGTTTTGTGGAAGTCGATTCTGCCCTGTCAGTGCTGGTCAGCACCAAGCAGCTCCTACTCTTATCGAGGTTGGTCCTCCTCAGGCTTCCTGATTCACCACAGTGCCGTGCAAATCGCATCCCCTTCACTTCGGCAATGCAAATGAGCAGAGAAACGCAGAGAGGTGTCAGTGATTATTATTGTATAAGTACAGCAGCACAGATGGGTGCGGGAGTAGTGTCCCGTATAACAGCTGAAGTGTTAGAGCATCCTTTGTCCAACAAATTCTCTCGTCTTCGAGGTGCCACTGCGTCTGTCTCAGAATGGGCATCATTGACAGGTCTGGCTTGCCAGTGACTGCTCCTCTGTCCCAAATCCAAAGTGCTGCCGCTCACGTAATTAAATTATAAAATAAATGTAACCGTTACAGTTACTGGGAAAAATACAGTATTGTGCAAAAGTCTTAGGCAGTCAAAGAAAATGATGTTTAAATGATCTTCACATTGCTGTAAAACCCGTAAAGGTGTGTTAGTGTAACCATATCAAAACCTCTCTTGAAATCACACCAGTGTTCGCAGCAACCATCCAATACAGCCATTTATCTTTTTGACACAACCACTAACACACCTCGTATAGCCAATCAGTATCTCACTGACTTTTAACTTAATAAGTGAGCTGGGCCGAAATTCAATAAATACATGGACTGGCTGAGGTACCTCTGAAGAGAGGTTTGGGAACTGAAGCGGTGTTCATCTGGCCATCCAATTACATCGATATCAATAACTTTTTGGGTAACAAAAGAAATTCTTACCAGTTATTGTGTTATTCTTAGTTTGCATATGTTCTAATGTTAAATAGTCATTTTTGTTTTGAGCAAATGTGCACTTACTACCCAGATAAATAGCCTTAGACTTTTGCACAGTACAGTACATAATTAAATTACAGTAAGTAATCAAAATGTTTGTGATTACAAAGAGGTTGCATCCTAATATATTCATTTCAATAAAAAGCTTATTTGTAGAATATAACCTTCATTTTGTTGCTTTGTGTCTTTTCGCCATGCAGAATTGCCGTCTTTCGGCGTATTTCCAGACAACAACGGTCAGCAAAGCCGTTGGGATTTCTCAGCTTTATTGCCAAGTTTAAAACATTTCTTAGAAAAGAAATCAAGAAAGTCAAACACAATAAGTCACATTACTTTGATGAACAAATCAAATTAGTTACATTACTCATTACATTTTTAATGGGGTAACTAATAATCTGTAACCTATTGCATTTCAAAAGTAACCGTCCCAGCACTGTTGCTATGTCTGTATGTCTGAGTTTTTAGCCATATAATAACCCTAACCCCCCCCCCCGCTGTTTCATGTTAGGCTGTATGTCATGCTGGACAGAAATCGTCACACTGTTGGATGCCAGAGATGACAAACAAGGACTAAATCAAAATAAATAAACAAGTCGTGCATTTTCCATAACCATTAATCTGCAGTATGGAAATTACGGAGCCCATCCTAGTAGCATAGGGTACAAGGCAACGAGACCCCATCCACAATGTTGGGAGATCACAATACTACTCATTGAGGGCCACAAATAACAGAATGTATGTACACATAAAGCAAAACTTTGGTTTTACTGAAATACATGAACGTGTGTCTCTGAATGCATCTGCTTCACAATCTATGTGGGGAAACTATATGGCGCTTTTGAGGCTGTAGCACAAAGGGGAAGTCAAGTGTGGGAAAGCTTAATCTTGACAGTTTGAGAGCTGCTAGGAACTGCCCAGGATGTGTTACATGTCAGGAAGCAGAATTAATAACATCAGTACAGTGTAGAATACTATGTGCAGCTCGCGGAACAGGAAGTTTGCAGTTTTTACAGTGACCAGAGGAAAAGTCGGTAACTTCTGCACTTCAGCACCGTTTCATTGTGAAAGTACTGCTTGATTCAGGTGGCATTTTTTGCCCATCTACTCCTAAAACACCATCCATCCATCCATCCATCCATCCATCAACTGACGCTTCTCCTTGTACCAGTGAAGCGTCTTAAAGTGTCCCCTGCGACCTTCTTGTAAATAAACAGGCCGTTAACCAGCCAATCTGACGCATTTGTATTTTTCTTAACTTTACCACGACGTGCGCACGTCTCTCTTTATAGCTTCGCACGTGCACTGCCACCTTCTGCTGTCTTTTAAAGCATGACTGAAATATGAAAATGCACAAGTCACACAATATTCCAACATAAATCTTAATCATATATAAGCAATATAACTCCGTTTAAGTAACAGAGAAATTAAGATATGTTGCTTTAATTACTCACGCATACACTGTAAGGCTATGAGAAATGTAATTAGCTAATATAATTAATAGTAACTCTCTTACCGAAACACTCCGGCATACCGTTATCTACATGCAATTACAGCCATATCCATTGATTCCCGTTGTGACACATTTTCCACCTTAAAGGACCGACGGGGCTCCAGCATGGCGGCACAGTCCATTTACGCCTGCAGGGAAAGCATTTCACAAAAGATGTTACGTTCTTGTACTATATTAATGCACGGCAATATTTCGAAACAAAAGTATTTCTTATAATTGTATTAAGTTATATCGTTAGTTTTTGTTAGCTTTCTAAGATAACAAATTACGAAGTATTTTATTATAATGTGTACCGAATACTCTGGCCCACCCCTATGCTCCAATGCTATTTATAGTATCAGCTGTTGCAATATAAAGAATTGCTACAGTGTGAATTTCACTGCGAATCGGACCGGCCTGATTTCGCAAATAGGAAGCATTTACCAAATAACAATGAAAAGTGTCTTATGAGCACAGGTATGAGGGCAAATCGCCTGGAAAGTGATAGTCGCGCAGCATCAGACCGTTACTCGGTAAGTTTGTGTGTTTGTGCATGAGAAGTCATTGAAATGGTGCTCGTTACTGGATATGCATTAATAACAGAAATGTGTCAATCGCAGATGTAGGGATAATTGACTGGTGTCCCTTTCATAGCTTATAGCAAATATCATGTGAGGGTACATAAACTATACTTAATCTAAAATCCTGAAAAAAATGGCACCATTAAAAAAGAGGTATATGCAAATCGTCCGGTTTTGAAAATGTACTGTCAACGTTTGCATATATTTTATCTAATTTTACTAATCAGTGAATTGATGAATTGATCATAGGATATATGCCTATCGGGAGGTGATTTTATTGAAGTTAGAGAATGCATCATTGCTAATAATATAAAACAGAACTGAAAAAGTTCACCGTGAAATACAAGTCAAGTTTGAATTAATTGCAGCCTTGTTTAATTGTCTACTTACAAGGAAAAAAGTATCATTGCTACAAATGTTTTTTTTTTTTTTTTTTTTTTTTTTTTACAGCTGTAGACTTTTTAACCGACTAGTTAACATTGTATGACAGGATTCAAACTTGTTAAAACGCCACAATAACCAATTTCTTTCATTTAAAACGAATTGCAAAATTAAATGTAGACATAGACACACAAATATAACCAGATGAATATAACGGATATCCACGCTGAGACCGGGCACCCCGGCGTCATTTTGTAAAGAATACTTTATGACTCAGTACAACTGCATGAGATCATCTTTATACATATTCTTTCTGTTTATAGCAATACGGAAAGTCAAACCCTACAAATCACTTTTTCTATTGCTGCTATATTTGATATAATATTACTATATCCAGTTATGCAAAATAGTCCCACCTACTCTAGTACTGTCAGAAAATAAAGTACTAATTTGTACCTTTGAGGGTACAGTTGCTTGTCAGTGGAGCTGTACCCACAAGAGTTTGCCAATTGCAACTTGGCTTTAGGTCAATGTACCTTTCAGTCTAATTTAAGGTACAGAAATGGACTCCGAGGAACATTTTTGTACCAATGGGGGTACATTAATGTTGTTTTTTTAGGTTGGGGAACAAAACAGTACCAGAACTGTACCTTTCATTCTGATAGTGTAGATGGTTTTGGTAGCCCGTCATTCAATAGCACATTGCAGGAACATTAACCACATTTGAAAACACATCACCCTGCATCTGTACTTGGAGAAATTAAAATGATCCAGTTTTCTGCCTGAAAGCACAGCCCAGCCAATAAGTCTATTAGAGAGTCTCGGTGACAGACAGAGTGGGAGAATTTGCGGTGCCTAGCTAGTCAGGCTTCTCATAGACCCAGATACATACAAGATCTCGATTTTAATAACCTGTTTCATCCCGCTGCAGTAATTTAAGCACTTTTAGTTCAAAGTGCATTTGTGCACAGAGGAGGTGCACTGATGTGATCTAACAGGAGAATTTCTTGGAATCATAACCTTAGATCTGTCTTTGCGTGGGCAAAGCAAACCGTGCTGCAGAAAGTGGCTTTCTGCTTGTGGCGAACATGCTAAGTCTGATTATGATTAGAGGATAGACTTTATACTGTTTTCTGAGGGGCATTTGAAAATTGCATATTTTTCCAAAGATAAACATGTGAATAAAACATGTCTAATTCCTTGGGTCTGAATAGTGTGAGACTGCTGTAAGTTCCAGAGAAACGCCAGTGGAATCCATGCTTCCAGCCTCCATCAGGAGTGAAGCCTTCTGCTGAAGATTAGCTTATTTCTTTGGTAGTAACATAGTCCACCAATGGTCCTGAGATAAACTCACCCATGGCCCTTGCTGTACTGAGAGGAATCCTGTAACTTCTGGATTTACGAATCGGGTTTGTAAGAGAGAGCGCCCCCTACAGACTGGAAGGTGTTCCTTCCAGTACTGTGAATGTCAAGTTCTGTTGTCGCTGCCTGGTTCGAGCTGGATGATTATCGCCAAGCCGACATGAGCCAGAATGACCTTACGATGACAGCACGTCTGTGTCTGTGTATGATGTCGGAGTCGGCTGTTTGAACTAATGCTTAATGGTCAATTTGACTCATTCAGCTTTGATTAGAATGTCTGGAAACGGGGGGGGGGGGGGCACTGGGGAAAGAATGAGAGCCCCGTGGGCTGGGAAAAGCACTTCAAGACAGGTTTTATAAATCAAGAAAATCAAAGGAAATCTTTCATTTAGTAATTTACAGTGTTGATTAATGTAAGCGTTGGTAGACTAATTCTGTTAACCTGAAGTTCATCCTGTTAGTCTGTATGGATGACTTGCATTGAGTTTCAGATGGCGCCACCTGCTGGCAATTGGCATCTTCTGCAAGTCTCCTTGGCATCTTCAGCGTAGCCCGCAGGCAGCTCTCTCTCGCAGTGTGAAATTATAGGCTGCTCAGTAATGCAACTCATGGGGCTCTGTTTAATTGTACGTCGTCTACAGATGTGACCGTGTTGTGTTAAAAATGGCAGCAGCGTATGGAATCTTCAGGAAAATGGAGGATAGATGGTCTGCGGATGGATGTCAATCGACAGAGAGACAGCGGCGAGCAGGCAGGGGGAGAGCAGGGAACTGCTATGACAGCCAGAAACAAGAGTGAAGGTGACAGTGGGGAGAGTGGGAGGCTCGTGGGCCCCTCATAACAACAACAACAACAACAAGAACAACAATAATAATAATAATAATAATAGATACTTTATCGATTCCCATGGGGAAATTGTCTTTATGCCTCCCCCAACTTGCTCTTTATAGAGTAAGCCGTCTACGAAGGGCAGCTACCTGTTGGGGCACCCAGGGAGCTGGGGGTTAAGGGCCTTGCTCAAGGACCCACAGACAAGCTGAGGTTGGGTTTAAACTGGCAACCTTGTGATTACAGGCACACAGGCTTAGCCCACTGGGCCCTGCTCTTGGCGAGGATGGGAGGGGGGTGGGCCCCCTCATGGCGAGGATGGGAGGCGCATGGGGCCCTGTTCTTGGTGAGAATGGGAGGTGCGTGGGGCCTGGTCATGGCAAGGATGGGAGGCGAGTGGGGCCTCCTCATGGCGAGGATGGGAGGTGTGTGGGGCCTCCTCATGGCGAGGATTGGAGTCACTTGAGGCCCGGTCATGGCGAGGATGGGAGGCGAGTGGGGCCTCACTTATGGCGTGGATGGGAGGCGTGTGGGGCCTTGCTCTTGGCAAGGATGGGGGGCACGTGGGGCCCTATTCATGGCGTGGATGGGAGGCGCGTGGGGCCTTGCTCATGGTGTGGGCCTTGGCACCCACTCTGCCAACTATGATAGGAGCAGCCGCATTCAATCACAGAAACAGCATCTGGCACGGATGGCGCCCTCAGCAGCAGCATAACACCATTCCTCTCCTCCATCCTCCATTATAGGTGTAGCTGTTTCTATGGCAACCAGCGCTGTTCCCAGTGACAACCTTCCCACGTACAAGCTGGTGGTAGTGGGGGATGGGGGGGTTGGCAAGAGTGCCCTCACCATCCAGTTTTTCCAGAAGATCTTCGTGCCAGACTATGACCCCACCATCGAGGACTCATACCTGAAGCACACGGAGATCGACGGCCAGTGGGCCATCCTGGACGGTAAAGTCATCTCCACCCATTTAGCTTTGAACGGTGCCCAATTAGCATCCCACCATGTTTGGGTTTTTTGATCTTTCCTTGGGGAGGGGTTTATGAATGCATATCTTGCGCTCAGGGCGGAGTAGGTGGGGTTGCTCTCTTTCACGGTAAAGGTGATACTTGGGGGGTGGTGACATATGCGTCTTCGCACCCTTTTCCATCTCGGTGACTCTATCTCCCCCGCAGTGCTGGACACGGCTGGCCAGGAGGAGTTCAGTGCTATGCGGGAGCAATACATGCGGACTGGCGACGGATTCCTCATCGTCTTCTCCGTGACAGACAAGGCCAGCTTTGAGCACGTGGACCGATTCCACCAGCTGATCCTGCGTGTGAAGGACAGGTGAGGTCTGGGAGGAGCCTGTGATATGGAAGGGGCCTGTGATATGGGAGGAGCCTGTGATATAGGAGGGGCCTGTGATATGGGAGGGGCCTGTGATATAGGAGGGGCCTTGCTCTGGGAGGGGCCTGTGATATGGAAGGGGCCTGTGATATGGGAGGAGCCTGTGATATAGGAGGAGCCTGTGATATGGGAGGGGCCTGTGATATGGGAGGGGCCTGTGATATGGGAGGGGCCTGTGATATGGGAGGGGCCTGTGATATGGGAGGAGCCTGTGATATAGGAGGGGCCTAGCTCTGGGAGGAGCCTGTGCTCAGGGAGGGGCCTATGATATGGAAGGGGCCTGTGATATGTGAGGAGCCTTTGATATGGGAGGGGCCTTCCTCTGGGAGGGGCCTGTGCTCTGGGAGGGGCCTGTGATATGTGAGGAAGCTGTGCTGAAGCTGTAGGTCTCTGAAGGGCGTCCCCCCATCAGATGTCATGCTGCTCCTTCTGCCTGCTTCTCCTGATCTGATTTAAGCCTTTATCGTTCTGGAACCCACGTTCCCTCAGCCTCCATTCATCACCTTGCGTTTTCCATTTCACAGGGAATCCTTTCCTATGATTTTGGTGGCGAACAAAGTGGACCTGGTGCATTTGCGGAAGGTGACAACGGAACAGGGCAGGGAGATGGCGGCTAAGCACAGCGTGAGTGTCTGAGGGCGGCTGTGGGTGGGGCCATGGACAGGAAGGGGTGTGGCCTCGATTGATGGTTGCCACGTAGCCCATCCACTGGTGTACCAAGCAGTGTCAATGCCCAGAACTGTGGAAATGTAATATTTGTTACCAAAATGTCAGATCTGGGCCATCACCATCCTGATGGACCGGTATCAGTAGCAAGCGGTACACTATGCAGATTAAAATCTTTATTGTTCATAAATAACTACACTGAACAAACATATAAACACAACACTTTCGATTTTGCTCCCATTTTGCATGAGCTGAACTCAAAGATCTGAAAATGTTTCTACATACACAAAAGACCCATTACTCTCAAATATTGTTCACAAATCTGTCTAAATCTGTGTTAGTAAACACTTC
>JAODLC010000038.1:3897498-3922732 GCA_026781145.1 Hippopotamyrus pictus | reverse complement strand
GCGCCTACCGGAAGGCAGGAGAGAAAACAGTTTGTGGGCGGGATGAGAGTAATCCTTAAGAATACTGCGTGCTCGACTAGTGCTAATGGGGCCTTACAGTAAAGAACCAGGATCTTCCAAGACCAAAAACCCAACCAGGCTCCCATCTAAACACAGACCAGACCAAATCCTGCTTAGCTTCACACAGACTACCCAGTCCAAACTACAGGTACCAAGGTTGCTGACAACTTAAAGCAATGATCACTCAGAATGTGAGCCTGAGCCTAAAGAAAGCAACTACATCAGTTACTTACAAGGATGGTAGGAGGGGGGCTGGCCAGATAGCACAGTGGTTAGCACTGCTGCTTCACAGCCCAAGGAACAAGGTTCAAGTCTCCTCTCCCCTCCACCCCCATAGCCCCCTGTGTGTGGAAGCTACAGTCAGGTAGTCTGCACACTGCATGTGGGCTCCCAGACACCCTCACCCATAGCCTGAGATAACAGATGGCCACACTCTAGTCAGGACATCACCCATACCTTTTCCAAAAGATACCAAACAACCCTTAATGGGGCCTTACAGTAAAGAACCCAGATCTTACAAGACCAAAAACCCACCCATGCAGGCTCCCATCCAAACACTGGCCAGACCAAATCCTGCTTAGCTTCACAGACTACCCAGTCAAAACTGCAGGTACCATGGCTGCTGACAGCTTAAAACACTGATCACTGAGAATGTGAACTGTGAGCCTAAAGAAAGCAACTACATCAGTTACCTAAAGGGAATAGCAAGATGGGGGCTGGCCAGATGGCAAAGTGGTTAGCAGTGTTGCCTCCCAGCCTAGTAACCAGGGTTCTAATCTTGCTCCATGCATGCATTTATTTTCAGTTTACTAATACTTTTTCATTCGATTGACTTCACATTATCTGAGTGTTCATGTGTGTAGTTAGGGTATAATTAAGACACTTCGGAATATTTGATCTTTTGTTTGGTTTCACATTCGTATTGTGTCGTTAAGCAGTGAGAAAGTGATGCTCTTATGCTTGTGTACATGAGAGATGGAGACGCCTTTAAGACTTTCCACCGACTAAAGCAGGTCTCGCGATCTCTCAGCCAATCGGAGTGCGGAGCTTCGGAGCTGCGAACGGGAAGAAACAACCCAGGCGTGCTAGTTTCTGAAGGTAGTTTACTTTATTTAGTGGTGAAGTCTTCCTAATTCCTCGTGTGTGTAACTTAATATAAAGTAAGTTTCCTATACCTAGCTTGTTGCGTTAGTTAATTATAGAAAGAAAGCACATTTTAGTTTATCGTTTGGCGCAGAGTCGTAAATTTGTGTATTGAAGGCTGTATTGCCGTGTTACATTGTAGAATAGTAATTGTGTTAGGAATAAGCTGCAGTAAAGTTTATGTTATTATGGCTCTGATATGTATTGGTAATTTGTGATCCTGCTGTTGTGTTATGCCTGAATATTTTACAGGTACTCTGTATCTCTTGTACAGATGCTGTAGCATGAACCTTTAGTGTTATTTGTCTTTGTTATTGCGTAGGCTGTACTCTACTGGGGAAAGTCCCTTTATGTATTTATGTTGTTCGTTTCAGACCACACAGATCCAACAGTATACAGACCGGTACAGACTCATGCCGCAAGTTGTTCGAAAGTTAATAAATCCTCACCAAAGAGCAAGCATCAGTCGTGCCCTGTCCTAAGTGCTCTCATCGACATCCAATGGCGACAACAAACTCCACCTGAACTAGTGCATCCTGCAGCTTGCTCATTTGAGTCAGTGTGCTTGTGAAAGAACAGGGTGGTGTGGCATAGAAGTATGCGGAATGTATTATAGGAATTTTAAAATATAAAATATTGTAGTTTATTTTGACACACTTACAAATAGGGTATTCTGTATCAAAATATATTTTGATATTTATTGCCCTCCTCTGTCCAGGATAAACAATCGAATGGATGGAAATTTGGCATTGTACTTGTCATTTAATTGTTCAAATTATTTACGTTTGTAATTATTTAGGTTAGTGGTTGTGTTCAAATTAACGAGTCAAAGAAAAGTTAAAAATAAAATAAAACGCCTTCTTGACAAAAATTAAACGTTTCGCCTCGGATACCAGCGGGTGCCGCTGTTCGATAATGTTGCTTCGCCCGGTCCACCGCAGATTCTGGCAGGATCTACCCGGTGTAAATGCATTTACGGCCGTACTGTCTGTATGTGTAACAGGTTCGTTGTGCGAATCTCCTTGATTCATCGAATTTACAAACGAGAGGAGGCTATTCGACCCATCAAGCTTGTTTAGGGAGAATTCAATTATTAGTTGAAAGTTTTTAAAATCTTATCTAGCTCCGATTTAAAGGAACCCAAGGTTGTAGCTTGCACTACACTAACAGGAAGACTATTCCATACTCTACAGACTGAGTAAAGAAGTGCTTTCTCAAATCTAGTTTAAAATGTGCTCCCACTAATTCCCACCTATGGCCATGAGTTCGCTTTTTTGAACTAATATTGAAATAGCCATTTGGCTGAACAGCATCCAGACCCGTTAGAATCTTATATACCTGGATCATGTCCCCCCTTAGTCTCCTTTGCTCTAGGCTGAGCAGATTCAGCTCAGCTAATCTCTCCTCATAAGACACTCCGCTAAGACCATGAATCATTCTTGTAGCCCTATGTTGCACCCTTTCCAAGGCAGCAATTTCCTTTTTAAGGTATGGTGACCAAAACCGCACACAATATTCTAGGTGGAGTCTTACCGAGGAATTGTATAATCGTAGCATCACCTCCCTTGACTTAAATTTCACACACCTAGAGATGTAACCCAACATCCTATTATGTGTTCATCTGAATGTTTAACATGATATTTGAATTGTAAGCTTTTAGACTAGTTTTGAATCACCTTGCACTTGCATATATTACTGACCTGAAAATGTATGATGATTCTATAAACAGGGTGGCATGGTGGTGCAGTGATTAGCACTGTTGCCTCCCATCTCTGGGACTAGGGCTTGAGTCTCTGCCATGGCTCCGTGTGTGTGGAGTTTGCACGTTCTCCCTTTGTCGTGGTGGGGTTTTCTCTGGGTACTCTTCCCCCCACCCGCCCATAGTCCAAAAACATGCTGAGGCTGATTGGAGTTATCAAATTGCCCATAGGTGTAAGTGAATGATGTGTGAGTGTGCCCTGTATGTCTTGGCTCCCCATCCTGGGTTGTTCCCTGCCTTGTGCCCATAGCCTCCAGGACAGCCTTTGGATCCCTCACAATCCTGAATAGAATAAGTGGTTTCAGAAAATGGATGGATTCTATATACCAGGGTTTCTCAAACCAGTCCTCAGGGACCCCCAGGCAGCCCACTTTTTTGCTACCTCCCAACCCCTAGGGAACTTTTGAGAAACACTGGTATATACTATTTAAACTCTCTCTAAATTGCAATTTTATCTAACACCGTCAGTCTAAATGCATTACATAATACATGCTCCACCCAACATACTAATGTGCAAACCACTGAAACCAAGAAAAACTCTATAATTGAACATCCAGAGTTCCGTTAGTTGGAAACCGCCTGCAACTCTGACCAGCAAATGTGGTTAGAAGATAGTATTGTTGCAGACTCTGACGTTTGATTAATGAATATTTCAAAAGACAAGAAGGAACAAAGCTATACTGTAAGAGTTTATCAGAAATTCTGCAGTTGGGGCTAAACTAAAGTGCTTTGAAATGGGACATTAGTTTTTAGGGCTGTTTGTATCACCATGCATGCAAGGTCTTATGGACCCCAGGCGTCCAATGTTAAACTCAAAATATGAGTCAAAGTCTCTAACCCAAACTATCACCAACCACAGAAAAAGTCCAACACAGTAGTGAGAGAACTTCCCAGAATCAATAACAAACTTCACACCTTATTAAAAGGGATTGCCATTTCCTGCTGAATTACTCCGGGCCCATTAGTGACTACCACCATAGATGACCTACTGAAAGCCTGGAGTCACCTTACTGTCCCAGCTGCTGTTAAGGTCCAGCATGACCTGATGAGGTGGAGGGGGAGGAGGAAGTACCCTACAGAGCTTCCCAGAGCCTGATTGGACAGTTCCCTCTGTATTCTATAGACTCCAATACTTATCCATCCTTCCATCCATGGCTGTCCAGTACAGAGCTGTGGTTCAGGCCCATTTAGCGGGCATTCACTGCAGAGCACAGAGTCACACAGGCAGACACAGGGGTTTGAGCAAACCTGGACAGTACTTGTATTATTTTGTTCAGCCACTCCAATGTCCAACAACAACCTAGACAAACTCCTATACACAGAGAACACACCCATACCATCAGTGTTGGGCATTTCAGGTTCAGAAGCTACAAATCCAGACCAAGATTTAGTTTCTACCAACCAGCTGAGGATAAAGAGTCACCACAGAGTACTCAACTGGTTGGTAGAAACAATATCCTGGTCTAGATTTGTAGCTTCTGAACCTGAAATTCCCAACACTACATACCATCTGAATGCAAATTGGCTATTCCAGAAAGAATGATCTGCTGGAGTTAACATACACACTGCAGTTACTTGTGTATCCTGCTTAATGAGGCTAGTTTGTTAGGCACAGTCTTACAGACATAAGCATGCGAATTTCTCTTTTTATTATAGCAGTTATTGCATTTCAAGGAAGGTCTAGGAAAGTTAGGGTCAGTCTCACCAGCCGCTTGCCCATTTTCTCATTAACACTTGAACATTTACGGAAAACACACTTTGATAATTGGGTCCTTCATATAATATTAGAAAGTTTCCATTTCATGACAACTTAAACACTTACAGGTGGAGATATCCTCTTTTCCACGGGAGTGAATCTTTCATCTGCTACCTCTTCACCACAGACCCTGTCAGGTAGATATGAGCCCCCCTGTTTGTCAGAGTTTCCAGAGCGGGCAGTACTCACAATAGCGGGCAGTACTGACAGGAGCGGGCCAGGCAACTGAGTGCAAGTTACATAGAGGAGGAGACTGGGGTGGAAACAAGTACTCAGTCAAAATGGATATAAGCAGGCACATAAATCAGGATGAGGATAGCGACAGATTGAGCTTAATTGCAGGTGTGAATGATGAATGACTGATGTCATTTATAGGTGGGTGTGGCCAAACAGTGTGACCACGCCTGCAGCCAGTAACCTGTGTATTGGAATCTGGACCAGATGTAACGTATCTTCGGGGCTCAATTTTGGTGTCTTTGTTCACTAGTGAGACAGAGCCAGTTCCAGTTGTATCCCACTAGCAGTCACTCTGCTACTATCAATTTCCCTTGAGAAGTTATTTACCATATGGTTCACAGGCCAAACTCTTTCATGCATGCAGTTTAAAAACAGCTCTTTTTGATGTCAACAGAAATATATCTCATTTGCCTTTTCGTCCCTGTGCATGATAAACGCTTCTTCAAGTTAAAAGAACAAAGCAGCTTTGATAGCCTGTGTCATTAGGAGCTAAATCAAAAATTCAAATACAGAAAAACATGCACAATTTTAGAGGGCTTGTTTTGCAAAAAAAAAAAAAAAAATGTTAAAGAAAAATTAACAGCTATCAAATATTGATACATTGATGTCTAATCTGTCCTTGTGCATTTTTGTACGATTTTAACTGTTTGGTTATATTTAATTATGGAAATAAAATGGGATTGGGGTAGCTCACTCTATAGGCAACATAGGCATCTGCCTAGGGAGCCAGTTGACTAAGGGGTGTAAAAGAGCGAGTGAAAAAAATCAGAAGAAATACCTCCGGTTGCATCCCATGATATTACAGTTAGTAACCTTCACTGTGTTTCTTGTGAAACTGACACCAATTACTCGGTACTCCTGAAATGTTTTTGATATAGATGAAATGACATACTCGGTACTCCTGAAATGTTTTTAATATAGATGAAATGACAGAATTTGTTTTCTGCTGCTCTGGGGTGGGAGCTCTGCAGAGTCTCACTGGGTCAGCCTCGAGTGTGATTATTGCATATATCAGGCCTTATTAAATATTTCATCTCATGCACAACAACGGTGTCATATTTATATAAATCAGGGGTCACCAACATGGAGCCCGCCGGACACCAGGATGCCCCCAAGGACCACATGAGTTGCCCGCGGACCTGTTCTAAAAATAGCACAACTCACCAGTGAGCAGCGTCTAAAATTAAATTTTATCCTGTTGCTATTCTTCTTTAAACACATTTGCATTTATATAGATTTGAAAATGACTATCTAAAAAAAAGCATTTAAAACATGTTTATTATACATGAAGTTGAGATGAGTTTAGGAGGGCATTTCAAACTGGTAGCTCTTTCGTATGGCTCAGTGAAGTAGCTCTCAGTTTCAAAAAGGTTGGTGACCCCTGGTATAAAGAGATCTTGTTTGATTCAGGATATGAGGTGAGATTGTTGGATTTAAATTTCCCTGATTTCCCTGATTGCAAAATAGTGACTCATTATCCCGCTTCTCCAGTTTGCTATTTGATCAGACATCATTAGCCTTGGAAATGGCTCTGATGTTCAGTTTAATGCTCACTCCCCAGACTTTTCTGCTTTACCCTTTACTGGGGCTTCTGGTGTGGGGAGGGACCGGCTCAGTCAGAAAAATCGGTACAAGACTGGAGACTTTTACTGGGGTATTTTCGGAGAGATGTTTTCTCTTTGTAGGAGTGTGTGTAGGGTCTGGGTTAGATGCACGCAGAGGGCGTAGATTCCACCAGTCACACCCTTCCTGGATCATGCATGAGGTATCCTGACCAGTGACAGTTTCTAGCTTATATATAGCTCTGGGCGATCCACCCCTTTAGCACCCATCCCCACGGGCAACAAAAAGTGTGTGTCCATCTCCTACTCATCCCCCCACCAATAAAAATAAAGCACCCTTCAGCACTAACCGTCATTTTTATGGAGGTATTTGAAATAAACTAAAGTGGGCACCTGATGGCTCAGACCTTTTCTTATCCATTTGTGTTAATTTTCCACTCGAGCTTCAGTACATTACCCATCCTGCAACACTGTCAGCCAAGAGTCAAAAGTGAACAAATTCACCTTGGGGGTGTGCAGACTACTTTATATTATTCAGGGGGATTTCACATAAACCAGAAAAATGCAGCAATATGTCTGTAAAACTGTATATTCACAGTATTATGAATGTGTTGTGGTTTATTTGGTAGCATTTCGTAGTGTGACTGATTTTGTTAATTGCATTAGTACTGTACAAAGTCGGCGGTGCACTATTCAATAGATTCCCCCCCCTCGGGCTTCCAGTGGGGTTACCTGAGGTCAGCCCAGCTCCGCCCCCCTCCCCATCTCATACTTCTGAGTGGTAGCCTGTCTAGCTCTGAAATTAGAATCACGGTGCCCACTCCAACAAGATTAAAGGACACATACAAGTGACACGATATCACTAACGTGATGTGCAAATGAGCAATAGAAAACTACCCCTGGTAAGATGCCCCCCTGGGTGGCTGCCCATACCTAAACCCACCAGTGCTCCTGAGCTTCAGGTAATCTGCACGGTAACAGTAAGGTCATTCATCTGGATGAACCACTCTGCCCATAACTGAAGAACAGAGATCCAAACCCTGGATCTGAGGCTAAATGCTGTAAGTCTCACAAGGGGGCACCATTCATGTAACTGCACTTCAAATTTCCTCGCAAAGCAATAGCCAGCTTTTATAACAACATTGGTGGGGACCCCATCTTCCGAATCCCAGCTACTAGGCGGAATCAGATTAGCCATGGCCGAGTAGGACCGTGACTCCATTAGGAGCCCGTCTGGCCTCAGTGTCAGCGCTGTATGAATGAAGGATGAATGAATGTCACATTTATATAGCGCTTTTCAAGACAGCTAAAGCACTTTACAGAAGCAATAGGGTGCGACTTTAAATAGGGAGTGACTACCACCACTGTGTAGCCCCCACCTAGATGATGCAATGGCAACCATTCTGTGCCAGTACGTACCAAATCCAACTCCAACACCAGATCCTGATTCCGGCAGCCTGTACCCATTGTACCAGATGAAAGACCACCATCCTCTCAGTCCTGCCCACTGCCAAGACACGCAGCCTCCCTACATGACACATAGCAGCCATTTATTAACACATAACGAGTATTAAACTCGCCATTCCTAATATAGAACAAAGTGAAAATCAGATAATGATGATTATTTCACGTCGGAACAGCCTTTAATGGCAAATGCGTGGGTCAGCGATGTCATCATGATGACCCGTAATTAAGTTTGGGCTTTCAGCTGGTGATGGCGGCCAATCAGATCCACATCGATGACCTCCTCAGACCCAGTGACGATAGCCATGTATGATGATGTTTTAAATACTGTCAGTTGTGAGGGGGGATGGTCTGTAATACTGTGTGACGAGAGGGGGACGGTCTGTATTACTGTCAGTAGTGAGAGAAGGGTGGTCTGTAGTATTGTGTGGTGAGAGTGGGTGGTCTGTAATACTGTGTGGTGAGAGGGGGACCGTCTGTAATACTGTGTGGTGAGAGGGGGACCATCTGTAATACTGTCAGTAGTGAGAGGGGGATGGTCTGTAATACTGTCAGTAGTGAGAGGGGGATGGTCTGTAATACTGTCAGTAGTGTTACTTTAGCTCATGCTGTTCTGAGTGCTGCTTTTCTTCCTGGGTTTTGCAATTGTATCATTTCATTTTCCAAGTTTTTCCAGGTCCTGCTCTCTCCTATGCCACCATCATCATAGATGAGCATTCTGAGAAATTGTAGTGTAGATCCAGCCAGTTCATTGGTTTCCCAGAGATTCATTGTAAATTGATTTATAACTGTAGCTTACTTTGCCACTTTTACAAGGAAAGGGTTAATTTTGTGAATTAATGAAATAATTACTATAACAAATTGGGAACAATATAATATCCTATGTAAGAGAAAGTTTGCCTCATTTGATATTCCACAGCAACTGACTTCTGTTAGCAAAACTCCAGCAATTATGTCTGTACCATAAGACTGAATCAGCAAGGCTCACCCTCTATCCCTGAAGAGTGACTAAACTTTCACAGAGAACTTAACCCTGAACCAGCTGGACTGTGACCCAGCAAGAGTGCTGATCCTGGAACACTCTGTTCATCACCCAAGCAGGACACCAGCTGTGTTTTGTTCCGGAGCAGAAGGTAGGGGGCGCTGTGGCTGGTGCTGGACTTTAGCTCCCTCAGTGGAAGGATGGGTCATGTCCCTGCCTGCAGATGGATGTAATCGCATGCTTTGTAGACTGAATTACAATTCACAGAATGCTCTGAGATTCTCATAGACATAACAGTGATTTGGAGGTCTGAGGGAGCAGTACTAGAATCATTAGGGACTAGAAGACTGGCCAGGATTGGGGGTGTGGCCTTTTTTGAATCGCTAGCCACCGATTGGGTGAGGTGGGAGCACTGTGTGGGGCCATGCAGACCCTTTTAAGAGAGTCAAAAGCCCGCAAATGTCACCGGCTGATTACTAGGCATCCTGCATGTGGCCCCATGGCTGCCTAATTGCTCTCTAATTGCAGCACAGAGCACTCTGGGGGTGTTGCCGCATGGAGGGGGCTTCTCTGGATCCCGGCCTGGCCCCCCTACTCAGATGACTGTGCGTTGGCAGATATTTCATAGCTGTCTTGTGGCTGAAATAAACGGTGATTTTCTGACAGCATATTTCTCACATATTCATCAGATGATTTTTTTTTCCAAATTTCTTTTAACATCTGCCTGTCTGATGAAGGAAAGAATAGCAAAGCTCCGTCTTAGAGCCTTTTCTGGCAGATAATAAAGTGTCCGTTACCTACTAGGTGTATGTGGGCCAGAGGGTTTCATATCAAAGTCATGTTTACTTTCACAGGCAGAGTCAGGTCTGAAAGCTGCAGTCTTTTAATTCTTCAGAAATATCTTCCAGACAGTACATCTTAAATGTAACTCCATAGCAGTATGAAAGGAAGGATGGAAAGAAAGTAAGGAAAGATAGAAGGAAGGAAGGGAAGGAAGGAAGGAAGGCAGGAAATAAGGGAAGGAATTGAAGGAAAGAAGGGAAGGAAAGAAGACAGGAATGAAAGGAAAGAAGAGAAGGAAGGAAGGAAGGAAGGAAGGAAGGAAAGAAGGGAAGGAAGACAGGAAGGAAAGGAAAGAAGAGAAGGAAGGAAGGAAAGAAGGGAAGGTAGAAAGGACTGAAGGTAAGGAAGGAAGGAAGGAAGGAAAGAAGGGAAAGAAGACAGGAAGGAAAGGAAAACAATGAAGGAAGGAAGGAAACGAGAGTATATGTGTAATCAAGAATTTAACATGAGGAATATTTTATTACATAAAATACTGGAGAATCATACGGAGTAAATCATAACCTGTCAATAAGAATGAAAGTGGCACATTCAAGATGGATCATGCACTGACAGTGCTCTGTGGGCCTTTAAGCTGACCAGTCATGAAGAACAGCCACTGTGTGATAAACACGGCAAGTTCACACTGATGGGAAATGGTGCCGTTTGTTCTGATTCTGATTTATGTGCTAATCATCATGAAGGTATATTTGTTATAAGCTAAGACATAGGCGTCGTTAGGTCTGATCACTTGGGGCTTTAACTGAGTATTTTAAGCTTTGCCCTGAGTATTTTAGCCCTGATGCCAATCTTCTTTCAAAAAAAAAAAAGTCAAGCCCCAAATAAATTTCACTTATCCCCTGATTTTTGCATTAGCTAGAAACACCCCCAAGCAAAGAAAAAGAAGTCCTTTTCAACTCCCTGATGAAGCTTAAAGAATGCATTCCTTTTCACGAAAGAGGAAACAGGCAGTCAAGACTGAAACGATGTGAGCCAAACCGATAGTCTACGACAGTAACAGTCACAGTCACACTTGCTGACTAGCTGTCACAGTCATTATCCTAGCTAACTCGCCGCTCAGGAATCCTCAGGTGGGGTACGCCCTTGCTTCCGCCCATCCGTCTCCCATAACTTGCTGTGAGCAGCAGGGTGACAATGGCAGTGACACCTCCCTGAAAGCAGCGCTTGTGGCAGGACAGGACTAACGTAACATAGATAGCTAACAAGATATTTGCTAAAGGGCACAGACGGAATGGCTTCAGCAAATATGTTGAGGTTTGTTACAATTATATTCCTCTTTTTACTTTGATATTCCGGGAGGCCAAAAATACGAGTCTGTCTAGATCAGGGTTCCCCGATTCTAATCTGGGAGGGCCAGAATCCAAAACAATTCCCAGTTTTCTCTTCTCAAGTACAACTTAACCAGCTAATTTTCTGGTTCAGAAGGTGTGTTTGAGCAGGGGGACTCTGCAAAGTCCATGTGGAACCCTGGTCTAAAACTGAGAAGAAATTACAGCAATAGAGATAAAGAACAATTTTAGGAAGAACCCATAAAACAAATGAACAAATATCAGACAAACTACAGGCTGGGTGTTGAAAGTAGATAGGCTTTGCTCATTTGTTAGATGAAACAATAAGTAATAATAGCAATTTTTGCTGGGCAGCTGCTTGAGACCGGCTGCTCTCCTGCTTCCGGTGCGTGTGCCGATCGCTCTGACCGTGCCTGTGCGTGTGCGAGGGATATAGCGCCCATTTGCACAGGGATAAGAGCTCTCCTGAACACAGCAACACCTCACTGGCAATTTGGCACACAAGAGTTGGTGATTTTGCATCGTTAAAAGCCTGTTAAAAGTCAGTAGTCCGGTCGATGCTATAATCTTCTCATGGCATTTATTCTGCCGTGACGGGAGGAAAAACTCACGCTGACTCCTCTACTTAAGACCATTAGCTTTCACAGACAGGAGAACAGAGTGACTTGTACTATTTGATTGCTTATTTTTTTTCCCCTCTGCGATCATCTCCAAGGCTGAAAGGGGCATTTATAGTCGACTTCCTGTCCACCTTCATTGATTTATTCCTGCGGAAGTTGGGTTTTAGTGAAGTGTGACGAACACCATCAGAGTGGGAACTGTTTGGTGATGCTGGAGCCGTCCTGATGTGAGAAGGTTAGACCTCAGTCCTATGCCACCCACCAGGGGAAGTAATTTCCTGTTTAACAGGCTATGGCTGGCAAACTCAGGGGGCCTCTGACATGTGATGTTTCTAAGTTCTGTACATCCCAGTCAGTCAGTGTGCAGGCCTTTGATGATGACCCACAACAAACTGATTTATCACAGACAGAATCAGGCTGGGTAAAGTTTCCTGTCACTGTCATGCATGTGGTCCAGGTGGTGACATGCTGGGCGTTCATCTCTGAAGCTGGCACAGAGTCACGTCTTTCCTCTACCGCCCAGACGGTTGTGCCTGATCGAGGGGAACGATGATGGCAGTTTGGCTGTCACCGATAAAGGCTGTCTGGAGAATCGGCGCTGGTTTTTGGCCGGTCAACTGAGTCTCGCACTGATACGAGAGATAAACCTTGTGAACATGCAAATATGGAAATACACATGTGCAGTACAGGGACACATCATCATACATACGCAGTCATGCGAGGACCTATCAGAGCAGTGAGCAGAGTTACCAGCAGGGGGGCTTTTACTGCAGCCCCCTAGGACTCAAAGTCTCTGTACCACCCCACCACCCCTCATTTCCATAATCATCCAGTAATTACAGGCTGGGTACCCACTCCTGGTGCCACAATAAATTGAGCTCCTAGCTGTAACGGTGGACCAGAACAGAATGCTCTGGAATGATAAATGGAAAGCAGATCCATAATTATTGCTACAGATTATTACCAGAAAGCAGGCTTTCACAGGCCAGGTGTCACGTCCGGTAACACTGGGAGGCGTAAAGAAACCCCAAAGGCAGCTTCGAAGGCGATCAAGAGATTTACAGTAGCGGGTGGGTGCCTGCAAGGACCTACCAGGACTGTGCACATGAGCAGGAACACAGTGACCGGACAGGAGAACACAGGACGGAGGGGCACATACATGCACTGAGGACCAAGGACATCACAATGGGCCAGAGATGAGCAAACACCGGTGAGGGTCGTAATTACAGCCAGCGAGGAACAGGTGCGAATGATCAAGGATATGGGATGGCCAGCAAGGGAGACCTCTGCTGCCCAAAAGGACACATGACAGGAGGGAGGGAGACAGGACGTGACACCAGGTGTACGCAGATTGGATCTGAGTGACCTTGAAATGGTGGCTTTTCCAAATGTTACAGCCAGTCTGTAAGGTCAGTCTAATGTGTGAAGGAGCGGCATCTGTAATAGTGACACGGCTGTTTGTAGTCAGATAAAGGTAAAAATAGAAATATAGAAAATAGAAATAGCCTTTAACAATATGTGTGTGTGTTTGATGGTCTCCAGACAAACCCAGTGATTCACATGATTGTCTAAACATGAGAGAGGGCATGAAATGACATGCAAACAACATCTATACATGGACAAAACGTGGGCAATAGTTATGTAACGAGAGAGAGAGAGAGAGAGAGTCGCCCATGCTCTGGTCAGCCTAAAAGTTCCTTTCTAGGAAAGGATATTTTCTCCAAAAATCTCTTATATTACCTCAAATGTAACAGAAATATTGTGCAAAGAAAAAGAAAAAGAGAAAGAGAGAACAGCCATGCGGCCTTGATGGATCCTTACTGCTCATTAAAATGTCAGTCTTGGACCTCTAGGGTACAGAGAGCTACACAAACAGAGAGTACTCAGCTGGCTGCCTGGAGAAGGGCTGCGATGCTGCTGGAGACTCGTCAGCCAGAAGAATGTTAGACGTGCAGGATAAAATCAGAGGTGTCAAGCACAAAAGTGAGAAGAAGATGAGCGCATGGGACATTCATTGTGGATTTGGGTTCGAGAAAAGCTCATTCAAAAGTGGTACAAGACTATGAGGAACATGGAGCCTCTTCAGTACCATCTGATCTTGTACTGAGAGGACTTGCCTCAGTCCCGGTTACTGTCAAAAAAACATTGGCTGTTATGAAAGGCAGCCCTAAGGAATTTCAAATAGAACTGTTCTGTAAGGGGTCTGAGGGGCTCATCATGTGTACTGAGATAGTTAGGTTTTTATCTGGGTGGAATCATCATACTGTACAATTACTTGTCACTAGGGCTGTACACTCAAGGGTCTGCCAGTTATACCCTAGCTGCAGGTAAATGTACCTTTTAGTCTAATTTAAGGTACAGAAATGGACTCTGAGGAACATTTTCTGAACCTTGAGGAATAAAAATGCTCCAGGTCTGGACCTTTTTTTCCTGACAGTGTATGGCAGACGGAGGCAACCACAAGAAAATTTTTGTGATTTGTAATGGTGGATCAAAACAGAATGTTCTGGAATGATGAAAGAAATGGACATCCATAATTATTCCTACAGATTATCATCAGAAAGGACGCCCTCAAATGCCACACAGGGATGATGTGCTCATGAGCGATAGGCTGCTGGTTCAAATCCTGCGGTGAGCAAAGAAATTTCAGCATTGGTGCCACAAGCAGTTTCTTCATGAACTCTTCCAGGTTTACTGGACCCCACTTTTTCTGTTGTATTATCTTTTGGATAAAAGCCCATTTTGCAGGATTTACAGGCTGTCATGCAGCAAATCGTATCCAGCCACCTGCCCCACCACTCAACAAACGAATCATGGGGGACAGCTCGCGAAAATTAATTGAAAGTTTTTTTTTATGTATGAAAAAGCATCCACTGAATAAATAAAATGTAAATGATCGGATAAAGAGAGAGAGACAGAGGGAGAGAGACTTGTGTGTCACAGTGGCGGTGGAAAGAAGGAGTGGACAGAAATATAAAATCATGAAGAATGGAGGGATTGAGGCATTTATTTTAGTCAGAGACGAGGGGGCCTTTGTGTCTAAAGATTTACAAACTTACAAATGGATGAATGTAGTGTTTATCAGCACATGAATGATAGAGGATACAAAGAAACAAACATTGCATCGAATGTTTACAGTATATTGATTTTCAAATGTTTTCATAGCTCAGAAACAGTCGTTTATAGTGTCTGTCAAATTCATTCATTGAGTAACCATAATGTTACAGTGAGCCTCCTGCATTCAGAGTGTTGCCATTGAAATGGTTGGTGCATGAAGGTGACCTTTGTGACTAAAGTGACATCAGGTGCTGGCTGTACCTGAGAGCTGGCCTCTGAACCTCAGGAAGCGACTTAGCTGACATTGTGCCATTTAACGCCCTTTAAATGACTAAAGATGGTAAAAAAAAAAATCACTTATGACCTGATGAGAAAATGCCAGGGGAAACTCGCCACTTTGTGTTCCTTAATAGGCTGGAAATGAAGGACATTCGGAGTAGCTAAGAGAACAAGGTGACATCACTTCCTGTCCAGATTGTGTCAGTCATGTCTTATTAATCTTTATTCAAGAGCTGTGTGTGTGTGTGTGTGTGTGTGTATACACACACAGCTCTGGAAAAAAATTAAGAGATAACAGCATAATGCAAACAATATTGGTTTCTTTGGTGTAAACCAAGAGTACTTCACAATTGCTGTGTGAAAATTAAAGGGGTTACAACAAAAAGAAGATTTTGATAATCTATTGGCAGTTGGGGCAGAAACTGTCATACACTCATATGGGGCAACACTTGCGATGATATCTGCGCCCTCAGAATGGTCATAAAGTCGATCAGTCGTAAGTCACATAGGTTGACAACAACCTGTAGTATTTTTTCCACAGTGTAGCATTTCGCCACTGCATCGCTATTTGAAAAAATAATTGTTAGTTACTGGAAAAGCTACAACGTTTTAAAAGTAACTGGGCTACTAATAAGCTGCTGAAAAAAGTAGTTCAGGTAGTAGCGTCATTAATTGTAGTTAGCTACTTCCCAACACTGGTATTTATATATATGAATGAGTCATGTTGAAGTGCACACAGCATCTCCTATCTTCATGAGAGTGAGGACATAAGAAAGAAAGAAGCCAGAGGTGATGGAGTGATAATTGCTCTGTGCTCTATACAGGGAGGGGGGGGGGGGCATTATGAAGTTGAGGTTTTAGCCTTGGTCTTTTCTGAGACTCGGTGAGTGTTAACATTCAATTCATGGTGGCTGTGTGAAATTACCTGCCAATGAAGGAAATGGCCTTCACTTCCTGCCACATGAAACCACCCCATTCAGTCCCAATCTCTAAGAGCTCCATAGCCTCTCTGTTGGAGTATGAGTGTTTGTGCACGCGTTTGTGTGCTTCTGTGAATCCCCACAAGGTGATAAAAACCAGTTATTTTGACATTGCGGTGAGCATCTCTTCAGTCTGCACAAGAGGAAAATGAATTTTACAAAAATCTGAGACTGCAGTCAAAAAACTGCAATAGTCAAAAGTCTTGTATTTTGTTGGGTTACTTATGGTTAAGGTCGTCATATTGGGATTACAGTTTTCCCCCATAGAAATTAATGGAGAGTCCCCACAATTACATATATAATTATAGCCTGTGCTTCCTGGTTAGGCTCAGACCCACTGGGACCCTAAACTGGATACGCAGGTATGGAAGATGCATGGATGGATGGATGGATAGATATAGAATTATGAATAACTGCTTAGGAAGATACCTCTGTTATACTGGAACTGGAAACAATTTGAGCAAAAGCTTTCTGCACAAACCATTTTAACATTTACTCTTCCCCCCGGAAAGGCTGTCGTATCCTGTTATTTTCTGACTGAATGGTGTTTATTCTGGAAACGGCGAGTGACTAACAGAGCAGACTGCAGGTTTGTGCGGAAAAGCAGTGATGCTAGAGGGCACGACCATATGATTCACACGTAAGGAGGGCATTACGCCGCGGGAAATGGGTGACTGAGCCTGCAGGTGACAGGCTGGGCGTCCCTCAAAGCAACAAATCAAAAACCGATTAGCTCTGTGTGTTTTACTAAAGGAGCCAATCGCTACCTTCTTATGTCACTGGTGGGGGTGCACAGCGTAAGGCTGTTAGTATCATTGGAATCTGTCATGCTGGACTCCTTTGGGTCCTGTTTTTCACTTGGCGGGGGGGGGGGGGGGGGGCATGCTCTCACTCTCTGATCTGAATCTATCATGAAAACTGCAGTTAAACCAGCCACTAAGCCGAACTAATCAAACAAGCTGACTATTAGCTTGCAAGCCCTAAGTTGTACTCATCAGATGTACCGAACCAGCATCAGTCCCTGACATGATCACTACATTGCAGACACATTTAAAATTCAGGTCTAGGGGAATAATATTTGAAATTAATAGGGGGAAACTTTTTTTCCAGTGAAGTGATGCATGTACAGGGCCCACGGCAAACGCATGGCAGACACACACACAAACAAAGGAGAGCATATTGTACCAGCCAGAAAAATATAGTGGTTTATTGAGCTGCTATGCAGAGGGACATCAGCTGAGATCCCCTCACTAACAGTGATACTCTGAGAGCTGCGGGAGGTCACGGAGATGCCGGGCAGGAACCCTCACGCTCCTTCCCCGTAATGCTCGGTGTTTACAGGCGAAGTCAAACAGCCGCCATTCACATATCGCCAAGGAGTGAGGACATTAGGATATAAAATGACAGGAAAAAGCAGAGGAGCAGTAGTAGTAGACAGTAGTGTGGCTGTCCACCCCCCGCCTCACCAGGGGCCTATCATTTCGGCATGAGGGCGTGTTTGTGCGTGATAGACTGCGCCTGCGTGTGTCCATGCACATGCCAATGTGTGAGTGTGTGAAGTCCCCTTGGGGCCCCCTCTACCCCTCTGCATGTGAGGGCCTTGTGGGGCCCCTATCCCCTGTGCATGTGAGGGCCTTGTGGGGCCCCTATCCTCATGTGCATGTGAGGGCCTTGTGGGGCCCCTATCCCCATGTGCATGTGGGGGCCTTGTGGGGCCCCTATCCCCATGTGCATGTGGGGGCCTTGTGGGGCCCCTATCCCCATGTGCGTTTAAGCGCCTTTAGGGGCCCCTATCTCTGTGTGCATGTAAGGAACTCATGAGGCTCCTCTCCACATGTGCCGGTGAGGGCTGCATAGGGCCCTTTTCCCTGTGTGTGTGAGGGCCTTGCAAGGGGGCCCCTCTCTCCATGTGTGTGTCAGAGCTTCATGGGGGCCCTCTCCCCGTGTGTGTGTGAGGGCCTTGTGGGGCCCCCCACTCCCATCCTATATGCTCTCCTCCTGCTCAGCCTCAGCCCCACGGGGCCCACACGGTGCCTCCTTCAGCGAGATGTCGTCCACATGCCCAGCGCTCTCGTCGCGCTCCTCGGGGGCGGATGCAGGCAGGCTGTCGCCCTCTGAGCCACTGAGCACGCAACCCGGCAGGGCAGCCTGGGTGGTGGCAGAGCGCCCTCCCCGGCTGCGGTACACCTGGCTGGAGAAGAGGGCGGTGGAGCGGGAGACAGCGGCCAGCTGTGATTGGCTGCCGGCACTCTGACTCAGGCTGGTCAGCACAGAGCCGTAGCGGTATCCCCCACACCGCACCGGGGCCGTCCAATCGAAGGCCAGGTTCCACCTCGTCCACGTCTTCTTGATCTCCGTCTGGACCTGAGTCGGGGGTGGGGGGGCACATACAGCATCTACCTTGTTTACAGTGTGAGAAAGCGCAAACCAGCCGCCAGAATTAGCACCACCTGAGATCTTAATTGCCTAATTAAGTTAAAGGTGTCATCTGGGGGTGTCACTACTCTCCAGTGAGGCACTGGCAGTCAACAGGAGACACAGATGCAGGAGAAGATACAGAGGAAAGTGTCACGATGTTAAAGGGCCCCCTGGTCTCGTATCGACACAGAATTGTGGGGTGTGCATAGCGACCACTCTCAATTAAGGGCCACGTGGTGTCTGCGTGGGGGGGCAGCTCATGTGCTGCTTGTGGGCCCGGCGTCTCTCACCTCGCCGTTGCAGTAGCAGTAGATGATGGAGACAAAAAAACCCTGAAAGAGAACATGGGGGGGGGGGCAGTGAGCACACACGACTGGGAGGCATTCTGCCCGTGACTCACAGAAGCGACTGGACAGAAGCGACCTTTCCAGAAAGGTGGCCTTGACGACTGAAAGTTGACGGGTAATGAAGCTGCTCGTCGGCGGATGCCAAAGTGCGGGCGTGAGATGTGAACGGCATCCCCGTCTCCGCCATAATACTCCGCGGGACCAGAGAGGCACCTACAGAGGCGCTGAGAGGGGTGACGGACCTTTCCAAAAAATATTTTAAATTCAAGGCTACAACAGAGTAAAGTGAATAAGATTTGATTGTGAATGACTCAGCGTACCAGGTGGCTGAGAATCTTAAGTGTTTCCAACATACGATCAAATGCTGCACAGGATCCTTCTTTCATAAATGAAATGGCTCGGCCGATAGGTGAAGCATGTTTTACGGCATGTGACAGTGAATATCCGGCCCAAATGCCGTGTGCTTCTACTCAGCTCTGCCTTACAAAAACAGGGGAACTTTCTTGAGAAGTTTTTATGTGAGGAGGAAGAATGTGCTGGAAGGAATACAGCCGGTAAGGAAGCTCCAGCAGACCCGGAGGCAGATGGGCTCACAGCTAAAAAAGACCATGTTCAAGAAGAACAGCACGTCCTACGCTGATGTTTCTGAGCTGGACTTCCCCGCAGAACCAACATTCTCCTGGGATAAAATTAAGAACTGTAAAAAAGCACATGACTTGGTGTAAATTTGCATTTACGTTTGCATGCATTTAGTCCTGTTCTAGCTGCCTATTCATGTATTATGTTGATGTTGCAGTAATGGAGCATCGCGATATCGTGCGTGACTTCGGATGTCTTCCTGCTATTCTGGCAGAAGGCCACCAGGTGGGATGAGTGGAGAATTTCACATGGCCGGATAATGCTCGATGTGATGGCCAGCAGCACCAGTACCTGGAAGGAGTTGAAGAAAAGCTCGCAGTACATGCGGACCTCCCAGGCGACGCCCTTGGCTGCGTGCGGCATCCCCACGAACACGATGTAATGCACCCCGAACACCAGCACCAGCACCAGAGTGGACCTGGCCAGCTTCCTGAGGGAGACACACGATACCGTGAGGAAAACTCCCCCGGGCGTCTGCCTCGCATGTTAGTGCCGCTCGCCGCATGTTCGCCCTTCCCTGCGCCGCCGCGAATCGCTCCTGTGTGACAATTCCAGGCCATCCTCCTAAACACGCAGGGACCTGCCCCCCATCACGGACCACCCTCGGGCTCCATCGATGCATTGCATGCCAGCAAATGAAATGATGCTTTATTTACAGGAGTCATTGGAATGCCTCTTGGCTTCTTGCTCTCCTTTTGTAAGACATGCATTTTTCAGGAGGTTGAGGGCCTTGCTCAATGGCCCAACGGAGATTTGATTCATCTGCTGAGATTTGAACCGGCAACCTTCTGATCGCTGGCCAAACTCACTGTGTGCAGTCAGTCATTTCAAATCCGAAGGCATGTGGGGAGCACAAGTCAGCATAGAGCTGGAGACAGCTCAGCGTTCTCAACAGCAGAGCTCAGCCAAACAGGTACGTGACGCATCACAGTCCATCTCTGTGAATACGGCCTGCCGCCTCGCCAGGACATGCTGAAGGGGCAGGAAAAGACATCACTGCTACCTTGGGGGACCGCTGTCTTTGATGAGTCACTGTCACAGCTCTGAGCTTCTATTTTTGATACATCAAAGTCATTTTATGGAATAGTTTTCTTGTTATTTTGCTGTGTACGAAAAACAATGTTTACTCACAGGAATAAAATTTATTGATTTATACGAAGCAAATTTTTGTATGACTGCTTTTCATATAAATGCTAATTTTAAAAATACAGCCTATGTGAGAAATGAAACATTCAACACTAATAAATGCATCAGTATATTATTGCCATGGTTAAATCCACATTCATATTATCCTCCTGCCCTGCAATTTATCCTGCATTCATTTATGTCTACGAAAGAGTATAACAGGCACTCGGAGTGGGACTCCTGGATGCTGGATCCCCACACACACACACACACACACACACACACATGCACACACATACACACACACACACACACACACACGCTATCAGGTAAACATTCATTTCTATGGGAAAAATGCTAATGCTAAGTATGACAACCTTAACCCCTAACCAGCCCTAACCATAACCATAAGTAACCAAGCAAAATACAAGAGTTTTTGCAATTCTACTTTTTTCATTGCAGTCACAGATTTTTATTAATTGAGTTTTCCCTTATGAGAACATTGTGTCCCCATAAGGTAAGGTATACCCACACACACACACACACACGCGCGCGCGCACACACACGAATACACACACGTACAGACACACACACACAAGCATTAACACGCACATACACACACAAGCACGAACACACGCACAAGCATGAACACACGTGCGCGCGCACACACACACACATATGCACACTCACATACATATGCATACAGACAGACACACATATACATGCACCTGTACTGCTTCCTTGTGTCATAGTGCCCTGCGTTGGTCTCCCGGATCTTTGTTGCAAGCACCCGTACAATATTTACAAATAAGATGAAGTTTAGCTGAAAGAAACAAGAAAAGAATATGTATTAATTTTACCCCATTTTTGCCTTACATTTCAAATAGCTGCCAATTTATTTACTTCTTTGTGATCATTACATTACATCTTACTTTAATCATAAATATACCATCATAATGTTATAGTAGAGAGAGCTATGCTGAGGTCTAAAGTGCATTTGTCTGCAAACGAGATCTATGAACAAATAAACAATGTTTTATGGCCCTAGAGGTACAGTGACAACTAGCAGCTGCTTGCTAATAACCCAAGCTTACTACCTACCCAGATCCCAAGCCCAAACCCTCCTACCAGCCTGACTAGTAAAAAGCACTGGGCATTGGAAAGCATTCCTTCCATCCCCCCATCTTCCCATCCCTCCATCCCCCACTCCTCCATCCCTCCACCTCCTATTCCCCATCCCTCCATCTCCTATCCCACATCCCTCATCCTCTATTTCTCCATCACTCCATCCTCTATCCACTTCACACATTCCCCCACCCCTCCATCTCCATCACCCCATCCCCATCTACCCTTCCCTCATCTCTCCATCCCCCAGCTCTCTATCCCTCCATCCCGCCATATCCCTCCATCCCTCCACCTCTCCATCACTTCATTACTATGACTCCTGAAAGTTTCATAAGTGTTATCTGGTCAACATACCTACCACACTGATGATATGGAACAGATTTATTATCATTAAGGAGAAGTGACACTGTAAGAAAACATTTTCATAAACTGAAATAAAGATATGAAAATAAAAAGCTAAACTAAACAAAAACTATAAATTGTTCCTGAAATGAACAAAAATGAATAAAATAAAAACAAACATCAAATACTTTCCGTTACTGTATTTAATACTATTTAGCTAAAGTAACGACTTGTTTATCTTTAATTACCATTATAATAATACCCGTTACATGTTTTACCCCTTTTGAGGACATTAGTACATTATGTACACTGCATATTCTTGTAGGATCCTTTAAAGATCAGACACATAAAATAGCTCCACAGCTTTCAGTAAATCCTTAGAAATAAAATTACTAATACATAAAATTAAACTAAAATACATAAAAAGAAAACAGAAATATACCGTTAAAATAAAAATGAATAAAAGTGAATAAAACCACACTGAAAACTAATTAAAACTCAACTGTATTTCAAATGAAAATTGAAAATAATATAACAGTAAAACTAAATTAAAAAATCGGAACTATAATAAGACTGGTTTGGAATGAAATCCATGTCAGGAAGGTTAAAATGTAAATTTTAGTTTTTTATTATACTGATACTGAATTCACTTAATATACATGCTGCATTTTCTGCTTCACTCAGGGACTGTAACTACAGAAATAAACAAAAGGACATGGATTCATTCTTCAATATTAGGATCACAATATTAATATCATGATATTAATTATACATTCAACATCTTTAAATGTCTATTAGGTTACCACTCTCCATACTTTCCCTGCATCTTGAAATATCAGTTCTGGATTAATCGTACAAGTTACTCTTTGGATGACCATTTTTCTGTTGGGGGGCTGATTTTCATTGGCTTATGGGGAGTCTGCCCCTTAAGCGAATGCAACCAATCCCCTTTGCTTCACATGTAATTAAAACCATGGTGAGAATTCGACCATGTTACAGGTCTATGCCTGCAACTGGAACTTTGTGAATTTTAATTATATGAATGATCTCTTCTGTTTTATCAGGGATACGGCTCTTACAGCAGCCTGACACATTCACAGTATTATATGAGCGTATAATGCTAATTGCCAAGAAGTGGAGGGAGGTAACAGACAGCCTGTTCCAGGCCTGATTATTGCAATGAAGATGCTATGATTCATTTGTTTTGTTTGTGCTCTATTGCACTGCATTGTAGAGCACGCTACAGCAGCTGCAGCCTTTCACCGTGAAACATTAATTGACTGCAGTGGACAATGACAGTGATTTCGGGTGAACATACCTGGAGATTTTAAATATGCACACCATTTTCCTGCAGTTTGAAGCTACCCAGGAGCCCTGTGATTCTGAATTATTCAATGCATCCAAAATGAGAGAAAAAAGTCCCACTGGGGAAAAATAGCTGTGTGTGTTTTCACATTCAAGTTTTTATCTGTTCAATTGTTGTGTGTGCCCTTTGGACAAGTTTGTGTTCAAACTCAATTTCAATTTCTTTATTAATCATTTTACAACTAATTCCTGTTAGATTTTAGAGGAAAACAAGTTTGAACAATACACAACTGCTCCACGGTAGGGCCTATAATTAAAAAAAGCAGCTGAAAGTAATAGCTAAACAACTTCAGACATAAACATGATTTGTTCAGTGAACTGCTGACGTGTGAATAAAATACAAATGAGTGTAAAGATGAAGCGTCCACCAGAGCCAAACAAATACACACAGTTATCTGAGAAACACTGGTATTTGGGCATCTATCCTACATTAACTTGGAAAGTATGAGTAATGTTTTAAGGCTAGTTGTAACGGTGGGGCACGGCACAGGTGGAAAAAAGGTGAAGATCTACGGAGTAGCTCCAAGACAAAAACACTTTTATTAAAGAACTGAACAGAACTCGAATGGGAAAACAGAAAATAAAGGGCTCATGTGGGGTCAGAACAAAATGGGAGCGATAATGATAAAAGAAGGAAACATAAATCAACATACTTGGGAAACCGGCAACACAGGAAACAGAACAAGGAAAAAAAACAAGCAAGGCTACAATATGCAGAAACTAGAACAAACTCAAACAACTACACACCTAACACACTCAGGAACAGACAGCGGGCAGACACTTAAATACATACAGGCAATCAGGCTAACAAGAGACAGGTGTGGACCATAAGACAATTAACCAAATAGCAAAGGCACAGGAAACTTACAAACACAGGAAACTAGCTAACTAGGAAGCATTACCAAACACTGAGAATTACGACGCTAGGAAAAAAACCTTGGAAAAAAGCAGAACCAAAATTAAACAGGGCACAAGTAGGGCAAATCAAAACAAGCACACGAAGCGAAGAGGCACAAGGAAAACAGCAACCAATCAATACAAAAATGCAGTCATGATGTGGGGGGGGTTCAGCCTCTGAGGCCACACATGTGACCCAGTTTGGGAAGCAGGGAAACATACTATGGGAACAGGATAGGCAGTGACACGGGGACAAAACACCCAGGATAGGACCAGGCAAGCACTGACGCTGACAGCTAATCCTGCCGTTGGCTTATTATCTGACACTCAGAAAGAGCCTTGCTTAAGCTCATGGTCCATGTTCCTATACCTAGACCATTAAAAAGGTTTCAGGCAGACCGGCAGACTGTCACTGATCCATTCAGTTCCAAGCTAGTGGGCAGAACCCATCTACACCCAGAAGGCAAGCTCATACGATGGCTGTTTATAGACCAGCACCGGGGGGCAGTTTTTTGCTAACTGTCTGCGGCCTGCTTAGAATAGAGTTTCTTTCGTGGACCATCTGATGTATTTATTTCAGTTCATTTGCATTGTAAGGTTCTAGTACAGTGGCTCTCAACCTTCCCAATGCCGTGACCCTTTAATACAGTACCTCATGTTGTGGTGACCCCCAACCATAAAATTATTTTCATTATCTTCATAACTGTAATTTTGCTACTGTTATGAATCATAATGTAAATACCTGATATGCAGGATGTATTTTCATTGTTACAAATTGAACATAATTATAGCATAGTGACAATAACACTCCGCTCCCTTGATTGTTTTTTTTTTTTTTTTTTTTTTTTTTAATATTGGCTACGATTGGCTGTTTGCTTTGGTAGAAGATGAAGATAACTTGTCACTGACCGCGGTTAAGTTAGCCTCATATTCGATATTCAGTTTTAT
>JAODLC010000038.1:3873236-3888121 GCA_026781145.1 Hippopotamyrus pictus | reverse complement strand
AGAACGCACCAAAACTGGGATTTTGAGTCACTCTGCGCTGCAGATGGGTTAATCACGTTAAAAATTTTAATCAAATTAATCATGGTGGTGGATTAATCCACGTTAACGCGTTAATTTTGACAGCCCTATTTTAAACATAACATTCAGTTCCTAGCTCACACTCAGACCAATAAATGAAATTCTAAGCAAATAAATGCCTGTGTGGACACTGTGACCCTCACCATCCACCCTCACTGGAGGATGCTGAAGAGACAGAATATGGAGCACTGTATGCCAAGAAAAGAACCTTAATCTACCCCTGACTGAACTGATCCGATCTGGCCCCTGAACTACGGAACACAAGCTCGGGTTACATTCTGTCCATTAGGACATATTATACCATCTAGCTGGAGCAACATGCTTATATGGTTTTATAATGCACCTATTCTTTACCTGTACTCCCTAAAAAGTCACAAAACATTACAGTAAAGTAAATAATTAATGCACAACATACATTTTTATCATCACTATCAAGTATTATTGGTATTTTTAGTTAGATAGGCTAAGTACCATACCATTATACAGATGCCATAATTATTTAATGTTTGTATAAAATAAAAATTGATAAAAACCCACTATTTGTGCTTTGCCGGATACCATATTAGGATTCGACTCCACTCTTAATTCACATAATCATAGTTTTGTACATAGTATTTATACTGTATTGTGTTGATGATGTTATGCATTAATATTTATGTATTTGTAATTATCTGTAGCGCCACAGGGGGCCCAAGGGAATCAGCCTTTCCGCTCACTGTGTACTTAGATACATGGAGGTGCTGACGATAAAGGACTCTTGAGTCTTTTTTATTCTGCAGACCTCTTCACACAGCCAGCCCTGTGATTGGATGGTGCTCAGCTGCACCACACCAGGGTCCCTTGGGGGATTTGAACTACAAACCACCAGGTTTCAAATGGATAGTATAGTGAGCTGGCCCTCCTCTCTGGGCACTCTGACAAGCCTCCCAGGGGTGATTTAATACCGACACACCCATTTGTGCTTTTAACTTGTCACACATTAAACAATCACCTAATTCCAAGTTTCCTTTTGACAATGAGTAGCTTAAAGACAACAGCAAGTTCGCCAAGACTAAACCCTTAAATAAACCCTTAAATAAAGTTAATGATCTTACTGTCGGAGCTGTAAATGTGCCCTATAAATAAGTAGCCAAAGGACATTATACTGTAAGGGCAGGAGAGACAGTGTCATTGCTCTGCTTCTCTGATTTAATAAGGCAACACAGGTCACAGATCTCAGGGAGACACAGGGGGTATTTCTGATTTGAGGTAGCTTCCTCACCCCCACGCCCTACAGAGACTCTCAGCTGGCCTGGGGCTGACGGCTGTATATTACCCCACAAAAAGATTCACCTGGCAAAATATTTTCAGAAAGAATGAAGGAAAAATCAGTGTGCGCACGGCACTGAGGTGTATGCGTGCAATTCACTGCGATCAATGCAGTGCAGCTGCAATCCCTGCAGCACTGAAAGCTGGTGTTATGTACATGTGCATTAAGAAGTGCAAATTTGGGGGTTCGCTTGCTGTAATTTTCTTATTCCTTGTGGAATTTGCGCCAGAGGAAACGCCCTGAGATGGCAGTAAACAAACCCTTGGAAACAGAGCTTAAACGCTGAGCAAACTCATTTGGGTTAGGGGGGATTTTTAAACATCTAATCAAAATTTTTGCATTTTATCTGCAGTTTAAATGGATAGCTATTTATTTTCATTACTGCTCTACAGAGGATAATGTTTTGATATTGGTGCATTGAAGGATGATGTACTTATATTGTATCATGTTGTTTTGTCAACATCAGAGTCCGTGGCTCTGGTAAGAATCAGCAAGCAGATTCGCTTAAATGGGACAGAAGAGGAGTCAGGTCACGTACAAATGCTAATTTAACTGTCTGATCGAGCGTGAAGTCAGGGTGTTACTGAGTCACTCAGTGTGTGGATCCTAAATATGATGAGTCCTTCTAGCACCATGATGGCTGCTCAGAGGTCGTGTGTTACCCTCGGAGGCAACCCACGATGGTGTGAGCTCCTCTTTCCTCCTCTCGTCTCCCCTCCCATCCCCTCCTCTCCTCTCCTGTCCCCTTCTCTCCTCTCCTCTCCCCTCCCCTCCTCTTACTGGAAGGGCCTGCTCTGGGCATCGCAGGCAGCTCCATCGCCGATTTGGAGAAAATGTGGAGGCGTTCTGCTGAAAGTAGGAGCTTGGGGATGGATTCCAGCTTCCACATTTAGCTTCTCCTCATTAGCAGGCCCCAGAGGCTTGGCCGCCCTTAATTGCTTGTTTTGTTATTGTAGGTTTTTATTTTTTTTAATAAATCTGTGAGAAATCACCTTATTTGCTAAGCACATGCATAGTGTATTCAACAACATTAAACTACAGTAATGCCACCTGCCTTTATAGCGTAAGTATATGAGATTAACCTTAAGGGTTTATTTGCCATTTGCACAAATATCAGAGGTGAGAGTGACTGAGAGTGTCTGAGCACAAGGTCAGGCCATTAATCCGGCATCCCTGGAGCATTTTGAGGAGTTACGGGCCTTGCTCAAGGGCCCAACCGAATTACGACTACATTGCCGAACATAAGATTCGAAGTGCTGACCTTCCGATCACAGACACACACTGCAGTTATCACACTATCAGAGCCTGATCTAGACTAGATGTTCCTTCCTCAAAATGCCCATGTAGTATCATGTAACATCTCTGGAGATGTGATAATGCTGGCGGCATCACTGTGGACACTATCTCTTACAAACTACGTCACAGCTTAGGAAGGAAGGAATGATGACTCACATACTGAGACTTGTCCACCGACATTACAGAGACGGTCCTGAAGTTGTCCATCAGCACTGAGTCGAATTCCTGCAGGCCGACATTGGCGTGGACCACGCGGTCCTTGATGAAGATACTGACGGCTCGCAGCATGAACGACACAAACAAGTGCATGTGAATGTAGTTCCTGGTGCAGTGCAGGCGCCTAAGAACAGAGAGAGAGCCCTTGATTTGGCTTGAGGGTGCTGGTGTAAGACATAGCTAAACTTGCTAAAGCTGATAGTCGCCAAAGCAGCTATCAGATGTGAATGGCTCGCTTCAGTCCAAGCACCTGCGCATGAGTCAGTGAAGCTGACACGCTTTATCCAAACTGCAATGAACAGCGGAAGATGGGCTCTTCCACAGGATTGCATGATAGGCATTATCACTGGGGGCCATGCGTTTCCTGTCAGGGATGTGCATTTCCTGTCAAGGATGTGCACTTCCTGCTAAGAATGTGCATTTCCTGTTACTCTCAGGTGGAGCACAATATTCAGACATGTCAGATTGGCACAGTAGTAATTGCTCCCATAAACCTGATATGTAAATAAATATGGAGCAGATGGGAGAACTCGCAGTGCGTGATTAGCACTGGCTCTGCAATTTCACAGGTGATTCATAAACATCCTGCAATCGCAACTGAAGATGACAGTGAAACTCTGAGCTCAACACCCATCCCACAAGGCAAGCCGCAGCCAACACACGCACATTTCCTAATTACAGAGTAACAGCACTACACTGTCTGGTGTTAATCTAGTGACCCCTACAGGAGACGGTGTTCACTTGGCTTGCGACTGAGAACCAATGAGAACCAATTATGCCAGAATGAATGACCATAATTCATAACCTTCTAAATAAAACTTGGGTTTATGACTGGGCCAAAACATCCAAAGTCCAAAGTATCGTAGAGCAAGTCAAACCTATCAACAAGAAACAGTTAGATACAGCTGTTTTTACCGGAAGTATCCAATGATAAAGATGGCAACCAGGAGGGAGCTGAAGGACACCGCATAACCGATGGTGTACATGATGTAGAGTCGCTCGAAAAAGTCCTGCTGGAAACATGCAAGAAGCACTGTCAAAAAAAGCTGGGTTGGATAGAACCAGACCACTTATGTATCTGCTGGAGTTTGGCTATGAATTCTGGGATTGAAGATGAGAGTGAGTAATTCATATGAAAACACCCCAATGGGGCTTACCTTCCCCACCACATGATCAGGCTGAAGGAACCTCAAACATTCAGAATAATTTGCCCACGTCCTGTTTAAGCTCTCCAGAAAAATCCATGAGCCGTTCGCATCACATTTCCTGTAGGCGTGACCTACAGGACACACACACAGACTGCATCATATGATATTATATTTTTGCACAATATACAGTAGGAAATTATACTCATGTAAATCTGCAATCGTGGAGGTTTTGTCAGCCCTGTTTTCACATAAAATTTTATTGCTTTTGAAAACAATCAGCGACATGGACCCAAATTTCTGCCTTTCTGTAAAATGAGCAACTTGAATTGAACTTAAAAAAAAAAAAACATTAAAAGCACCATGATATGAATGTCAAAGCTCGGAGATAGTTCCATGAAGCTGTCGGTGATGGCAGGCAGGCAGCATCAAAGGCAGTGAATTCCTCTATGACATCAAACTTGAGTTGTGAGGTTTCCTGGCAGACGTGTGTGGAGATGAGAGGAGGCAGCATACCTTTGTGGTTGAAGTCGTAGACATATTTGGGGCATGGGACCTGTGTGATTGCTCCAGGGGATCCCTGTGGCCAGCAGATTAGGCCATCCCACCCGGGGGGGCAGAGCTCATCTGGACACACAAGTAAGGATGAGGTAGATGAGGATGAAGAGCAGGACAGCTGCTGCCATGTTATGGTGCTGCTGCCACATCCACTACTTTAATAGAAACTTTTGAAAGCATAATTTACTCTGATGCCACTGTGAAAAAAATCCAGTAACCTTAATGGATTCTTGTACTTGGTGAAGAGCAGGAGGTCAGGTAACTCAATCAGTTGAAGATGTGAGCAAATCTGAACAGCACTAGGAGAAAACGAGCTGTGACCACACACCAGCCTTAAAAATGAACTGGAAGAGGCTGTGGGAGTGGGACACATTGAAAGAAGCAACTTACCAGTGCGCGAGCGGATGACTCACACCTCTGCATGGCAGCTACCACATTGACAACTACAGGTAGCGCCCTCAACTGGCTGAAGGGCTATTTATTTGTTTAATGTAAAACCCTGCCTTCACACTCTTATGAAGCATTTAAAGAGGCTTCAAAGTGGAACAAATTCTGTGATTAAATTCATACAGCAGCCTTGGCAGAACCCCTCTTCCTGCCAGGATTACTGCCCTCTCCCCCAGGACATTTCACAACTGTTACAGATTCATTAATTTGCTCTCTGAACTACGCTGCCTGCTCCGAAGATCAGATGATATCTTCATCTACAGCAGTCGATTATAAGAACCGTGTGATGAGCCCTAAATAAAGTCCATTTCCCTGTCCACACATCACAAAGAAGCACAGGCTGACAGAGTCAATCCAAAACAGTGATGATGTCATTATCATGGTTACACGAATGCACGGACTGCGGAACCAGAGGCAGGACTCAGGGAACAGGGGAATACACAGGATTTAATTCTGGGCAAACACGGAACAGGCAGGCACGGTATGACGTTAATGACAGAACTGGGGAAACATACTCAAATGCAGACTTAAATACATCAGACTAATTAACAACAACGAGAAACAGCTGGTAACACGGGGATTCCACACAAGGTAGCAAGGGAAAGTGGCACACAGGAGGATCATACGAGCAGGTCATGACAGAACCACCACCCCCAAAGGCACGCACTCTGGGTGTGCCTAAAGGGACCGGAGGGACAAAAGCGGGGACAGCACCTGGGGAAACAGAAGCAAAAAACATTAACAATGCAACGGGAACAAGACCGACATGCAGATCAAACAAAGACTTGGGGCACCAGAGATGAAAATAACAGAAGGATAACAGCAGGGGACAACCCAACAGGAGGAACAAAGGGACTACAAGGGAACAAAGACGGAACATAAGGACGGGGAGCAAACACAGGGGGCACAAAACCAGGGGGCAAGGAAGCAGAGGGCAGGGGGAAACAGGGAGCCGGAGTGAATCCCGGCGGGTGGAAGGTGGGAGCCGCAGCAGCCACAGGCGACCGCGATGCCAGAGCTGGAGAGACCCTCAGCGACTGCGAGGCCTGAGCCGGAGGGGACACTGAAGGGGGCGAGGAGGAAGGCAGAGGGACTGCTGGAGGAGGTGAGGAGGGAGGTGATGGGGACAAAGGAGGAGGCGAGGAGGGAGCAGAAGCCGTGGCAGGCGAAGGCACAGGCGACCAATGAGTTGGAGCAGGGGGACCCACAGGCGACCGACGAGGCATTGGAGGTGGGACCGCAGCCACCCGATGAGGCACCACAGGGGGAGCTGCAAGCAACCGTGGAGCAGGAAGCGAAGGAGCTGACAGCGAGCCAGGGCGCAGAGCGGGTGGGACCCAACCCCTGTGCAGGTGTCCCCTACCTCTGTGGGACACTGAGAGATGGGGAGCTGGATCTGCCATGCTGGGATGGTGGTCGGGATGACCCACTAGATGGGTTCATTGGGGCAGTCATCAGGGATATCCCCAAGGGGTCCCACTGAAGCTCCTCCTCCATCTCCAAGGGGGAAGGAATGGTGGTCCGATGGTCCAGGACCTCTTCGGGGACAGGGACTGGGGCCATGGGAACAGGGGCTGGAACAGGGTCCAGGGGAGCAGGAACCACAGGAGCAGGAACAGGCGTGACAGAGCAGGATTTAGCCGCTGACTCAGGTGCAGGCGAAGCAGCAGGCAGACGAGCCTCGGACACAGGCAGCGAAGCAGCAGGCAGACAAGCCTCAGGCACAGACAGTGAAGCAGCAGGCAGACCTGGTGATGCGAACACTGCTGGGTCAAAAATCGGGAGAAGTTCCTCCCGACATGCTGCCAGAGAGGCAGCAAAGACCGAGATGGACCCCACGCAGACACCCTCTGTGTCCTCCCGTCTTTGGTCTCTCTGCTTCTTCTTGGGAGCTGACTTAGCAGGAACAGGGCATAGTTTGGCTAACAGGAGAAGAGGCAATCCACAGTCCAAGCGTACCTGCCTCATCATTGCATCTGCGACTCCACCTCTCAGCCGGACCAGGTTCTGCCGTACCTCTTCGGCTAAATGCTGGTCACTAGACCGGGAGATCTCCTTCAACAAGTTTCTTGACAGAGCAGCAAGGGTGCAAGTAGCGGGGTCCTGCTGGATCTCTCCTCGTCCACCCAATTGAGATACTCCTCTTCATTGAGGCAAGGTGTCTTTTTAGCAAGTTCTGTCATTCTGTCACGGTTGCACGAAGGCATGGACCACGGAAGCAGAGGCAAGACTCAGGGAATAGGGGAAAACACAAGATTTAATTCCAGGCAAACACGGAACAGGCAGACATGATATGATGTTAATGACAGAACTGGGGAAACATACTCAAACGCAGACTTAAATACATCAGACTAATTAACAACATCAAGAAACATCTAGTAACAGGGGGATTCCACACAAGGTAGTGAGGGGGGTGTGGCGCACGGGGATTGGACGAGCAGGTCATGACAGTCATAAAATCCCACATGACCAGACGTACAAAAGGCATGTCATCAGATATGAGGGAGCAGTGAGACTGTATGAGCACAGTACATTCATTTATTTAACAGATGCTTTTATCCAAAGCAATATACATTTTTGAGACAGACGAGTCAGACAGTCCCTAGAGCACATGGCCATACTGAAAATTTTTATTCAGAACCTTAGAATAAAGGAGCCAGCATCCAGCCCACTGTACCACTTTACCAGTAGCTGGTACCCATTAATTGTAAGGGCACAATGATGCCAGGTCAGCTGATCACAGTGTGTCAAGATCTGGGATTTTGATTCATGTAAATGTTAATTTGAATCGAACGGCAGTATTGGGCCTCCAGCACCAGTTGAAATATGTCCGTCTTCACTAATACATGGGTGGTCTAGAGGGACCAAAATGAATTTTCTGTAAAGGGAACGAAATAGCAATAATGATTATACCCAAGAAAGTTCTTGATATTTCATGTCTTTTAAGTAAAATGCATTTTCGAGGATGTACCTCTCAAACTACAGTCTCCTGATGGTCACCTTACAGCTGACCGTGCCTCTCAAATTACAGTCTCCTGATGGTCACCTTAAAGCTGACCATGCCTCTCAAACTACAGTCTCCTGATGGTCACCTTACAGCTGACTGCATCTCAAACTACTGTCTCCTGATGGACACCTTACAGCTGACCATCCCACTCAAACTGCTGGTCAGTTTAAAGCTGACTGTCCCTCTCAAAATGCATTCTTGTACTGGTCACCTTACAGCTATCTGAATAGCAGCGTCTGCCACACTCACCTGTGGGGTCGTGCGAGGACACGTTGTGCAGGCACTGCACCTTGACATCGTACAGGAGGTACACCTGCTCCTGGGCAGTGATTCCGCCATCTGAGCCCACCTGTAGAGGACCATCGTAAGTGGATGTCATTTTTTCATTGGTCATTGTGAGCCCCTTGCTTGCCCGTTACTGGCTGGTCTCAAGCCACCCAACCTGGAACCTTCTTGCTGTATCCTGTTTTATTAGGTGTCTTCGTTTTAATTAATTTTCCACCAAAAATCAATCATTACACAAACAGAATTCAAGGTCAAGTATACTTTCAATACATAATCAACATCCCTCAACAAATCATAAAATTTGTTAGCAACATGTGTATAATTCAGATTTTGTAAGCATGTGGCTCAGTGGGCTAAGCCTGTGTTCCTGTTATCACAAGGTGACCGACTCAAACCCAGCCTCAGTACGTTTGCGGGTCCTTGAGCAAGACCCTTAACCCCCAGCTCCCTGGGTGCCACCACGGATGGCTGCCCTTCACAGACCGCTTACTCTACAAAGAGCAAGTTGAGGGAGGCGTAAAAAAGAATTTCCCTACGGGGACAATAAAGGATAGATTATTAATGTTGGAATTATGCAGCACAGTGCAACAGCAATATCTTTATTTATCTCTTTCTGGGAGAAAGAAATTACTTTATTAATTCATATTTGAGACAAGTGTATTATTGCTTTATGGTGCTAAGGAGAGCCCTCTGATTAACACACTCCATACTGGCACATGTGATAATCTTTTCTCGCAGCAGAAATGCACCATTTTGGCCAAACTTCATGACAAACTGAAGCGTGTTTGTGGTGCGCGGATGAGTCAGCGACTGCAGTTTGGAGGCAGGAGAGCCCTGGCCTCTGACACGCATCCTACACTCAGCGGCGAGAGATTCTCCAGGGGCTCCCATGCAGCCAGTTAAAAAAGCAATGCAAAAGCTTTTGATTTTATAAAACGACTGAAGATCGCATTTGAGGAAGGCATTGTGATGCATCCTTTACATGGTGATCTGAGTCACACTCAGGGTCGCTTCTGAACCAGTGAAATCTGCTTTAGGCTCCAGATCAGTGGCTTGATGTAAAACATGCAGACCATTTACAATAATCTCTTCTCCTTGGCTCACTGTTGATTTGGCTCTGATATGATATCATTCTGTCACTTTACATGCCTTAAAGCGCATTTGTAATTGAAAGATTGCTGGGTCGAATCACTGACCAGCAAGGTACCACTGAGGTACCCTAAGCAAGGTACCACCCCCCAGGCACTAAATTAGCTGCCTTCTGCTATGTCATGATGTCACATGTGGGTTAAACGCAGAGGACTAGTTGTGCACCGTGTGCTGTGGGGTGTCAACAATGACCACTAATCACCAAATTCCTAAATTCTAATTCTAAATGGCATTTAAGTGATACACAGTGACTAAATGTAGCTGCCCGGAAGTTTCTACCCCGGACGGCCATGAGACTCTCTGTTATTGACTCCTTACTGCGACATGGATCTCCCAGGACACCACTTAGTGACCACAGCCTTCTTGCTCGGCACATCCGCACACGCTTTGTATATCTCGCGGATACAGCAGTAGCTCCAGGGCGATGAGCCTACGTGTTTGAACCAACCCGAAGCTAATTTAGCCGTCGTCCCTGTAACGGAGCGTCAGGATGCGGCTTATTGCCCAACTAGCCACTCTGAGCATGCTCCAGACAGGACCTCAAATTGCATAACTCAGATTTTTGGTGTGTGCGTGTTGCATTTGAAAGCATCTCATAGAGCTTTCCACTGCCTTTGTGTACCAAATTCTTTTAAAGAGACCTTAAACCTGTTGCACTAACAAGCCTGAGAGTGGTGTGAATGTGATATTCCCGGATGCAGACATTCTTTTGGAGATCGTTGGCAAGACAGCCATTACCGAAATGATTATAGCAGATCCCACTCTACCCAAAAGCAGTAAAAAGATATGATATTTCCATTCAGATTCACAAAGCTCTGCCTACTTCGGATGAGGCAGTAAACAGCTCCTTTGAAGAAAGAGGGTTTTAAAATTTGGATGTTTTCACAGCACAGTTGTAGCATTCAGTCCATAAGCTGAGAACGATGAATAAACGAAGCCGTTTTGTTTAAACAGCTGTCAGATTAATGCTTCTGTAAAGCTCACTACAGCATATAAAGGTACTTCTTTTTTATAAGTATAATGCCTGTCCACCTGCTAAAATAATTTTTGTACAGTAGGATAAGACAGAAGCAATTGGTCCAGGACCAGCTATGGATCAGGGAGAATAGCATCAGCTACTGATGGGCAGCAATGTTTACACAACTCAAACCAAGCATTTGTGCTCCCTAGGTTTGGGGGCCCCCTATTGGCCATAAACAATCACTACATTAGGGGGGCAGGGATTGAAGTGACTTTCTGAGTGGGGCCCACTCCTGTTAATGCTACCAGATTATACATTGGAAACCAGCTAATCTTCAGCTAGGGCACAGATGCACACACATAACAGAGGCATAGGGCAATACCCCCAGCACAGGAGGAGAGGCGTAACCCTGAACCCCAGTCACACCCACGGCATACGCATCCAGCCGTAATTCAGGGATGGGGGTCGTCGGCTCATCTGCTGCAATTCATTGACCTCCAGGCTCCCAGCCACACTCAGGGAATTTGGTAAGGATCAACTCACAGCTAGCTGTTGTGAATCTATAAGCGAAATCCGTTTGCGTTGCCGGTGATTCTGCAGCAGTGATTCTACACCCAAGAGCCTTATTTCCAATCAGAAGACCCGAAGGCATTGGCTGCGAAACATCATGATTTACTGTATGACTGTCGCTAAGGAAATCAGAATGTATAGGACGCGTAATGAGCGTAATGAACAAACGCCTACATTCGGGTCTGAGTCCAAACCTGCAGAGGCGCAAGAGACGAGGGGCCACCCGCGAAACGCATGAACCGTCCACAAGAAGCCTTATATCATTATAAAAGCATGAAAACGAGCATCAAACTGAGATCGAAAGTGAGTTTCGCATATCCCATCTCGCTTGCCATACCCCCCACCCCGGCTTTGATGCCGACACTGTTTACTTGACTTTTAATGAGCTCCACATAATTATTGCAGTCTCTAAAGAAGTTACCCTGACGTTTAGTCCTGCTGGCACTGTGCGGCTTTGAGGACTCCAATTACTGCAATCACCTTGTGGAAAATCAGTAAAGTGCTTCTTGCCGTGACACCTTACATGGTTACTTTTTTGCAACGTGGTGTTATATAAACTCAAAAACATCAAAGGGCGTGTCATCAATAAAATTTGTACTGAACATCATGCACGCAATTATTTATTTATGAATGCATTCATTTATTTTCCTTATGTTTATCTATATATTCATCTATATCTGTATATTCATCTATATATTATCTGAATAAATAATATAACTGGTAAATTAAATATAGTTAGACCAGTTTGCATAATTCGTTTTGGAATATTAAAAGAACCTGTGTACGGTTACGAGTAGGTGACAGTCTAGCTGCCATCTTAAAATAGAGCATTTTAATGGAAAAAAGAACGCTCACTATATAAAATGCTGCATTTTTCGTCTCACAGACGAACACAAGCAAAACGACAATTAAAAAGATGGAACAATTCAATTTAAAAGTCCCGATAAGAATATATAACTCATCCTGTTTATTTTATGCTAGTTGATTTGCCAAATGCACAGCACGTGGGAAAAGGAACGATGTATATAGCCTGACGAGTTATACGCAGCACACAAGATTAGCAAGGGCAAAGATATACTATATAAAATACAATATCAAAATATAACAAAAATGTTAAAAACTTGCACAAAACCTGTTTTCTTGGCATTACCTGCGCCTGCACTGAAGTGGAGAACATCCAGATGACTTTGGCGAAGTTCCACAGCAGATGCTTCATCTTCAGCTTCAACTTCAGCTTCATACCTGTTGCTGGAGTTCCTGCTGTTATATCTGCAGAAGAACTTTCAGTTGCATTAATTTTAACGTTCCCATATGAAAACACTGAAAAATGTCCACTCCGTCTCCTGCAGTGTACCGGTCTTCCTATTCATGGAAATATCAGTATCATGGTATGACGTAAAGCAAAAAAAAAAAAGTAAAAGCTGGGTATTTATAAACCAGGCGAGGCGAAGACGCTACGAGTTCCTATCCCAAACGTGCCAAAGCCTGCGATCCAGAAAACCAAGCCGATTTATCACTGTCGCCTATAGTTTGTTTCTATGATAGATTTGTCACCGAAAAATCTATAAATAACAGTATTATATATCACATATGAAGCAAGATTGGACCTCACTGCGAACGGATCGCCTCGCGCACAGGTCACTGTCGCCTCCCTCCATCACATCTAAGCTTAGGTCCAGAAACATGTGTGACATCCTTATAATGGCAGAAGGAGTGGAGCGCAATGAATCCCCAGTAGATAGATGCACAGCCCACCGTCTGCTAACCCCTGACACGTTGACGGAGGACTGCGACGGAGGACACCCTCGCTTGTTCAGACCCACTCCTGCCTTTCAATTTGCGGGCAAAGAAGTGCGGCTGAGCACGTGCAAAGGAAATCTGTCACAGCACGCGTAGCCTTAGTATTAACATTGTAGGAACACCCTATTAAAATTTAACACTGTGACCATGACACCCATCACGACAGCCACAAATAATCTATATTTATAAATTGTGCTTATATGCTTTTTCAGTAGTCTACATTGCATCTATTTACTTTATGAAAATATTTCAAAATTACACCACTCACAGTTTATACTATGTGTATTGAATATTGTCATGGTGGATTTCCGTCGGTCATTCATGTAATTATTTTTATCATCGTGGGAAACTGGAGCCGCTCTCCGCGGTGCTGAAAGTCCGCTGGACCAGGCGGGGGAGCATCCAAGCCCCCTGCGGGAAACAGCGGGACGAGGAGCTCGCAGCCTCTCCAGCGCTGTTCCTGATTTCCACACAATTAGAGGCTACGCACGGAGAGCTATAAATAAATAAAGCTCAGTGGCTGGCTTTTAATCTGCAGTGTTTGCAATAAGAGTCACAGTCGGCTTTTTCGTGTATTGTATCACCCTCCTGCTGACTATCTATGAATTTAACGATTGTACTCTAACACATATTTGAACAACTAAAATCGATTTACCAATAATGTTAATTTCGCCTTTATTTTTATTTTCAGTGTTTTCCTCTATAAAAGCCTAACAATTTCTGATCATAATAGAAAAGTGATGGAGGAAGTAAGAGGAAGTGATAAAAAGAGGAATCTGACTGTCTATTGTACTGCAAATTAATTGTAATTGCAATGAAAATAATAATGAAAGTGTAATGAATGACGTGATGGATTTGTTGGACGAGACACCCTTAGAATTATTTGCAACCTTAGTGCCTAATTCGGGATTGGCACTCCACCTGAGGTATCACCCACCACATGGCTGAACTCGGGTTCTCGTCCCTGAGGTGGTTTGTCTTGTGGCGGGTGCAGCAACATGCTGTAATCAGTGCATGCTCCGTACCTCTTACTGTCTTAGTGCTTGTTACTGTTATAGCATAATAGTATAATAATATATGACATAATTATAGCGTAGAATCGTGGCATGACTAGGAAGGAGCTGTATTGAGTGTAGCTTCATTATCAGGGTTGGACTAACTTCTCTAGGGGCTCTTGGCGGACATGGGTAGTCCCTTTCTAAGTGGGTCATTTGAGATAGGCCTATTTTTTGGAGCCGAAAGACAAACAAGGAGGAGTTAAAACAAGAGGGAATTAAAAACTTTGGAATATCAATAATATTATGACCCTGCAGCGCTTAATCACTCTCAGACCAGCATGCATTGCGCCAGATTGTACATAATGTAAATACTTGTGTAAATAATGTCTATGATATGTAGTTATGTCAGTGAATGTAGGCATGTCACACTCTTGTGAAGTGTGGAGTATTGTGTTTCCCTGTTTTGGTGTGCCTGTAAAACATATTTATTGTCATTTGTGTTTTTGTGTATTTATTCAGTATGCATATCTTTCCACGCTGATATTGCAACACTGGTTACAATGGATTTCTCTCTTCCATGCCCTACAAATGAAATGACAGTGGACGGTCGAGAGGGACAGCAACTAACCAGAGGAGAAACCCTGGGAATGACGCGTAGCACTTTCCTGGGGCAACCTGATGGGTCTAGGGCTCCTCATTTACCATGCTATCCAGAGATCAAGTCACTGCTCCACAGCTGCCTGCGTGAAGGGGTGGGATGAAGACCACCTTGCAGCTCCCGTGCTACAGTGGGAAAGAAGCCCTGGAGCCTTACCTCTCACAAGTGTGCCTGGCAGCCCGGCACAATGCCTGGAGTGATGAGGAGCCACAGCAGTCTGGCCCCTGATTAGCAGCGGAACTTTGCCACCCTGGTGGTGGCACTGGAGCGGCTCTTCAAGTCAAGTCAAGTCAAGTAGGCTTTATTGTCACTTCAACCATATACAGGTAGAACACAGTGAAACGAAACAACGTTCCTCCAGGACCAAGGTGCTACATGCAACATAAATTTACAACATAAATTAACAGA
>JAODLC010000038.1:3843279-3853838 GCA_026781145.1 Hippopotamyrus pictus | reverse complement strand
TGCTTCTACTATTTTATTATTGTTTTATGTAGTATGCCTGAGATTTATTTATAGGAAGCAACTTACTGAAGTTACCGAAGACGTGTGTAGGAAGATTACAGCTGTGTTACATATGTTACATGATTTTATGAAGTAGGTCTTTTTCATTGTGCCCCTTTATTCCCTCATATGCCACAGTTCACTGGCATCTGCTTGCTGATCAGTTTCCATGTGCTGACAGATAATGAGACGCTTTGCCTGTTTCCCGGTGTTTGCGTGAAGTGAATCAGCGGGCACCTGCGCACGCTCGGTCCCCGTAACGGAGCGCCGGGGAAGCGCGTCCCCGCGTCGGGCCGCAATCGACACATATGGATAGAAACGGAAAGATAACACTTGAGTGATATACATGAGAGACATTATTTGTGCACAGCAATCACTGCGTGGAGCGTAGGTGACAGATACGGTTTATGACCGTTTCATGTGCACAAAACGTTGAACGGTAAGAAACGTCTTTTACGCTTAAATTTAAAACAAAACCATTTTTTAAAACAGCATTTCTGCTTAAAGAAACCTGTCCGTCTCTGTGCTCTGCTAAAGGTGAAAACACTTCATGACCAATAAAACCATAACTTGGTTGGGGTGTTGCAAGTCCAGCCTCCCAGGTGTCAGGCTTTGAGTTTCCCACATTTAGGGCTGGGCTGTCAAGGAAAAATACAAACAACAGACACTGAATGCAGCAGTTTTACAGTAAATACTCTCAGACATCAGTGAGTTTCTGTCCAGTGTTGTGTTTTTCATACTATTCTCCTTTAAGGCGCTTTCCAAAGGCACATTAGGGTATCCCTTATAAGGGTAATATCTGCCACCTGCTCCGAGTTACCTTGTTTTTCCTGAAAAGGGCAATATTTTCATATGAACATTGTCCAGCAGGGGGGTTTGTCTATTTGCATGACAAAGGAGAGAAACCCGACAGAATGGGCAGCGCTCGTGCGATAATGGGGGTGGTTTGACAGGCATGTCGTCTGGACTATAGAGCAGCAATAGCTCCGTTTGTGAATGTGACATACAGACAGTAAGGAGGAAGCAGCGCAGGCCTATACGCCAGAGTCAGCTGTTTGTGCCAGAGTTCTGCAGTGTCTGTAGACCCTTAAGGTGTGTAACTACCACGGACGGGGCGGTCACGTGACAGCACCCTTAATGCATGGCTGCATGTGTTAAAGAGACCAAAGAAAATCCCGCTTTAAACAGCTATTTTGGAAAAGGCTATTTAGAGCCTTTATTCCAGTTCATTAAAAATTCAGGAGCTCTATTTACTGAAAAGAATGAGAGCGACATCTTAGGGCATTGGGGTGATCTCCAGTAAAGTAACTGCACTTATAGTTGTTCCACTGATTGGACGATTCGAGTTTTAAGGCAGGCTGTTGAACAGTTGCATGTACTGGCAAAATGCTTTCGTGTGGTACATTTCTCAGGCTGCAGGTAGACTGTGCAGATGCATATCTTTCTGTGACGCTTTGAAAACATCTCTACAAAATCTATAAACACATCTAACGCATCATGAGGAAGATTAACTAAGAGCGAAGCTGAATAAAATGTCAGCCTTTGTCACCAGACATGTTCTTGAGATTCTTACATTATAACGAGCTCATCTCTGGACTGAATCAAGTTCATATCTGAGCCAGAATGTCAATCTATCTCAGTGTCTCCCAGACCAGTCCTCGATGACCCCCCAAACAGTCCACATTTTTGCTCCCTTTCAGCTCACAGCACACCTGTACCATGCAGGTATTCTGTGTTCTCGATTGGCTGGGAGTTGGGAGGGAGCAAAAATGTGGACTGTCTGAGGTTACCCAAGGACTGACCTGAGAAACACTGGTCTGTCTCACAGGAATTACAGACCGTATTACCGCCCTCCCAATTAGAAGAGACCTACCCCTCCTCACAGGAAGGCCTCTGCCTTGCGCCCCCCTCCCCCCACATGCTGATTCAGGTCCTTATTTTATTCCCCTGACACTGTTGGCACTTTTACGGAAAGGGAAACTTACGATTCACTCTGGTCTCGCTTCCTCTCTGCACGGTGATACAAATCTGCTGAAGCTGAAATACGAATGAACATTCCTGTGTGAAATGGCATAGACCAAAATATACATGCTCTCTGCAGAAATGGAGAGGATGGAAACCTGACGATTATCTGTGTCCCACACACAGAAACGGGGGAGCTGTCTAATTGCAAGACTCCCATTTCTCTCCATTCTCTAACTTATTTTTAAATCCCAGCAGGATCTTTTACTATTTCTATATAAATTAGCTGAAGAAGGTACCGTCTGGTTTTCAGAGTCCGTAAAATAATCAGCCGTTTAATCCTCCCTAACCCTACCTCCTGCTTTTATAAATCTTTCTACATCTTCTCTAGATGTTCCTCAGAATCACCTCCTGCTCTGGAGTGCTCTGCAGTCTCGCAGTGAAACGTCCTGAATTTGTTTAATTCCCTTGTGCATGTGCATCTGATCCAACCTGTGAGAAGCATCAGCCTCAAACAGGCCCAAATAGCGCGGCGTGTTGAGTAAACATGCGCGGCTGCTTTGATTGCACCCCGCGAAAGCGTTGCGAGCTCACAACCCCCTGCAAACATTTGATGGACTACCCATCTGTTCTGAGTCTTAGTCAGTGTCTCCTATTCTAATCTGCGGCTTCCCTTAGATTTTCTCCTGCTGTGTCTTGCACCAGTGAAAAGCAAAGCACAAAAACTGAGTTTTCTGTGTTTTGTACAATTTATACAGGATGTTTCTCCTTAGCAGAAGACGGTTCTTTCGTGTTTTCAGAAACTCCATTCATATTAAATTAGATTAAATTATATTAGATAAACTTTATTGATCCCAAGGGTGAAATATCTAAATGGTTGAATAACACTAGACTCCAGATATCAGATGTACTGTGACAATTTTTGGGTGCCATGTAAGTCAGCTGTGAATACATTTCTCAAAATGTCATTCTGTTATGTTGAATAAGATGAAACAGATGGTATGTATATGAAATGATGATATTTTCTTGGTCCCTATGAGGATAATCTCTTTTTGCCTACCTCATCTTGCTCTCCATTACATGTAGACACTTATGTAGGGGAGAGCAAGCTTGGCAGCAAAGGACAGCCATCTACATCCAAGAAGGTGGGGGATAGGGGTCTTGTTCAAGGGCCCACAGATGTGACTGTGCTACTGAAGCTAGACTCAAACCGGCGACTGTCTGAGCACAAGCATGGAGACTTAAGTCACTGAACCACCCACAGTTCCATGTGCCCGTAAGCTCTGGCTTTTCAGCGTAACGGCGCAGGTGTGGCTGTCCGTGTCAGTCGGAGACTCACGTTTCCCTTTTTTGGAGGTGATTCTCTGTACCGCCAATGGCTGGTTTTCTGCCTGAGTGCTTGTCTGGTCTGCAGAAGGCCATCTCTCCATGTTCTGTGGACCGAGTGCAGGTCTTCATGGTGAAGTGAGACGGTGAGCCTGTAATTAAGGCTGGTTCTACGATGGCCTCAGGAATGCGGACCTTTGTATTGGAAGGACATGAGCAGTCAATCTTCTCACTGGCTTCTCGCTGTCGTGTGTTCTGCAGGGGTGTCACACGCCTCTGACTTAATCTCAGGAATCTAGAAGGTCTGCTCCACATCCTGATACGTTCTAAACCTTCAAGGATGTGCTATCTCCGTCCTGTCTGTTTATATTCTCATATACTCTCACTCAAAAACCTGACTCTGTGTGATGTGAAAGATTCTGAACAATGGCAAATGATGGGTAATTATTGTAATATGGAATTGACCTTTTACTGACAAAGTAAGCTCATATTGTGAGTGGGGCTGTAGTCTTCCTGCTGAGAGGGCATGATTATTCGGCACTCCGGTGTTCCTGGTTAGCTCCATGCACTCAATTCCTCTCTCCGTGCAGGCTAGGACCTGACTGTCTGCGTCGAGGGCATTTCCCCTGTAACGCAGAGCTCTGCAGTGGCAGGGGCGTGCTGGAATCTGTGCTGGTACTGTTGGCATATGCAGTATCTGGAATGCCTGTCCACTGTCATATTAGTGTGCCGGGGAATTTACCTCATTCAAATTTCTATTTCTTCACAGACTAATTAAAACTGATAGTAGACAGGTAGTAAATGAGGCATTTGTTTAGAAATAATCTTGCTCTTACAGCAGGTTGGATTTGGATAGAATGGCTGGTAATGTTAAAATGAAATGACAGTAATGTTAAAATGAAATGACAGTAATGTTAAAATGAAATGACACGCAAGCAGTGGGTTTAGCTGCACAAACTGCAGGATGTTTAAACCAAAGAGGGTTTGGCGTGATTTCTGAATACAAATATCCATCCATCCATCCATCCTCATGTTCACAAACACACACTATACTCTACTCTACTCCACTCTACTATACTATACTAGTCACGGATCCCTGAAATATCCCCATGTACAAATCTGTTTGTTTTCATACAAAAGGGAAGTCTGCATCATTTATGCACTTCCTCAATTAGGACATTTATTTTTGTTAATTGGATGCCACCCTTGTCTTGGAGAGCTTTCATATCCCCCCTGGGGAAGGGGCCTGTTTGAGTGTGTACAGAGATCACGCCATATAGCTGTGCTTCCCGCAGGATTGCAGCTCAGGGGGCACTGTGTAGCCACTGGACTTATTCTTGTGGTGTGTTGGTGTGTCTGCGTACGTGTAAATCTGCCTGCCGTCTGTGTTGTTACGGAGACACTGGGATTCTCTGACCCCGAATCTCACCACCGCGTCTTGAACTCAAACCACTCCAGGCCTCATTAAGCTTCTGGGAGTCTCACTCCACGTCCCTTTTTGTTTGTCTGCATCTGATTGGATGGTTAGAGGAATCCACCCCCCCCCCCTTTTGTAGTTAGATGCCCCTTTTCTCAAGAGGGGGGCCCTGTAACCGCTTCGGCCAGTAGGTAGCTTTATTCTCTGCCTGTTAGAAGGTGGCACATTCATTTGAATCAAACCCACTGGCTCCCCATAGCATGAAGTGTAAGAGCCCAGGTTCAGGCACATTTAGGGAACAGCTTGTGCTTTGCTGCGGACCCCAGCCCGCAGGTTACCTGAGAGCCACACAGTCCCGCTTACGCCACCCTGGTGGACCAATCACACGTTTCTTTCCAGAGCCCTGCTGGCAGTAGACATTTAGCCCAGCTGAGCTGGGATGCAAAAGGCTTGTCTGGTCTGAGTCACCAGAGATGGATGAGGTCCTCCAGGACACGCCGACCTCCTGTTCACTGGTGCTGCAGTGGTCGCCGATCCGCTCGGCTGGGTCGTCGCTGCGTTCTGTACTACGTCCTGCGTGGTGCTGGAAAAAAGATCAGGGAAAAATGGAATTATTTTTGTCCATGCGGTCAGTACACTCAGGATGAGCAACTTAAAATGTTCATTCTCCCAGTCCATGAGGATCTAATCGTTATCCTCAATCTGATTTTCCCTGTAGAACATATTTCCCTTTCCTTGGAATCGCAAATGGAAAATGACCTGCTTTGAACCCTTTGCCAGATGTGTTATACAGAAGCTTTAAACTCACTGATTCCTATGAACAGTCTGTGTTATGCATTATGGTTTTCAATATTGCTACAAAACTAGATGATGACCAGGTAGACCTTGCGAACTGGCCTGAGGTAAATGCTGAGTGGTTCTCCCGGTTTCCACAAAGGAGCTGGACTACCCTGCTGTGGTTAACTACCAACCTCGATGTCCCCGTGGAGTAGGAGAGGTAATATGTCAGCGCACTGACGGACCTGTATATAGGGCTGTCCCATTCCTCTTCCCTTGTTGAGTGTGAGGTGCGAGGGGTCAATGGGGTGCCCTCACCTGGTAAGTAAGTGAAGCAAGCGAGGGTCCCATGTGGCCTGTACCTCCTCTTCAGGGGAAATACAGAGTACAGATGCTTTTCAAGGCAGAGGAACCAAAAATCTTGCCGTTCTGCCTTTCCCCCTCGTTTTACACATTGCTTAAAATAATGTCCATCTTTTACCTGGAAGCTTTAATGTCCTCAGAAGGTGGTTATTAAAGGCACGCTGATCTCCTGACGAGCTGGGCCTGTGCTTCGCGAGGGAGATCGGGACCTCAGAGTCTCCCCCGCAGTACAATTAGAGCACAAGGCAGCCAGCCGTTGAGATACTGCGTCCCCGCCGGCGGCCCTAGCCACGCATACGGGCCGAGCAAAATGGCTGCCCGTCTGCGACCAGCGTCCAGTGCGGGATGGTTCAGATACAGGAGCTGGGCCATATGTGCCTTTTTATCTGCAGTCTCGATGAAACGGTCCGTCTAGAGGAGCGGCTGAAAGCCAGACGGGCCTCTCGCCTTCATTTCACACGTTTCCTGTGAGAAATGTAAACACAACTTAAATGCTAGCGCCGTTTTACACATCTGAGGAGTTAAATGCTATGAGCTGGGAGGAGTGGGAGCAGAATCCGAGGAAGGTCAGTGCTTCTGCACCCAACAGCTCGACCTAACCGTCCCCTAACCTTAAAGGAGCAGTAGTGCATCGGTTTTTGCATGGATTCCTGTGATGTTTGGGGTGCCTGAGCTGCCGTCGGGGACGGCAGGCCTTTCTTCTCAGCATGAAGCGTCAGAGCGGCATGGCATTAGCATTAGCATGGCTGCGCGAGCGTGAGACGTGCTCTGTGAAGGTTCTAACAGACCCGAGGGCCTGACGAAGGTTCCGTTTCTGGAGGCCTGAGGAGAAGCAGGTGTCATTCTCGACCCCTGGTCGTCAAGGTGCAGAGGTGTCCTCTTGCTGCAGTCATTCTGTCCAGGGCGGCTTTTCAAGTTTGACGTACAGATGTCCATCGCTGTCCTTGAACCAGATACCTCAGCCACCCATGGCGTCTATCCTCAGCTGATTGGCCGACTTCCCTCGGTGGGGGGTCTGATGTACCGTGGTAAGTCTGTACCATAATGTGCCCCAGTTTCCAGACCTTTCTCTCACTCTTTCAAGTGGAGGAGGTCTGGCGGAGGCCAAAGAACAGGTTAGAGACATGAGCGGGGCCTGCAGCTGGGGAGGCGGGCCGCCCCCGGGAGAGTCAGCATCTCAGGTCACGCTCAGTGCTCAGTCCGTTTAAAGTGACACAGAGACTCAGCTTTTTGGTAACAGGCGATATGTTTCCACTCGAGTGTGAATGTGGACCGGCATGCTTTCACAAGTGTGCGAAACGTTCCCCCCCCCCCCCCCCCAAATCAGCCTCCATTGTAGGTTTCTGCATTTTTCATGAAGCTCGTTTTACGTCTCAACGTGGCACATGAATTATGAATAGGTATCACGCCATTGGAGTCGAAGAATCCGAAGCATCTGAACTCATCAGAGGTGATTGTTTGTGTGCTACAGTGCAGCCCACAGGTTGGAAAGAGGCTGTGTTGTTCAGTTCCTCTGCTGATCTCTGCCTCCATGCACAGAAGGCATTCCCTACTGCGTGTTTAATGTCAGATTCCTTTCAGTGATTATTCCACACGTGTTACAGCGAAACATGACATGTAGCAGCTCTCAACAACTAGGGTTTTACTAAGAAAACGGACAAAAAAAGAGAACCAGAAAACGAAGGGAACGTGAGGGGTCAAAATAAAACTGACAAAACAGAAACTAAGCCAGGGAGGGAAAACTACAATAACTAACCCTGGGTAAGCTCAACTAATAATCACACAACAACACAGGAAAATAGCCGCAATGAACCACGGTGGAACAGAACAAGAACAGGCACTTAAATACGCTACTAACGCAACAAGATGAAAGACAGGTGAGAAACATAATTAATCGACCAATTACTAGGGACTCGGGGCAGGGTTTGGGTATATTCCAGGGGTGGCAAACCAGATCCATGGACTGCCAGTGTGGGTGCAGGTTTTTGGGATGACCTCTCAATCAACCAATAATAAAGCAGTGGTTCTCAACTCCAGTCATGGGGACCCACTGCTATTGGCTGATTGAGAGGTCATCCCAAGAACCCTCACCCACACTGGCAGTCCACGGATCAGATTTCCCACCCCTGGTATTTTACAACTAACAGGCACTAGAGAGTAGGAAACATTCACAAACCTTGAGGGCTATCTACACAAGGAGAGACTAGGAACACAAATAAAACAAGACGTAACTAAACAAGGCACGGGCAGGGTTACCGTAAACAGAGACACAAAGCAAAGACATAGATTAACAATACCAGACGTTAGGGGATAAAATAAAACCAAAATACTGAACAAAGGTGAGGCTGGCCTCATGACAGAGCTGCTCCTTCCTGAGGTGAATTCGTATGTGATGGAGTATCAGCCAGCACACTGTCACAGTCTGGGAGGTGTGTGTGGGGGGGGGGGGTATCTCAGAGTATATTATGTGAACCCTGGAGGCTCATCGATCTGTCTCTAGTGAGTCACCCTCGTTTACGCTAACGAGCTTCCTCCACTCCTGACCCGCGCGGTCGCACTGTCCAAGACCATATCCTCAAAGAGCCTTTTCTGTCGGTGCTGGGGTACTGAGACAGAGCGGCTTTTATCCACCATAAAAGCTTAAGAGAGGATTTGCTCACTTTGCGGTTCAGCGTGACGATTGTTACACTGGCGCCGCATAACGGAGGGATTCCCGATCCTCCCGGCCAGCTTTCTCACTGACTTTACGAGGGTCCGTCGTGGATGAGCTCAGCTTCTCTGTCCATTTCGCTGAGTGAGTCACTGCGTGAGGAGGTGTCATTCCACTCTCAGAACGTGTCTGGCCGCCTCTGAAAGACTGCAGCAGGTATCGCATTTAAAAGAGAGCCGCGCATGTGAGAAGCGTGTGGCGCTTTGGCCTTTGCTGCTGCCGAGTAGCACTCATCTCTCTGTCGCAATTTTTCTGCAGTGCTGCCGTCATTTAAGATGATGTAGAGCGTCGTCAGTAGGGGAGAGACTGTGAGGCTCCTGCGGGGTCCTTGTCAGACCCTGGATTTTGGGGAAGCTGCTTCTTGGTAGCCCTGGATTTACTCTCTCACACATCTGCAGAACTTTATTCCTGTATGTGACATTCACCCTCTCACACCATGGTCTGATTTCACAGATTGACCGTCTGCTTGCTACTTTAAGTTCATGTGTCATTTTTGTAGGAGATATGAGTTTGATGGCTCGATGGTGGGGTTAGGTTTGGGGTTTGAATCTCATGTTGCCCCGATCTGTGTGGGTTTCCTCCTGTAGTTAGGCTAATTAGCCTGCAATTAGGCTGTAATCATCATAGCTTATGATTGTGTATTTATGTGGACTGTCATCCCATCCAGGATGCCCCCCCGCCCCATGCTGGCTGGGACATCCAGCCTGACCACGATAAGTGGCTGGAGGATCTATCTGTGGAAGTGGGCCCTCAGATCTGCCCCCAGGGGCCTTCTGGTCTTCCCAGACCCGCAACCCCCCTGTGCAGATTCCAATTTTAGCCGTGGATAGATGGTCTCTGGTGTCGCATGGCGTGTGACACGGCGAGTCCCTGTGCTTCCGTTGGCGATGAACCCTTGTGAGTCAGACCCTGCCCCCCCACAGGACACCCAAGGACCATGCCATCTGTCTGTCTTAGCGACACGTTCACCATCATCACCAGGTCAAATCCAGGGCCACCAGGCTGCCCTGTCATCTCCCAGGTGCTGAAACAACTGTGATAAATCTGTTTAATCTATCTGTCAGAGTAATTATCTAGGAAACATAAGCAGAAGTAAACAAATGGTTTTACACCGTGTGCGTCTGGCTGTGGTCATTTTGTCTCCCCCCCCAAGCTGAGTGCGGGAAGCGTGTCTCAGCTTTGAGTGCCACTGTGAGTGTGTCATGCCCTCCCGCCACCCGCCATGACAGATCCGATATCGCGTCACTTCACGCCCCTCCCCCCAGCCCCCCCAGTACATCTGTCATCCTCAATCTGCATCCCAGGACTCCGCCCCTCACACCTCAGCTTGGAAAGCACTCAGGTACGGCAGGAGCCCCCCTCCCCCAGGTACGGGGGTGTCAAACCTGCACTGCCTGTGACTTAAGACCAGCCCTGAGGCTGAGCACAGCAGTCAGTAAGGCGGGGGTCCAGCCTCAGGATGCCAGGTCGGCTCGCCACAGTGCCAGTTTGGGTTTGCCTAAGCGGCAATCCAGCCAGACATCACGACCGTAATTCACTCTTTGTAAAGCGGACCTGATGTCGGCTATAGAGTCAGAGAGAAGGAACCCCCAGTGCTACATGATTTCCATCATCCGCACAATAATGGGAAATCCTGGCATCATGGAAACACGGAGACGGCCTCCTGACCACGACACCTACCTCTGTGTATTATGGTGAGAGATGTTTGAGCACCTCACCTTGCCGTAAAGCATTATCTTAGAGTCTTGAACGGTACAGCCATGTACTGAAATCCCTGCTGAATGATTAATACTTAGTGCTAAATCATCTTATCTCATTATTATAGATTTGTCATTTGCATTCATTTATGATGGATGGATAAATGAACTAGGAGTTACTAATGCTAGGACTGAAATGACCAGATCAGCCGAGAAGCAGGGAGATCTTATAAACCCTACACAATCACGTGGCTACATCTGAACGCAG
>JAODLC010000038.1:3813613-3828712 GCA_026781145.1 Hippopotamyrus pictus | reverse complement strand
GACTTTTTTCTCAGAATTCTGACTTTTTTTCTAAACTCAGAATTCTGAGAAAAAAGTCAGAATTCTGAGAAAAAAAAGCCAGAATTCTGAGATTAAAGTCAGAATTCTGAGATTAAAGTCAGAATTCTGAGAATAAAGTCAGAATTCTGACATTAAAGTCAGAATTCTGAGAAAAAGTCAGAATTCTGAGATTAAAGTCAGAATTCAAATAATATTTTCATGGGGTCCCTAATCCTCTTCCGTAAGACACTGTATGTCATCATGTGAGACGGGGTATTTTGTAATGAATTCGAAAAATGGCTGTATTGTATTACAGGGCTGGACAGTGTGTGATTTTAATGTTATGCACATACAATTCTTACATCGCTAGTCAGCTAGATTACAGCATTACAGCACAGTTTCGCTATAATGTTTTTACTGTCATAGAAAGCTAGTTTTGCAATTTTAATGATTATTCCTTTTATAGATTATCCAATATATGTTTAAAAATCTGTTTAAATTTTACATCCACTGCATTCGCATGAACACTGCAATCATAATCACTTTCATCTTTGCCGTTTAAATCAGTCCTAGATGGGTTTGTGAGAAATTAATGAACTCCTTTTTTGTTTTATAAATACCCAAATATTTTTTACAACAAAATCTCATCGCTAGGAGAGCACGCTGTATCCATCCTGTCATAGTATATCATACAAAATACTTTTTAAATTTCATGTTATGCTATCCTGACCGTTTTGTTGTATCTGTTCTTCCAACCAGATTGCAATTTTTTTTTTTTATTTATCATTGTTTTCTGAATCTGTAACTTTTTTCAAGATTACGATTCTTTAGAGGCAAGCTATTTGCATAACCTGTCAACAAAGAAAGCGTTTCCCATCCCAAAGTACTGAAGTACTAAAGCAGTACCCCAGCTGGTTTGGTACTTTTGATACTGGAACTTTTGTTACTGGTACTCAACTGGAAGTCAATGGGAAAGGGAAAGTACCAAAAGTACAATGCTGGGTGTGGTGAAAAAGTATGCAGTGCATACGTTACCTTTAATGAGGTTTAACACGTTGCTGTTACGAATAAACTGAATATGTATTTTCTTCACAGTCGTTAACCTTCCATCTGCTTTGGATTCCTAATTTCTAGTCGCACCATGGGGGCTCTATGGCTCACAGGAGAGCCATCGGCCGCTGGCCAGAGCACTTTACGCTGAACGTAGCTATAAAACCGACTGCCTGCACATTCCTTAAGAAAGTGCCCAGCTTTGAATACGAAGAGCTACACTGTATGCGCATGAACAGAAACACCCAGGGCAGGACCCCGTTTGCACCCGGGTTCATGCACGGCGCTTTTCGGGCTGGTTACGGACCCATTTGAGGTTCTTTAGATCTCATGATGGGTGGATAGAAAGCTGGCCTTTGTCTTCAGTTGCAAAGGGGGCCATTTTGGGGGGAGCTGACGAGCGTCCGGGGCCGGATGGCCAGGCAGCGACTCGGGCCCCCGGGTTCCTCGTCGGCCGCTGTTTCCCCCACACCATGCACCGGCGACAGCGGGGATATGAACAGCCCGTAGGGTGCAGCTCTCAGGGGGGGTGGGTCTGGCCTCGCTCAGCACGGGGCTCTCCTGCTCATTTCTCCTCTCTTAATCGATCTGGATAAATAGGGCGCTGCTCGTCACGCCTGAGATATGCTAACGAAGCCCCCCGCTGGCGGCTCCTACCCCACCGGCAGCCTGGTGTCCGGACGACGCCGCAGAGCCAGGTGTCTGTATGCCAGCCAGATGGGCCGCTCACGTAGGGCAGGCCTGCACCGCTGGGTCAGCTTCCGGCCCGTCACCTGGGTGCATGAGACAGGTTACTGGGGAGCCAGTGATAGGTTACTGGGGAGCCAGTGATAGGTTAGCGGGGAGCCAGTGATAGGTTAGCGGGGAGCCAATGATAGGTTACTGGGGAGCCAGTGATAGGTTACTGGGGAGCCAGTGATAGGTTACCGGGGAGCCAGTGATAGGTTACCGGGGAGCCAGTGATAAGTTAGTGGGGAGCTGGTGACAGGTAAATAGGGAGCCAGTGATAGGTTAGTGGGGAGCCAGTGATAGGTTAGCGGGGAGCCAGTGATAGGTTACCGGGGAGCCAGTGATAAGTTAGTGGGGAGCCAGTGATAGGTTAGTGGGGAGCTGGTGACAGGTAAATAGGGAGCCAGTGATAGGTTAGTGGGGAGTCAATGATAGGTTAGTGGGGAGCCAGTGATAGGTTACTGGGGAGCCAGTGATAGGTTACCGGGGAGCCAGTGATAGGTTACTGGGGAGCCAGTGATAGGTTACCGGGGAGCCAGTGATAGATTTGTAGGGAGCTGGTGACAGGTTAGTGGGGAGCCAGTGATAGGTTACTGGGGAGCTGATGATAGGTAAATAGGGAGCCAGTGATAGGTTACTGGGGAGCCAGTGATAGGTTACCGGGGAGCCAGTGATAGGTTACTGGGGAGCTGATGATAGGCGCTTTTCAGTGGGTAAACAGGAGCCTCACCCACTAGCTACCCTGGCCCCTTTCTGTGCTGCCTGATTGAAAAGCCCTAATCCGTCTACATCCCCTAATCGTCCCAGATCCGTTGCCCTGGGAAACGGAGCCTAATAGGCCTCTTTATTTGTCACATTCCTGCCAAGTGAGCAAATCATTTTTATCAGTGTGTAGCTTCCTGGTCTCCCCCCAGTGCAGTGCCCCCTATCTGTCACCACATTATTTTACCGATTACAGCCACACTGTTAGCCTGGGCTGGGTGACAGATCAGCTGCCCGGTTCACCTGTGTATCATGGGATCTTTATCCAAACCAGGTTAAACTGACACTCAGAGAGAGAAGCAGCTGTTACCAGTTGTGCAGGGGATGTTCTGGAGCTGTTTTCTGTACCAGAATCCTTTGATGATGTGTGAATAGTATGGTCTCGGTTTGCCACAGAAGCAGAGGGCGAATAGAGCCAACATCTTATAGCTCTGAGAAACGCAATAGGATTTGAACCATTACTGTCACAGTTCATAGAGAAGCAAAAATTTGTTTAGCAGCACCATACACACAGGTATTGCACAAGATATATAAATGAATACATAGTGTATATACAGATAATACAATATCCCGAGATAATGTCTTAATTAATCTGTATTATTAATTTCTTATAAAGCCTAACACTGTGTGTAAGTGAGTCAGTGTCAGCCTGCTGAGTCTCTCTCTGACTCCCTCAGGAAGTTCTGAGATGTTTGCTCTGCTCCTCCTGGCTGTAGGATCTGCACGATGTCACCCCAGCCGTACTCCCGACGTTCGATGTCTCTTTGTGCATCCGCCGTCCCTTATTCCACTAGATGAGTCGCTCCACGTTTATCCTGCTTCCTCTTTTGCTTCCTGTATCAGGCTGACTGCTGATGTGCGTGTTCCCCAGGGTTTAATGGGACTGAAAAGTGATCGTCTCTCTGTTAAAGTCCCTGTTACCTGCTGACAAACAGCACTAACGTGTTTCTGGCGGTCACCTTGTCAGTGTGCTTAATGCACACTTTTTAATATTTTTTCAGTGAAGTTAACTTGGAATACTATATATTCTAAGAGTACTGATTTAAGGCTATCAGTGTTCCCACAATGAGCTTTTTGAATATTGGGTCCCTAGATGAAGCTCTTTGAAGATGGAGTGTTTTGGAACCTTTTCAGTTCTGATTCTTCTGCAGATCCAGGAGGTGCTGATTTAATGGCCTGCGGAAGGTAATCCCTGACCCAGTTTTGGCAAAGGTTCCAGTCGGGTGAATTCTCAAAGGTTCCACTTAGGTCTCGGGTGGGACAAGGTTGGTTCTGGGGTCTGTGTGCTTATGCATTATGAGCTTAGCTGTTTAACCGCCCCCCCCCCCCCTCTTTCCCCCGCCCTGGGAGTGACAGACACGACAGCTTTCCGGAAAGCGCCGCTACCTAGCAGAGAGGAGTGTCCCATTTGGGACCTTCATCCCGAAGTTACCGCCTACCATTCTGGACACTTTTGCTCTTTGTTACACCGGGCAGATGATGGGTTTGTCTCGAATGAGCCCGGCTTATCTGCCGCCTGTGTATAAAGCTCTCTGTCTAGCACTGAGAGCTCACTGCCGTGCGGACGGGGCGAGGTCCGCAAAGTCCCCCACAGATTGCCCAATCAAGCTGGGAGCAGGTGCGTTGCCAGCTCTTTCACTCACTTTGGCCGGAGATGAAATAACGATTCCCGGATGGCAGCTGGAGTGGCGACAGCCATGAGTGCCCGCGTTTGTCTGTGTGAGCGGTTTGTTTTCCTCTCACTCCCCCATGCATGCACTTCTCTGGGTGTGTATATGTGCGCACACCGTCACACGCCAGTAGTGTCACACCTGTGGAACAGGGCAGCCTGACGTCATGGTCAAACAGCTAATTATAAGTATGGCCTTAGTATAATTAACCGCTGAGCTGACCCTGTTATACTGACGTGGTCAGGTGACCTGAGGCGGGCATCGTGGGTGGTTGTGTTCGACGCTCTGTCCTCTGCTGTTTCCTGTCCTCTGTGACTCGGTGCAGCTTCAGTGTTCATGCCCCCTCACCTTTCTGGTCAGGAGACCCACCCCTGCACGGTCAGTGCCCCCCACCTCTCTGACTGCCCTGATCTGTTCCTCCCCCCAGAGCTTCTGAACGGCGCCCAGGAGAAATGTGAGCTGCCCCCTCAGGAGGGGTTCCCGCACTGCGAGGGCAAGTTGAAGGTGAGGCTGCGTCACTCTGCTGCCGTCAGTATGTGTCGCCATCTACTCTGGATCTCTGTGTGTGGTTTATGTGTTTGGTGATAACTTTCCATGCAACTGCCTTTCAGTCCTTTTAAGCCTTTCCACTGAATTACCTGGTTAAGAAGAAGACCTGAGCATATTGTTAAACATTAGACTACATTCATTTCCTGGTAATTCTCATGCACGGATGGTTCTGGAAACTATCAAAACGCTTCCCTACCTTCCGCTCCTTGTGGCTTAGTTATTATGCAGGAAGACAGGTACGAAAATACCGGAGGCTGTTTTCTGGAGCGTTACAGAGCAGCCTGATTAGCTCTTTGTGAAAACCGTATTTTTCCCAGCATGCAATATCTGTGGAGAATTATTTCAGCGTGTATTAGATGAAAGTGAAACGGTTATCATGAAGTCTTTTCTGTGGTCAGTGTGACCGTGACCGGGTTGGCAGGATGACACTGTCGTTCCCGTTAGCGCACCTTCATGTGTGCCTCCTCTTCCTCAGTGGATGAAGGACATGTGGCGGTCAGACCCCTGCTACGGGAGGTATGGTGTCGATGGCTCCAGCTGCTCCTTCTTCATCTACCTGAGTGAGGTGAGTCAACAGAGTGTCGAACTCCCATCGTGTAGCATTAGCGTGGGTCTGAAGGTGTTTAATGTACTCTGAGTGTGACGGGCTTCATGCCAGCATTGACGTACACCTCGAAAAAGTAAATAGCCACTGTTGTTTGTTTCTCATTAAACACATCTGTCATAATTTCATATAAAAATAAGACCTTGTAATGAGCCTTTAGCTGCTAATTGCTAACACAATGTGCACATTTCTGAGAGCTGAACACCCAATACATTCGATCCAAACTCTATTTACATGATTCACGATGTAACAGCGCTCCTCGTATAAAAGGTTACGTGGTTTTAGGGGCTGATTCATTTGGAGTACAGAGTTCCTGAGATGCATCGCGAGGTGTGTCAGACTCGGCAATGTTGTGAGGATCACCCGCACACCCCTCCTGTTAAAGCTAAATACACAATAACGTCCATGAACCCAATGAGCTGTGAGGTCGCCCGGCAAAATTCTGTGGGTTTGTTTACTGATCTACTGGTTTGAGGATGACGTGACGGGCAGGCCGGCTGTATTCACCTGTGCTCACGCCGCTTAATAATAAAGTACAGCAAAGCTTTGGGAAGTGACTCATTTATTACAGAGGTGATGCGATTACAAAAATGGAGGCCATCCATCTATCCATCCATCTTCTAACTGCTTGCCCTGGTCAGGATCGTGGGGGGCCATTGTGGAGCGTTTTAATCTTCCTGTTTGTTTTGTCCAGGCACTGTAGAGTTCCCGCAGTCTCTCTGGCTGTTTCAGAGTGCTCCACTGTCATGTGACCCTCAAAATCACCATGGAGATCTGCATGCTTTCCAATGCGCTCGCCCTCCCCCTCACCCCATTCAGCAGCACAAGCGTGTATTTCAAATTTGCACGATGCAACATTAACCTTGAAAAAGAGTTCAGAAATCCTGAATAATTAACAGCATCATAGGATGGAGCTTAGGTCTCCGAGATTGAGGATCCCTGAATGAATCTTCAGTAATCAGCCTAAAAAGCGAGATTACGAGTCCTATTCTTCTCTAAGGCTGTCAAAAAAAAGCTGAATGCCATTTCCATGGGTGATTTGTATGGGCTGACAGTGTCTCCAGCCAATCAGAATGCAGGTGATGAAGAGGGAGGTGTGTGCACAGAACACATGCAGCCAATCGGATGATGAAGGGAGATCTGTGTGCTGAGCTTAACTGATAATGGCTGTTTGTGGCACAGGGAAGGCTTGGGGGCTTTTTGGAGATTAACAGTCTGACCTGAGCACCGTATTCGCTGGTCTCCCTCGTTGTTCCTGCAGTGTGACCCTGCTTTCCCGAACACTGCCCCCTACCTGGGATCATGTTTCCCCTGCTGTGCCCTCAGCGTGTCCTTGTGAACGAGTGACTGCACTAATCATCATTACTTTGCTAGACCTGTTTTGGAAGGTAGTCAACATTAAGCCAGCTTTGGGTTTGATAAGGCATATTTGAAATGCATTCAGTGGGATGTTTTTGCTGGGAGAGGCTAGATAACAGAGTACATCCAGTGACCCTGATCAGGGTAAGTGGTTGAAAGATAGACGGATGTATGGATGCATTCAGTGTTGTGTTCTGGCTGCTCGGAGTGAGGCCACGTCCAATTGCGTCACCGTGTCACTGCTTTGCCTTCACATGAAGTGTGTCAGCCAGCCGCAGTGACTGACTCAGATCGGGCGTCGGGCTGTCACAGGTCCAAGTACCAGAACCGGGTCGTTTCCACACCTTTGAAGTGAGAACAAAGGCAGAGGACTTTGGGCAGCATCTGCTTGTACATGGAGCCAATTAGCAGGCCTGACCACTTCTCCTGCCCCCCGTACCCCCAGTCCAACGTCCCCTGCAAGTGAGCTTGTGCCACCCCCAGCACGCTCTGACATCCCACTTCCCCCTTTTTCTCGCTCTACAGGTGGAGAACTGGTGCCCCCGGCTACCCTGGAGGCTGAAGCACCTCAATTCGGAGGAGGATAAGAAGGGCCAGGTGGGTGTGCCAGGCTGAGCAGGACTCGCCCGTCCTTCTAAGGGACTGGTGAGATGGAGCTGCCCCAGTGCAGTGTAACCCAAAGCGATAAAGCTGCAGTTTAATGCTAAGCTATGCAGCTGCAGTGTAACCCTAAGCTACGAAGCCACAGTTTAATGCTAATCTATGAAGATACAGTATAACCCTGAGCTATGAGGCCGCAGTGTAACTCTAAGCTATGAGGCTGCAGTGCAACCCTGAGCTTTGAGACCGTAGGGTAAAGCTACACTATGAAGCTACAGTGTAACCCTGAGGTATGAGGCTGCAGTGTAATGCTAAGTTATGAAGCTGCAGTGTAACCCTGCACTATGAAGCTGCAGTGTAACCCTGCACTATGAAACTGCAGTGTGACCCTGAGCTATGAGGCCGCAGTGTAACACTAAGCTATGAAGCTGCAGTGTAACCCTGCACTATGAAACTGCAGTGTGACCCTGAGCTATGAGGCCGCAGTGTAACACTAAGCTATGAAGCTGCAGTGTGACCCTGATCTTTGAGACCGCAGTGTAATGCAAAGCTATGAAGCTGCAGTTTAAGGCTCCCCTGATCTCAGTAAGACAGTCACTTAAGTGATATATTAATAACGAAGACAGTAATAATGAAAAAATGATTATGAGGAAACAAAGATTTCAGGGGTGATGAAGGCAGAAGCTCTGATCTGCTGGATTCCCACTCTTCGCGAGCTTCTGCCCAGTAGACATGGTGACGGAGCGGTGCCTGTTTCCATGCCGACAGCCCCAGGCACCTCACAGACGTGTCAGCATGAGGCACGACGGGCTTGGTTACCGAGGGACACCCGCTCGAGCCTGTGACGCACCTCGTCCGGAAACCTAGTCCCCCCCCCCAGCTGCCTCACTTCTCCAGTGACCCAGCTGTGGGGGGGGGGGGGGGGGGGGGGCGAGTGGTGTCTCATATACAGCCACAGGCATCCAGTAATGGCTCCCTTAATTATTGTCGGAGTGAATTATGTATGCCGTTTGTAAAATGGAGCATGCTGAGCGTGCCTACTGACTGTCAGCGCGAACACAGCATCGATGACAGGATCTGTCCTCGGCACCCTCGTGCCCCTCCAGCGTGACCGGCTCTGCATGTGTCCCGTCAGTGTCCCTTTATGAGGAGGCGTCGGTAGGCAGGAGAAGATTATCCTGAGGGAAATTGCTGTACCAAGGCACATTTTTCAGAATATCAAAAATAAAAGAATACAAGAAATAAAACAAAACTGAATTAGGAATCAGCAGGGTTGCCACCTTCAGCTGGCTGGAGTGAGATTTTCAATTCGAGAAGTGTGCACACACATTTAAGTGTATTTAACTGTTTTATTACCTTGTAAATAGTCTGTAGGGTTTGCAACGTTTTTGATGTAGCTAATTTTAAGTTTACAGTGGAACAACATAGATTTGCTGAGTTTGAGTGTGAGAGTTCACACCCCTGAATCAAAGCAGTGACCCCCCAGCCTTCACAGGAAGCTGATCTTCTGCTCTCTCGTGCCCCTCCCCCCAGACGGAGATCCGTACCAACTTCGAAGAGCTGTACCAGGTCATGTCCCGGCGAGAGGAGTTCCGCTGGATGATGCTGCGGATCCAGCGCATGGCCGAGCCCTGGGTCAGCGCCATCCGCTCACTGGCCAGGAAGCAGAACCTGGCCAAGCGCAAGAGGAAGAAGGTGTGGGGGCGGGGTTACGGGGCATAGAGGCGGGGTTACGGGGCATAGAGGCGGGGCATCTTGGGGGAGGGCGTGAGGACGATGTGAGGAGCCTTCAGCATGTGGGTCCGGCGGCTGTGCTGAAGGCATGTACTTAAAACAAGCAAAGCTCTGGGGTCTAATTTAATTTCTGCTCTAGATATCCTGAAGGAGCCATTATGTAATGTTTGGCTGGGCTTAGATTAATATCGATTTAACAAAAGCTTCTGTTTCTGCAATAATAATGTCAGTGGAGGACGCTCGTGAGTGTAACAGCGCCGTATGATATCATCCGATGCCTGGATGAATTAAACACCCAGATCAACACCAGGCTGTCACCTGCAGAACAGAGACCAAGGGCTCAGTGATGACTTTCTCCCCCCCCCCCCCCCGCCCACATCCTGCAGATTCTGGTGCACCTGGGTCTGCTTACCAAGGAGTCCGGGTTCAAGATCGCCGAGAACGCCTTCAGTGGGGGTCCCCTGGGGGAGTTGGTGCAGTGGAGCGACCTCATTACCGCCCTCTACCTGCTGGGGCACGATATCCGCATCTCCGCCTCGCTGGCGGAGCTCAAAGAGTGAGACGCCTGCTGTCGCCACCGTGGGGCGCGCACCGCCCTCTGAGATACAGATTGCAGAAACAGAGATTCTGATACGGGCTTGGTTTGCTAGCGGTCTCATAAAACTTCACTGAATGTTATTTTAAGAGTGCACTGATCTCAGGGATGGGCCAGTCGTACTAAGAGGGATTATTTAAACAAAGTGTTCCAGAGAGATGCATCCTGCACACTTCTCACACATTAGATCACCTAGTTGATGGTGACATTGATTATCTGCTGGGTTTACTCCTGATTCACGTCACAGTTAACGGCAGGAAACCTGCCCCATGAATTTCAAATGGAATGCAGGTCACCCGCAGGCTGATCAGGAGTTTATGTGCACTGTGCTGGAGTAGGGACAGGTGCGCGGTTTAATTAGGCCTTCACTGCCGGTGTCCGGCAGGGTGTCAGACTGTCCCGAGGCCCCCTGCGGCGCCCCGGGGGCCTCACCTCTTAGCTTGCAGTCATGGTAGCCCAATCATCTGGTCAGTCGTCTGTTGTCACCTAGGGGTGGGGTCGCTTGTGGGAGGGTCAGGAGTCCCCTGTGTATGTGGATGCACAGTTGTGCTGCTGCAGGAATGACGTGTTTTTCTAACATCTATCCCGGGAATGAGTAACTGCGAACCAGCCAGCATCCACACTGTCCTGCTGCTGTGTGTGACGGGTCCCTCACACACAATGTACAATGCACAATGAAATACTCAGTCAATCAAATACTAGTTCAATTCCTATATCCTATCAAATCAGTCAAATACTCGATCAAATCAATCAGATACCCAATAAAATCAACCATGAATTCAATCAAATATCCGATCAAATCAAATACCCAATCAAATCAATCAGTTATGCGATCAAATCAGACATATACCCATTTAAGTGAATAAAATACCCAATCAAATCAATCAGATATCCTACTACATCAGATACTCGATCATAATCACTCAGATATCCCGCCGCACGCCCCCTGTGCATGTGACATCACCTCCATTTTCCTCCACACTACTCTCTGCATTTTCCTGTGGCTCCCCCCCCCCATCTCTGCTGTGCTAAAGCCTGCTGTCCCTCTCTTTTCCGCCCAGGATCATGAGGAGAGTGATGGGCAACAAGTCCAGCTGCCCCACCCAAGGCGACAGAGTGGTGGAGCTCATCTACATCGACATTGTGGGCCTGACGCAGTTCAAGAAGACCCTGGGACCGTCCTGGGTGCACTACCAGTGAGTGTCAGGCTGTGACGGCACACAGGATATACGCTTCAATACAAACCTCCATTTTGGGTTCATGGTTTGGTGCAATTACAGCAGGGAAAACAGGATTTGCTTTAACGAGACATTATTAAAACTGCAAACACAAACACAGCTAGGATCAGTCGCAATCCATAGTCTATGTTCCCCTCGACTTGTCTGAATAACAAAACCTAAGAGATGATTATTTGCACTTTATGTATGAAAAATAAATAAATTCAAAAATATGACATTATATCCTGACGATTATAATGAAGCCCCGTTTTCTCTGCTGCCGAGTTTGGTCGCATATCTGTAGCAATAAACACCCCTATAGCCATAATTATTAACCCATTCTGGAGTTCCTGGCAGAAGCACAGGCGGTTTCTACCTTGCTCTGATCATACACGCAGTCGGATGATGTCGTCTCAAATGAGTTAGGATGTGTTTGCAGCAACATATCCGAGTTCGGTATAACAGAGCCGACAGGCAGTCTTGGTCCTTTCAGCTACTCTCTCTCCGATGCTGGTGTAATTTATTGGGAAACCAAAATGTTCCCATGTAGCCGATTTTGACTGAATTTAACCAGCATTTACCATAACCAACTCACAAGCACAATTACCATGTTTTCTGTGTTGAACACCTGAACTTTGGTTTTGCCCATGTCAAAAAATGTATTCATTCATTCATTTAATTATTCTTATTATTCTTATTATTCTTTTATTATTATTATTATTATTATTATTATTATTATTATTATCCCAAATGCATGTTCCCTGCATCTGATCAAATGCAGCAGTACCCCCCAGCTGGGGGGCTGCCAAACTCCGCACGGTGGAGAGAACGGCCCAGAGACCCTTGGCCCTGGTCCACGTGTCCTCAGCTCTGCTATGTCATCAGTTCCGAGCAGCAGATTTTTTGTGACTTAAAAAAGAGACTGCTCGGTGCTAAAAAAATCCCTCTGGTTTTCTTTCCGTAGCATAATGTGTTGTCTGCCTTGGGGCTGTTGTGATTATGCACTTTTTATAGTCACTACGGCAGCACGTTTTGCTGATGTGAAGCTGGCACGGCTCCCTTATTTGGACAGCGCTGCGACTACATCAGGCTGTCTCACATGCCAGTCAAAGGCCTACTTTCCCTACTTTGCCAGCTTAAGAAAATGACACTAGCGGCCGCTGCCCTGTGAAGAGCTTATCAAGATAAATTCTAGCATCTGGTTTCTGGATCCGCAGACGGCAGGCCTTCAGGGATCCTTCCGTGGGGATGTTTGATTTCTGTGAAATGCGACAGGGATGCAGTGTCACCACGCAGAGCCAGCGTTGGCAGAGCCTCCCTTTGTGAAGCTGTCCTGATCTCTGCTGAAGCTCATTTGTCTGAGAGGGGTCTACCTGTGGCCCTGACGGCTCGTCTCTTTGTCTTAATTACTCCACCCTTTAATTGTCTCAAGGCTGCACCTCGCATTTTAACAGTGGGGCGATAGAGAGGGCTCCATACTTCACCTTGATTAATGAACACGTCTTTGCCGGGACCGTCTCTGCTGCAGTTTAATACACGCCATGTCTCGGGAAGCTGATTAGATGCTTATTTAAGGCAGCGAGAGTGTCAGTGCCGTGTAGCTGACGTATGCCTGAATGTCAAGCCTCGCGCCTGGCTGGATGGGGGGGGCGTTCATGTCTGGCATCGGGTAAACTCTTCTCATTCCAGCGGCAAAGTTTTTCTGGAATGTTCCCGAAGAGTGACAAACACGCAAGCACGCATATTGTCACACACCATTCCTTCTCAGCAGGCTTCAGGCCTGTAAAAATGCTTTTCCACCACCGCAGTGTTATGAAACTGTAAAAATAAGACTCTGAATAGCGATCTGATCCAGTCTAATCCAAACTAATGGGGGCGTGTGTGGCCCAGTGGGTTAGGCTGCTGCGCCTGTAAGACGAAGGTTGCCGGTTTAAATCCCAGCGTCGGCACTGTGATTTCTCTGTTGGGCCCCTGTGCATGACCCTTATCCCCCAGTTGTTCCAGAAACTGGCTAACCCTGCTTTCTCAATGATATGTCAACTTTGATAAAAATGTCCATTAAGTAAATGTAATGTGTTCCAAAGTGCTCAGTGAAGGTCGCTGCCAGTTAGTGTTCAGTTTGATGTTAAGGTGTCAGGGGGACTGGACCCCCACCTGCAACAGGGCAACCCCGGTTGCTCATTGGAGAAGCCCGTCTTCAGCTGTGAATGTGATTTTACATGCTTCCCATGCCGCTAATCTTGATCATTGCCTTGAAGACCAAACTCCCCTCCCCCTCCTGATTTACAGACTCTCTGCTCTGCCGGCCATTAGGGCCAGTGCGTTTTTTCCTGAAAATGTCGGCTTTCCTGTAGCTCATGTGTAAGCAGCGAGCACACTTCCTGTCCCCAAGAATATCCATTTCCCAGTTGTAACCCCATTTCCAGGTTTTCTTTGCTGAACATCTTGGACAGACCTGAACAAACATCTTGGATAGACCTCGACAAACATCTGGCCATCTGCAGAACATCTGCCTGGTCATCAGGGCCTTGGGGCCTGGCCTCTAGAGTGTATGATTACCCGCCCCCCTCTGAAATTTAATTCTTGCCTGTTACTTCTCAGTGTATACTGGAAGATTCATCACGGTTTGGGAGCTGTATGCGAAAGGCAAAATAATGAAAGGATTACTCAAATCCACTGTTAAAAACTGAAATGCTTATCACAGCTGAAAGGGGGAAACTGAAATATCTCTCAATTAAAGCCACTCGGGTAACTACAGTAACCGCTGGTGTGCTATCAGAAGACAGCTTTTGAAATGGGATTACGTTAGCATGGTCAGGGGTGAACGTCTGTGTTCTTATCCGGCTCTTTCCGTTTCACCAGATGCATGCTGCGAGTCTTGGATTCCTTCGGCACCGAACCTGAGTTCAACCATGCCCACTACGCCCAGTCCAAGGGTCACAAGACGCCCTGGGGCAAGTGGAACCTCAACCCTCAGCAGTTCAACACCATGTTCCGTAAGTCCACCATAGGCTACCGGTCTCGCGTTGACGTGGTTACGGGAGGGGGTAGCGTAGGGTAATCTGCCGCGTATCGGTGGTGGAGCTCTAAAGAAGCACAGATGTTAAAGTTCAGAACTTCACCTACCCTTCCTGGTCACCTTAACAGACGCTCATGGGAGTGTTACATACACAGACATGTTCTGAGGGAAGAATGAAAAATTATTGGATCAGAGAGATAACCAATCAGATTGTAGAGGAGGTGGGCCCATGCAATCAGAGGAGGTGGGACTAACCAACCAGATGTAATGGTCCCACCTCCACTAGCTACTTGAACCCACCTCCTCTACAATCTTATCAGTTATTTCTCTAAACCCATCAGACAACAGTTATTTGATCGGGTATATCTCTCTACCCTCAGAACATTTTTGTGTAAGTAAAACTCCCTTAAGTTTAACAGACCTTTGTGGCACGGATAAACACCATGTTACACGGGCAAAGATTATGGAGCAGTTTTTGCTGTCTCACATGCACCCCAAACACAGCTTTCACCCTCGTACCACGTTTTTCACCAGACCCAGAAGATAATTCAGTTTGTCCCGTGCAGTATTACACCCCCATCACTGAGACTTACTCTTCAGCGTGGCCTGGGAGGGGGGGGGGGGGTGACATCCCCCTCCCTTACCATCCGTGTTGCCATAACATCAAGCTGTTACATAAACATCATGATGAATATTAAGTATGTTTACTGGGAGTACTGGAATGTAGGAATGATCAGTAGGCAACCTTCAGAGTGTGGAGAGAGAGCGCCCAGGGTTTGGCTTGTAGAGACTTGGATGAATCCATGTAAACAAAAGGACATTGGCTCCGTTTTGGGAATTGCATGCTGGGAAGCAGATGTGTTTATATGTGCCGTTGTTCTGAAGCCAAAGGGCCTTGGTCATCCTTGTCTGGTGGGTGGGACCCTTTTAATCAGGGATTTTGGCTCTTTGCTGCCAGGACGACATTAAGACACTGCAGTCTTTGCTTCGCTCTCTAAGCCCTTATCGATAGCGACGTCCATAACCCCCAGTTAGAGCCCCTTCACAGCTCTGTAAGCAGCGGGGTTTTTTTTTGGGGGGGGGGGGGGCATCTCCTTTCATGGAGTGTCTGATGACAACGGCGGGTTTTCAAAGGTCTCGGCCGAAATGCACAAACAGGGGTGACGTCTGTCATGGCAAGAGGGTGACGGGGGTGGGGGGGGGGGGGGTTT
>JAODLC010000038.1:3789439-3810382 GCA_026781145.1 Hippopotamyrus pictus | reverse complement strand
GCAGTGTAGGGCACCAGGCAGTGTAGCGCACCAGGCAGTGTAGGGCACCAGGCAGTGTAGCGCACCAGGCAGTGTAGGGCACCAGGCAGTGTAGCGCACCAGGCAGTGTAGGGCACCAGGCAGTGTAGCGCACCAGGCAGTGTAGCGCACCAGGCAGTGTAGGGCACCAGGCAAAGTGGCACCCTGGATGGGATGCCAGTCCAGATACACTCGGTCAAGCACTATCGGGAATGTAGATACGCCAGTTAGCCTGTCTGCAGGGTGCAATGTGGGCTCGCCACACCAGAAGTGCATGGCAACTACACGCACGAACACACACACACACACACACAGACACACACAGACTTACACGCAGGAGAGGCAAGATTCAAAGCCCAACCTGTGAGGTAGCAATGCCACCCTCAGAGACACTGTGCCACCCACACTGGCACTCAGATTTGATAGTTTGTTATGATTTCATCGCTGCCGCAAAGTTAGCAGCATAATGGGAACCAGTGTGAACGTGCAGGTAACTCCTCTGTGGATTGAGACTCCCATCAGAAGTATGTGATTTTGCAGTATTAGATTGTAAAGAATTAAAATGTTTCAAAAATCTGCCTTTACAGAGGGATCATTAGTATCATGCTAGAGTGCACATTCTGTCTGTTGCGGTTCTATGGCTCATACTGTACACGCATCTAAAGTTGTTTTGTCAGCCAAATCCGTTCCGACACACCAATATACTGGTAATAGCTAACAGTGGGCAATGCCTTGAATTTCTTCCTCTCTCCCTTTCGTGCCCTTGTCCCAGCATGCAATGCGCAATGTGGAACACACTCCCGCATTTGGTAATGCAGCGATATGGGCAAAGTGGAGAAGCTGGTCAAGAAGAATAAAACAGCGGTAATATGGAATGTGTTTGGATTTTCCAAAATCGACACGGTTACCATTCAGTAATTTGCAAAATAGTCTTAAAAACCAACATAAAAAAGAATCGTGATGAGATCGTGGATCATGAGCCTATCTGAAAATAACTGTGATATGATATTTTTGCCGTATCGACCCACCTTACCTGCCGTGCTGTCGAAAGCTTCCCTTCCCCATGTAAATGCTTCAGAGTGAATACGCCAGCACTTACCTGAGCTGACCCCAGCCCATCGCCAGGGGAGCCTGCAGGCTTATTCTGCTTTACGTCACCCGTACTCATTGACTGGTCAAGTGCAGGATGAGGAATGACTCATCTGACCACAGGACGCTTCACAGGAGCACTGGATATGTTCTCTGCTGACAGAAGTACATTTTTAGGTGTTCTAATGCACGGACGCTGCAGGCCAGCTCTTGATCTGCATTTGCACCCAGGTGATGAGGATGTCTTTCCCTGCCGCACCCCTACTCTTATCACCACGGTCATTGTGTTCGCACAAAATATGCCCCAGTGACCGACCATCCCTCTAACAGAGTGTCTTTCTTTAAAGCATGATGGGTAAAATTATGGGCAGCTGGACGTGACACATTACCTTCGGCATTATGGGACATTCTTTTGAAATGTCTCGTATCCTGTGTGTGTTTCCTGCTTTGCGTGGGAGTCTGGGGCTCCCTGGTGCCTCCCTCGCTTGGGATCGCGGTTCACCTTCGCCTGACCTCTGCCTGTGTTCCTGGCTCTTCGTGCCGTGACGTGACATTCCCCAGCAGACCTGTAATGAGCTCCTCTCGGGTGTACGCCGTCGCCGTGTGTTTGGTGTCATATTCTTTCCGTGACTTTGTCGTCGCGCTGAGCAAACATCCTGAAGGCCGTCTCTCTCAGCACGCTGACGAATTGGCGCCCCCACTGGCGGGCTTTGAAAGTACAGGAGTGGTTGACATGCCCTAGGGAACACTGTATAGTTTGTTTCGGATTGTGCTCAGGATGGAATTGGTCCTGAGGAGGCACGGCTGTCTGTCCCCAGCTTACAGAGTGATACGCGCTGTCCCCTGGCCTCAAGGAGCTGCCCTCGTGGCCTCAGGCACACGGGCAATAGCAGCGTTCCTGTCACAGTAACATGAAGTGACCCGCGGTGACAGTGGTACATTTCAGCGACAGCGAAGGTGGAAGGGAGCTTGTCAAGAGCTGCCGACTGGTGCAGCGTCTCGTCACTGCTGCTTGACTGTGTGTGTGTGTCTGTGTCTGTGTCTGTGTCTGTGTCTGTGTCTGTGTGTGTGTGTGTGTGTGTGTGTGTGTGTCTGTGTCTGTGTCTGTGTGTGAGCTGGTATACCTTACCTTACCTTCCATGTTAGATGGAATTCCATGGTGAATACCATAAGGGAAATTTAATTAAAATCTGTGACTGCAATGAAAAAACTAAAACTGCAAGAACTCTTTTATTTTGTTTGGTTACTTATGGTTAGGGCTGGGTAGGGGTTAAGGTTGTCATAGTTAGCATTAGCATTTTTCCCATAGAAATGAATGAGCGGCCCATATAAAGATATGTTTACTCTACGTGTGTGTGTGTGTGTGTTTTTGTGTGTGTGTCTCTGGGGTGGGGGCAGGATTTCTGTCTCAGGGCCCCCAGACAGCAAGAGCTGCCATTGCAGTGCTTTACACAGCGGGAAATGTGATGTTTAGCTGTGGCCTGTTTACTTTTTTGAGGATTTCACAGTCTGCACCACATGCATAGTGGGGGAGGGGCGTGTAAAACTGTGGAATTACGGGCAGCGCCGGGGAGCCACATGTTTCGAGGGGGCTTGGCTCCCCCCTGCATGGCCAGCCTCCGTCCCCCCCCCCCGACCGTTATCCTTACAGTTAACCGGGAGATTCACATTAAAAAAAAAAAATTAAAAATGACAGCCGATCCTCTATACACTCTGCATGTGGTGACAGACGCGTCACCAGCAGTGTGTCCAAGGACACTGGCATCCCATCACCCTCGCCGCTCCGCTCTCGCCTGGCCGTCTCTCACTGCCGCAGCTCTCAGCGAAGTCCCCTCCCCCAAGTGAGGCCCCGGGCCCCTCCCACGCCTCAGCGGGCCACCCTGGTCGCTAATGCGCCCATTGTTAATGCCACTCTAAGATTTACGGTCGGCGTAGCTACGGTAACAGTCGCCTGTGAAGGTGCCAGTTGCTCTGTGGATCAGTGAGGTCACACATGCAGACGCGCCTGTAGGGGTCGCTCTCGCCGTGCCATCACCGCTGCCCCTGTCTACCCTCTTCTCTCCCTGTTCAGAATATAAACCTGTTTCCTTATCATTTGCTACCCTGTCTTTTTAAATCTCCTTAATCTGTTTGCTTGTTTATTTTGCAGAGAGCTGCAAAAATACAGTCTGACTGTGTGCTTTGCTCTCGCGGGCAGATGGAGCTGCAGGAAATCGCAGCCAATTCGCCTCTGTGGCTCTGAGCTCTTGTGAAGATGAGCCAGTATTTTACACTGAGAGAAGCTGATATTCCCTCCACCCCCCATTTCGAGAAGGTGTATATGACACGGATCCAGGGACAGGGGGCGTAGCGGTTAAGGGCGCTCACCCTGCTCATTGAGATGCCTGCCCAAGATCCCTTTAGAAACCTGGCAGTGAAACAGCATTACAGTGTTTGCGGGGCGGTGAGACATAAACATCTCTGTATCCATCCAATCAGAGACTTTATTACTACAAATAAATGTATGAGTGCAGGAAGGCGGTGAGATTTCATGACGACTGGTGTGATTTTGTTCGTCGTGCCACAGCCCTCCGTGCTGACAGAGTGACCTGTTTATGGTCACCCCACTTAACATGGTGTCATTAATGTCACACTGTCTGGTGCCATCTGCCACTCGCTTTGATTTCGGTTCCTGCCTCAGATATATTTTAACGACATATTTTGCGTAACAAATCCTTTGGACCCGCTCATGTCTCGGGCCCCCGTGACTCCCCCCCTCCCCCCAGCTCACACCCCGGATAACAGCTTCCTGGGTTTCGTGGTGGAGCAGCACCTGAACGCCAGCGACATCCGGCACATCGACGACATCAAGAGGCAGAACCAGTCCCTGGTCTATGGGAAGGTGGACAGCTTCTGGAAGGTAGGCTGGGGTGGGGGATGGTGGCTGAGGGGAACAGGGCGTGGGCGGAGCCTGGGCTGTAGCCAATGCCTTACTCCACCCCTGATGTCTGGAGTAGCTCGTACCCCTGATCCTGACTGACTGGCTAGGAAATGGCTGGAATAAGGAGTTGCTCACCAACACTCATTAATTTGCTCGCATCTATCAAAAGAAAAACTGACACGTTTATTTCTCAGATGCAGAGAAATGTCACGCCAACGATTTTAGAGTACAGCATGGACAGATAAATCTGAACTGCTTGTTTAGCCTAAGTGAGGGTTAGCCAGATTAATTGGCGAAAATGACACCTAACGATTTCCCCCGCATAACAGGCCCTGAAAGTGCCCTCCAGCGTAAATCAAAGGCATCAGACACGGTGTGGACGGGGGTTGGGGGGGGCTTCAGGCTCACTTAGACATTTCTCCTGTAGATTAAAACGCCGGTTTCCTTTACTTGGGACTTTTGGCCGTATTTACCTTATGTGAATACGTCACTATAAGGAATCATCCGGGTCGAACCTAAATGAGCACAGCGGTTCTAACCGCCCCTTGTCCTCCTCTGAGCTGAGGTTAGCTTGTCCTGTTCCGCAGCAAATTCAAATTCAAATTCAAAAAACTTTAATAACTTTAACAATCTACACTGCGCCAATCTCCATGCTGCCGTGCAAAGGTCTGCGAGTTTAACAGCTCTGAAAGGAAAATTACACAATGATCTCAAGTCCGTGGGAGCCACTCCCCAGCTGTCTTAAGTGGCCGTACAGACTGAGCACAAATGGCCTGCTTTTGGAGCCCAGGTTCCTGGCCCATCCGGAGCATTAGGCCGTTAGCATCCACTTCCTGTGGAAAAGCAGAAGTGATGCGGAACAGAAAAGCCACAATCTTGTTTTTCTGTTCCCGTGTGTTGGGGTGTGGGTGCTATATGTACGGTCTAGATCAGTATTTCCAAATCCGGTCCTCAGGGACCCACAGACAGTCTATATTTTTGCTCCCTCCCAGATAGAGCAAAAATGTGAACTGTCTGGCAGGGAGCTAGGAGGGAACAAAAACGCGGATCGGCTTTGGGTCCCCGAGGACCAGATTGGGAAACACTGGTCTGATGATTTGTTGCACAACCTATTAGTTTGATGGCCTGCGGTCTGCCAGGTACAGACGTCACATCAGCAAAGATCACACCCCCAGGTCCTGCGTTTCCCTGCCAGCCTCCCTGACAGATTCCATCTTTTATTCTTCACATGAAACGCCGTCAAACCCGAAGGAGCCCCTTCTCACGTTCCTTGAAGGACAGACTGACACCCATCAACTTCAGTCTGTACTCAGCCTGCCTGTGCCTTTCCTTAGGCACTGTGCATATTCTCCGTTTGGCTGTTTGCTTGAGGCCTTGCTGTGTTACACTCCAGGGTGGTTCTGCATGGACCGTGGTCCCAGATTGACCTAATCGGTATGAATACGTGTTTTTCCTGAGAACTATTGAAGACGAGGGAGATTTGGGCCAAACTCCTCACTGATAGATAGATTTTTCGGGGGCCCAGCTGACTGCCACTTCTCATCCCCCGCTGGACTGCCAGGGGTCAGACCATTCATCGCCTTCATACGCTCAGGGTTTCCTGTTGAGTATGTGTCACATGATCCAACTAATTGCCCAATCAGGATTCATGGGAAAGGCCTGAGTCAGCACGAGGGGATCAGTTTGCTTTATGAGTGATATTACGTCTGATTATGGGACTCCACATGCCGCTGAGAGAGCCATCTGTTAGCCGACCGCATCGCTCCTCATGCTACCCCCCCCCCATGTCTCCTGAGTAGGACCCCCATGCTGTTCCTCACCGTCTCCCCTCACTCCGGCACAAAGGGTCTGTCTCCTTTGTGATCTTCACACTTATCCTTCTGCTTGTGCTGTGGAAGGGCCTCGCAGTAAACTAAATAACATCTTTCCACAGTGGCTACGGTTGTCAACAGCTCAAAAATAGCCATTAAATATCGGGCAGAAGGTCTCAGGCGTGGAGTGACGTGTCATGTTGACATGTCTGAGTAACGCTGGAGTCCTGTTCTGATTACTGTGCTGCACTTACAGAAACATGCTTGTTTTGAAATTGAGTGTGTTTACAGAGGTTCATGACTTATCTAATAGATGATCCCCTCTCTCTCTCTCTCCATCTTTTCCTCTGTCTCTCTCTATCTTTCTCTCCATCTTTCTCTCTATCTCTCACATCTCTTTCCCTCTCTCCATCTCTCTCCATCTCTCTCCATCTTTTCCTCTCTCTCCATCTTTCTCCCTCTCCATCTTTCTCTCTCACACATCTCTCTTTCCCTCTCTCCATCTCTCTCTCTCCATCTATTCCCCTCTCTCTCTATCTTTCTCTCTCACCATCTCTCTCTCTCGTATCTCTCTCTTTCCCTCTCTCTCCCTACCTACTCTCACCTCCTATCTGTAATGGAGGATGGCTCCTCCTTCTTACACCTGCAGTGGGAGCCTGTTCTGTCACAGAGGATAAATATCTGATGCTTTGTTCTTTGCCGAGCTCTTGTGAAACAATCCTCATATCCGTCTGAGCGACTGAAAGCTCGGTGACATTCTGCTTAGACAAAATGGTTGGTGAGTTTTTTTATTGGAAAGGATAAAATGTGACATTCACATACAATGACAAATTATGTCAGGTGCAGAATATTGAGATACACAGAGCCTGCTCTGTCCATACTGGTGCTGCCGCTTGGATCAGGTTAGGGACTGGCGGAAAGGCTTTAAAAAGGCCTGTGTCTTTATTTATCTGTCCCCTGAGTTACAGTCAGATCCGTCACCTGATCAGGCTTCGCTCCAGAATCCGGGGCCATGGGTCACGGGAGCTGTGGATGGCAGCCAAGGAGCTAGCGTCACTGCTGCAGTGTCACTGAGCCCGGGGTCTGTGCTGGGCCTTCCGCCCCTTCCGGATACTCCACGGGGGTGGGGGGGAATAGGACGATTAGGACGTGGCGGGACCCTAAAAAATTTGGGACATGGATTGGTCTGGGTTGGGGGGCCTTAATATGATATGTTTTCATGGGATCCAAAATCTCCAGTGGCACCCTGATCCACAAACATCCTGAAGCAGAAAGAGTAAGGAAAGGATGTCAGTATACACGGAGACCGGGGAGCTTCTGGGTAACTTCTGGGGGACGTTTGGGTCCTACTAGTACGTGTATGTCATAAAAATGCAGGCAGCTGTACACTGTGCAGAGAGCACCGTCCATCTGCAAACATGTGATGGCGCCAGTGAGGCATTTGGGAATGATTAGCGAGGAGTTACAGAGAAGGTCTGATTTAATATGAAACGGTACAATGAAATACAATGAAGACTGTTCTCATTCTTCAATTTAAATGACTTTTTGAATAAAGCTTTAAATTGTCCTTTCACATTGAAAGAACAGAATGTATTTTGTAGATGAGAATGGAATTGTATTACTGCATTTTTAATTGAGGCCAATCGATTAAGCATAAAAATCTCACAGGCTTTCAGCCAGGAGTGCAGCTTTCTAAGGCCCCAAAGACACATGGCCCGGTACCCAACACCTGCCCCCATGGGCACTCAGAGACCCCCTTCCAGAAACGAGGCCCATTTACCGCTGCTGTCGGAGGTCCGGCAGGTGGGACCTTTACTGGCGTCGCGTCCTTGAACGGCAACGCGGAAGCACCCAGCTGATGGGCTTTGACATGCACTACAGGGCCATGCAGACCTCCAGGGCGAGCGTTTCCATGGTGACACCTGTGTGTCCTCCTACCACACGGGAAGGTGCCGTTTACAAGGGTGGCCACAGAATGCCACTGTGTGTGTCTGTGTCTCTATGTGTCTGTGTATGTCTGTGTGTGTGACTGTGTCTGTATGTATCTGTGTGTCTATGTGTCTGTGTCTCTATGTGTCTGTGTATCTATGTATCTGTGTGTCTATGTGACTGTGTCTCTATGTGTCTGTGTCTCTATGTGTCTGTGTGTGACTGTGTCTGTATGTATCTGTGTGTCTATGTGTCTGTGTCTCTATGTGTCTCTGTGTGTCTGTGTGTGTGACTGTGTCTGTATGTATCTGTGTCTCTGTGTGTCTGTGTGTGTGACTGTGTCTATGTATCTGTGTCTCTGTGTGTCTGTGTGTGTGACTGTGCCTGTATGTATCTGTGTCTATGTGTCTCTGTGTGTCTGTGTGTGTGACTGTGTCTGTATGTATCTGTGTATCTATGTATCTGTGTCTGTGTCTGTGTCTCTATGTGTTTCTATGTGTCTGTGTTTATTTCTGGTTTATGTCTGGGGGGGGGTTACACTGCTCCTCATGCTGGAAAATAAAGATAACGTCATAAAAACGCCCAACTTAGAAGTGTAATGGGAGAACGCCCACCGTGACCCCAAAACCAGCATGGTCTTTTGTATTTAACTGCAAAGGTCTGATTTTGTTTCTGGGTTTTTACTTTAATCTTCTTTAATAACAGTGGGGTTGGGGTGGGGGAGGGATTATAAAGAGCGACTGAGTCTCGGTGACAAAATCAGAAAAAGTCCTGAAAATGGCAGGTTGTAATTTAGTTTGGGAGAATCGCTCCATCGCCAGCCCCAGTGACTCACAAGAGCCAGCCGAATCATTGTTTCGTGTGTTTGCTATTAATAGCCACAGTTTAAATGGCATTTCAGTGTAGATCCCTCTGTTCCTGAACAGCACTGAGTACGTGCATTTCTGCATCAGTCCTCGCTTGTCCCAGACGTGAGCAGTAAGGCTCCCTGACGTGCGTGACGGATGCTGAAACGCTCGGCTCCCGAAATAGCAAACTCCAGTTCTGGGTGCGGCCCGTTAGGTCCATTAGAAGGCCGGCCGTGAGGTCAGACTCGGACTCTCCTAATGGACCGTCGGCATCATCTCCATCAGCGCGCCACGTTCCGTACGGGGGTCGGCACGGGCCGTATGGCCTCCAGGGGGGCCGCGAGCAGGCGCGCACCAAACGCCACGTCTACGTGTGTGTCGCAGGACAAGCGGCGGTACCTGGACATCATCCACAGCTACACGGAGGTGCACGGCACGGTGCACGGGACCAGCACACTCCACCTGCCCGCCTACGTGAAGAACCACGGCATCCTGAGCGGCCGAGACCTGCAGCTGCTCCTCCGGCAGACCAAGGTGATCCGGGGGGGGGGGGCGCCTGTCATAGTGCTGGGGGGCCTGGAGTCTGCACTGAGGCTTTTACAGGAATGAGCAGCTAAACCTCCAAGACCTTCAGAGCAGAACTGTGACTCTCTGAAGGAGCATCACCGATACTTAGTACTACGGGGTCTCCAAGTCCTAAATGTACCCGTTTGACCTGTGGTGGAGCCCTAAGAACCGCTCAGGCGTGACGTCCCCACACCGTCATCGCTGAGGACCGGCTAATGCTAGTCAGCAGACCTACCCCCCCTCCCCAACCCCACCCGGCCCTTGCCCCGGTTTTACAATCAGTCAGCTGCAAGGCTCACAGCGGGGTTTAGCACCCTATAAATCTCTCTGGCGGGTTTGCATGCTCACTGTAATAGGGCAAGGGGGAAAAAAACGGAAATGCGACTGGTGGTTGGGGGGAGGGGAGTGTGGTGAGTGATAGCAGGGGGGCACAGTCAGATTATCTCATTACAACCTGGGAATGGCTGTGGGGGCTCCTCATTAAGTCACACAGACCCAGATCAGCATCCAGCTCCGTCACAATGCCCCCCCCCAGGCGTTTGAGGAGTGACGGAGCGTGCCACGCAGATGGCTGGGCACCTTGTTGCCAGGACAGTCAGACAGTCTGTAACATGCTGTGCTCTGGCTGCCCGCATGGTGCACCTCTGTCGCCACCTACTGGCAGAGAGCAGGAGGGCACGGCTCCAGCGAGCAGACGGAAAGCTGGCAGTGACCTCCAGAGAGTTCGAAGGAAATGGTGTGTGTGGGCCTTTCAGCCACGAGACGCAGACTTCAGAGGGTCCTGCCCGCTGATCATTTCCCGGGACAAGCGATAGTCCAGGCTGATGTAATGAGCAAGTCAGAGCATAACAATTACAACAACAGTTTGAAACGCCAAAGTAGATCCATGAATTTTGCACATATTGCTGGGTAGCTGTGACATCCTTCTCTGGGGGGATCAGTGCCTTGCATGGGCACCTTGATGTTGGCAGATCTGAGATCAGGCCCTTAATCCTTTCTGCTTGCTGGGTCTGCCGCACGCCTCTGGCTGTAGCCATGTGCACCGGAAGCTGGCCACGCCGGCGCCCGTCGATCTCTGCTGATGGATCTGTGACTCTTCCGCAGCTCTTCGTGGGCCTGTCCTTCCCCTACGAGGGCCCCGCCCCCCTGGAGGCCATCGCCAATGGCTGCGCCTTCCTCAACCCGAGGTTCGGCCCTCCCAAGAGCAGCAAGAACACTGAGTTCTTCAAAGGGAAGCCCACACTGCGAGAGGTGGGAAACGGGGCCTTCATCTCGAAGGTCTTCCAGGCTCATTCTGGTGGTGATGTACCTGAGATGGGCACACAGTATAGGATGCTATGAATATTTTAGTGCTACAAGTCTGTTACAATACAGCAAATGTCTGTAGGATTGTTGATAAACTGTCAAATACCAAGCAGTTAGTCTACGTGTTAAGCTGTCAGGTTCAGGACAGGATTCTGATGAAGAATGTAATGGGATGTTTGGTAATTCCCAGTGTGAGGTTCATTCAGGCCAGTGCTCAGTGTGGTATTTTTTTATCTTTGAAGCTGATGGTATCCTGTCCCCTTTGTGAGTACCTCAGTGCTAGAGAAGACACCGGTCACATGCTCCATCAGCCTCTTCGGGGTTGGGGGTAGGGGGGCGGATCTGAAGTTCCTGAAGAGACTAATGGGGCAGCCATGTTTGAAGTATTCAGTTGCTACTATCATCGTTACCATGGTTACATCTGTCTCCCCCTCCCCCAAGCTCACCTCCCAGCACCCCTACGCAGAAGTGTACATCGGGCGGCCCCATGTGTGGACGGTCAACATGGACGACCCCGTAGAGGTGGAGCAGGCCATACGGTCCATCCTCAGCCAGAAGGTCTCTGCTTATAGCCTGGCTTTGCTTCTGTTGGGGGTGGTGTTACTTTCCCGTAAAAGATAAATACCAGGGGTCTCAAACTCGATTGACCTGGGGGCCACTGGTTAGGAGCTCTTCTCCCAAGGGGGCCACCTGAGCTTTATAAGCCTAAGGAGTAACAAGAGAGAATAAAAAAATTATGTAATGTCTATAGTCCGCTGATCTATAAGAAATCCGAGTCTATGCAGATCTCTTAAATGAAAATGAAATCCCCGACCTGCGGGCTCCATTTAATTATAAATTGAAAACATGTAACGAGCCATATAAAGCCGTCTCCCCAGGCCAGGACTTTGAGACCTCTGAAAAATAGCAGAATAAAAATGACTTCAAGGTGCTTTAGTGAGAAATGTCGGAGAGCATTATATGCTCCCTGTCCAACATCCTGTGTATCTCTGCGATACTGAACCAGGGCATTTATCTTCAGTGAGGTGACGCCAGAGACTCCGGCGCCGGGGGGGGGGGGGGGGGACTTCAGTTTGCCGGGGCTCTTTATGATGATGTCCCTGGGTGACGCTGGCTGCCTTGGGAGTCTGACTGAAGCTTCTAGGGGCGAGATCTAATGTCCCGGTTACGCGTGTTTTTCATGTGATGTAATGATGACACAGAACATTATTTCTTCCGGATGTCATTAGAGAACCACTCAGACATTAATTTTCTTCAGTTGTCCTCAGAAAACCATTAATAATGGAACTGTTTGACATTTCGTCGTAAGCGATGTATAACGTTTTAGCTCAGGCCGCAGCGATTACCCAGAAAACGGCCTTCCCGGCTGCCCAACTGCTGTAAGCGTGTTTGTTCAAAGTCTTCTTCTAAACAGTGTACACAGACGGGCACACTGACTAATTTCTCGTCAGTGTAATTTTGACTACCTGTTTAAAAAGATTCATAATTAGATGTGATAAAGTCAGGTTTCTGTACAGCCATTTAATTCCACGTAAAAAACCAAAATGTGTATTTAGACAATATCTACATTTATATTATTATAAAAATAGCACACTACAGGAAATGGAAGAGCAAAGATTGACATTATGACAGATTTCATTTCCCAGTTCACCCTCTTGGTCATCAACATGTAGTTATACACACATTTCATAAAAACAGACAAGAGTGGCTGATTGTGACATCACGGTGACTGACACCACTGATGTCCAATCACACAGCAGTGGCAGCTGAATGGTTGCTATGTTTATTGCCTTAGATTGAGCCCTACCTGCCCTATGAATTCACATGTGAGGGGATGCTGCAGAGGGTCAACGCCTTCATCGAGAACCAGGTACGGTTCCTCCATATTTCATTTGTTTTTCCATAGCACATTTTGAAATTCTTGGGGTCTTTTTTGGAACCACCAAATGTAGCTTGATACAGGTTCCAAATAAAAATGTCAAAAATGTCATTGATGCAACCAAATGTTAGTGTTACACATAAAGGAATTTCTAAAAAATATGTAATGTATTTAATTTTGTGTTATTTTCAACAAATAAGGACTCTTCCTGGACTGCTAACTCTGTAGTAACAGCCAGGGCATGACCTCGTCCTTGAGAATCCCCTCTGTTAAGTCTCCCCTCCCCACCCAGGACTTCTGCCACGGCCAGGTGATGTGGCCCCCCCTGAGCGCACTGCAGGTGAGGCTTGCACGGCCAGGGAAGTCCTGCAAGCAGGTGTGCCAGGAGGAGCAGCTGATCTGCGAGCCGTCATTCTTCCAGCATCTCAACAAGGACCAGGCCCTGGCCAGGTGAGCTGCAGCAGTCATGCTGCAGTGTGCATCAGCTGCCAGTAGATGGCAGTGCAATACCAAAACATGCATGGTGTTGCTAATTCTTTGGATAACACTTTGCTTGAGGGGAGACAAATAATGTAGCATGCTATTACTTATGTACTAAGTATTAGTTACAAACACATCTTTTATCCCAATAATTAATGTTAATTCTGTAAACCTTTGTGAACTTACAAAGGAATTACCAATGAACTTATAAGGAACTACTGAAGGAACAACTATAATGAATAAAACAAGTATTGATCTCATGGTCAATCATCATTAATGAATGGTGATGCATATTTCATTTTAAGTGGTTATTATATTTGTTCATGATTTGTACTTCAGTAGTAACTGAGTTACTACTAAGTTTTTGTGTCTCAAAATGTTACCTTTTTTGTACACACTGTTTAGATACTGCTGCATCTACATTTAATACACTTACTGGTAGAAAATACGTTCTGTACTATATAATTATAATTTACACGTAATTTTTTTAGCACTAATCTAAAACAACATACATTTGAGAAAGCAGGGTCATCCAGTAAGGATGAAGGGCCTTGCTCAAGGGCCAAATGGTGACATTATTCTGCTGACCCTGGGATTTGAGCCAACAACCTTCCAGTCACAGACACAGGTTCTAACCTGCAGAACCCCACATGTTATAGTCTATATAACCTTCATATATATCTAAATGTGTTCTGAGTTTTCCTGAGGGGGGTGTAATTGCAGCTCTGACCAGCAGTGGACGCTCTCTCCCCGGGCAGGTTCGGAGTGGACTGCCAGACGGCCGAGTCGTCCAGCGACACGCTAGTGCCGGCCTACAGCGAGTCGCGCAAGCATTGCATCTTCCAGGCCGACCTGCTGCTCTTCAGCTGCGCTGGGGCGCACCCCTCACTGAAGCGTATCTGCCCCTGCCGGGACTATAGGAAGGGCCAGGTGGCACTGTGCCGTGACTGCCTATAGCGCCTGGAGTGCCCCCCCCCCCCAGCGTCACCGTCCAGGAGGACTCCACCAGGCCAAAACTCACGGACACGTCGGTGGTGCAAGAGCCAGAGCATGGTGTCACCATTTGACACGTCAAACTAGAATAACCATGTTTCACACCAGTCACTGGTGGGGAGGAAGGGAGGGAGAAGAGCACAGGCCTCTGGTGGGATGTTTCTGGCACCTGAAGCGGCGCTGGTGAAGCAGGCAGCAGTGGTGAAGTAGGCAGAGCTGGTGAAGCAGGCAGCAGTGGTGAAGTAGGCAGAGCTGGTGAAGCAGGCAGCAGTGGTGAAGTAGGCAGAGCTGGTGAAGCAGGCAGAGCTGGGGAAGCAGGCAGGACTGAAGCTCATGGCGGCCTGAGGTTCTCCGGCACGGAGACGGGGGGTGATCAGTCACACCCCTCCCCTGTCTCGGGGCTGTGCTGAATGTTACCATTTCTGCCTCAAAGCTCATCATCACAGCACTGAACCAGTAATGCCATCACCAATTAATGTGGGCTTGGTCTCTGGGCCTTGAGCTGGAGGGTTGAGTCCATAGACCTTTATAAACATGCAGAAATGTGTTACCATGTCAAGCATCACCAGGAAACACCAGGACACACAAGGCTCGGCTGATGCACGTTTGTGGGACCAACTTCAGTAATGCTGGAGACATTCTGCTTGGAGCCAGCGGCTGTACACAACGGATATAGAGTGTACAGATTTTAGATACGGGGTTAATTTTATTTTTAAATATTGTTGTAGTTACCTTTTTTCATAGAGCCTAACTGTTGTCTTTTCTAATCCAACTCCTTTTGGGGATGGGGGATGCAAAATATTATTACAAGTGATCTGCCGATTGGTCGCTTGACTTGACAGGCTTTGGCATTACCACATATGCCCAATTTTCTTTCTAAAGGCAGTAAAAAATATTGGAACTCTGGATAAAATGTGAGCATGTAACTGTCTTTCTTATCTGAAAGTATGCTGTCTGACAGGGGCTTGAAGTTTAAATTTAAGTATTTTTTTTAACTCTTAGGTGTGACGCACCTTCACATATCTGACCGAGACCACAAATCCAACTGTGGGCTCTCTGTGTGGGCTGACAGGTTCTGGGGATCCACCAGAGCTAGACTGGTCAGTGAGTGGTCAGGGTGCGGTCAGATGATCAGGGAGCAGCAAGAAAGTGGCCAGAGAGCAGTCAGTGAGTGGACATAGAATGGTCAGAAAGTGGTCAGGGAGCGGTCAGTTAATGGTCAGGGAGCAGCAAGAAAGGGGTCAGAGTTGACTTGCTGTTACAGACCAGACAGCAGCAGCCAAGTTATGATTACGCTCACAGTGTGGTCACTATAGACCTCAGTCACTGATATTATATTTGATAAGATTTAATCCCTTAAACAGGAAACAAACAGGAAGAGGGACAGCGAGCAGATTAGGGGGCAGCCTGACTGGGATAATGACTCCCATGGATGTAGGTGTAGGTGGTATTTCACTCAGTTACTCTCCAGGGGGACTGTCCTGCCTGTGCAGTTTGATCACTGACACGTTTATTTATTTTGGGCTGGGTAATTAAAGTTTTAAAGGGATTTTTATTCTGCCTGCTGATTCTGTGGAAAGTCTTTAAAAGAAAGCACTGCACTTTGTCAGGCGAATCAATACACAAGACGTGTGCATTCATCATATGGGGTTTAAAGGTCTGTTTTTTAATTTATTTTATATACAGATCTGTATCACTGTTGAAAATGTTTTGCTTGTTTTTATTTATACTGTAAAGACGGAGAGCTTTCCTTTAAGAAAGAAAAAGATTTAATTTAACGCAGTTTGTTAAAGTGTGTGTGTTTGTTAAAAGGACAGTGGAAGCTGACTGACCAGAAACTTGTTATTTTTGTTACCAAGTGACTGTGTTTGAGTTTGGGGCAGCGATGGGCTTTTTGCAGGCTCAGATCTCTCAACTGACACGACTTTAAATACAGATTGTCATCCTCTTATATTGCTGGTGCAGGTAGTGTTTCTCTCGTTGATTCTGATCATTCCTGCAGAGGTGTATTCAGTGAGTGTGACTCACAGATGATCTGCCTCTCAGCAGAGATGGTGACTGGCAAGTCGGAATGGCGTCCTGCGTGCAGCCGCTCAGACACCCAACCCCGTCCGCGTGTTGGCAGTAGGAGTTTGGGGTTTGACTCGATCACGCCGGGAGAGACTGACAGAGCTACCCTCTGGTTCCTCAGAGGAGTTCCCATCTGTGGGATGGCAACAGGATCTGCTGCGTGATATTATTCATATCACTGGAGAAAAATTACATAAATGTTTCGCATCCTGAATTGGCAGTTGATTTGTTTTCAAATATGTGTCAAATTTACATTCCAGCTGTTTCCATGTGGGGGCGCCGTGTGACTCAGTGGGTTACAAAACTATACCTGTGATCGGAAGGTCACTGGTTCAAATCCCCAGCTTGGCAGAGTGATGTCACCATTTGGCCCCTGAGTGAAGCCCTTAACCCCCATTTGCTCCAGTGACTCTGACCCACCTTCTCAAAATGTATGCTGCTTTGGATAAAAGCATCTCTTAAATAAATATAACAGCCTGTTTTGCAGCCAGGTACTGAATTAATAGGAAAGTCTCTGGTTAAACGGCACAGTGTGGTTGTCAGGAGAGAAACACGGCACCCATGCCAGCTGCTTTTGATGGATAAGCAGGATCGATTTTATTTTTCAATAAACTCTCTCGTTCCCTTAAGCACGCAGTGTGTAAATATTGTCCACGGTGCCATTACAGTATTTACAGTCAAACGTGAAATCCCCCCCCAGACCCCCCCGTGACCCCCCCCCCCCCCCCCCCACTCACAGGGTCCGGCTATGTTTAGCGCCATACAAGGTCGCCGTATAAGCTGAGCCGTGTTAAGCCGTTTGGGGCCAGGATGAGTCATGTGACCCCACCACCGCCAAGTTGGGAATATACTAATGAGGCTGATCACACGTGCAGTCAGCTCATTAACATGCTCTGCATGCAGAGTGCAGTGATGTCCCAGCTGTGAGTGTGCAAGTGTGTGTGGCTCAGATATACATTACATTGTGGGGACCAAATGTCCCCACAATGTGTTGAATACCTGTTATTTTCATGTTGTGGGGACCAAAATTCAATTTTATAGAAATCTGTGACCACGATCAAAAAAGTAAAAATAGCAAAAGTCTCGTATTTTGTTTGATTACTTATGGTTATGATTAGGGCTGGGTGTCATGTTGGGATTAGAGTTTTCCCCATAGAAATTAATGGAGAGTCCCCACAAAGATATAATTACAAACCTGTGTGTGTGTGTTTGTGTGCGTGTCTGTGTTTGTGTTTGTGTGTGCATGTGTCTGTCTGTGTGTGTGTGTGCGTGTGTGTGTGTCTGTATGTGTGTGTGTGTGTGTGTGTGTGTGTGTATGTGTGTGTCTGTGTGTGTGTGTGAACTTGTTTTATAACAGATAACACAGGACATCAAATTTTTACAGTACAGAGACTGAGAGTTTCACAGCTTATTTCACAGATTTATACAGATAATATGACAATGTCAATATTTAATATTTGCCATTAAATAAAAAATAAATTAGCCAAAACTTAAATAAAAACAAACATTTCTGCTGAAAATCATTTCCAAAAAGAACATAATTTCTGTACACAAGTCAGCAGTAATCCGTTAAACAGCAGTTTCATATCACTGGATCATCTTCACAAAAGCATCAGAAAAGCAGACACTCTTGCCTGTATACAGTGACGGCAGACACTCTCGGCTGTATACAGCGACGTCTGACACTCTCGGCTGTATACAGCGACGGCTGACACTCTCGGCTGTATACAGTGACGGCTGACACTCTCGGCTTTATACAGTGACGGCTGACACTCTCGGCTTTATACAGTGACGGCTGACACTCTCGGCTGTATACAGCGACGTCAGACACTCTCGGCTGTATACAGCGACGGCTGACACTCTCGGCTGTATACAGCGACGGCTGACACTCTCGGCTGTATACAGTGACGGCTGTGCTCCGGCTGCAGTCGGCGACATTAGCCAGTCGGCTATCTGCATGTGCTTGTTGAGTCTCCCCTGATAACGTGCCATATAAGAAGCTGAGGGAATGTGAAAGTGCGTCTGGATGACTGGCTGTGTGAGGAAGCCGCCAGAACGTGGTGTGCATTACAGCGGCTGGTGGATAGCGGCCTCCGACCCGCAGGACGACACGTCCTACGAGGGACTGCGACATCGAGCCAGCATGACAGCACTCAGCAGAACTCAGCAAGGTTCAGCCGTAACCAAAATAACTATATAAACATACTTCATAGATGGTATATACCAGAGTCACCATATATACAAAATGTATTAATATCTAAAACAAAAGGTTATAAGCATTCTGAAAAGGATCGCTTTCCTGACCAGGTATTCTTGGGTTTTTCCGTTGGTGAAAATGCTGTGAAATTCAGACTGAGATTCCTGTAAGTCAAATTCTCTCTGACCCAGGGAATGTATCTGAATGACAGCTTCCTTAATGTGCTGGTGAAGGTCAACTACACGCCCCACTACGCCCCAGAGAAATGATATTGAAAATTACCAAAATAAGCCAAGAAATTCAAAAATAGTTTGTCTATTGAATTTGCAGAGTCCTGGGACAGCTTGTATGTGATAAATGTTTCAGTATGCGGGCTGACATAGTGTCTGGGCTGGGTTTTGACCTGCCTTCTTCACCTGTCCTACTGTACATTCAGGACCAAGCAGCATATATCCTGTTGGCCCTCATGCAGGAATCTGCCCCAAACCCACAACCAGCAAGAAGGAAAATCACACTAAACTTTTACAACCACTGGGACAATGTTAAGAATAAAATCGGGACAGCTCCTTAATTTTGCGATTTTACGTTTGCTTCTGAGTGACCATTGTGCTTATCTTGACACACTGGTCTTTCAGAAAGGGGCCACTGTCATGCAGATGCATGAATGCCCCACTAGAGGGTGCCACAGCTGCTCTCCCAGAATCAAAACACCTCTTCATCCCATCGTGGGACAGAGGCATGAAACTGCATCCCAGCTTCTTGCAATTGAAAGATTAAAAAGAGAAACACATAAGTAGGACTCTGCAGCAACAGAAGGCTGGCTTTGAACCGGGATACTACTGGCAGCATAACGTCTTTGTCCGTTTTCCCGCTGGGACTTACGGACTGCGGGCCCAGCTGCCCCTGGGGGCCCGCTAGCCGCAGTCCTCTTACTCGAAACGCTCGTAGTTTCTCGTCTGTCTCACCCGCGGGATCATGTCGAACAGCAGCCTATGGCACAGAAGGGAAGCACTTAAAGACTCAGGTATCTGTTAGCTGCAGTAGTATTACACAGATAGGGGGCGCCATTTGGGCAAGCGTCTGAGCCTGGCATAAAACCCAAGGCCTGTGTTGCACAGCAAGAGGCTAATAAGCATGTCACTCTATATGCATATAGCTCAATTTTCTGCACGTGCCGGAGATGTAAGGAAAATACGTACTTCACCCCATAGGCAAGAATGATAAGGCCGATGAGGACACCTGTCATCCCATCCAGGTACCACACGGTGGCGCTGTGTTTATAAACTTCAGCACTAATGAGAATGGAGAATCCCATCACGCCGCCGACAAGGGAGTTGAAACCTGTGGAAAATCACAGAGACACAAACTGAGGAGTCAGAGCAGGACAGGGGAGAAGATGAGTCCACAGCCGTCTGGGCAGGCTGGCTAGCCAGGGAAGGCTGCTGTGAAATTCCCCAGGTGTCCTTCAGCAAAATGTCTGCCTACCTTTGGAAGTCATTAGGATGTCTCATGAGGCAAACACACTGTAAGAACATGTCATGTTTTACTTCCGCGTGTTCATCTCGCTACATGTGAAATGTCATGTTGAGGCCAAGAGCAAACGATACTGGTTGCTAAGCGATATTTTCTCACATAAGAAGTGAGCTGCGTGACATTATTATACAATAGGAATGTGAAATTTTTACATCTTCAAGAGTGGCCATTGTAGTGCAGCTTAAACACCCAACAAAAAATGCAGCCTTGGGCAGGTCAAGGAGACACGTTTCACTCTACAAACTGGAGAAACGTCACATCTCCATAGGTTGAGATGTTGCTTTTCTCCTGAACAAAATATTCGGATTTGCAAAAGGATGCTTCGTGGCTGGGACTTGAGGGACACACTGGCTGGGTTTCTGTGTCCTAACTGGGGGAGCTGGTACCAGTATCAGTCAATACCAGCAAACCGGCTGCTCTGTAACTTTCCTGGGACAATAATATTGAGTGACGAGCACCTGGAAAGTTCCGTATGATGTGAAGGACTTATCGCTCAAATGGGGGTGTACCACAGTGAGCCTGAACCCTTCCCAAATGCTCGTCTTATGCAAACACTTTTTTGTCATGGGTGAATCTTTGAGGGTGCACCTGTGCTTCAGTCTTGCATTTCCTTGTGAAAAAAGGATCATATATATTTAAAGATTTGCCTGTGAATCCCAGCTGGCAGCCTTTACCTCGCTCCCTCTGCCAACCTTTCAAAGGCCCGTCTGACCCCCCCCCCCCCCCCCATTGCTGTCAGTTCAGTACCTGTGCTGTGAGTTAATGAAAGCCCCCTGTTTTCGCCACCTGGGGGTGCCCTGAGCGGCCTGAAGCCCCGCCTCCTTTAGGAATGGACATGGGGAGTTAAGGGCTGCTGCGAAGCAGTCAGAAGCAGAAGGTCGGAGTTCGTCGGGCGTCTGGCCTACCGTCGGTGACGAGGGCCCGGCTGGTCAGCACCCTGCCCAGCATGAATTTGATGATGGCCAGGATGACACATGTGACGCCGCTGACGACCGAGACGCTGAACAGGAAGTTATCCTGAGGGAGAGAGAGAGGGACAGACAGAGAGAGCGAGGATCACTAGGGGCGACGTCATTATCCTTCAGGCTCGGCGGTTACCATGGACACGGCCGTGGACACATCCCTCATTAGAGTTGTGATATATGTCAAGCTGAGTGAAGCAGCCCTTTCGTAACACAGGGTTGCAGATTCTATCATCACAGATCCCTTTGAGAGCCCACCCCAGCGTGATCCAGATGCCTCTATAAGCCAGGCTAAATTCACAGCACTGTGGCAGTCGGGGGGGGGGGGGGGGGAGGATGGAA
>JAODLC010000038.1:3763386-3775842 GCA_026781145.1 Hippopotamyrus pictus | reverse complement strand
GTGTCAGTGGGGAGGGAGCCCTACCGTAATGTGTGTGAGGAGCGTGTCAGCGGGGGGGGAACCCTACCGTAATGTGTGTGAGGAGCGTGTCACTGGGGGGGAACCCTACCGTAATGTGTGTGAGGAACGTGTAACTCGGGGGGAGCCCTACCGTAATGTGTGTGAGGAGCGTGTAACTCGGGGGGAGCCCTACCGTAATGCGTGTGAGGAGCGTCTCAGCAGTACATGCATATTTTACATGCAGTATTTATTCTAGAAAGATCCAGAAAACTGGCAGACATACCACATCCTGTTAATTTCAGGTTTACCCATGTGCTGTTACTGTTATCAATCTAGCAAGACTTGTTTTGTATGTAAATAGACGGAAGGTGCCGGAGCTTATCTATACTACAGCAGAAGTGAACCAAAGTCATAAATGAGGCCAACAAAGACTGAATAGGCGCTCCCCACTTTCAAGACACAGAATGGAAGTATCAGTTTGCCGCAAAGCTACTGTAGTGAAGTCTAACAAAGTCTTAAATATCTTAACTATGGATTCTATTTTTGAAACAAAAACAAGTAACGAAGCCCATGCAAAGCATTTTGTCAACACGACTGTTGTTACATAAAACTACTTGGAGAAGCAATATCACACCTCCATTTCTGTGTTGTGCTCTTATGTGAAGAGGGAAGGCCAAGAAAAACAGGGCTGCACTTCAACGTGTCGGGGAAGCGGCCATTTTAGGCCACTAAGTGTGTGTCTGCGTCACAGTGTCCTGAAATACGGGGAGCAGTTTGTCAAAGCCAGAATGGCACAGTTGTGTCTTACCGTCCTGGAGAATACATGAGGACATTTTGTATTATGGGTGCATCAAACAGAAAATAATGGCTTGCCTTTTAGAGATGTACAGCTCAGGAAAAAATAAAGAGACCGCTATATTAAAAAAAAAAAATGCATTTTTAAATCCTGGTTTAATCCTGGTTCTGCTGGCAGAAGGCTACACTGCAATCCAGGCTGCTTCCAGGTTCAAAGTTTCTAAGACAGCAGTACAGAAGAACAAGGTGAAGCAGGAGACACTGGCGATAACCAAAAACCAGCCTGGTAGAGGGCAGAAGCCACTTTCTAATGCCAGAGATGACCATCAATTTATCCAGCAGTGCCTCATGAATCGGAGGATGGCCTCAAGTGACCTTCGAAAAGAACGAGAAATATTAAGTGGTGTGAAGTGCACTGCTAGGACAATTCATAACAGGCTCCTAGGAGCAGGACTGAAGACCCATAAAGCAAGAAGAAGCCCTTCATCAATGAGGAGCAGGGAAGAGCCAGGTTTGAGTTTGCAAAAAATGTACATTTTACACACGAGCATACCTATTAATTAAGTAATGAATGAAACTGAAAATTTTGCTGTGGTCTCAATTTTTCCTGAGTTATATTTCTTTAGGCTTTTATAGAATATTCTCTGTTCCCTTCAAAGCACCGAAAGCTCTTTGTTAGCCTGTCAGAAATCGACTTGATGCTGGTGCCCAACGCTGGGTTTGGCGAGCCTCCCGAGGTCCGCGTCCGGGGCAGGACATCAAAGCACTGACAAGACAAAGACACAGCAACGCCAGGGGGGCGTGGATGGAGGGAGATGGCATGACACCACCTGTCTTCCTGTCAGGCGGCTGCGCGCGTGTGCGTCCGACACAGAATCGTAAATGAGGAGCACAGAAGGCACAGAAACAGCAGTACAACAGCTGTCAGAAGTCAGACGCAGCTCCCCTATGAGGAATGGCGAAGATGACGATTTCCCCACTGCCGTTTTGAAACCCCGCGAGGAGCAATTAAAATGAATTCCGCCGTATAGGCTGACGGCTTGGGATGGCCGTGCAGATTGAGCTCTGCTCTGCCCAGAACCTTCTGTCAATGGCGGCAATCTGGATTTCCTGGAACCGCTAGCCTGAATCTGTGATCTACGTGGCTCACAGTGCTGTGAAACAGAGCAGAAAGATAACAAGGACACAGGTCACACGCTTAGCTACATCTACCGATCTTAAAACTACGCGATCGTTTCCAATAGCAAAGGCGACAGTCGCTTTCCTGAGGACATCATGTTTCCAGGTGTAGAACTGATTCTTATTCGAAGGCAGACAGGATAATCATTGCACACTCCAGTCTGCTGTCCTGTTTAGCTGCTAGAAGGAATCATCAAATTACTAAGGATTATAACCTGTAAAATTATAACGCTGTAAACTTCCTTTCATACAGCCAGGGCTGACATTGAAGACACTGTATCAGTTCTTATTTGACTGTGCTGCAGTTAAACCATGTTTCTCTACGTGGCTCCTGAGACCAGACACATAGCTGTTACAATGGGTTGCTCAGCTGCACCACGATGACTTCTGGGGGAACCTTTTTATCACCCTGGTAACACAGCAGTTCTGTCATAAACTATGAAGGGGGGCAGGTCCATTAGTGACACCCATGCAGGCGTGATGCAGCAGCGTGGTCCAAAGGTGAGTCAGAGAAACAGTGCTTCGGCTGAGTCGTCTGGGCCTTGCGGACAGGTCCAAAGCATAGCTGTTCCGTCTAGCGTGTCCGATGCCACTGTGCAGCACTGGGCAATTTCTTTGTGAAAACCCAAATATTCCATTCCATAAAAATTTAAATTTAATATGTGACTTGGAGAGGGTGGAATTCAACAACTGAAAAACAATGGAAGTACACTAGTATCTGAGAGACATTGAATCTCAGACACAGTGGCTTCAGAAGCAAACCCTGCACAGGCAGTAGATGGTTCAGAGGTTTCAGCCTGGCAAACGAATCATTATGCAGAGACATCTGCCAGAAGTGCAGTTAACAGCTTCTTCTCGCGAGTCGGTGATTTGCTGAGATGCAACGAGTGGAAAAATGGATTCATTCTTAATGAAATCCCCCAGGAGCCACATGTGTGTCACCTTCTGTTTCCTCTCCTACAGCCGTGCTCTTAGCAACTTCCAGCACAGAAAGAAACTGTTTGTTCCTGCGGGTCAACCCATCCTGCCTAGAAAAATAAAACTCTCTTTTCTTGAGCATCCAAGGACCAGAGTGAGAAATCCTGTACTTTTCAGCATGATGTTCAAAAGCAATCTGATGTAGGTAACTACCAAAATAAAGTGACTACCAGAATCAGCGTGCTTCTCAAATCTGGTGTGATTGGCCGATGTCTGGAGCTCTACTGGGATTTAGCACCAATGTCTGGTGCCTGGATGATGGAGTATGTTTAACATCATCTTCATGCTCATCAACAATTTCCATGACCCCACACGCCCTAGAGAAGGCAGCACTGTCATCCTGGAACATTCCACCCTCACCAGTATAAGCCAGTACAGGAATGATTCACCGTGGAATGAACATGATGCCCAAATGGTTTAGAAGTATTAGTATTTACTTCGCCTCTTAATGGGCTGAATGGGCCTCATTCATGCCAGGAAACTGCACCCTGCACCACTGCAGAGCTGCCAGATCTCTACACCGTGGGAACAATTCAGCCCATAGGTTACTTTTGGCAGTCACTGCATATTCACTCGTCCGCTTGTTGAGGAGGATGACTCATCTGACCATATGACTGCAAGTCTGTGCTACACTTTGTTAGGAAATGGGCATTTTTAGATATAATGAGGGCTTTATACACTAGAATGCAATTCAAGTATTTATCCCTGGGAAGCTGTCGACCTGCTGTGCTTAATGTGACTCTTGTGAATGCTGTCCTTAATGTGACTTAATGTGAATGCTTGTGCTTTAAGTCCAGTATCATACTGAACTGTCCGCATGTCATTACACACATAGTGCCAGTGACGTAAGTATCGTCATCAAGAGTGCCCGCGATCACTGTGCCTCTGCAGCCCAGATTTTGGGTCTAGTGGATAGTCAGATTGACAGTCTGCCGGTCTAGTTGAATATCATGGCTGTGTACATGCACCGACTGGGACTGTCGCCGTGTCTGGACATATATATGAAGAAGCCCTCACCCATGATCACACGTGGACACGAACGGCATGCGGAAAAGTGAAAAATACACTAGGCTTTAGTTTGCCGTAGTTCAAGGCGTGCATTGCACACCAAGGCATATCAAAGGTAAAAAGTGCTTTTTTGTTGTCCGTTGTCCATAGCTGATGATGTCTTTCCTTCATCCCTCCGTACTTTAACAAATATTTTGATCCTCCTGAAACATCAGAAGATCGAGCATCTGTGTCCCAACCATAACAACAGGTAAAGTTCAGGGCTGCTGGACATCTCCCTAGTATGATGCCGTGAAAACTGCTCAGCACGGAAGTACCTCCTGTCAATATCCATACCGGAAACCCAGAAGAAACCCCACAACAACATGGGAGAACCTTCAAGCTCCACACACCTAAGGCAGGGGTGGAGACTCAAATCCCAATCCCAGAGGCAGGAGGCAACAGTGCTAATCCCTGCAACACTGTGCCACTCCTACTTTCAATATACTTAGCAGTGAGCTATGCTACTTTCAATATACTTAGCTGGTTGGTCTGTATTTCTATGTACATATTAGTAGCATAGCATGCGAGTAAATATAGATCAAAGTATTGGCAAGTATATTCAATATACATGTTGGAACAGGAAGGGGCCATCCCCAAACTGCTCCTACAGAGTTGGGAGCATGAAATTGTCCAAAATGGCTTTGAATGCTGCAGCATTAAGAGTTCCTTTCACTGGAACTAAGGGGCCAAGCCCAACCCCTGTAAAACAGCCCCACACCATAATCCCCCCCTCCACCAAACTTTACACTTTGCACAATGCAGTCAGGCAAGTACCGTTCTCCTGGCAACTGCCAAACCCAGACTCGTCCATTAGATTGCCAGACAGAGAAGCGTGATTCATCACTCCAGAGAACACGTCTTCACTGCTCTAGAGTCCAGTGCTTTACATCACTGCATCCAATACTTTGCAGTGCACTTGGTGATGAAAGGCTTGGATGCAGCTGCTCGGCCATGAAAACCCATTCCATGAAGTTCTCTACACACTGTTCTTGAGCTAATCTGAAAGCCATATGAAGTTTGGAGGTCTGTAGCTATTGACTCTGCAGACAGTTGGCGACTTCTACACACTGTGTGCCTCAGCATACGTGGTCCCCGCTCTGTGATTTTACGTGGCCTACCACTTCATGGCTGAGTTGCTGTTGTTCCCAATTGATTCCACTTTGCTGTAATACCGCTAACACTTGACTGTGGAATATTTAGTAGCGAAGAAATTTTGCGAACAGACTTATTGCACAGGTAGCATCCTATTACGGTACCACACTTGAATTCACTGAGCTTCTGAAAGTGACCCATTCTTTCAGAAATGTTTGTAGAAGCAGTCTGCATGTCTAGGTGCTTGATTTTATACACCTGTGGCTATGGAAGTGATTTGAACACCTGAATTCAATGATTTGGATTTTGGCAATATAGTTTATGTCAGGGGTCACCAACTCAGGTCTTGGAGGGCTACTATCCAGTAAGTTTTCTATCCTACTTGGCTTCTGATGAGCAACACCTGCTCCTGGTATTTACCTGAGAACAGGTGTGGCTCATCAGAAGCCTGGTAGGATAGAAAACTTACTGGATAGTAGCCCACCAGGCCTGGAGTTGGAGACCCCTGGGCAATGTACATACAAACCAACCAGCTGAGGCGTATTACTCACTTAACAAAACAATGCATTCATCCACTTTAGTTCTTGGAGGAAATCATTTGTGGCCCCCGCCCAGTGCTTTCACAGGCTTTCCTGAGAGCTATGATTCTTCACCCACCCTGGGGATGCGCTACCATGTTTGAAGAACTATTTGAATTCCCAAAAAAGGTTACTCTGGGCATGATCACGGTAGGCTGCAGCACCATTACCCATCACCAGCAACAACTGTGATCGCCTGCTTCTTTGAAAATGCCGGAATGTAATTCTGTGTATGCATCTGGGTGGCTGGTTAACTTGGAATGCAGGTCAAAATAAAGCAGTCCAGTCTGGCGATTCAGCCAATGAAACAGATCTTTTGTGGCTTCTCTCAGTCAGAGAGTTTGTGCTGCAGAAGTACTGCACCGTGTCAATAATTCTCTTTGTGAACCTTCCCACTGGCTGCGCCTGTCATTTCGAGTATGGTGCCCCCTGGAGATGGCTATAGACATTACATCCATTATAAATGAGGGCAGACCTACCAGCTTGTGTCACATTTTACCTCTAATTCAATCCCTCCACTTGCAGCCCCAGCAGGACCAGCTTCTCTGTAAGTGTTTATGACAACAACCATGGTGTAGCTGCTCCCAAAGCAGCCCAGCACTTCACAGCCTGACCACAGCTGGAGAGCTTTAGGCACTGCGGTACTCAGAGGCCCTGAACGCTAAAAAGCTCGTAGGGAACCCCGGCATCTTCATAACCGAGCTGTACTCCGACTGCGCAGAGCCGACTGCGCAGAGCCGGCTGCACGCTGCTGCCAAGCCGGCCCTGCGACCCGTGAGAGAGACGGCACGACCCAGAGCACGTCTGCGTGTTTGGGCATCACTGTGGACACTGCGGCTGTGATCTTCGTGTAACCCAACACAGAGGTGCAACCTTAGCAGAACCAAGCGAAGTTGACACGATGACGCCATTTCAACCCTGTCTGCTACCGATCTCACTATGACATGTAGCTGCATTCTTTAAGTAGGACTTCGGTAATCTAGATGAATATGTCCGCAAAACGTGGAGAAACGTGCACATGACTCAAATAAACGAGACCAGCCCGTCCCCCATGAATAGTGCAGTATTTATGAACGCGGCCCTACAGTCGAGGCTCCCAGTCACATCACTTATGCAGACCATCCATCTCTCCCAAAGGCTGCAAGCGACACCGGGCTCCAGCACAGGTCTCATTTGTCAGCATTTCAGCTGTATCAACCTCGAGCCTCAAAAGGTCTTTACAAGGCTGGTCTGCAGTGGGACAGAGGCATACATCTTGCTCCTGGGACGATACACTGGACATTAATTAGCTTCAAACCACAGAAAATTAGTTTGTGTCAGAGCAACAAGAGAGATAAAGAAAATGGGGGTGTGTTAAGAGGGTGCTGAGTGCGATACAGTGTCAGGCAAAATAGCAGACACTGAAGTACACCCCCGCAATGCCTTCAGTCCTGTGCTCTTTGGCAGAGAGCCTCTCCGGACTTGGACCTGGGCTGCAGGCTGCGAGGTGCGAAACGGAACCCAGAACTGAACCAGGGCCCAGAGAATGAACCAAAACTCTGAACCAACAACAAATCCAAATCACAGAACTAAATTAAACCTCAGAATGAAGCGATGAGACACATTCAAAAACCCACCAAGCCAGACCAAGAGAACAGACTGGCAAGTAGGAAGAAGCAAATCACAAAGATGAAAAAGGAGTGGCCGCTCAGGACGAGCCTAAATGCGCTGATGGCAGGGATGGCTGATCCACATGAAGGTCATTGGCAGGTGGGCGGGGCCACATGCAGGTGGGTGGAGCCATGTGGAGGTGGGCGGGCCATGGGGAGATGGGCGGCAGGTAAGTACCAAACTGGATTCTGGGTCAGATGTCACACTTTGATTGTAACCACACAGCAAGACATTATTTATTAAATATTATCAAGCCCTACATGTATCACATTTAAAATCGAATATATAATAGTTCTACAATCTGAAATGAATTTATTTGTGTTCAATAGCTTGTGAGGGGTTAGTCTATTAATAAATGCTCAGCATAGTTAGAAATTCTGGGCCTCTGACAAGATGTCATCTTGGGCTCCCCGTGGGGAAAAGGGTGTCCCCCCCAAAAAAAAACAGAGGTTTAATATTCCACAAGTGTAGAAATTATAATTCCTCATGTTCAGGTGCCCCTATAAAGTGCTGTGACCCCTCCATCCGTGAGAGCATCATGTCAGGTAAAAGTGACTTGTGACTAAATAATTAATATTACATTTTGATGTTCAGTTGGTTTGCCTTGAAAAGTCATTTATAGATTGGCCTGATAAAATCTTATAAAGAAAAAGTTAAAGGCTAGATGCACAAGCGTAACCTCTGATTGTAGGTCCTGGTTTCCATCAGCACCTTCAGAAAGAGCTGCTTTGTGTCAGACCAAGCTTGTGAGTTCAGGTGACCCTCACAAGGGTCTTGGAGGTTCACTGCCAGTTATGCAGATTTGCGAGTGCAAATTCGCTCTGTTTCCCCTGCCAACGAACAACCATCACGCTTGTAAGGTTTCCACCACTGGGCCGTACTTGTTGGCATGTCTAGTTCCAGTTGACCCCCATCTGGCTCCACATGTTCTGAAAACCAAAACTGCTGGATGTGTACTTCAATGTAGCAAAATGATTTTGTCAATACGTGACTTTATAACAAGACCTGATTTCAGACAGTAGCTTGATGCAATGAGATGCTGCCTACAAGCTACCAAGCCCAACGTGTGAGATGCTTTTGGAGGATCCCCTCTTTTCAGAAGATGGAGGTGCTGGGTTCCTGGAGTGACGTCCGAAGACGGCCACCCTTCTACATCTGCCTGTTCATTCAGGGGAAAAGAACGTATCGACCGCCGTCAGACGAAGCACAAATGAGTCCGCCATGCATGAGCGCAGAATGTGCCGCTGAGAGACTGCTAATTGGCTCTTGTGAAGGCTGCAATTCGTCTGGGGGCTTGGGGTCTGGCAGCCAGGCTTGCTCGTACCCCAGCACCCCCACGCACCAGCTCATGCGGGAATACAGAGCACAGACGCCGTCGGATTCTCACACCCACAAAGCGATACTGTGTGCACAGTGCCTTCTGAACCAAGCACCGTAGCGCTTCCGGAACATTCCCCAGGATGGCCAAAATCGGCGTAGAGCTCACCGGATTGCAGTACTCAGCATATACTGGGTTATAAAATGTTTACTGCTGTCCCTGATGCACAGTCTCCAACTGTCAATTTTATTCTTTTGATCACACCCGGAAGCTATGGCTGTCTATACAACAAATATCTCCCACCCCTTGCATGGTTTTAAAAAAGAACTATAAGTGTTTCTCAATACTAAGCACGCAAAGATCGTACTTGTGTACATGGCAAGAGTGGTCTTGCTAACTTGCCTCCCAAGATCAAACTTAGGATGCAGTGAATCATGGGATTGTTCTTGTTTGGCGAGGATGCATCCTTTATACTTGGGGTGGGGCAGGAATGACATCCTGGGGTTTTACTGATTCTTACAATAACGGTCAAGTACGCATATTGATAACACCCCCACCTTTTCTTGGACTTCCCAAAAGAAAATTTTGCTGTACACAATAGTGTTTTCTTTGTCTCATCAGAAATAAATCACAGATTACTGAATTCTGACCTTTTTCTCTGAAGTCCCCCCCCCCCCCTAGGAGAAATAAAGAGCAGAAGAGTAAATCGATCTACGACAAATGATCCTGTCCAGTCTGAGAATAACAAAAACAGAAAGCAGCAGTGCTAAGGCTTCTCAGGGACCCTTAATTTGACGACAGACAAATTTGTGATACTGTGCAGGCTCATTCATATGACAATCTTTTGGATCTTACTGTTACTTCAAGAGCTGATTATTTCAGGCATATAAATATCAGTGTAGTGAGAGAAAAAAGCATTTTAAGATCTTAAATTGGGATCAGCTTGAGACGAAAGGCTATGTCTCAGGAGCTGAAAGCAAGAAGTATGAGAAAACGGTCAAAATCTCATATTAATGTTAAACTGGGCTTAGTTACGTCTAGGAGAAATAGGGTGAACAAAGAAGAGATCTTATTTTGAGTTTTACTTTTCTCAGGGTTTGGAGACCCCACCAGCAGCAGATTTCCACCACTAGACTATAACATGAAGACCATCCCCACTAATACCTGCCAGAATACACCAGCAGGGGCCGATTATGAAGATTAACTGCGGCTTCCCTGCACAGTTTATGACAATCCCCATGCGACCATTAATCCTGATATAAACAAGCATCATATTTCACACTGATGGGGGACCACAGAAGATGTATCTACAGACAGCTGAGACTCCCTCCTTCAAATATTATATAACGTTACGTAATATTCACGTGAAGGAGTCAGAGAGGAGGCTCTGGCTAAGCTTAGTTCTGCCTTATTACAGTTCCGGTAACCTGGAATAATTCTCACTAAGACCAGACTGCTTACATAAGCCTCAGTGTAAGTTCTTCCCAGGCTTGTGTCTACTGGACACGAGGTTTTCATTTCTGCAAGTAATATAATAATCAAGAGGAGTGAGTGCTGTAGAAGGTGACATCTACGTCAATATGGACCTGTGAATTGTCCATTTTGACCTGGGCTTCAAATTCTCCACCTGCTGTTTAAGCCACAAGCTGTTTGGGCTCATTATCACAGAGTCGAGCTAAATAAACAAGCGAGAGGCACAGAGTGACCAGATCATTATGTCCGAATGTGCAGAGTCAGAGCTGTGTGTAGCACGACTGCCCTGTTTATTGTTTACAGCATTAAAAATCATCAGGATGTTTAAGAACTCTGGGGAAAGCATGTTTTTCAGCAATGAAGGGAAATGAAAGCATTCAGAGAAACCCAGCACATGCTGAGAGACGTGTGGGGAGAAGGTTCTGGATCTTCAGCATGGGAGCCTAACCTGATGGAGAATGGAGTGCAGTAATCAGCCGCTCCTAAAACTTTATGGAATAAGCAAGATATCCCATCTGGAGGAAACCAAGTCAGTCAAACGTACAAGCGGGCCAAGTAGGATCGAACCCGCAGCCAGCTTGTGCAAATGGCCCCTTTCTTGTTATGGCCAGCCTCTGGTTCAGGTCTGTGGGCTGACAGTGGCTGTACAAGGTGCTGTCAGGCAAACTAGGCATGAGCAAACGCTTGGTCCAGCGGGAGCAAACACTCAGTCCAGGCATGAGCAAACGCTTGGTCCAGGCATGAGCAAATGCTTGGTCCAGAGGCCTGACCAGACTATCTGACCTGAGCCTCCTAGTCACAGGGTAGCTCCTCAGGCTCCAGCGTCAGAAAAAGCAGCACGACATCATCCAAGCAAACCCTGCTGGTGTGTTTCTGGGATTGACTCCAGATTCTCAGTGATTGGTTAAACAAAATGACTGGATTTGGACAGTACCGCAGGCTGTGAGCTCTCTGCAGGTCTGCTTCTAGAATCCACTACTTTTTGCAGACATTCTGATGTAGTGGCTCGAAATTGCCCTTTAAAGTAAAACAGAGCATATTTGCCTTTGGTGTTTATTTTTGAGGTTCGCTTTCTTTTGCCTTTTTGTGTTTGGCTTCGCAGGCACGTCCATAAATCACAGACTGAGGAGCTCTTTGGGGCAAGGTAGGCAGTGGGGGTGTGAGCCTATCTGCCGTCTCCAGGGGGAGGTGCTTGATGGTAGCGGGACCGAGAGGACGGGAAGAGCTGATGAAGAGCGCTTGCGAAAGCAACAGCTGGTGTGGAAAGACCCCAGCAAGAAGTGTCCTGCGGGGGGAGGAGGGGAGGGCTCTCCATCGACGCAGGGGATGAATCAGAGCAGGACGCCCAAGAAGTCCAAGCACCCCATGTCCATCTCCATCCAAACCCTTTAATGCCATTGACGTCACTCAGGATGACAACAGAGACAGTGTGGTGTCATGGGGGGGGGGGGTCCCAAAGGTATAAAGCTACTCAAACTCATCACTGCTCACAGGTGTAGCTGACCTCGAATGGAGCGTCTAGCACCAGAAATTAGTAAATCATTTTTGAAAAATGAATTTATGTACTGTATGTATGCATATATGGATGGATAGATAAATCCAAAACTGTGGTCTGTATGTCTCTGTTTGTTTCTGTGTGTGTGTGTCTATGGCTGTTTTCAAAACACAGTATACTATATACTGTATACTGTGTTCTGCTAGTCAGTGCAGTACCCAGAATGCCAGCTGTTTCGTGAGAGTTTTGTAGCATGCTGTGTTTTTACATGACCTGCCCGGGAAGCCTTTTAAATCCATAGTAACCATTCCCTACGGACAAGGCAACATTTAAAACAGGGCTTTTTTTTAACCGGTGTGCTGCAATAACTCATCAGGTATGCCATGGAAAATGACTGCATTCTACAAAAAAAGGTTCACATAAAATAATTAAAAATAATGCCTAGACAGTTAGCTTACCTAAAGCATCACATCTATTAAGCCCCATGTGTATTGAAAGGTCAGGTACATTGAAATGTGTAGTCATTTACATGAATGAATAAATTTACAGAGCAATCAGGGCAAACAACTATGCATACTTACACATACTGTAAAATAATTTAATATTCTAATAAATGAATAGCAAACCATAAGTAGGCTATACATTAAGTCATAATTAGATCCAGATAAATAAATCAAAATCATAGTGACATTTAGCTCATCTCTAGTTCATATTTTTTGCATACTGCATAATACATACTACTTTTTAGTCCAAACCAGTATATACTACAGTAGTATAGTATGCGATTTCGAAAACAGTATGTGCATGTGTATGTGTGGGTGTGTGTGTGTGTGTGTGTGTCTGTGTGT
>JAODLC010000038.1:3743979-3763286 GCA_026781145.1 Hippopotamyrus pictus | reverse complement strand
GAACGCATCCCACGTCAGCGGCGTCCTCAGCAACGGCAGCCACATCATCCATCCGTGCTGAATATACATGAATAATTGAGCAGCACAGGGAGCACAGCTGGCGAGCGCCAGGCCAGACCTGGAGCCTTTGATCAGAGGGCAGCGCTCAGGCCTCGCAGCCACCTCTCCGCCTCCTCCCGCTGACAGGGAGTCACATCGGCAGCAGTAATTGGCTCAAATCAGTCATCCTCACTCTGATTCCTTTATGTTTGTGATTCGCGTCTGTGCAATCCACAGTCAGCGAGAACATCACCATTCATGGTCATACATGCAGCATTCCTAATCTTTTTCAGTCATGTATTTCTGAGTAGTGCTCGCATATATTGTTGAAATTAAAGCAAATGCGCTTATATACTACCAGTCAAAGTTATTGCCACTTTTCCATTAATTTCATAAACTATTTATTCTTATTAAGCATTGGACAGTTGAGTGAACAACTATAAATGGAAATATAAGTCAAATAAAACAAGTTTCCTATAATATGGAAAGAGAATTTAACAGTGCATGTCTAACATCCTATGACATCCTAACTGGCTCTGTGATGACATCTCATGAAACAGCAGTATTTAATGTCCCTTGTAGAAATAATGTCTCGAATTTTCTCTGCTGTTATAACAGCAAGAAAAGGTTACTTTGATGAATCAAAGATACTATATTTTCTTGCTAATAAAGGTACACAAATGGTGAACATACTGTAAAAATGTTGCAAAGAATATTGAGCGTATTATTAGTAAATGTTAAGTGAGTGACATGCAAACATGGAAAATCTCAGTGTGTGCAAAAACCTTTGACTGGTAGTGCACTTTGCTTATATTGCTTGCTTCACCTTTAAGTGACCTTCCCCTTTAATTATTTGGCGGTTTTCTCCACATGGCTCTATGTCCTAAGCGCTGTCTGCAGGTGCTAACAGCTGCAGCATCCTTATTGCATGCCCCCCCGGAGCACATTGCACCATGTTGGGGAGGCCTTCAGCGGCCCCGAGGCACCTCACAGGCCCCTCATATGCTGCCCGGGCCCAGCTTAGAAGCAGGCGGGTTGATGCCAATTACCTAACATGCATCTTCCAGACACTGTTGGGCGCCCTGCCAACATTCCTGGTGCTGGTGCCTTCCTGGACGCGCTGGCAGGGTCTCCAGGGTCTCCTGCTATGGTTCCAGGTCAACAACTGTCAATCACCTGCCAACCAGTTGTCCTTGCTCAGACCCAGCTGACTGTTTATAAACATTTATCTTATCAATTATCTATAATGCTGACAATTAACCTTGAGGTTGTAATGCCAAGATACCAAGGCTGACCTGATTTGTCATAAAAAAAAACTTGCAGTCTGTCAAAATGATCATAATGATTTCCCATAAATGTCCTCGTACTGACTTTCCCACGACAAGAACATAATCTGCAGTGAAACAAATCCTAGCAACTCTTGAAGATATGATGTGAAAGCTGGCAGACAGACAGATGTATTCTACTGTTAATAGCGACATTCACCCACTCAGGATGTCGCCACATTTTCCAAACTCAGTCTGTTTTATTTATGCACAAGTTGAAATGTCCACGCTGGATGCTGGGGACCAAGAGGCATTGCAGTGATAATTAAGGCAAACTGTAGGCTGCAGAGTGGCTGCGTGTGCTTGTCTCATCAGCCTCAGATGGCCATTAACCCCCCTCCCCAATGAGCAAAGGGCTCATTTTCCCTGCATGGTTTGTTTGTAGCACCCAAACAGCATATCTCGAGCACTGGAATTTTTTATAACCTCAAATCATTCTTATTTCAGATTTCAGAGTTATGTTGTCCATTTAAAGACCATATTTTCAGAGATGGAACTAGGTAAGAAAAAAAGGCTTAAGGAGTCACATATGATTAAAAAAACAGTTTTAAGGGAGTACGGAACATGTCACTTATGAAAGTCGCCAAGATAAACCCGCTGCTCTACCGCCCTCATTACAGGAATCCCATGTCCAAACCCATACTGGGAGCAAAAAAACAGCATAAATATTTTCTTATTCAACTGGTCAGCATATCCTCTATGACCTTTGGCATGCAGACGGTGGGGACGTGCCCATGTCACCGTCACTCAAGAAGTCCGCGGAGTACAGATTCAGCCACATGCCATTTAGGCTTTCCCATACAGGGCTGTATCTTGCTGGAGATCATCCATCTCAATCCTCACTAACGGCCCCGTCAAAGCCAAAATCTCACTAAACCCCTGCAGCACTGTATCACTGTTCAGGTTCGTGTTTGAGGCCGTGTTTCCCAATCCCAATCTCGGGGACCCACAGACGGTCCAGATTTTTGTTCCTTCCCAGCTCCCTGTCAGACAGTCCACATTTAAAACATGGATCTGTCAGGATTTGGAAACACTGGTGTAAGGAATTACCCTATGCTGACTACTTGTATAATCCTTTTTGCATTGTGTCCTTGTCAGGGTCCTATCAATGAGCTCTCCCTGTCATCTATACTGCAGTCTGGATGCTAAAGTGACTGTAGCAAGAGAGTAAACTGCCCTAAGGTGTAGGTAACACAACATGTGCTTGCTTTGCATTGAAGAAGAGTCTCTCTATATTAACGCTTTTCCACTGACATACAAGAACCGAGCCGTACTGAGAAGAGAGACTAGTTACAGCGGGGATCCAGCCTGCTTCGGTTTTCCACTGCAGAAAGGCCAACTCGGAAAAGGCATTGCCAAGTTTGGAGAGCGACAGTGATACAAAACAGAAGAGACAGTTATTTACCATGATGTACAGTATACATCACGATTTACTATGTGTTATTATTATTATTATTATTATTATATTATTGTTTTATTATATTTTTTGCTGTGTGCTAATTTGCACTAGCATGTTTGTGAGAATCACCGTGTTACGCAGGTATCGAACACTAGCGGAATTAGCATTCCCTTGTGTAAATTTGCATTGCAAGTCCATTCCGTTCGGCTGTTCTATAGTATTTTTTCAAGTTTCAAATTCAAGTTTTCGGGAATGCATGGTGATGTGCGATAATACTAATAATGAATAATATATAGAATATACGCTTGTTCCTTCAGAACTCCCGTATCTCTGTGCATTTCAGCCAATCAGACGGCGGTGATGCAAGCAGCTCAGCCACACCTTCGGCCCTGCAAATAAGGAGTCTCTCTCGCGGCTGTTTCCAAAAACTCTTTCACGCTACATTTTCCACTAATGCTGTCTAAACACATGAAAACAGAGATAAATTCACAGATGTGATTTTCCAGAAGATACCTGATTCAGTGATTCAGTGATTCAGTGATTCAGTGATCGCCTAGAAGTGAACGGCACTTATAAGCACAGCTGTTGCCAGAGGGGTGTCTTTTAACATACTCAGAGAGACGCTTCCCACTGGAAGCTGTCGGAATGGAGTGTTAAAACTGCTGCATAAATATAGCTTGTGATAATTTAAATTATTAAGGCATGATCCAGGATCAGTGTAATGTACAGAAATAACCCAGTTAGTCACTGAGAGCTCATGCAGCACACTATGCTGACACAAGCACATTTTCCACTGAAATATGGGTTTGATAGAGAATAGAGAGTAAATAAAATAACAATAGGCAAACTGGCACTGTTCAAATCTTCCAAGGAAAAAGGAAACTAAATACATCACAGATCTGTAGCCATGGTGATGTGTTGCCCCGCCTTCGCGCGCCTCCAGAGGTTTGAATCCCGCCCTCGCTGCAGGTGTCCTTTGGGTGTACTGGTCACTTCCCACAAATCCAGAGACTTTCACTTACTGGTCTCTTGAAATTCCCATGGTGTGTGACTTTTTCACTGGCATGCTGTCCAGTTTGCCCCCCCCCCCCCCCATTGCAACCCTGTAATGGGGAAGTGGCTGGAAGATGGATGGATGCTTACAGATAAACCTTAGCACATAAATCGTGAATAACTCATATCTTACAGACACTCCTCACTTAACGGGCGAGTTCTGTTCCTATGACAAGGTCGTTAAGTGAATTGGTGATGAAGCAAGGAGCTGCTCTGCACTGATATTTCAAGCATACTGTGCTGGTAGTGTCAACCATCTTTAGATATTGTTTCGATGTCACCTTTGCACCTTTTATAACATTTTAGTATATTGATAAATGTTTATACAGTAGTATACTACAGTATATACTGTAATAAACAGAATAGAGAAAATCAGCTCTAATATACATTACTTAAGTGAGCATAATGTAGACACACAATCATTTTCATTTATTCTGAATAAGAAAAGGACTAAAGGAAACTCCAACTTCATAACTTTGTTTTAATTTGCATAATTGATTGATGCTTCCATGACCAAAGTTCTCATACAGCAAACAATACCAGCTGGTTGGAAAGCTGGTCATATGTCCAGGCAGTCGGTAAAGAGGTAGGTTGTTAAGTGAGGAGGGCCTGTATATGTTTGACTTCCTCTGAAATATATACAGATCTTAGAGATCTTCACATCACTTTGCTTCAGTAAGTACAAGAGCAGTAATTCTTGTCTCCTGAATTGGTAAATTTGAATGTAAATCATGAATGACACACTTTCTGCTTTAGGTACCCCCATCATGACTCTCCAGAGGACCAAGAGATATCCTACTTTATAATGAGGCAGCAGCCCGCCTTTATCTCCATGGTGACTGATACCGACACCTTTAACGTGCTGTATCTTCAGGCCCAGATGTTTGTGTTCATCTACTGTAGTGGAAAGTGCTTTATATATCTGACCTCACAACCACACTAGTAAATGCCCCCTCTCAGAGAACAGCTGCTGTACCGGAGAGCAACATGCTCAGGTACCTTTTTTAAAGACCCTTTTTCCCGTTCTATTCTGCAGGGGAAGGCCCTTCAAAATGGGTCTTCTGAGATCCTCGATAATGAGTGACAAAGGCATAGTGTTGGGTTGAGCGTTGGGGGAGGTTGAGGTCTCCACCCATTTAAGGGGGTCCAGGGGGTTGTATTAGCTGGTTTTGATTACCCCCCCCCCCCATTATTTACCTCCATGATGAATGAACCCTGAACCGCTGTCCAACCAAAAATCAGGCAGGGGTCTACTCAGCCTGACATGGCCTCTTCCAGTTTACAACTGTCAGGAACATAGTCTAGATATCTGTAAAACTATCATTTATGAGTCATCAGTGACAGGCAGCTAATGGCCCTGCATTTATCAGGGGCTTGGGTGTTGCTCTGACCTCCATCTTTGACCTGATGTCTATCTCCCGGCTCCATGCCTGATACTCACTGAACGATGCTACAGCCAGGATGAGCGTCACCGCGATGGAAAACCAGGACACCCACAGCGCCTTCTTCCGGTAGCTCTGGGCCTCGTGGGGCTTCAGGCGTGTGCTGCTCTCCAGCAGGCCTGCAGGGAGCGATGAGAGAATGGCCAGTGAGTGCAAACCTTGTCACACATAAATCAAGGCCTGAACATACGCCTTTGCATGCGGACTGTGATTACGCATCCGCCAGGGTATTCCGGACATGGAACTGTTCAGACTTTTCTGGTCAAACCCAGACATGAGCAGAATGGATGGAAGGAAGAAAGTATAATATTCTTGAGCTTTCAGAAAAGCTGGCTGTCATTTTACACCAGGATACAACAGCACCTTACAGACTGGGGAAATCTACCAGAGGCTGCAATCAAGTAGAGTCACACACGTTGCATTGAATGCAAAACACAATTGAATGACTGTTTCCAGACAAGTCAAGGAAAAGTGTCATGGCAAGAAACAGCAATCCAAAGAGGACTTCTGGATGGTTACATTTTTTGGTAAAACAGTATTAGAATTAGACTATTATACAATCTGTTAATATTCTTGTGTTTGGAATAAACTGAAATGTGCCATTTCTGTGTGTGAATCATTTTTTAAGCCTTTGCACAGCAGATAACTAGGTATCAGAATTTTAAATTATGGATGGTTTAAACAAAAATACTGTATATTAAACAGTTATCACAATTGCAAAGTGTATCTGTTAGAAACTGGTAAACAATGTGAACCACCAATTACAAAAGAACAACTACTCTCATAACTACATCAAACGAGTTCCTGCCCCACTTTATAAATTATTTTACTTTGGATTTCAATTTTTGAGTTATTATCAAGTCGAACAGGCTGGATCATACAAATGTGTATAAATGGCAAACTTCTTCGCATAGATGCTCTTGAAACACGTCAATGTTGTTTGTGTTTTTTGTGGGGGTGTCAAACATGCACAGTGGGTAATGTCCAGAATGGGAGGGGGCTGCACCGACACAAAATCTTGATGCTGCAAGCATTCAATCAGAGAACTGCCTTTACGCCACTCACGTTATAAATGTCAGGCAGACACATCCACGTGTACGAATTCCGAGAAGGACGAACAGGCTTACACTCATGTCTGATTGCGTCATTTGGGAAACTCAGAGATGCGAGAGGAAAATGAGACCCATACAGGCCTGTATCTTGCTGGAGATCAGTACCTAGGCGAGCATCACCGGCAGCACCCCCCCGCTCGAGGCAAAGTGAAATTTGTTGGCAGTCCGCCGCCTCTCCAGAAGTTGGCGCCCTTAGCATTTGCCTATGCCACGGGCCGGCCCCGTTGGAGATCATCCATCTCAAAGTTTCCACCAACACTGCAAGGCTCCCATGCCACCAATGGACTGATAACACTTGAGCACGGCTCTCAAACTCAAGTATTTGGGGCAACATTCTAGTTTCTACAGTGATCTGTGCTCTCGTGCTCAAGCAGTCAATTAAAGATACACATGAATTTTGTATCAACCATGACTGATACTGCTGGACAGCCTTCTGGAGACCTACACTTATATTACTGAGATGCTGCCCCTGGGTCTCTGTTACTCGACCAGAAACCCCTGAAAGGAGGGTGGTCCTTTCCCTAAAATTAAATGAGTCCAGGGGCACTAATCCACCCCACTCCGAATCCGCACATTCACCAAAACAAGACGACCGAGACAAGATGGAGCAAATCAGCATTCTCCACGGTATCATCTAAACACCCCTTGAACGTCACCAGGTTTTCCATCGGAGCGTTCATGTCACTGGAGACACACACCGAACTGACAGGCAGATTGGAAATGCGGAGATTTGCAGCAGCGCTACACAATCTTTCAAGATCTGAGGATGACATAAAGAAATTCACCGTGATGTATTTTCATACACAAAGATGCCTCAGTTATACAGAGAATCCAATTACCAGAGAGCATGATGTTTTTGGCTGTGTTACAGCTTCTTATACTTGTGTTCTGTTTTGTGGAAATTCCATGGAAGTGTGGTGCCCTCGTGTTCGAAATTATTTAATCAGTGTTTTGTGGGCTCTTTGACTCTTTCAAAAGTTTGACTTTAGATCTTCAGCTGAGTCATAGCTGGCAAGAACTGACAAGAATGGAGGTAGCTTTAAAATCACCTTAGCAATTGTGAAACCAGCTTTAGACACTTTGAGGAAAAGCAGATTCATTTTTCAGGGTGTTGTAAGAACACTGGCTTTTGTACGGGACTCTGGCACCAAGGACTTCTCAATGTTTTCGTGTCCTTACTCGCTTATAAGACTACTAATACTTACGGAATATATACGGTATATATATGTAACACTATATAGGTTTCTCACAAAATACTTGAACAACATAACCAAAACATGACTTTGGGAAAGTATTAAAATTTTCCTTTAAACTTTGTAATTATTTAACATAGAACTTCACTTTTTTAAACTCGAGGTATTATGCAATTAAAAAGGACAATAAATATGGTTTGCTTATGCACAAAAACGACGCTTCTATCACTAAATGTTTTTCAAAAAATAATTTAACTGTATCGAATTATCTTCTAATTAAGCACGAGTAAAACATATATTACGTCACAAATGAAAATAATACGCGGTTTTTATTGACTGATAAAAGAAAAGTAATAGTAATTTTCAGCGCCGATAAATACAGCTTGAATTTCTTAGGTGATTTGACAATGGCTTTAACTATGAAAATTCTGCTCAACGACATCAAAGCTTAACCTAGTATTTCTTTCCAAATGCATAAAATTTGCTCAAAATATATGTAATTGCCTAAAGAAACTTAAAAACTTAAAGTTTCAAAATGTTTAGTGTATATTCTGAACACGAAGCACTTGCATCGGACTCTTGCAACCACAACAAGCAGCTGTTATATACAATGGTACACAGCAGTATATTCATAAACTGTTATATTATGTAGCATGCGCTGCTAATAAGCATATTAACAGAATTTGGCAACAGCTTTCACATGCCTCCTATTTCCACCCTAGTATAACTTGCCCTCATTAGGAAAGAGTTATTTGAATGTAAAGTATTGATATTTACCTTGGCCTTCAATGCTGTCAGTTATCTTCATCTCCTGGTCCTGGTTACTAATGACAGGTTCGCCCTGGGTTGTGGTTGTGGTAGGGTTATGCCCCGGAGACGCACACTGTCCGTTCACAACCGGGTCCACGACGGAGGGGTCCGTCGCGGGACAATTCTCTGGAGGTAAAGAGTCAGTCATTGCTGTTTAGTTTCACTTTCAGATAAAGACCTCAAATTATTTCACACGGGAGCGAGAAGTGCAGCCGGCCAGCTCGCGGATGGAGTGGAGTGGGCGAGCAGACCCGCTCTGGGCACGGCCCCTCACTGCATCAAACGGCGGACCCGCCCTCCCACACCGAGCCGCTAACTGGAGAGCAGATACTGCAGCAGGCAGGCGCTATTTACACACGAGGGTTCGTTAAGGGGAGCCCCGCTTCTGGGAGGTGGCGAACTGCGCTAAGTCTGTGTCGGGCTACTGCATGCATGCACTCAGCTACGCGCTTTAAGCCCTGACAAAGCAGCACTGCGCTGCGCGGATCCCTGAGCGTCTCCTGGCATGGGAAGGCATTTCATATCACCCCATTAAACACTTTCCCCTGTGTGAAAAAGCAAAGAGCCCACAGTAGGTACATACAGTAACTTATCTTGCCTTAACCGTGTGTGTATCTACGTGTGAGAGCCAGGACAACCGGAGATAAATTCTGTCTATACGTCTGAACATGCTGAACACTGAATTTTTATAAATAAACAAATAATACGATCATAATGCTGTTTGTTGGTAACTTATGGTTTCATAGTGACTACCAAGTGTGATGGACGTATGAGAGCTAATGAAAGTGTTTCTATAGTAGGCTACACATTTAGACTTAGTGATCAAATGATAGGAACTATTAAAATGAAATATATTAAAACTGGATGTCTTTATTGCTGGATCCCTTCTTTACAATTTCTATCAATAAAATTTCGTGCTGATGCTGAAACAAACTGAGGAAGCTGAGTAACCATTGACATTCTGTACTTTTAATTTAAAGAAACATACATGTATACAGAATTATATTTAAACCTCCACTTGGAGATTTCGGAGCATCGGCTCTACTTTGAACATTAATCAATCGATATTGACCATATCACAACTATATAGCTCAATAGTGCCCCCTGCTGCTGCGGGATCGTACACTACAGTACCGGGTATAAGCTAAGATAAAGGCTAAGATATTTCTAAACATTTTTTTTTGTTATTACAGGTTATGTATAAGTAGGGCCAACATGATACAATATTTTTCACTGTAAAATGTGTAATAATACCCTATATTTTTCATTGTTCCTTCGTCCTTTGGTGTGTATAAAAAACATAAATTTCATTGCACCGTCATCGAGCACCTGATATATGGATGGTATTTTTTCATTACTACATCGTCTCTTAAGAATTAGAAAAAATGTCAGAATGGCTTTCATTAGAGTACGGTACAGTACTGTATGACAATGTGCAGTGTACTTTATTATTACTGTATTTAATGTTGGTGATGTCTTACTGTGCTTAATTTTTCAATGAAACGTTACCATATGTATGTACCCTAATCACGTTATATACGGGCTGTTATCAGCCATCCGCGGATATGTTTGGAATGTATCACACTCGGATACGGGGGGACCACTGTACACAGTGCGAGATTGAGCAATAACTATGGGAAACGTTTGGTTACATTGTTACGAAAAGTGGTGTAAATGATTATTGTCAACTCTGGCATAAAGTTACTTTACTTTTCCATTGTATGTTCCAGAGTCCTCAAAACACCACACCACTGTATTCACTGATTGCGAAGCAACTATTTCATTTTCATTATTTCAACTATTTCCATTTTCATATGTGTTGTCCGTACATATGGCATGACTTGTTTAGATGGAGTACCAATTCATTTTGTTATTGTTGAATTTTTAACTTTTTAACGTTCTTTTGTCCCGCCTGGATGATGATGATGATGATGATGATGATGATGATGATGATGATGATGATGATGATGATGATGATAACCTTTTTCATATATACTTGGAAAAAACATATAAAATATTGTGAATGGATGTAAATGAAAACTTGGGCAGTCAACAAAAAACAAATGATTGCTTCAGAAGTGCCCTTTCCCCTATGCAAAGCACTGATGCCATCTGGCCCTGACCCACAGAGACTGTCAGCCAATCAGGTGCTGATTCTCCTGTGGATACTGTGTACTCAGGCCAATGGAAACACAGGGGCAGGAATATACGATGTCCCATCTCAGCAGTCTGAGGACATGAAGCCAGTCTTGGGTCAGGGCTGCCAGTGAAGGGGCTTGGCCACGTTAAGACTGAGCGCATCAGCCAAGAGTAACCTGAAAGGGGCTTATGAAGTCCCCTCAGAAGATCTGCCATGCCCACATTTCAACATCCATCTCTGATTGCTCTCTGCTTTTATCTTCCTCATAAGAGAAGCTATGCGGCAATAAGAAACTGAAGCAGGGATTGCTCTGATTTGGTACAGTGTGTGTTATTGCATGAGCTGCATGGGCTCGGCAGCCGTGACATGCTTCCAGACCATCCTGACACCCACGTGCTTTTTGGAACCGCTCATCCAGTGCTGGGTCACTGTGACCCAGGGAGCTGTGGACATGTCAGGGAACATGAAACATATAGGGACACTTACGGCTGATGGTAGCCCGGTGTCACACTTATGGCTGATGGTAGCCCAGTGTCACACTTAAGGCTGATGGTAGCCCGGTGTAACACTTATGGCTGATGGTAGCCCAGTGTAACACGTATGGCTGATGGTAGCCCGGTGTCACACTTATGGCTGATGGTAGCCCGGTATAACACTTATGGCTGATGGTAGCCCGGTGTAACACGTATGGCTGATGGTAGCCCGGTGTCACACGTATGGCTGATGGTAGCCCGGTGTCACACGTATGGCTGATGGTAACCCGGTGTAACACTTATGGCTGATGGTAGCCCGGTGTAACACGTATGGCTGATGGTAGCCCAGTGTAACACGTATGGCTGATGGTAGCCCGGTGTCACATTACAGCCTCACATCCTCTCAGCTGTGGGTCTGATTCTCATGCCTCTTTCTGTGTCTGTGAATTTGAAGCTTGTCTGCATGACAATCTCCATATCCAAATAACAATCACCTCTGCTTTGTGTGTGAAAGTCTGTCTGTGTGTACAGGGGCAAGGTTGTTCTTTCTGGGGCCCCACTGAAAAAGTCTCTTAACCCCCACCTCCCCACCCCATGTTTCAAAAACGAAATAAATGGTTTGTTAGCAGAGTGAGAAGATCGTGGCTAGTTAGCTTGTTAGCAGCACATGCTGCTTCAGCACCTCCTAAATAAGGAACGGGTTTATTAATATTCGGTGTAGTGACTGTTTGTGGCCAACAGGGGACCCCCTCCCCCTGCGTGTGTATGCCCCGTGAGGGCCTGGCATCCCATCCAGGGCATGCTCTGGTCCAGGCCCTGTGCTTCCTGGTGTCTGCTCCAGGTACCCTGCGCATAAATTTCATGGAAAATAGATTTCATTTTTGCAGGCTCTATACATCTTCACTGTTTCTGTATATACCGCATATTTATTACATCTATATTTGCTCACTGTAGATGCTGACAGGTTACATCCATAATTAAATAACATAAATTAAAAATGTCAAACTTTGGAAGTGCAGTGAATCGTTAATTATGTTTGGTAAGCTGTTATTGGGTTGTTCTAGAGGGCGTACCAGGGGAGGGGAAAATCGAAGTCCAAGCAATCTCCACAGGACGACCTGCGGTTTAGGTCTACACGTAGCATCGTCATACTGAAACCATTAAGCACTCAGGATGAAGATTGATATCCACAATCACATTTTACCGAAGGAATGGCCCGATCTTAAAGAGGTAGGCACTGTATGAAAATAATACAGTTTAAAAGCGATAGCGATACTGAGCTGTAATCGCTATAGCGGAAAAAGTTGCTTTCCTGTACGTTTATAAAATTGGGCATTACCGCTTAATCACAGAAGTTTAATCACTGTTAACACAAACGAAACTTGACAAAACGAAGGGATATTACATCTAAACTGCATCAAAATCATGAATGCAAAACATGGCAAAATCGTAGACGAGCAGGTGGAATACTTGGGAGAGAAAATATTATGGAACAATACAAATAAATATCATAAATGCAACAATCTAGCTTTCAACATTATAACTAGCAGGGCTATCTTTTCAAATGGCCATTTTTATATTCACTCATGTTTTTACTGCAAGTGTTTCTCCTATTTCAACACGCCGTATACAGTTGCAAATTTATGGAGAGTCAGTTCCGTACAGTCAGCCAGGTACATGCTTAATATGGTAGTCACTATTCTTCATCCTTATAATTTATTCTGCTCATTAAAAATTTCTATCATGGGTTTAATGCAGCAACATATTCTGAGATTATGTAGCGCCACTGTGCAGCAAGAAGTTTTAACATTAAATCGACAGTTTTTATCAGTTTTGTTTCCTCGCTGCTGCACTTTTAACGCAAGAACCGTTCATATATAAGTTTTCGTTTATATTACAGAGAAGGATTAAAGTGATATGCATATTGGGCATTATGGGTCGTTAAACATTAACAGAGTAGTTAATAATAAGCTTGAGCAGGACGGAGTTTGCCCCTATTTGTCCAAAGGTGATATTTCACATTGGCTTGCTACCTGAAGGGGAAGATGACTTCTCATGTGTAACGGACAGCGCTATTTTATTAAAGAATAATCAACGCATTTGCTAATTGGAAAGCGTTTTGTAAGCTTAGGGTCAAAACGAGTCAGAAATATATGGTTGTATTTATGCATTTGGATGTTTGGTCGGCAGTGAGATGTGTGGACCAGTGCATGTGTTTACTGCGAATGGGCCTAGAAATTAATTAACCGAATTAATTTTAATAATTATCAAAAACTCTACCTGTCCTAAAAAACGATTGTGTTAAACGTGTTTGCAGTGAAAAGTCATTTTGTAATGGTTTCCCGAATCGATGCTAAATGTAATTTATATAGTATAGACAGCATGCATTTGTTTCACTCTTTTTATTCCACAGAGGTACGGATATGATGGATTTGTGCAACTACATCATCACTGCAAAGTAAGCGGTTCTCCCCCCGAACGCATCGCCTGTATAAAACGTTTGATATAAAAATCAGGAACCTTAGGTTAATTCTTTATCTTTATTTGAAAAGAAGTACACTGATGATTGTCCATTGGTTTTAAAAATGAGGCCAAAATATACATGTGTCTTTTGGGAGAGATTTGATTGTAAATGGCTTAATAAAATTTCAGTTTAAGGTAGATTCATTTACAGTTGGACTGGGAGAGCGATGTTTCACAGGTCATACTCTCCACACACCCCCAATATTCCCTTATGGCTCCCTGGATTAAACCAACCCAAAGCGCCCCCTGCAGTGACTGAGTGGGCAGTACAGGAAGGTACCCTGAGAACAGAGACTCAGTCAAACCCAACAAGCCGGAGTTGGATCCATGACATTGCAAATTCCTGGATCGCACAGAGGAGCCAATTTCCCCCTACGGTCTGCAGAATGCTGACTAATGTGTATTTACCTTTCCACCAGTTTACACTGTTCCTGCCGGCCCTGGTTCTTCACTCCACCAGGGTGAAGTCTTACCCTGTGTGTGTGTGGAGTTTGCATGGCATACCTATGATCAGAGGTGGAGATTTCAGGTCCAGAGAGTACAAATCCAGACCAAGATTTTATTTCAGTTGAGTATAAAGAGTCACAGTCACAGGATACTCAACTGGTTGGTTGACACAAAATCTTGGTCTAGATTTGTACTCTCTGGACCTGAAATCCCATCTCTGCCTATGATCTACAGTCTTCTTAGGGTATTCTACTTTGCTCTTCAGGGTAAACAGCAGGGCGTTGGATGAATAGTTGAGTATTAAATATACGTGTAGGGGCGACATGGTGGTGCAGTGGTTAGCACTGTTGCCTCACACCTCTAGGACCTGGGTTCGAGTCTCCTCCTGGGTTACATGTGTGTGGAGTTTGCATGTTCTCCCCGTGTCGTCGTGGGGTTTCCTCTGGGTACTCCGGTTTCCCCCCACAGTCCAAAGACATGCTGAGGTTAATTGGAGTTACTAAATTGCCCGTAGGTGTGCATGTGTGAGTGAATGGTGTGTGAGTGTGCCCTGTGATGGGCTGGCCCTCTGTCCAGGGTTGTTCCCTGCCTCATGCCCATTGCTTCCACGATAGGCTCCAGACCCCCCCGTGACCCAATAGGATAAAGCGGGTTGGAAAATGAATGAATGAATAAATATATGTGCCTCCCATTTGGCTTTGTGGGTGGCGTACCAGGTCACTGATTTGGATCTTAAGGTCAGCATCATGATTTTACCATCAGGGCCTTGAGCTAAACCAGTCACCCCCAGTTGTTGAAGAGACCGGCTGACCCTGCCTTCTCAGCTGTACAGTACGTCATTTAGAATAAAAGGGAAAATTGCTCAAGCATCATGATTCATGTGACCAGTGTAGCATCAGATCTGACTTTTAGTTGCTACTGTTCGGAGCACTTTTAGAGCCCTTAATTAAGTAATCGCTCTCACAATTGTATGCTTGTGTCTTTGTGTGTGTGTATGTGCGTGTTGGCGCGTGTGTGTGGACAGCCGTGTGGGTGGCTGTGTGTGCGGACGGCACAGCAGGCTCCTCCTAGACTCGCTGAGCGAGCAGCTCTGGCTCCGGGGCTGGGATCCTGTAACAGCAGGTAAACCAGTGTCAAACTGGGCAGGGCCAGGTTGGGCCAGCACACAGTCGGCACCGATAGCAGCTCTTGGAGCCCTGACACCACACGTTTAAGACATGATGGCTGATGCACACACACACACACACACACACACACACACACACACACATGCACACACACAGACAAAAACATGCATAGACACACACACATATACATATAAACATGCACACACACAGACTCACACAGTCACAGCTCCCGCAACACCACAGAAAATGCAGCCACTTGGAACAGAAACCCTCTCAGCCAAAACTGCGCTCAACACCTTAGCTAGTGTTGCTACTTAGAATTGATGTATGTGCAGAACAATAAATAAAAACAGAAGTAAATTCAGAACAATGCCTACAAGCAGAATCTGGAAAACCAAATTTGTTCTGTTCAAAAAGTACAGCAGCCAGCCTACCCTGTACTCAGAGAGCTACTTCATAATAACCGGACTGTGGATTCCTTTTAATTTTTTATGTATCAGGACAGGAAAACAGAGAAGACAAGACAACGCTGGGGTTTCTGTTCTCTAATTAGCCACATTGCAAATTCTGTAATTATCTGCTGAGAAAGAAATTTTTGTGGGAAGTATAGAACCTCAGGCTTCCGTCTTGACCCAGAAAGGTGGAGACCACTGACAGGTGCTCAGTGTAGGCTCTCCATCCATCATCTGCTCCAACATTCAGTCACAAAGAGTGCTGGATGGGGGGGCAGGGATCTGGGGTGCAGGCGGTAAACTGGGTCCCCTGTGAAGCCAGCCCTGGTCCACTCAGGACAGCTTTGGTACTGAACAACTGTATGCTTGCAGTCCCTTCACACTGCAGTCAGTGTACACTGCAGTCACTGTACACTACAATCTCCATATGCTGCAGTCACTGTATGCTGCAGGCTCTGTATGCTGCAGGCTCTGTACACTGCAGTCACTGTATATTACACACTCTGTATGCCGCAGTAACTGTTCACAATGGCCTCTGTACGCTGCAGTCTTTGTGCACTGCAGTCAATGTATGCTATAGTAATTGTACACTGCAGTGTACATACTGCAGATCAAAGTGACTGTAGTATACAGTGACAATAGTGTATAGGACTAAACACTGCAATTTCGGCAAGCTGCAGTCTCTGTATGCTGCAGTCACTGTATACAGCAGCTATTGAATGCTGCAATCACTGTACACTACAGTCTCGGTGTGCTGAAGTCACTGTACACTGCATTGCCCTGTGGCAGATGCACCCTATACGACTGATTATTAACCAGAAGTTTTCATGTTTGATTTCTGTGGAAGTAGTTTCAGGTACATGGCATTTATATTAAAAAGAGTGGGTCCCTGTCTTTGTAAATGGACACATTGTTGCTAACCACATGACCCGCTAACTCTATCAGCCGCAGTACAGAATTGTTTGAATAGCAAACAGGAAATTTTAGGAAAATACATCCCCATGTGCACAACTGTCTAATTTAACATTATAAAGTAATTCACTTTGCAAAAATCTGCCCGCTAAGCAAGCAAGTAATAAAACGACATTCCAAGTAAATGGTAAAAGGCTGCAAATGTGCATCTATTTATTCTTTTGTGCCACCATGTGGTTGAAAGTGAACACTGCAGTGTGCCATGGTACCTGTAACTCATACGAGCATGCTGATAAGATGATAGAAGTGTATTTAAATAATAGAAAATAAACAGCCATTGTTCATACCTTTGTTTATTGATGTATACTATTTGTCCATTAGGGTGAGGCCAAGATGATAAAAGATGGGAAGGTGTTCCGTGTGATCCAGGAGAACTGCTGGGACCCGGATGTCCGGATTCGTGACATGGATAAGTTTGGTATTTCTGTAATAATTCTATATAAGTACTATACAAATGCCTGTAAATTAAGGATTTTAATTGAACAGCTTTACATAACAACACAATGCCACCCCAGACCTGCATGATTTTATTCTGTAACGTTTTTTTTTTGGTTGCTTTGAGTTTTCTTCAAAGTGCAAAATTGAAATACTAAATTTGACATGTGATGTCACTTGTGAGTGTCACATGGCTATGGGTGGCACAGCAGGTGGCGCTGTTTCCTCACACGTCCAGGGCTGGGGGTTTGAATCCTGCCTCCGCTGTGTTTGGAGATTGCATGGTTATACCCCTCATGTTTTACTCCAGTTTCCTCCTGCAGACCAGAGACAAGCAGTCTGGCTGACTGGCACATCTGAGCTGGCCTTAGTATGTACCCTATGATAGACTGGCATCCCGCCTAGGGTGTCCCCTACCCTGTGCTTTCTGATAGACTGGCATCCCACCTAGGGTGCCCGCTGCCCTGTGCTCTCTGATAGACTGGCATCCCGCCAAGGGTGCCCGCTGCCCTGTGCTCTCTGATAGACTGGCATCCCGTCTAGGGTGCCCGCTGCCCTGTGCTCTCTGATAGACTGTCATCCCGCCTAGGGTGCCCGCTGCCCTGTGCTCTCTGATAGACTGGCATCCCATCTAGGGTGCCCGCTGCCCTGTGCTCTCTGATAGACTGGCATCCCGCCCAGGGCATCCCCCAGCTTGTGCCCCATGCTGCCTTGCTGCAGCCTCTCTGAGCTTGATGTACATGGATGGACGTGTATTTTTCATTTAACAAGACTGAAGTGCACTACACTTAATTAATCATTTAGATTGCAAATTAATTTAACTAAGAGTTAATCATGGTAATTAATTAAGAGCCAAGCAGGAATGAAAGCCAGCTCACTCTAGGGCCTCTGAGGAGTGCCAACCGCTACAGTATGATTTAAGCAGCACTGGGGAATGTTTGGATTAAATTTTTGGCAAGTATTTTGCATCTTTTGTGTCCGATGAGGTTAGTGCCTCATTCCAAAAAATGCTGGTTTGTGCAGACACATGATATTTAAGCTTCACTGTAATATGAGTGGATTGTAGTCATTAGAGTTTTGAGTTATGAAAAATGACAATTTAGTGACTTTATGTTGTAACTGACTTCCTCATCCAAAGTTGCTCTCCTAAGGTACCCTAATGACATGTCACTGGTCTCCAGATGAGGAATAAGGACTGAGAAATGTTTTCTGAACTGCTGTTTCAGGGGTGACGGTACAAGCTCTGTCCACGGTCCCAGTCATGTTTAGTTACTGGGTGAGTGTTAACCATGTGACCCGATTAATGATGGCAATAACAATACTGATAAAGCATCAATTCCGTACTGGTAATATGTGAAAGTTTCATTTTTAGTTACATGAAAATTACATAGCGCTTTTCAAGATACCCAAAAGACTTCACAGAAACAATGGGGAGGCACTTCAGCTACCGTGCAGCAACCTGGATGATGTGATGGCAGCCATTCTGCACCACACAGTAGCTAAGGTGGTGAAGGGGCAGGAGGGAATTCACCAATTAGATACAGAGGACGATCAGGAGGCCAGATTTGATAGGGCCACAGTGAGCAAATTAAAACAGGGGTACCATCCTTACTTTTTCGAAAGATGCCTAGGGATCTTTTACGACCTCAGAGAGTCAGGACCTCAGTTTTACATCCCAGAGAGTCAGGACCTCGGTTTTACATCCCAGAGAGTCAGGACCTCGGTTTTACATCCCAGAGAGTCAGGACCTCGGTTTTACATCTCATCCGAAAGACGGCACCATTTGTACAGCACAGTGTCCCTTTCAGGCTAACCTGTTGGCCATACCAACACCTCTTCCACAGCAACACGGCTCTCCTAATTGGGCTCTCTTCCAAGTACTGACCAGGCCCAAACCCGTTTAGCTTCAGGTGGATTACCTACAGTAGTCTGAACTGCAGGTGGTATGGCTGCCAGTATTGAGTTGCATTGATTCTGCAGTACTGCTTTAAGGATGACAGAGTTACGCACTATTTACTTGCCCACAGGGTAACACACTATTCACTTACACACTTTTCAGCCATAGACACCCTGTCTCTCTCTCACGCAACCCCTCCCCAGGCAAAGCCCGAGGATACCCTGGACCTATGCCACCTCCTGAACGATGACCTGGCAGCGGTGGTGGCCCAGCACCCGCGCCGCTTCGTGGGCCTCGGCACGCTGCCCATGCAGGTGCCCCGCCTGGCCGTGCAGGAGATGCGACGCTGCGTCAAGGAGCTCGGCCTTGCGGGGGTCCAGATCGGCTCGCATGTCAACGAGTGGAACCTCAGTGCCCCCGAGCTGTACCCCATCTATGCCGTGAGCCCCCCCATTTATACGTTCCTTT
>JAODLC010000038.1:3723141-3734882 GCA_026781145.1 Hippopotamyrus pictus | reverse complement strand
TTCCCGAATCGATATCGTTGCGTTAAACTGAAGATCGATTAGAATCGGAGAATCGATATTTTTTACCCAGCCCTATCTGTTACGCTGTTGAACAAAATATTGATAGTAATCACAAGGCAATTTAAAATAGAGGTGGTGTCAAGCAAGCCCATAATGCCTTCAGAAATAACTATAGTTGTCTTAGTGGATGTAGTTTGTCCATATATTCAGACAAGCGAGTGAAGAATTTGATGGCGGTGTGACGTATTAATATGTTCAGTGTAACTGATGTGGATAAAAGAGCTTTCTAGGCTCAGGTGGACTGGCATATTTTAGGACTCACTGCTGTATCGTTGCCTTTGTATCGATCTTATATAGTCTGATTTACACCCCTAGTATTCATGTGCATTAACGTGCATACATCCTTCCTGGCCTTGGATACTGAGTTCCTCCCTCCTGTCTTCTCCAACCTCCCCCCCCCCCCCCTTTCTTCTCCCCTCCTACAGCTTACACCTCACCACCTTCTGCCTGCAGTACAAGCCCACAGTCATAGCGTGTGTGTGCATCCATCTGGCTTGTAAATGGTCCAACTGGGAGATCCCCGTCTCCACGGACGGGAAGCACTGGTGGGAATATGTGGACCCCACCGTTACGCTGGAACTGCTCGATGGCAAGTGTTCCTGTTATCTATCCATTATGAATTTGTCCGTTCCTCTGTGGCCTCTGTGTTTTGGCTGTGCAAGTGAAGCACTTTTGGATTCAGACCCTCTACATAATGGCCTTGGGCTATTCCCTAATGTTCACTTAAGGTTCTTTCTGAGCTTTGGTTTTGTCTTAAGCGCATCCAGTACGTCACTTCTGAAGAAATTATTAGTAGTTGCGTCTTGGTTTGAGTATCCTCTGACTTTAAATGGACTCATCAGTGGGCCATATTTTATATATATGCCCTCATTTTCGAAAGATTGGCTCTCCCCTTCCGAAGTGCATCATTCCTTTTAACTTTACAGTAGATGATAAAGGGCAATATACTAATTCTTGAGGGTTTAAGAGACCCAGTCCTGCATCAGATTGTTTAAGTCAGGTGCTGGTAGCTACTGCGGTACTGTTAGCAGGTTTTTGACCTCTGATGGAATTCCTTGTTTAATATAAATGCATTCCTTACTGGCCCTGATAACTGACTTGACTTATATATTTAAGAGCATGGGTGGTGTGCTTTGCAAAAGAAAGACACTTTCTCCCATCCAACATTTTTGTTTCAAAGAATTCGCCCGGCCATATTAATGATAAAACTGCTTTATAAATGGGAATGGATATAAATTGTCCATGTGAACCTTAAATCAAAATGCCCAGCTCTTAAAATAGGAGGGATAGTATTCAAATCAATATTCATCAAAACATTTATCATAGTTCATTATTTATTGAGGTAATATATCTTTATAAGGACCTTCCAGCAACTGAAGATTTGTAATTAATTCCTCCGTGTGTTTCTCGAACAGAGCAGGGTTCCAGGATGTGTCACCTTATACCCATGCTTGCCTGAGAAAATGTCCACTCTCAATGGGTTATGCTCTGTACTAGTGTTGTTATGATACCAAAACTTTAGTTTCAATATTCAATATAATTTTTGATAGTTTTTGCCATTTTTCCTAATAGGGGAAGCACTCTCAAATGTCATCATTTTACTTTATTTCAAACAAAATACACTTTCTCTTAGGCCTCACAGAATCATTTTTATTTAGTTATCTCATTTTATTCTGAAAAAGGTCGTTGATAACTAGAACGAAAATTTTTCAACAAAATTAACACTGCTGTCCAAGTCTGTCTATTCATCAGCCTGTGGGTTCCTCTCTGCCACTCTGGTTCCATCCTCAGCCTGCATCTAAATGGCCCCTTCTCCATTCCAGAACTGACGCATGAATTTCTACAGATTCTGGAGAAGACCCCCAGCAGGTTAAAGCGGATTCGAAACTGGAGGGTGAGGATCTTCTGATGGCATCAACTACTTGACTGTTAATGACTGTACACATTGGAAAATACACACTGTTCCCAATACCTCACAGAAAGATTTTTATTATACTAACCAGCAGAGAATACAGTGGCAGTTCTGAACTAGATGCCCCCTGACACAGTGGCATTCTGGGCAATGGTATGTCATTTATGTCATGTATGTCATGTATCATGTACCTCCATCAGGCGACCCAAGCTGCCAAAAAGCCCAAGTCTGAAAGCCAAGCCAGCGATGGCTCCATCCCTGGCCTCTCCTCAGCCCAGGTCCCAGGGCCCTCCCTAGTTGACAGTATTCCTGGAGTGTCAGCTAGTGCCACCTTTCCCAAAGCCTCTGCGTCCTTTCCTGTCCCTGTGGCATCAAGCTGTGTCAGCACTCTGTCCCTCGACAGCCTTCCTGGCATCCAGATGACCTCGTATGACTTCAGCGAGGCTGGCAGCTGGCCCAAAGATGCCGCTGGGGTTGAGGCCCCTCCCCTCCAGCATGATACCCCAAGTCTGCTACCTTCAAACTCCGCAACCCCCCAGCCATTTCCCTCGGGTAAATCTGAACAAAAGGCGGGAGGTGGAGCACGGCACCCTCCTGGAACCCAGAGGATGACCCTGGACAAATATCGGGAGAAGCATGCTGCGGGTCGGAAGCAGGAGCCTGGCACAGAAGCACCACTGGCCTCCTTGGACCACAGGAAGCAGCCACATCCCCAGCCAGTTCTGCCCGGTGTCTTCGAGACCTCTCCGGTAAAGGCAAAGCTGCCCCTGCCCGTGCTGGACCGTCACTTGGGGGACAAGCGGGACAAGGGCAGCCTGAAGGTGCGCCTGCCCATTCCGCCGGGCGACAAGGGTGATGTAGGAAGGGAAGAGCTTAAGATGAAGATCAAGGTGTCCTCGGAGCGGCACAGTTCGTCAGATGAGGGCAGCTCCCGGACAAAACATTCCAGTCCGCTGACGAGCAAAGACAAGCACAGGGAGCGCTCTGGCCAACGGCACCACAAGCATGGCCACCCACACGTCCACTCCCACAGTGGTAATGGCCGGGGGGGCCCTGAAGGTACCCTCTGTAGCCCGGTAGGTGTAAGCGGTGAGGGCGTGGGCCCCGGCACCGGCCCCCACCGGAAGAGGGCCCACCCCGAGGCGGGTTCCCACAACCACCACTCCAAAACGAGCAAAAGTTCCAAAAGCTCAGGTAGTGCGTCTCTTTGTTCCTCTGTACGGCAGATTGTGTCCTCTGAGGGCTCTGTTGTTAACCACCCCTTCCCCCCCCCTCCTCCCCCTGTCGCATACCAGGTGGGCTACGGACATCTCAGCACCCTAGTGAAACTGGACAGGAGTCCAGTGGTGAGCCTCGGCTCTGAGGGCGCCGGCCCCGGGGCCAACGGCCTGCAAACTGACTACAAGGACACTTTCGATATGCTCGATTCGCTCTTAAGTGCCCAGGGCATGAACACGTGAACTAAGGGGGCGTCTGCGCGCGGGAGCCGGGGTCTCGGGGTTAAGACCGGAACAGAAAGACTCGCTTTTAACCTTAAGGCCATGTCGCTGAGCTTTCATTATACAGTACTTACACCCGCCATGGTATGCAAGTGCTGTGGGAGGGAGGTATAGTGTAAATCAATCTCCATATGAATTGTATTCTAAATACTGCGTAGGCAGTATCTTTGTGTAAAAGGCAGTATTTATTTTTTGGAATAGTATTTCAAGGATTTATGCAAGAGAATGAGCAGCCTCAATGCTCTGCCGAAGAGTCACACTGCATCTGAAATGGGTGTTAGTCGCTTGGGTCCTTCAATAAGTGTACCTTTTTTATATCTTTATACTGTGTGTATGATTTGCATGTTTCAATCAGAGATAAAATGGGGTAATGACTGTTTACAGAAAAAGATAAATGTGCATATGTTTTCTATGTTAAAATTCTATACCCTAAATACTCAGGTTTAGAGCTGCTTGTAAGTAACAGAGTATATACATATATAAAAGACAATTGTAACTTGGTGTAAGAAGTCCACAGTAGGCGTAATTGATCTGCAGCATTCCAACGCTTATGGCCTGTAATCTGCACGGCTGCCAGAAGAGGGTGCACAATCCATCCAGACTTTAATCTGTTGCCTGTCATGCTGTAAAGTCATGGGGTTATTTTGACCACCATAGATTAAAATGGATACAAATGGACGTGCGTATAATTTAAGGGGACAGTAATAGAGAGAGTAAAGTTTACCTGGTCTTTGCTAAGAAATCACCTTTGGATCGGTGCAGTGTCCTGGACCCAGGGCTTTACACTCGTAGGGTTACTCACATCTCGTATGGCTGAATAGGAGGAGTGTAATTTCCGATCAGTTTCTAATAACTCATTTTAAAATTCAGTCTGTGGATTGTATGTGAATTGGCTAAATGACTGCATGTCGCGGGTCCACGTATGTGGGGGGTAGGAGGGGGGGGCGTTTCCGGCTCTCATGCATCGACCGCTCAACAGCAGCATTATAGTCATTACAGTGGCTTGAAAAGACGAGCAGTCCGGTTTATCCATTTCAACTCAAATAAACTTTAAGGTTGCCATTACCTTAAATCTCATGGTTGAAGTCCTGTGTGGTTCTTTCGGATTTGCAGCATTCTATGAACACATTCATGATGCTTATACAAGTGGTCACGGCTATCCTTTACGTATAAAAATTTCCTTGCGGCTTTATTTTTAAGGCAGCCCCTCCTTTTGAGTAACGTTTGGCACGAGGAACCAGCCCTGTATTGTTTACCACATCCAAGTACAGTGGTATCTCAGTTCTCGAACTAATTAGAATTCAAATTTCTTAAAAGTCGAACCAATCAGTTCGAAAAAAAATACCTAGAGCTCGATCTGAATCTCATTAGTCAAACCGTGAACGCCGACCTAATATAACTTAGCGCGGGGAAATGAGTCGTGGCACGTCAGCGGAAACAAAGGGTAAAGCTTCAGTCTCAGCCTCTCATTCGCTGTGATGATATCGTGCATGTTTACACTAGCTGAATACATATATTTAGACAGTAAAAATACATTTAGACAACGATAAACCAACTATATAGTAAAGTACATTTTAAAATAAAGATTTCTTCATTATTTTAATAATAAACCACTAATACATTTAATTATATCGTGCCGAGTGGGGACGGATCGGAGACAAAAGCGCAGACGTCAGGGTATCGGGGAATACGGGGTTTAATTACAGGTAAGGCAGGCAAAACACAGACGGCCAATACAATGACCGGACTGGGGAAACAAACTGAAACGCGGATTAAATACAGAGGACTAATGACAACCAGAAACAGCTGATCACACTGGGATTCCACACGGGGTTAATGAAGGGGCGTGGCACACGGAAGAAGCAGAGGATTGGGGCAGGACACTTTTTTTTTTACTTCACACATTGTTTGGATACATTTATTTTCTTACTTTACAAATTACTGTTTTGATAAATGTGCTTAGATGTGTTAAGTACAGTATATGCTCTTCTTGTTTTATCCGGTTCATTTTGTGTTTAAATGCTTAAAAAAAAAAACATATTTAGGTATAATTTTTTTGGGGCCGGGAACCAATAAATTGGCTTTCCATTATTTCTTATGCGGAAAATTCGATCAGAACTCGAACTTTATAGGATGCGATCCGGAGTTCTGAACGGATTAAATTCGAGTTCTGAGGTATCACTGTACTAGGCTGGTTTCGCTGTCAGCTGGCTTGTTGAGCAGCAAAACATCTGATTATCATGACAAGCCTGTTAATGATCTGCACATTACATCAAACAAATGTATTTTTGTATAGCGCGTTATCACAACATTACATTGTCTCACAGCATCCCCACCCAAAGCTCCCAGTGAGTAAGCCAAAGGCAAAAGTGGCAAGGAAAAACTCCCGAGAAGGAAGAAACCTTGGGAGGGACCAGACTCAAAGGGGGAGCCCATCCTCCAGGGGGCAGCATGCAGGGAGAGTCACATTATGTATTTGTAATAAAAGGCAATTAAAGATTTGCACAGCATGGATTTGATTTAGGATTAATTTGCAAAATAATTCGGCTTGCTGCTCATTAATGATGTTTCCTAGCCAACTTATAATACACCTGGTTCAGTTCAAAAAGACAAAAGGTGCAGTTTACCTGTCCGGAAGCCACCTATTCACATATTTAGCCCATTTGCTGTGAATCGGGAATATTGGTGGTGGAACAAAAAAAATTGCAAATACTCCGTCAGGGAAGTATGCATTTTTAAACATTAAGGGCCGGTTTCCCGAACAAGGATTAAGACTAGTCTTGGACTAAATTGCCGTTTCAACGGAGATTCACCATTGTAACTCAAAGCTAGTCTAGGTTTAGGCTTAATCCTTGACTGGGAAACTGATCAAAAGTCTTTGGTCCATCATGCGGAGTAATCCATGTCAGAGATGAATGAATTAATTGTCATCCAAATGACCTTGTCGGTGCAAGGGAGAAAAAAGACAGGAAGGATACAAAATAGTAAAAAATTGCATGAATATAAAACTGAAATTTGAAAATGTTAACAATATAAAAATAGAAAAAAATACTTAAGGTGTTAAAGGCATTCCTCTCCTTGTGATTCAGAATGAATATGAAACTGGCACATTTCAGCAGTGTAAGAAAATATTGCGCATGTTAATAGGTAGTGATGGGCAAAACGACGCTCCATGAACTGTCCACTGATAGAGTGTATGCAGTAAAAAGGTATTTAACATTTCGGACCAAACAACTGAAGCCACATTAGAAAACAAGGCTACACAAAGCGCTACATAAAGAAATCTGACATGCGCTACTTTTGTATTGCATGTTATTGCTGTAAAAAAACAATACTCCCCACTTTTGTTATATTCAGATAGTCTTGGGTTAAAAATTAAATTGAGCCGTCATAATACATGCCTGCGCCAGGAACAAGTAACATTCCTATTTTAGTGTTTTCATAGTTAGGCCTATTTTAAAATGAACTGAAGTGTACAATAAGATTCGAAAAAAAGAAAAATACAGTGAGCAGCGGTGTGTTATAATTGAATTTGATGTCTGGGATATCATGAATAGATTGCATGCATTATAAGTTATTGTGTATCGCAAGCGTGATTAATATTTCAGGGTATTTGCAGCGCATGAACTGCCAGTTAGCGAGTCAGGGGATCATGTTGACTCGCTGACGTCGGCGCTGCTGCACGGGCGGTCGCCGATCCCGGATCAGCTTGATCTCCCCGCACCGCGGTCATCGAGCGCGGAGGGGGCAGCTAAGCTCTGATCCTGCAGCAGCTAATGTAAAGGGGAAGGGAAGGATCGAAAAGCTGCGCGACCGCAAGGTTTTCCCATAATGCATCAGTGGGGGAAGAAAAAACGCAGACAGTGGAGTCCATGATGGCGGCCGACAGCGATGTGAGTACATCTCTTTACAGGGGGCGTAGTTGCTACAGGTTTCTGCTAAAGGACCTAGAACCCTGAGCCATTCTTAAATAGTGACCTTTTGTATTTCAGCCCGAGTCCGAGGTGTTTGAGATCACAGATTTTACTACTGCCTCGGAGTGGGAAAGGTAGGACATCTGTAAGGCTTTGGGTTAACTTATGTTAACTAGCAGCTTAACTAGATAATATGGATTAATGTAGGGATATTGTCACTGTATCGTCGTTGTCACTGAGAGGGTGACAGCAACCCGCCACCGTTCTCCTTACTTGGAGTCAGTGGCGATGCTTCAGTGTGTACAGCCTGCAGGTTCTGGCCAGCCGTTACGGGCCGCCGCGAATCTTATTTTATCATCATGTATCTTACTGCTTTGTCAGAAACGGGAATACATAAAACAGCTTATAGACCTTCGGTTTCTGCCTTTTATATTTATGCACTGAAAAGAGGTCTCGGGACATTCGGTGTGCAGCCCAGAGCTGGACCTGTTTGTTTGGACTGGTTTGTACTGCTGTATAATGTTTCTGATTGCATATGTAGCGTCATGCGTGTAACGTCACAGTGGTGTATGAGCACAGCACCAGGCGCTGATCGCCGGTGTTCTGTCGAGTTGAGCTACCTATCGAGACGTACTATCGAGCTTTTTTGCGCATATGCAGTTACACCGGTTTGGGGTTAGGTTTTAGGGGTTATGGTTAGGGCTATCGATTAGCACTACGGTAGCCTAACTCGACAAAGTAGATCAGCTCGACAGAACACCGGCTCACTGGGCGTGTGATTGGAGTTCCCCGAGGCATCTCTCAGGATGGGACTTCCTGGTTTGAAAGTCTTTACCTAATTTTCTGGAATGGTTATTTTTGTTATTTTGCATGTCTACTGTGCTCACACTTATCTGGGGAGAAATTGTGGGGTAATAAACGGAAGTAAAGGGATCTTTTAAAGCAAAGCTCAGAGCTAGTGTGTGGAGTGGCCAGTGCCTTTAAATGTGTTGCTGCTTTGCTTCCCCTTGGGGAACATGTCCAAACCTGTGATCATTCTGCAGGTTCATTTCCCGGGTGGAAGAAACATTAAATGACTGGAAACTGATTGGCAGCAGTGTGGGGAGAGCCCAGGAGAAGGTCTGTCCTGGCATGTGTGGCACCCCTTGGCTGTGGTGTGTATGTGTGTGTGCTGCTCTCTGGCTGTGGTGCGTGTGTGGCGCCCCCTGGCTGTGGTGTGTATGTTTGTGTGTGTGTGTGTGTGTGTGTGTGTGTGTGTGGGGGGGGGCACCTGACTGGGGTGTATGTATGTGGCGCCCCCTTGGTTGTGGTGTGTGTGGCAATTAATGCTTTTGTTTGGCTATGCAGGGTGAATATACAAGCGGCACATGGGAGGAGAAAACACAGGAAATCAATTTTGCGGATTTCAGGTTCACCATAACGCATCATCACCTTAAACAGGAAGTCCAAGAGAATGCTGGGAAAGAGGAGCCAGAAGAAGGTAGGCGTAGTTTCCATGGTGTGCCTGTGTCTGTCATCGTATGAGCGGCTGTTCTGAACATCCCCCTTGCCTACAGACGCCATCCCCCAGGCTATGCAGGACCTGCTGTGCATGAACAATGACTTTCCACCCAGGGCGCACTGCCTTGTCAGATGGTGGGTACCCTGGGACTCTCTGTTGGGTACGGCTCGATGACATGATTCTTAGGCCGCAACGTCAGTGCTGCGTAACATGAGCGACCCGTAGGCTCATTCATAACGATTCTGCTGCCCATGGCAATGCTCGGGTCTTCGCTGGGGTCGTGGCTGGGCATTTGACAGTTGCCCCTGGCGCAGGTACGGCATGCGTGAATTTGTCATCATATCACCGGGGACCAACTGTGAGGCCATCATCAGCGAATCCAAGTGTAACCTGCTGTTCAGCTCCATATCCATTGCCCTGGCCAACACAGGCTGGTAGGTGGCGCCGTCTGACACCTGGATGCACTGAGACACCATCTCTGCCATCTGTTGCTTGGACTCGGTGCTTTTGCTCCAAGGTTCAGCTGTAAGGGATATGACACGTCATGGAGTTGCCAGATGCCCATAAGTGTGTATGTGTGAGTGAATGGTGTGTGAGTGTGCCCTGTGATGGGTTGGCACCCTGTCCTGGGTTGTTCCCTGCCTTGTGCCCGTACCCGCTGGGATAGGTCGCGGACCCCCCGTGACCCTGAATGGTACAAGTGGTATCAGAGAATGGATGGATGGATGATTAAATGGCCAGGTGAAATTACTGTATTCAGCACTGATAATAAGGAAGAACATTATTGTATGAAGACATGCTTCAGTACAGTGTTTTCTGGGTGTGTAATTTGTCCTCAGTGCTGTCTGTGCATGAACAACTTTTTTGGGTTGTGACTTAATGACCACAGCAAAAACGTGGTTCCTAAGCCTCAACACACAAACTGGGGCTGTAAGCAGCTTATTCACCCCTTTTTTTGTTGCTCGGTTATACTGTTGCATGTCCACTAGGTGGAACTCTTCGGCTATTTATTGAACTATTACTAAAGGAGACTTTGGTGGCTGTGCGTGTATGGCGCCTGCTTAATACTGAGTGGTGCGTATGAGTAAAGCTCTTGCCCCTCCCTGCCCGCGTCTGCCAGCCAGGTGCCCGTGTTTGTCCAGATCCAGCAGAAGTGGCGCCGCATGTATGCTGGGGAGTGCCAGGGGCCGGGCGTGCGCACTGACTTTGAGATGGTGCACCTGCGCAAAGTGCCAGGACAGTATCGCCACCTGTCAGGCCTGCTGGACATCTTCAAGTCCAAGATAGTGAGTGGTGGGCCTTCTTGTTCCTCGCCTGAGGTCCTCGATCCCAGCAGTGGGGTTTACTGGTTCACATTCACACCAAACCTGATGCGCTCTTTCCCTCTTGTTACCAGGGCTGCCCTCTAACCCCGCAGCCCCCCGTCAACATCGCTATCCGCTTCACCTACGTCCTCCAGGACTGGCAGCAGTACTCCTGGCCCCAGCAGCCTCCTGGTATGTCCCATGGTCCCCCCCAGGAGGCGCTGTTCATCCCACCAACACTCTGCTACTCTGACTCGTGGGGTTGTCAGGCGTCACTCTCAGAAAAAGGGGGAGGGGGGCTGGCTGCTGCAGGGAGGGTCACACGCAGCAGGGGTGCTGTTGTGTAACACCTGTGTCAAGGGGGGCAGCAGAACACGTAATTACCCCCCTTCTGCCTCACTTAATGGAGCAGGAAATTAGCAGAAGTGGGTTGACCCAGCAGTGCCGGTTTTGTTCGTTGTCACAGATTTGCTTTTTGCTTCTTTGAAGTCATTACTGCCAACACTTAAAAGGGGGGCTTTCATTACTACACTAACACTTTCGCTCTCTCTCAAGCACATTAAAGCACGATGTGCTGATCAATTATAATCATCTGTTATTTCTCTTGGATGGACTTTACCAAGGCAGGGAACACAGTTAGCTTTGTTGTGGCTCATCTTCCAGTGTTGAGGCCAGTTAGCTCTGTGTGTCACATCCTGATCAGAATAAAAATTATGAGCATATACAGTATTCAGAGATGAAATGGTGTCGTTCCTGTCACCTGTAGATTTTGACGCCCTTCTGGGTGGAGAGGTTGGGGGGGTGGAGTTTGGCAAGCTGCCATTTGGAGCGTGCGAGGACCCTATCAGGTAGGCCAGCCATTGCTGTGGCGACATCCAAGTTCCGGTAGATGTGTAGGATTGTGGGTAGCTGTACTTATGCAGGCTTGGTCTCTTCTGGGTGTCTCTGTGCTGAGAAAATGGTCTCTCCCTTCATTGTTAGTGAGCTGCACCTCGCCACCACTTGGCCCCACCTGACGGAGGGCATCGTCGTGGACAATGATGTCTATTCGTGAGTATGAGCGTTAGTGACCCCCCCCCCCCAATGCGGATTCCAGCCATAAATATTCACCATCTGTGTAAATCAGTGTAAAACCCAGGCCATCAACAACGGCTCAGGCGGCTCCTGCTACATACGGCCGGCAGCAGATGGCCTGCAGGAGACCAAGTGCCTTGGTATCTTACTTGAGTTCAAACTGGAATTAATTTGCTCAGAATGTTTTTTTTGTGCACGTTAATGTTTAAATATCGATCACCGAGCCACAGCCATCAAGGATTTTTTTGCATTTGAATTTAATTTTCAGCTAGCGATACATAAACCATCCGCTTTGAATTATATAAATAGTGCTTCCTGGTATACTAACATCTTATATTCTATTTTCTGTGTATGTATAGATGTGTGTATGTATATATGTATATGTGTGTATGTATATATGTATATGTGTGTCCATATATGTATATGTGTGTATGCATATATGTATATGTGTGTATGCATATATGTATATGTGTGTAT
>JAODLC010000038.1:3698837-3719987 GCA_026781145.1 Hippopotamyrus pictus | reverse complement strand
GTCCAGAGGGAAGATGTGAGCTGGGGGGGGTGTCCCTCAACCGGCATGTGACAGAAAGCTGCGCTCCCCCCCCACCTCCCGCCCCCTCAGCCTCGGTCTGGTCCTCCAGATCCCTAAGTGTCTTTTTCCAATTCTCTGAAGCAGCCTGGCGTGACGTGTGAGCAGGATGAGGCTGTGGATCCCGTCTTTAAGGGCGTCGCGCTCTGTCGCTGGCCTGTGTCAGAATGGGCCCGGCGATTACCCTGCGGCCTGGTGCCGGACGGGCCTGCAGTCCAGCCTGCGCCGTGCCATGCCACCCCGCGCTCACCCAGTCTGCCTCTCATTAGAGGGAGTGCCCAGGCCACTGGCACCGACGCCCCGCAGATGGCTGAGGGATTATGGGGGTTCTGGGGCCTTTGGGGTCCCTGGTAATGAACCTTTATGGTCTGTCAGCCTCGGTCACCCTTCAGGATCCCGAAAACACCCTTCATTACAGGAGGAGTGCTTGGGAGCACCGACCGGGCAAGGGCGTGCTGACCCCCCCTGCCTCCCCCCCACACCAGCTCACCCCCATCCCCCACTCCCACCCCTAGGAACCAGCGCCCATGACGGAGGACCTGCTGGAGGAGCAGTCGGAGGTCCTGGCTAAGTTAGGCACGTCAGCAGAGGGCGCCCATCTGCGCGCGCGCATGCAGAGTGCCTGCCTGCTGTCCGACATGGAGTCTTTCAAGGTGAGGCTGCTGTCCTGTGGCTCAGTGTGAGCGCTTTGCCCTTCCAGAACCATCCAGTGGCAGTTAAATATAAGACTGCTGGCTTTGGGGCTTAGCGAAGACCATGAATGAGGGATATTCAGCGAGCTTACCACCTTTTATGCATGTACCCTCTGTATCACCTCTTTGCTTAACCCAACAACCTAAATCACTCGCGTGCCAGTCTATAATATAATAGTGTGGGCCTCTCTTACCCTGTGGGGGCGTCCATCAGACGGGGGGCACAGCGGTTATTCGCTGGCTGGGATGACCCAGCACAGACCCCTCATCCTGCGGCTCTTGGTGCCCCGGGTTCCTCTGAAGGCATCAGCGCCGTTAGAGTGGGGGCCGGAGCTTTCCGGCATGCGTACACAGCTGTGCGGTAAACACTCCCCCGGGCCTGTAGGCACGCTCTAAATTTAGCCGACGTGCCGTCTGTAGTGGTGCTTAGTGAGGTTGCTCTGCCTGTAATTATGAGGGCCTGATGGTGTGCCAAGGCCCCAGCAGTGATTAACCGTACGGGGGCCCCTGCAGCCCAGCCTCTGGATGTCCGCGTCTCCGTCTCCGACAAAGCGTGACGGTGCCTCCATCCTGCAGTACAGGCCTGAAGCCTCATCGCCTTCCACTTTTTTTTTTTTTTAAGTGGTGGGGGGGGGGCAGGGCCCGGCACTCTTGTTCCCCGAGATCGTTATCTGCCCGCCTTCGCAGTGCTAATTATCGACTCTGAAGGTGCGGCTGTAATTGTCGTGGCCGGCTAAAGGTCACGCTTTAGGAGTAACTGAGACCTGCAGGAAGCTCAAGTGGCTTCATTATCAGCTGACTGTCTGCCATGCCCCGTATTTCCAGCGTATTCTCCCCCCCTCCCCCCCTGTTATCTGCTCCCCCCCCCCCCCCATGCCTGGAGGGGTGGAGGGGAGGGGCCCTAACGCAGCGTTCATGCATCCCCACCAGGCAGCGAACCCCGGCTGCACCCTGGAGGACTTTGTGCGCTGGTACTCCCCGCGAGACTACGTGGAGGAGGAGGTGCTGGACGAGCACGGAGAGGCGGTCGTCCGTGGGGACCTGAGCGCCCGCATGAAGATCCCGGGGAATATGTGGGAGGAGGCCTGGGAGACGGCCAAGCCCATCCCGGTGCGGCGACAGCGTCGACTGTTTGACGACACGAAGGAGGCGGAGAAGGTGTGACCCCGGGGATTTGGGTTGTCATTGGCTGAGGGGGGGAGGAGGCGTGGCATCTCGCTCGCACCTGTCCGTCTGACGTGAAGCGGCTTGTGCCAGGCGAGCTGGACCGGCATTTCTTGGGTGTGTGTTTCAGCTGAGAATCTGCCAAGCAGTGCTGAGGTGGGGGGAGTAGTTGGGCATTTTTTTGTGATTAATTAGCTAAATAAAGTTAATTTGCTTGTATGGGGGCTTTAGCCGCAGTACAGGCCACCGGGATGCAGGGAAGATGATGCCTGGGCCCCCGTGCCCGGCAGCGCCCCCTCGTACTGCGGACCCCGCTCAATGTCACATCTGCCAGCCGCTGGAGGAGAGCCCCGTGCTGGCGCAGTGCCGGGGGCCCGCGAGCACGCTCCTGCATCCGGCCAATCGCGAGTAGGCGTGAAAGTAGGTCAGAGTGTGAGGGAGCGCGCGGTAGGTCCCGGTACAGCTCTGCATCCTCCGAAGCGGCCCTCGTGCGCCGTGAAGGTCGCCGCTCGCCGGGTCCTTCATCTCGCCGCCCAACCTCATGCAGGGCAAACAGGTGCCACATCCATTATGAATCATTCTGCAGAATTTTTTATTTCATTTTTTCCACATCCTGCGATCTTCCAGCGCTCCTGATCATCTCCGGGATGATGGTCTGCGGCGGTATCGTATGAGCGTACCTCTGCCCGAAGCCCTTCTGGCTGCCGCGGCTGTCCGCCCCGAAGGGCCGACCCTCCGGATCCGGTTTGGCCGGCGTGCTGTGAAGCAGCCGCTCGGGGTTTTAATAATCGGCTCCAGGCCTGCTAGCAGAGCCAGCGGTGGTGAGGCGTTCATGGCTGGAGTGTGACTCTCCCGGCCTCCATGCAGGTGCTGCATTACCTGGTGGTGCAGAACCCAGCCGACCTGAGTCGGCACCTCCTGCCCTGCGTGCTCCACGCTGCCATCCTGAAGCTCAAAGAGGAGGGTGAGTGCTGGGTGTGACCGAGGCCAGATGCAAAAGGGTGCCTCCTGTTTAATTTAATAGTCTCCTAAGACTCTGACCTCTTTACCTCCACCTGGCTGAGCTAAGCTCCGCCCCCGGCCTGCCTGGCATGTCATTGGCTGCACTATGACAGGCCTCTCCCCGGGATCCCTCCCACAGAAGCAGCTGAGGACATCCCATCCGTGCGCAGGGCCACCCAGCAGCTCCTGGTCAACGCCAGCAAACTGCTGCGCCACCCGTCCCCCGACTACAAGAAGATGGAGGTAAGACGATAGGTATGGTCCTGGGTTTGGGTCGGAGGCAGCAGAGCTCTGAAAGGGTGCCCCACACGTCTGTCACCCTGCCAGGATATCATAAACCAATTGTTGGAGGTAGAGACGGTTATTGCCCGCGCCCGCTCCCTGAAGGCCAAGTTTGGAATCGACGTAGGCGAAAATGGAGGCGACATGGAGGAACTGAAGAGGTAGGGGGCCCCATGGTGCACTTGGGATACATCGGCAAATGGCTTCGCTTCGAGGAGAGCAGCTGTAGTTCCTCACGGCAGTGATCCTTTGCGCCATACCACTTAAAACACATAAAAATCAACTTGCACTTGAAAAGCAAAGCATTTAGATGATGTAATTTCGGAAGCTGTCTGTGGTCCCTGGTCACGTCACACCTGACCCTCCCCACCCCCTCTCAGGTTTGCCAGTGCGCTGCTGGAGGAGCCCGAGGTGTCAGTGGCGGGTGCTGGGAGGGGCCCCGCGGGCACGATCATCCACCAGCTGTTCATCAACGCCCAGAAGGTGAGGCCAAGCTGCCCGGGCCGGGGTGTGCGGTACGGTCCCAAACGCTTTACTGGGAGCAGGGATTCGCCCTGTAGTGCCATCCCCAGTCCCCGCCGTGTCACTGAAATGTCCCTCCAGGCTGTTTTTCAGTATTAAAGGACAGCCTGCATGTTGTCGTGGCCTAAATAGAATGCCTATAATTATCCCCAGCGTATGCAAATCAGCGACTCCAAAGCAGATACTTTCTGAAGCAGCGGCAACATTAACCTATTTAAGCATTCGGACTCGGTGACCTGTAGTCACCATGTTGGTGGTGCGCCCCCTTGTGTTCGCTGAGCTTTTGGCGTAAGAGTGTGCATGCCTATGTCTTTCTGCTGCCTGACTGAAACCGTCCGTTGAAGTGTCCCGGTGGCTGCTGACGTGTCTTTTGATTGTCTCTGTCCACACACTGCTGCCAAATACCACCCCTGTCAAGCTGGCTGACTCTACTGATGAGGTAACCCTGAGAGCTGCTCCCCTCCCAGCAGGCACCTCAGGGACTTAGGGCTCTCTCCTCTCAGGATGTGAGCTAGCTGTACTGCAGTGAGATGAGCTGCCATGCTTTGAACCCTCTGTTTTGTGCTTGTCGTCCCTCTGGGTGCTGATCTCTCTCTGTTGTGTGTTTGCATGCTTTCATTCATCACGCCCTCACACATAAGAGTTCATTGGGGGAGTCCGAGGTTGGTATATGATCTTCTGGTCTATTTTGTGGTTTTCCAGCTCCTTTAAGCAGTTCATAGCTGCTTTGTTCGGGGACCTTTCAAAGAACTAGGGGTTTTAGTTTTAATTGGATGCACATCTTGCAGTCTTTCTGCACAAAATGTCTCTTCAAATGACATGCAATCCTGTAAATCCCCCTAAAACGTGAATTTCCGCTCCTTTTCCAGCATTCCCAATGAAGGAATCTGTTATTGTGCAAAGACTTACTAATTTGTGACAAACTTGCTAATCCATAATTTATTAAAAATAGATCCAGTTAATTTACAGCCAGGTTCCAGTTGACACTTTCATGTCAAAGCCACTTTGTGATATTTCAGTTGTTTTCACACCAGTTTATATCACCTTTCACCCAAGATTTTTCACCCTGTGCACAGTGCTGTGTTGGCCATGCAGGATTTGAAGGGACTGACTACACTGTGTTGGCTTCTCTCCTCCAGGCGGCTCTCTCAGCTCCCATGGACGACGACCTCGGGAGGGCGGGCCGGCCTGAGGACGGCAGGCCCGGGGGGAGCAGCGTACCCGATTTCCCGCCACCGGCAGGAAAGGAGGTCCTGCTTCGGACATGCGTGCCGCGCCCCGCACCCTACTCCAAAGAGCTGCCCCAGCGCATGTTCTGCGTGCTCATGAGGGAGGACTTCCGACTGGCTGGAGCTTTCTCCTCAGACACCTCCTTCTTCTGAGGGACATCACACATGGCGGCATGCGGGCCATAGCTGACGTGTACTTTCACGAACATGGGCCAATCAAGCATTAGATAGTGAACAGGGGAAGGTTTTGATTGGCTTATGCTTTACTGATAGCACATGGTAGCTAGGCTACTGGTGGGATTCTTGAGACCTCCCAACTAGACAATAAGGGACAACACTGGTTGAATCAGACTGTTCAGGATCTCCTGCGGGGCTACAAGGACTTTCTAACTAAAAGAACCTAGTACGGCTTCAGTATTCAGCCACAGACAACTTGTCATCGTGAGCAATCTATAGAGAACCTAGCTTTTAATGGAAGTAACTGACATAAAGGAGGGAATCATTTGTTGTGACTACAGACCATATTCTTACATTCAGTTGCAGAAACTGTCTACCTTGACCTAAGGCTGCATCACTGTGCTGCAGGTGATGTAGCTGTACAGCCAGTTCTCCTGTCACCTCACATATAACTGAAAAAGTTAAAGAGCAAAGAAAAAAACACAGTAACAGAAGGTGCCATTCCTGACTTGCATTAAATTACTGGCTGATCTTAGGTGTTTCTACGTCATCTGTGCTGTTCCTGTAGCGTGTCAGCGCATGCATGTTAACCGTGACAGTTATGAGATCTTACCCAAGAATACTTGGGCAAAAGTGCAATTATACAGAATACATATTATAAAGATGTAGGATTAAATTTTTTTTTTTGTGAGGAAATGTCACGGGTTCACTGTTAAAGATGTAAAATTAACTGTTAGTTACCTGCACAAGTTCTGGGTTAGAACAGATCTGGGTGAACAGAGGAGCTGGAGAGTAATAATGGAAGCAGCCAAAGTTTGGACACCAGCTGGTCGTGCTGATGGTCAGATGTTGGAAAGTTCCTAGTGGGTTACTGTTAAAAAGACTAATAAAGTGACATGATCGAACATCTCCTGACTGACACACGGTGAGAGTTAAACCAAGCGGAAGATGTTGTCAGGGGTTAAATGAATAAACCTCCGGTGCTGATATGGGGTTAGTGGGGGCGAGGGGGGGGACAGCACAAACGTGGACAGACCCTTTGTGGCGGCTGCGGCTCAGCCCTCGTTTACTGTGTCATTCGGGGCCACCGATGATGCGCACCTGGAAACAACTGACAAAAAAAATCAGTCTTCTTAAAGCAGCGTAACCAGCACAGCAGATATCTGACAGCTTTGATCAGCAGCTGAGCCCTGCCAGAAGGCTCGCTAATTTGTGCTTCCAGATGCACTCGCAGGCATGCAGAGAGGAAGGAGATTTAAGGGTACACAGCGAGCGCGAGGGGCGAGGCACCGAGGCGAGGGAGTGGGGGGATTTTTAAGGAAATGTGTTTTGCTAATGATCTGTAATCAGAAAAAGTTCCCGTTTCACCTTAAACTTTCACAGATGGCAAGTTAATCTGTAAGGAAGGCAGTATAAAGATTGAGATTTAAAAAATTGTGCTGAATTGCATGTTTAAAATATCTGTTTGTGGACTCATTTCTGCTCAGTAAAACTCCCTGCCGGGACCGGGGAGACTGGCAGCTCTGTCGGACTGGGTCCGTCCTTCAGAATCCAGCCGATCGCCGTAACGGGTCTAGCGGCTGAACACACCTCTAATTCGACTCCACCACGGGCGATCGTGTCGGTTGATCGTATCGGTCGGAGCTGCCATTTCAGGTGACCCAGTGACCTCACTGTAATTTTGTGAAGCATTCCTCAGAAATTAAACAGGATACAGAGGAGCTGGCACAGACAGACCACTATAAAACCATTTATGTGGTCAAATGTTAAAGCATTACTCGTATCAAGTACAGTGCACGGTTGCAGGCTTGGGTGTGAACGATGCCGAGACATGCATCGCTAACCTTAACAGACCTTAAGTTTTAAACAGGCTGGTTATACATGATCACGGTGCCAGCTGATTGGGGGGGGGGGCAGGGCTGGGCAGTGAGCGCACACTGATGCCTCCCAGGCAGGGCTGATGTTGAAGATCACGCATCTAAGGTACTCCACGAAGCGTCTGCCAGTCCCCACCAGTGCCGACATCACCGCGTGCAGCCGCTCACGATTAACCTGCTCAGGTTAAGCCTTGGAGCTAAAAATAAACGCCATGTTTCTCACCCTGCGCTTCATGAATCAGACGTGCCAGTTTATTTTCAGTCTAATTTCTATATTTTCTGTTTCATTTTCAAAGGAAATTCAGCGAGTGAGATGAGATCCATTCGCAGTTCACTGGCGAGCTGATAAGTAGCCTTCTATAAACGGAACGCGAGCTGTGAAAGTACTGCATATTCCAGAGTGCTGCTTATCACTCGGCTCCGTCTCCATAGTAACTTCCAGCACTTTCTCTCCCCCCCCCCCCCCGACTTGAGCAAACGGCAAACGTGCAAGAATAGACGGGGATGACTGGTACCCCTGAGGATGCCCGCTGTCACGTGGCACAAGCGGCCCGGGAAGCAGACTGATGCAAGCGTCACAGAGCGGACGCTAATGCGGGGGAGACGCTAACAATGGTCAGAGCAGGCACTAATATCAGGGGATGCAGACGGCGGTCAGAGCAGGCACTAATATCAGGGGATGCAGACGGCGGTCAGAGCAGGCACTAATATCAGGGGATGCAGACGGCGGTCAGAGCAGGCACTAATATCAGGGGAACATGCCAGAGTACGGAAGCATTCTCCCGCATGAAACCGCACGCCCCTTTCCAAATCTAACAAGCTTTATTGAGCAACTTACAGGAGTCGTGGGAGAAAGTGCAGCACCCAGGACACCATCACTAACAGGCACCTTCTGTTAAAATGCAAATGAGTGTCTGCCCCCCCCCCCCACCCAACTTTGCAAAAAGTTAAAATAGAAGCAGAACCACCTGCCCCTGATTAATGTCACCATAAATCACCAGTGCTTGCTCAGAGCATGGCTGGGGGGGGGTGTCTTCTCCTGCTCAGTGCCTCTGGAGAGGAGGTAGCAATCGACCCCAAGAGGCCAGCGGGGAGAGAGAGGGGCCCGGTCGTTAGTCAGAGACTGCGTCGGGATGGGGAGCAAATGGCAGGGTCCCTGCAGTCCTCAGCCAGTGCTGGGGGGCCCCTTCCCCGCTCACTTTTTGATGAAGAACTTGGTGATGTCAGAGGCCAGCTTGCCCGCAGCCGCGCCCCTCTTCATTTGGCTGCGCTCCTTGGCTTGCTGGGCCGTTCTCTGTTTAAAGACACAGATGGGGGCTTCGCTGAGGATTTCATCCGTTTAAACGGTATGAAAAAATAATACATTCAAGAGCCGTGGTTCATATTCGGCTGCGATGGTGCCGTTCAGAAGAGCAAATATTATTCATTCATTGTCTAAAGCGACCTTCCAGCGAGGTTAATCCGGCCCATTGCCACAGCCTCAATTTTTCCATTCTGAAATGAAAATGGAAAATAGCGGCGGACCGAAGGGGGGTGAGCTCACCTCTCTGTGACAGACGGTGCACAGGGTCTGCAGGTTATCCAGGGAGCACTGGCCGCCGCCTTGGTAGACGGGCCGGATGTGGTCAGCCTGCCAGAACTGGCCCTCCGTTGGGCTGCGGATGATCTCGTTCAGCTAGGGCAAAAACACGGGGCGTTCAGGTCCGCACAACCAGTCCGGAGTGTCCCCACGGCAGCCTGGCGTCAGACTGCGAAGGGCCGCTGTACCGTGAGAGTCCGCAGCGGCTTCAGACACGCCGCATTAAGGTATGAAGGGCTGAGATGTGATCTGAAGTACGGGTCAGTGCGAGATGCAGCCGAACTCCTCCAGGAAGCCGTCCGACTACAAACGCAGATCTTATCGGGAAACGTGGAGGGGGGGGGGGGGGACTTCTGAGACGAAGGAATCGTGGCCGCTATTCGGTTTCGAGACAGAGCTGCCCGGGCTTAGGTGGCCGACGCCCAGGGGAGGAGCCAGGCCATGGAGATCGATTCCCGGTTCTCCGCCGACATAATTAGCCCCCAGTCCTCTGGGAAGCGTGGGAGGCTCAAAGAGAAGAGGAGGGCGGAGTGAGGGCCAGGCCACCCTGCTGGTCGATAGGCAGCCAACGCGCCCCCGCCAGCCGCCTCCTCCTCCTCCTCCTCTCAAGGCCGACCCGACGCACCCATCGATTCCCCAAAGGTTGTTTCTCAGGACAAGGCACCAAGTTAGCAGCATCTGTGCCTGGGGGTTTAACCCCATGCCCCCAAAACAGAGGAGGGCATGCTCGACCCCCAGAGGCATTAAAATCACCCCCATCACAGCATTTTTATTGCTATTAAAAATGTGTATGTTATATAAACCTCACAGTCCAACACCCCCCCCCCCTCAGAGTAATATCAGCCCCATTTCCATTCATCAACAGCCTTTACACTAAACTTTCCCTCGACACGTACAAACCCACACAGCTTACACTAACACTAACGTCCCCCGCCATGATGTGCCGAACTCACCAGTTTGAGGGGCAGCTGTGCCAGCCAGGTGCCCTCCAGCATCTCCTTCCTGTGTGTAGGTGGTGCGTCCCGCACACTTGTGAACAGCTGGTGTGCGTTCAGGCCGCAGTGCTGGCACACTCCGTGCTCGGCCTCGAAGACCCGCGTGCGCACGTACGCGCCGCTGGACCGTGTCTGAAAATCCTCTCGGCAGCTCTGCTGGCAGAAGCGGCCGTCCCAGGTGCCCCCGGGCCTGCAGGGCGCCTGGCAGGACAGGCACAGGGGGTCGCCCGCGCTGTCCAGCGCCTGCAGGAATCCCCTCTCCTGTGGGTCGGCCCTGCGGGGAGCAAGATGGCCGACAGCGTCACCCCCCACAGCCACTTGGTGACCACCTGACTCATCTGGTGCTGCCGTCGGCACGGAAACTGTCTGCGCGGCTCCACGACCTTGCAGCTACCTGTCAGGAGGCATGCTGCTCAGCTGGGCAGATGTCCTCCTGGTGGAGGTCTCAGAGGTGACATGTCGGACGGCGCCGCTCTCGATACGGGCCTTGCTGAGTGAGGCGTGGGCCACATCCTCTTTGGTCAGAAACCTGAGCCAAAGAGGGAAGCTTTTAAAACACACACACGCGCGCGCGCGCGAGAAAGCAGCAACCACCTATGGGCAGATCAAAGGGGCGACACTGGGGCAGTTTCTGTCTGCCATGTTTGTGCATGAAAGAGAAGCCCAGCCTTCAAAGAGCCACAGCATTGGGATCAAGAGTGCGAGATGAAAGTGGCCTGGGGAGGCCGGGGGAGGATGTGCAAATTGATTGTGGAGAAAGACGAACAAGAGGCCGGCGTGAAGCCTGGAGAGATCCCTCCGGGGGGGCGGATTTGGCTCGACGCTCCCCCCACCCCGGATTCTCACCTTTTAATTAAACAGAGGAGCTCTGCTGTAATGCTCAGCCCCGCCTGACACCACACTGGGGGGGTAACCCCTCAGCCAATTACAAGCTGCCCATAATCTCCCCTGCGCTTCCTCTGGCTGAGGACCTAATCATCTAAATGGTCCCCTGACGTCAGCAGACACACGTATGCATAAACTAAAGCCAGTGGCTCAGCATGCATCCTTAAAGCTCCCCGTTTTGGTCTGTGAGACTCGGCCGGGGAATAAATCGCCGTTTTCACAAATGCTCCAAAGGATGTGACAGACAAAGCCCCGCAGCCCATGTCATCGGGGAGACTCGGGGATCAGAGCGCACTGCAGCCCCGGAAGCCCCCGCACCGTTTGGTGATGCTGCGCCTCCGCTGGTCACCGGTGAGTTCCTCCAGGAGCAGCGCGGGGCTCTGGAACAGGCGACCGCTCCTCCGGATCACCCTCTGCTTCGTGGCTGACAGGGAGGTCCAGCCCCGCACGAAGCGCAGCACCTGGGGGTTGGCAGCTCTCGTCTCGTTAGAGGAACTCGCCCGAACGTTAAAATGTCAGCATGGCAGCCCATGCTCCACCCCACCGGAAAGTTCTCTACAGCATTTCAGAGGAGAAACCCTGTCTGTCCCTGGCCCCCCCCACTCTATCCCGGCCCCACCCTCCTCGTCCCTGCCCCTCCGTCTTCCCCAGGCTCCCCTCTCTGTCGCCGTTCCCCCCACCCTATCCCCGCCCCCCATCTCCCTCGCTGGGCTCCGTTCCTGGCCCGGTGCTAACCTGCAATCGGTTCTCCCAGCAACTGAACTGCTGGGGCAGGTCGTCCCAGGTGTCCAGCTTGATGTCCATGGGGATGAAGTTGCAGTTCAGTGGAGAGCCTTCCTGCAGCAGGAAGAAGGCAGCGTGCCCTTAAACACGCTTGGCTGGTTAGCTGTTAGCCTGCTGTCACAGGTTAGATAAACCCTGTCCTGTCTCGTGCCGCCTCAGCATGAACATGGGCACCTTGCTGTAGATGTAGATCCTGTCGGTGTTCCTGCTGGCCCGGAACTTCAGGCCCTCGTAGACAGGGAGGCCAGAGGAAGATTCGCGCACGGTCCCTGTAAGTGGATAGGGGACGGAACGCCTTTATCTACAACATCCCGCAGCCTGCATTCATCTCACAGGTCTCTAAGGATGCAATCTGAGAAGCGGGAGGTGTGATCAGGTCCAGATATCACGCATTGTGCATGCGCAATAATCAACAGGGCTTCAGATGACGGGTGAATCATTTTTTAGACGCCAGCTTCTCGGTACTTTACGGACATTTCCTCACGCCACAGTTTGGTAAGCTGATTAGTAGTACGCCTGAAACATTAATGATATGTGTATTGTAATGCCCATAACTTGGTAATCTGTACAAATACATTGTATCCTTATGCTTATTAAATTCGGTTAGCCGAGCACGCCACATGCTACTGTCTTGGTAAATCACGGAAGCGATAAGCACTGAAGTGGCGGTGAAGAAAGGGACAGATCAGCAGCCACAACATCTTTTGAAAGAGGAGACATTGTGGATAAACGAGATAAAAAAGACACCAGGGGTGTAACGGTACTTTTTGCAATCTAAAGTCCGACACGTTTATTAGACATAAGGATATGTTGAATTTATACAGATTCCTAATATTCCTAATTAGGTGCACTACTAATCTACTTCCCAAATCGTGGGCGTAAGTAAACGTCCATATAGTACCGAATAGCTGGTGTCCAGACAAATGATTTGCCAGTTATCTAAAGCCCTGTTATCGCGCATGCACCATATAACCACGAGTATATCACGATGTGATATCATGCAGCCTTAGATACTAATAATAATGCTCTTACTCAGCAATTTTTTACTGTTAACAGCATACAGATAAACAGCTCAGGACAATTTTAGAAAAACTGTTTCTTTTGGGGGTACTTTCAATAAACAGCAGGAGGCCGATCAGATCAAGGCCTGATATTTATAACATACCATTTAACATAAGTCTCACTTTTTACATATATTAGATATAACTTTCAAAGACAGGGAAAAAACATTCAACTAAAAAAATTAACCCTTTAAAAAAAAAAAAAAAAACTGTATAACTGTATAACCTTGAGTTCCTGCAGAGGCCTAAAACCTGCCGGTTTATACAGGTCCTGTACAGTCGTGTCTGTCCAGCCCTCCAAAGGAAGCAACACTCGCCCAACCTCACAGGGACAACGCAAAAGTGCCACTGTGACCTCTGCTTCACGAGGGCATGTGATGGGGGCTGGGACATGTGCCGTGTGGGACCCCCGGTCCACGTGCACTGTGCATCCTAGCTGGGAGATGATGTGATCAGCCTGTCGTCACCCTAATATGCCTTCGGGGGGTAAATACAGGCCACTGGCGTTACTACAGAAAACACAGAGCACCATTAAACACCGTTAACAGGGCTTCTGACTGCAAAGAGTCTCGAGTGTACGTGGCACGCTTTGGGGGGCCAAGAAGTCAGTGCCAGCCCGGCGCTGAGGGTGTTAATTGGACTGCGGCCTCGTTCTGCTCCCGCACCAGGGTCTCGGAGCCCCTCCCAGCCAGCCTGACGGCCCACCCCCCTGTCCAGCTCGCCAACGTCGGCCCCCGCTGCTGCCGGGCTGACCTTGGCAGCAGTGCTCATGTGCGCTGGTCACTAATGCGGTATCCTGTTCCTGAGCCCCCCCAGCGCATAATCACCGAAGGGCACTCCCCGTTCCTGCCACGTTCATAACCCTTCCATCTGGGGCTTCTTTTTGTCCTCAAAGCTTCGCGGGCACTGCTGCCACCACGGCTCGCTTACATCACCAGGTGGAGTAACCTGACTGCAGCTTCTGCTGGTGGGGGCGTGTGCACCTCCACACCCCCAGGCTCATCCCTGCATGGGACACAGGGCAGCACACTGTGCAGCAGACGGTGCTTGACTACTTCGTTCCAAGCGCAGCCTATAAATATTGAAAGGAAGCTGCTGGAATTCGGATACCCCCCACGGGTCTTGCCCCGCTTCGCTCTCGACGTCACCTCGCACGACCCTTTGCCATTTTCAGCGACAACAGGATCAAGCAGACGGGCTGAGGGGCGGACTATATGGCCTCTCTGTGGCTGGATCCCGCCCCCTCTCCTGGCCCCCTAACGCCTGCCATGGCGTGACCCGCCGCTCGGCTGCTTGGCGCCAGGTTCGGCTGACACGTGTGTGGCCCACGGGGTGAAAGGTCACGTCTGACACGCTCACGCTGGCGGCTGCGTCGCAAAAGCTTGGTGCAGTCAGCGAGGTTCCACAACCCCATGAAGATCCCCAGGGATCAGCAGGATGAGCAAAGTGAACAGCAAGCTCACGCCATCCTAATGCACGAGTATGGATGGGCACATCCTACTCTAAGGAGGATCAGGCCTAGGGCAGGGGTATACACTGGTTGGGATGCCAGTCCATTGCTGGGTGTGCAAACATAGAACACGCGCATAACACACACACTGGTACCGTCTGTCAGCTGAGGTGAGTGACAGCCTGCCTGCCCATACAGGTGGGGCATCCCCTCCTTCTCGGGCTGCAGGTCCACGTCCTCGTGCTCTGGCTCTCCACCCGTGTGCCCCTCATCCTGGTGTTCTGGTTCCCCGTCGGTGTTGGAGGCCCCGGGAGACAGACGTGGGTCCCCGCCATCCGTGGCAGTACGAGCGAGGCAGGGGCCGGACTCCAGCGGGGGTCGTCGAGTTCCTTTTGGCACGGGCATGGTTGAGATCACATGACACAGAAGAGGCCTGTTACACTGACAGGAGCTCGACAGTGACAGACAACTTAAAAATTCTAGACAAGGGAGACCAACTAATGGGAGTTTGGAGACTGTGAACCTCATTCTGCATCAATGGATGGCACACAGACCACAGGGTATGTTCACAAAAGGCACGATGAATCACATTTACAATCCACAGGGAAGTTAAACGCCTCAGCAGGAAAGAGCTCGACAACACTGTCCTCCATCGCTCAACGAGACACACGTGGCACCCACACAGGTAAAAGGGGCTCACCAGCGCCCCACGCTGCACTCCAGGGGTAGTACATGTTACACCTTCCAGGCCTTCATAAAGCTGTAGTGAATTTGCTGATCCACAGTGCTAGGCTTAAGGCTCTCTGACGCCCAGCTTCCTATCGACTCTGAAATGTCACCCATTGCCCCCCCACCCCTTCTTAGTCACCTAGACTCTTCATTCCCTGGATGAGTCTTACCACAGCAAACCAGGGCATGTCATTAACTGATGGTCACTGTGTTATGTAGCTAGCAAGTACCTAGAAAAAAACCTCTTTGGACCTTTGGGAGAAGTCAAGCCAATGTGACTTACTCAGAATACTACCCAAAGCAAAACAAATTGGGGGAAAAAAAAAAGCTAAAAATGATTTAGCTCCGGTGCAACAAAGAAAAGCAGTCCACACAAGCCAAGAAATGATGAAGAGGGCCTGAGTCAGCCATGGTGATGCGTACCGGTGGGACACGATGCCCGGCCCACAGCCCAGGCACACGGACACCAAGCGGCGCAGAGCTCAGCACCAGGCCCTCCACAGGGGACCGACTTCCAGGGGCCCCATGCTGCTCTGTGTACAAATCATGGTCAACATAGCAGCAGCCCCTTCACTGGGCCTCCTACAGGTGACCTTCTCAGCACTGCCACGCTGAAGCTCCACACACTGCAGCCTCTGTGTGCTCGGCCAGAGAGCAGCTCCACCAAGGAGGGCGGAGCCTCGCAGTCCGAGACCCTGAAAGGTGACTCACACCATCTTAGCAAAGAGCATAAGAATCTTCTGTTAAAGGCAAAGCAGTGATGGCTCATTCAAACTGAAAGATTCTACAACATTTCAGGACGTAGGGTTTTTTTTTGTGTGCTCCTCTGCTTGGTGACACTGCAGCCCTGAGGAGCATTGAGAGAGGGCATGAGCTTTAGCTACAGTATCTATGAAGGCAGGTGTAGGGTGGCAGGCCCTTTTTCCACATAAAATTTAAGGCTGGGCTACACATTTACATCATAAAGGGGGGGTAGGCAGGAGGATCGTCCCAGGGGCCAAGGAACGGCCAGCATCCCAGAGCACAGACCGCATCGCAATGCTTCTCCACCCCCACCATGCAACGCATACACAGCGACCGGGGCCCACACTCCCCACAGGGGGCCCTTGTCTCCGGGGAGGTAGGGGGCTCGGTGACAGGTGGCGCCGATGAGCAGGCAGCCGGGGGTTATTCTGAGAGGCGAGCGTGTGCTGATGTGCAGCCTCCCGCCGCGAGCTGACGGGCTGCAGGTTCATGGGGGGGGGGGGAGGGGGTGTTAGCGACCGCCGGCATTCTCTCCAAGCCCTATTAGGAGGCATAACAGGCCCGGCAAAGTGACAGGAGAGCTGGGAACTGGGCTCCGGATATTTATCATCAGCACGGGTGACGCGCACTGAGCGACTCCGCTCCCGCATGGAAGGTAAAGCGGGATGCGGCCGTGCCGTCGGCACACTGATACGCCATGTCCAAACTGCCACAGGGACACCGGAACATTCCATCGAAGAAAACTTGGGTATCCGGGACACTTTGTAGCGGCTGAGCTAGACCACACCCACGGGAGAGGTGCTGTGGGAGATGATGGGATCGGACCGGCACAAAGCACCACGCAGAATGAGAAGCACGCTCTCTCGCTACAATGGGGAGGGGAAGCTCACTGCTTAACCCTGAGGAGCCTGAAATATTGTTACTATCCAAATTTGTTAAGTCCCTAATGGGCCAAGCTGTCACATGACTCCATCAAACCAATCAAAGAGCTTTGCAGCACAGGGTTTGAATAAGAGCAGAGAAGCTTGTCGTTTATCGGGGGTTTCCCACTTGCCTGTGCAGGGGCGTGACGCCTCACACATCTCGCAGTAAGGGAGGAGGTCGCTGTTGGCATATGTGCAGGAGCTGCAGTTCCACTCCCCGCTGTGTCTTGTGGGGGCAGCCTGGGGGGACCCTGTGGACGGGCAGCGAGGGCCACTGGGCAGCGACGAGGGCCAGCGAATCCGCCGCAACCTCTTAGACTGGGGAGCAAATTCCTCGTCGGAAGTGTCAGTGCAAGCGTCTGGCTCGGCCTGCCCCCCCGAGGGCTCCCTCCGCCTCTTCTCCTTGGCGGAGCTTGGCGAGAAAAATGAACGGATGTCATGCTGGCGGTCCTTCTCGAACTGTGCGACCGGAAAGAGAGCGATGGGTCAATAATCTTAATCACACAAGAAGGCAGACAGACAGACAGACAGAGAAAGAGAAACAGACACCAGCCTATGGGCACGCAGACACCCAGGCCCTGGGGACGTTAGCCCTGATCGGTCCGTGCTGAGGCGACTTCACGAGCAGACTCGTCAGTGTCTGAGACGCAGCGCAGTGCGGCAGACAGATGTTTAAACCCACCCCCATTTCACTTACACTATAGACACCGGGGTGACCTTTAAATAGAGCAAGACTCCATCTTCCTACAGGTCCGGGCCCCAGGTCTCCGCCATTAAAACCATGAAGGCGCCGGGGGGGTGTGACACATTTCACCTAATGACACGCACACAACTTCCGCAGAACTCCTTAAGGATCTACAGCATTTTTTTTTCATATTTGATCCTTATACAATACCTCTTTAAGTCATCCAAGCCACTTATATTCTCAGAGCATCTGGCCTCCATGTGCAGCTCATTGTGAAGAATTGATTTAAATGGAGTCCCATGTACTGCCTTTACAGTAATTACCTTTCATTTGGAGCCTTTAAACGAACATGAAATTATGCCTATAGCGGTCAGTCATTTTGTTATTAACTTGTCAGTCATTCTACAGCAGTTATTTTAAAAGGCAGAGAATAACACTTAAAATACATTATGGAACAGCTTCCAGTAGAACGCTAATTCGTCCAACAATAAATCGCAGGAAGGGGAAGTGAACACAGACATGCAGCTCAGTGAACATGGATAGATGCTGCACAGGGTCCCAGCGGCGAATCTGCAGCAGGTTTCACTTTAGCACGCGTTCCTAATCGGCTTGATGGAGCCCAACTTACATGTGAGAAGAACACGCCTTCATCTTTGTGATTGGTAGGGGTCCCCTCCATGGCACCGCTGGGTGTCCACATACTGGCAAAATTCAGGAACTCCCACTTCTCCTTGTCCCCGACTTCTGCATTGAGGTATTCCTTCTTTCCATTTAAGGTGCTACCTGTTATGGTTTCCTGTGACCAGCAGGTGATGCAATGTTTAAGGAGGTGGACGTGCAACCAACAGAATGCAGGTTCAAATTACAATAGATTGTTTTACCCAAATAATAATTAGTAATGTCAGTTAACTAAGCAGCTGAAGAATTAACCTTAAGACCAGAAAGCCTAAAGTAAACATCAGTTTGTTCTCTGGGATGGAATGCAAACACTGGCGGTCTTTTTCTTCATCAGCTTAAACAGGAATGTCTGCTAAGACAACAATGCAATACAGCAATATGAACAGAACCTGATATACAACAAAAACACTCAAAAACTTCAAAAAGAATTTCATGATCTGCTTCACCGAAACCCCTCAAAGAGACAACGGAGCAGTACTCCGTTCGCGTAATGCGGGCTCCGGTGAACAGCCGTTTCTGGATCAGGCGGGGTGTGAGCAAAACGCCATCTGCCCAGCATTCAGCTGCTGCACAGAGGGTTTAAGATTCATCTGACAGCCCAGTCTGTTTCTTATGCATATTACATTTAATGCTGCTGAGGCTTATCAATCCCATTTCAAAGATTGACCCAGGGAAACCATGACCAGTTCGTCGGGACACCTTCATCACAGGGTCCTTACTGTTGGGGTGCCCTCATTATATGGTCCTCATCCTCATGGCGCCGTCATTGTAGGGTCCTCATCACCGGGGTGCCCTCATCACAGGGTCCCCATTGTAGGGTCCTCATTGTAGGGTCCTCATTGTAGGGTCCTCTTCGGGGCACTCACATCGGAGGGCCCTCGTTGCATGGTCCTCATCATCAGGACACCCTCATTATCAGGACACCTTCATCATCAGGACACCTTCATCATCAGGACACCCTCATCTCAGGGTCCTCATCATCAGGGTGCCCTTATCGCAGGATCCTCATCGGGGGGGCTGTCATCGCAGGATCCTCATCGGGGGGACCGTCATCGCAGGATCCTCATTGTCAAGGTCCTCGTCGGGGCGCCCTCATCATCAGGGTGCCCTTATCGCAGGGTTCTCATTGTTGGGGTCACTCGTCACAGGGTCCTCATCGTCGGTCACGCACACACACGCGCACACACACACACACACACAGGTTGAGCAGCTCACAGCAGCTTGCAGGATGCAGCCACACACATTATTTGCTTCACAAACGCTTCCACTCAAAAACAAGGGGCTTCCCACTTTGTCTGCTGGGATGTTTGTCGCGGCCTTGCTGGGGCCATGTAACACTGCATCCCAGATTCATTAAACCCTAAAATGGTCATCCCCCGCTGTACCCAGCCCCACCCTCACCAAAAAACAAGGGCTGCAAAAAACCCATTCATAACCATACAAATTAAGAGACCGAGGAACAGTGTTTATGGGGACAGACCGAACCTGCGGATCATGGGGGATCCTGCTATCAGACTTGTCAGCAGCAGCAGTCAGCGCTGGACTTAAAAGGATTATTATAATTGGGCGCTGATATAAAAATGCATGTAACTGCAAATGGGGGATTATTACATTTTTCCACTGAAGTGTGATTTCTAAAACAATAATGCAGCAGTGCATGCAGCTCAGGCACATGCTGCTGCGCTTGCAGCTGCAGAGAGGAGGCGGGGGGCAGTGGACACCCTGGCGGGCCCCGCCGTGCTGTGTTACGCCCCCAGGACGCGGCCCGCTCACCTTCCTGTTCAACATGGCCCACATGACGGTGTCGAAGGTGCCCTTGGCGATGAGGTAATGCACGTGCACAGAGCGACTCTGCCCGATGCGGTGCGCTCGGTCCTCTGCCTGCTTCACATGGCCCGGGTTCCAGTAGAGCTCGGCGAAGACGACATGACTGGCCGCTGTGAAGGTCAGGCCCTGTAGGGGCGTCAGAGCTTGACACGGCAGGCCAACCAGAACACAGCCCCCAGTATAATCTGGCTGATTAACACTTACGACATCTACAGTGACAAGGCGCGCGTGGTAGGGTCATGGCCTTGTGACCGAGGCCCTAATTTTCTCACACTTCCAGAGCACGGTTCCTTAGAAGGCCATGAAAGGACAGAGTGGCCACTAACGCAGGCCAACGCACCCACCGCCCTTGGCGACAGTATCAGTGTGGATGCGGCCGCACCTGCCCAGCAGCCTGGATGCTCAGGATGGCCACGCGGGTGACGGGGTCGCTCTGGAACTGGTGCACCAGGTGGATCCGCTCGGAGGACGGGACGCTGCCGTCGATGCGGATGTAGCGCGCCTGGGAAGATGGGGAAGGGCGGGGTGGGGTGGGACAGGGCAAGAAATTACCCAGGAACAGATTCTCACCACCCATCGGCAAAGCACACTTTTCCCATTTTTAACAGTCACAAGGTTACGATTCTGATGAGTGCTGATCTGCTATTGGCTTTGGACACTGATGTGTACTGGTCTGTGACTGACAAAAACATTCCTACAGTGTGACTCACTTTCAAGGCCAGCTCTTTACTACGAGCGTGTGTACAGACACTGCTGCCTACTTACAGAATGTATAAGGAGGATAACACTGGTAACACAGGACAGCTAAGATCAAGTTTGCCGGTGACAGTTTTTTCTGCAAGCTACTAGAATGTTTCAGGCCTCTATTTTAAGTCCAGATCCCGTTAATTGGCCGTGATGAATTTTAGGCTATAGCACATTCACATGAGGAAGTGTGAGTGCATACACTCCAGCTAACACCTCTCTCCTAGCCACCCCCCCCCCCATCACAGCTGACAGCGTGCCAGGACCAGTGGCTGGCTTTCCCGAGGATTTAAGACAAGTGCTGGAACAAAGTTGGAAAGTTTGGGAGAAGATATATTGGGTTGTTCCCAGGAAGGAACTTTCTGGAAGGTTGTGGAGGTGAGTGGCATGCTGGAGGAATCGTCACACACTACACACGCGTTAGCATGCGCCTGGCCTCGAGGCGCTCTCCTGCAATGCCACACCACACCAGCACTGTCCATTTACAGAGCCAGGTCCCTATCTGGAGACTGACGGGTCAGGAGCCTGCGTCGCTTCCCAGCAGGTGACCTCTGACCCCCAACCACAGGAGTTTGAATAGTACGGCTGTAGCAGGACCCAGCCAAAGCAGGTGCTGATTACAAACCGGCATCCCCGCCAGACAGTGACAGAGCGTTACAGTCCTGACAGGCTCCCAGTCACCTGGAACACAGCCAGGGAGATTTCCTAACTGGAGATGAGGGGAACCTCCATCACTGCAGGGGCCCAGCTCCGAGGGAGGGCCGGTGATCGCGGCGGACGTGCGCTTACCTTGGCCTCGATGACCGCCTCAGTGCACGCCTGCAGCATGGTCAGGTGGTGCGCAAACACCAGGAACTTCAGCTCCTTGTTCTCCAGCATCATCTTGATGTAGTCCTTCACCGCGCCTGCCTAGGAAACAGCATCAGGGACAGTGAGGCCCTGTGTCACATGTGGGTGCTGGCAGCTGCACCAGCATGGCCATGTGATGCAGGGTTCCAAATAAGATTTTCAACTTGATTAGCAGTTTTGCTAATCAAAATTTTCAGAAGTTGCAATTTGATTAGC
>JAODLC010000038.1:3665581-3681703 GCA_026781145.1 Hippopotamyrus pictus | reverse complement strand
CGAGCCACCACCCCCCCCCCACCCCACCCCCCACCCTGAGAGGGATGAGAGCCTGGGCGCTCTGTGCGGCGGTGACGCACGGGGCCTGCCGGGTTCAGGACGGGGAGCGGCGCAGTGACGTCCACCTCTGTGTTTTAACGCAAATTCACAGTACGGTCATTAGCACGGTGATGCGACGGCGGGTGCGGCGTCCGGAAAACGAACTGCTCCTGAACAGGGACTCGGAACAGGGACACGGGTGCGGTGAGATACACTGCAGGAGGAGGCGGGGAATACAGCCCACTGTGTGATCGCTAAATAAGAAAAGGAGCTCTCTCTGCACACTCATATAACCACTGAGAACTGACAGCTAAATGCGAGTCAAGGAAAACCTAGAACTTTGCCAAATCAGCCTGTGAGAGACAGCAGGTAGCTTCCCAGGAGGGACCCCTAAGAAACAGGTGGCAGGGAAGGAGCCTGCTTACTACGGCGTGCCCGTCTGTCTGCCAGCACAGCAGGGACACTCGCAAAGGTCACTTGGAGACAGACAGACACTGCGAAATTCACTCAGACTGGGTTTTTCCATGAGCGAGGCATCTGCCGAAACACACTTAAGGAAATTATTTAAACTGCATACTTCACTTTCTGATGCCCTATTTTTCCAAATGGAGAACGGGAAGCCATAGTCTATGTCTCCTGAAAGTGAGCGAATGTCCCATACAGGGCTGCACTGAACCCAAAGTCTGTCCTAGGCAGTTCAGGAGAGAGACCGCAGTAATTCATTTATGTTCAAAAGCATTGTAGGAATTACTATACAAATGCCATTACATAACGTACCAATGGCTAACCAATAATTAAGAGATCACAGGTGGGATTCATAATTCCAACTCCGTAACCTGAACCTGAAGGCAATTACGAGTTTGCTCTTTTCACCCATTTTTGGTCAGTTCCATTATGATCCAAAAATATTAACATAATCTTATTGTGCGGTTCTCCTACACTTATGGAGAGAAGGGAAGCTGCCTCACGCTTCCATTTGGACAGAGCCAAAGGCAGCTCTGCAGACACTCTGACTAAAGCCCCTCGTGATGGTTACCAGCATCCCACACAGTGCTTATGCAAAAATACAAGGCGTCCAATCGCTCCTGCCCTCGCTCTCGGGAGTGTGCATCTGGGCCAAGCCTCTCAAAAGTGTTGCCTTGCACCCAAGAGGCTGCGCGGCTCCCCTGATGCCGTGGGCCAGACAATACCTTTGTGGGTCATCAATCTGCTGGGTGGCAGTGGAGGCGAATGCTACCCCACACCGCCTAAATAAAGCGCAGCATTTTGCATTCTCCTTCTGCAACAGCAGCATCCCATTACATAGAGTACTGACCCACACTTTTATCACCAAACTGAAAATAGGAGTGTGGCGCGCGCGCACACACACACACACACACACACACACACAATTCAAGCACAAAGGATCCCTGTGGATCAGTCGGACCCAGGCCTGAGCTAGGGAGGGGTGTCCTTGAAAGCCTGCCATCTTAAGGGGTGCTCTGACATACGGGGGGCAAGAGGAGCACGCTTTTAAAGATGGCGGGCAAGCTAACGATGTGAAACGTCCTCAGACTGCCGTCCCCAAACTGTCCAAGCGCTGCACTCGCAGGCAGAGTAATGACCACATACCTCCCGTCTCTTGAGAGCGCAAATCTGACACCTTCCCTCTGGAACGGCATCAGTCGCTGATGCAGCTTTTCTGGCAGCTTTAACAGCTGGTCATCGGACTCATTTCCTCGGCCGCTGTTCAGGGGGCCCACTGCCTGGCCGGAGCTCATCCTGCAGCTTTTGTTAGCAAGGAGCGGACACTCCTGTGGAGACAGGGGGAAGACTCTCAGAGGTGAAGAAGAAATGAGGCACCTGACAAAGCCCCTCTCCACCCAGGTCGATTCAGGACCCGGCAGCACAGCCTAGTGGGGGTACCCCCCCTACCCCCATTTGGGAGCACCCCATCATGCCCCCCATCTATTACCAACACTTTATAACGTCAGCGCCAAGCTGACAAACCGCTCTCTCCAGCACAGGATCACCACCAATTTCCTCTGAACGGGCTGGAAGCTGCCACACATTCTCGCATCCGCCAGTACCAGAGCCTCGGGCAAGAAAGACCCACGTGTGGCTTTTTCAGCCAATTTATTCACAATGGAAGTTATTCACACTGACTTACATTAAGAGTTATGCTAGGCAGCCAGAAAGGTATATCACAACCTGTGTTCACATTTAACCGTTTGATTACCGGATCCCAACTGTGCCGGGATGTTAATGAGGTGGTTAGGCCACATACGGACACATCTCACTGCAAGGCTGACACAGACTCCACAGACCTTTGACCAGCTGCATTACAGTTTGGTACCAATCTCGGTTCCTACAGTATAAAGTAACCCCTTCACTTTCATGTGGGTTAGGGGTGAAAGATCGCCACAAAAGCAAAAATTTGCAAATACCTGGCCACCCCTTAACCTCAACCCACAAGTCTGCTAGCCTGAATTATAAGTCTATTTAATATCACTTTCTAAACAAACAGTACTGTACTGCAATCTCTGCAAGTCAAATTACTCTGTCATTTCCTTTGTAGACCTTTTATATAATATACAAACCAACTAAATCATGTCTCTGTATGTACAAAGTTACTACTGTATGCACTGGGAGGACTACGTTGTGCCCCCCACCCGCGGCGTATCCAAGCCAGGTCATTTAATATACCAAGATAAAGTACGCCCTGACAATAAAATTTAAATATCATACGATTTTAAGTGATCCAAGTCATATTCAGCATTGTTTATATATTTCTGGCCTACATGTCGTCTACGAGTTTCTGCGATCTTCTCCAAATATAACATTTTTTTCTCCAAAAATATTCTCGTGTAATTCTTCACGGCCAACTCGCGAATACGATATTATGGCTTAACTGGAGAAAAAGGCCCACAGTTAAAGTCCGAGGAAAAGTAAATGAATGTAGTGTTACCGCAAACTGAACTGCTTTAACCAGCTCCGTAGCATTAACGAAGGAATGACGGTAGTCACACAGGTAATGAATAGGGGGTAGGACTAAATGTACACGGATGCCAACTCTCACACATCTGGCGTGACACTCACACTTTCAGAATCTCACGCTCGCGCAAAAAATCTTACGGGAAATCTATAATATTGCATTACAAACTTAAAACTACATCTAAATCATTGGGGTAGTTTGCAAACCCTACGGACTATTTACAAAGTAAATGTTACATATATGTAAATGAGTGTGCAGACTTGTCTCGAATCGAAAATATTACACCAGCCAGCTGACTAAAGTTGGTAATTTATTAAACATGATTCTTTCTTAAGAAATAAAAATAAGGTTTGGTCTGTATAGGCGGTTGCCTCGTGTCATTATTTACCTTCTACAAAAAGCGCCTCGTGGTTAAAGTATAAATTATAAACATGAAAACAAACAGCTAGCAAGTGGACTAAAGACACCTTCAGTCACTGCAGTTTTCACTGTACATGCGCAAACATCAGTGACTGAAACACACAATAGCGGACCTGGTTTACCGTGTTCTAGACACCTCAGCAACGAGGAGGATTACAGAACAGAAGCCGAGAAGCGTAATATCCACCAGCGCCGGCCACCAGCCAGAAGACGGCTGGGTCACCCCCGCTGTTTCCCGCTCTCCGCTCGTGCGGCGCTCTGACGCTACTCAGCTTGCGTTTTTGCGTCAGCCACCAGCGACTACCGGCGGTCTGACGTAGCGTGGACCGCGTGCGTTTCACCTCGCGTGTCAGTCGCGTTCGGTCAATCCCGGTTTCATTCGAGTCGTCGAATAATCTGGAGACAAAAAGGCAGACAACCTACAAATCCAAACTGAAGTGCTGTATGATAAATTAATCAAATAAGCATTACGTTTACTTTACCACTGTATCAAGTGCGTTTGATGTAGACCGCAAACGTCAACAAATATAGTGGGTAACATTGTTGATTGTTAAAGCCAATAATTTTGTTATTGGCATGTCACAGTAGTTAAACTGGAGATTATTACGTATAATTTCTTGCTCATTCATCCAGAAATGTATTGGGCAAGCCTTAACGAATCTCCAAAAATAGCTTTGACTGGTACAACTGATATATTGATATTGAATACCATGCCGTAATTCTATGTATGCAATATGGATCTCCGTAATGTAATTATGAACGGCTAGTTTAAAAAGCGAATCATTAGCTTTATTCGTTGCGTGAATAGGATCCGTTAAATACACGTTTTATACGATACTTATATCTTATTGCAATAAAGCTGCTTTCATTAAAGACCTTTGCAATACACATTTAAAACGAAAGTTCTATCTGAGGACCATTCGTAATTAAAATCTTTAAAACGCTCTAACCACGCCCACTCCTTGTAAGCGCGTGTCAGTTAAGTCCAATGCGCGCTGGGAATGGCCCATGATTGCAAAGCAGTCACTGTAATTGGGCGACGAAGCTGTCAGTCATAATGTGTGCCGCTGCCTTTCTCCCCGCTTCGTCCGTCAGTCCCGGATTCATTGCTTCCCCTCGCCAGGCTGTTGATGTAATTAATATAGGTTGAATATAGCATATTCATCTTATTTATATTTCAGTTTACAGAATACTGACACCCTTACGCATCCGGTAAGGAGACATTTACGTTTTATTGCTTTTATTCATAAGAACGTGTAAAAAGATTGACAGATTATGATCATCGCACACTACTGTAATCCAAGCAGGACCAATGCAATAGCGGAGCTGACCAAGGCCTAACATTAATTACAGCTAGCTAGCTAGCCGGGAGCTAACTGACATACTGTACGTGGCTACCTGCGAGACTTTACCTCAAGTTTATCTCAGGTTTACCTCGCGGTCGGGCGGCTACCCGGTTAGCAGCGCGGCTCCGCGGAGTTTGGTGTTTCACAGTGGTCTTAATGCTGTAACATGTCAGGGCCTGCCGTAGTATCCTCGGGCATTGTCTGTTCTTCGGGAAAACGCGCCACAGCTTATTGGTTTATTGCTGGTTTGTTTATATTGTTATATATTGTTTTTTTTTTTTTTTTGCCTGGCGCAACTTGTGGTACTTCGTGCAGTCTGAAACACAGGAGGTACTGCTGTCTGTCTCCGGGCCCGCGATTGAAATGCCGCTTGGCCGTGCTGTCGTGTACAACACAACGAGTAACCGGGCAGTCGAGTACAATACAAGTACCTGGATATCCCGGTACAGCTGCACCCTGTCCAGCAGGTTCAGCATTCGCGTGTTTTCACGTCTTGCTGCCAAGTTAACAGGCAGACAGCTGTGCCAAGCGGATTATCCCAATTGCATTACCTATTTATTGCTTATTTGTTGTCCAATTGTTCTTATATTGCACTGCCTTGTCTTATATTGTACTGCTGTTTCTCCTGTATTGCAGTTTATCCTATCGCCCCCCCTCCCCATGCACCTGTCTCTTCCCCTGTAACTGTGGCATTTGAATTTCAGTGAGTTCTTCCTAACGCATTCTTCGTAAAATTGAACCTAGTAACAGCAAAACTCGTTGACTACAGTCACTGGTTATGAGATTTGTGAGGCAGAGAACATGTATTCTTGCACGCATGGATTATCTTGGCAATTTCTTTTTGCTTAAGTGATGACAGCCCTGCTTTAAGTCTCACACAGTGTACGGTGAAAGATGAACCACCAGCCTTCAAAGTGTGGAAATGAAGCCAATAAATGAACCTTGTTGAGGGCGACATGGTGGTGCAGTGGTTAGCACTGTTGTCTTTTATTTCTGGGACCGGGGCTCAAGTCTCTGCCATGCCTCCAGGTGTGTGGAGTTTGCATGTTCTCCCTGTGTCCTTCTGGGGTTTCCTCTGGGTACTCTGGTTTCCTACCCACACTCCACTAGTAAGGTGAATAGGATAAGCAGTTACAGAAAATGGATGGATGGAAATAATCCTGGTTGCTCATACTTTCTAAAATTGACTTAAAAGTAGGGCTGGACAATTAGAGGAAAATGATTCAAAACCGACTTTCAGAACCTCTACGTACCTCGACGTAATCTTGCCCATGTGTGTTCCTTTTTTTTAATTCTGTTAATACTTAAAAACTGTTAATACTTTCCCCAGTGTGTGTTCATTTACTGTCCACTTAAAAATATACTACCGCATGTGTTGTCACGGGACTCCAACAAGTGACAACCAGCAACAATGATGAGTACTCAAAAACCAAGCTGACTGAGCAACTCGAGCAGCTTGTACCAAAGAAAAATGCAGTGTCCATCCTTTGGACACAGTGTGGCTTTAGTGAAGACGCCGCCAAACAAAAAGAGGTCGATCATAAACACTGCGGAAAAGCAGTTTCAGCTACCTAAGGTAACGCCACCAATCGGTTTCAGCACTAGCAATATTTAAAATACAGTGGAAACCGCTTATAGTGATCACGGTGATAGTGACCAACCGCTTATAGTGATCACGGTGATAGTGACCAACCGCTTATAGTGATCACGGTGATAGTGACCAACCGCTGATAGTGATCACGGTGATAGTGACCAACCGCTTATATGTATCAAAAAGCTTGGGGCAGATTCATTCCTGTACAAATACTGTGCAAATAATTCACTTAATCACATAGTCCACTTACAGTGTTCATTTTGGGTCTTTTTATACATGACAGCATTAAAGTAACGGTAATTCTTCTTTTCGATATTTGCTTACTTTGCTCTTCAGTAACCCGTTTGCTTCTGGATATCTACCTGAGGTTAATGCTGCATGCATGGAAAATGTGATGGGAAAATGAAGGTCATTTTTGCTCAGTTACGGGTATAGACACATCAAGGCTTATGATAAACTGCCAAAAATGAGCCACCAAGATGTAGTAGCGAAACTAAGATAAGCTGTTTTATGTACAGTGCTGTACTGTATTATAGCATATTTGAATTATACACAGTTCAGTAATTTAATTCATGCAGCACTGTAATTTGAAAAGCATTTGAAACAGCTGTACTGTATTTTGAAAATCAGTAATATTTAGTAAACAGTGATGCTGTCCATTTTATTACCTTATATTTGTGTAATATACAAATGTCAATTAGATTGTAATCTGCCTGAGACATAAAGAAAAAGAAACAAAAACATACGTGATCACTATAAATGGTTTATTTTATTTGCAAGAAATTCAAATTGGTTATTTTCTACCTTTCTAGAGAACTTGCTTTTTACATTAAAACTAAAATGCGACTTTTTGCATGAGATGTTTTAATTTCAAGCAATTTGTGCTTTGATTTCAGTTGTTCGAAATAATCAATAAATAACCATAAATATCCCGGCTTTAATAGTTGACCACATTTATAGTACAAACCTTGTTAATAAAATATGAGGGTAAAAAACAAACAAAAAAAATCGTTCATTAATCGTAATCAAGGTAAAATGTTCAATTAATCGTGATTTTGATTTGAGGTCATATCGCCCAGCCCTACTTATAAGTATACCAAAAATTAACTTTTTGTTGGTGGTAGAAAGTGTTGCTTTTGCAATGCTGGTACTCTGTCAGATCATAAGAATAAATATGTATGTTGCTGGGTGTTTTTTAATACAGATGATTTAGAAAAAAAAATTAAATGGGCTAGTTAGCAAAAGTCGTATGACTAGGCTTGAACTTGCATGTGTGATTTCAAATTGGGCACAGTTCATGCATATGACATCCTATTTAACAGATTGAAAAGGTCTGTGAAGAAATCACGTTTTGTATTTGTATTAGGTTAGTTAAAATAACATTTATTGGGAGTTGTAAGTATGTTGCTAGCACTGTATTTAGTTGGTAGACACTGCAACACTAATAAAATGCTGAATGATGTCAGAATGCTGGGAGATTATGAATCATTCTGGACTAAAACCTGTCGATATCAGTGACATCACGTAGAATATGGTCATTAAACTGTATATTGCTGAGTTTCATTTTCAAAACAAAATGTAAAAAAATCTGCATGTAGAAGTTTATTTTCTTTGTTTCTCTTCTTGCTTTGTGCTTCGCAACCTTCCTGACCCTCTGGACGTACTTGAATCTTAGTTGAAAGATCGGCCCTTCGCGGTGTCCATCAGCAAGTCTGCTGTTTCACCCAGGCTTCTTTCCTGCGGCACTAGCAACCTGTGTTTTGGTCCTCGTGGACTGTTGTCTTGACTCGCAGTGTGAAAGGGGCACTCGTTTTGCATGGTTGCTTTCCTCCTGCGCCATCTTTTCAAACAAAGTCTCTGACTTCATGTAATATACGCATATTTAAAATAGCAACTTTTCAGAAACTTGCAGATTCAAATCCTCGCAGGACAATTGCAGCTGAGCCTTGGTTCGGTTAGGAACCAAATGTTAATTACTTAAATGAAGTACTCTTACTTGGTTTTGGTACAAAATCCCATTTTATTGATGAACACCAAAGGGTTATAGAAGTTGAATAAAATAGCTTTGGGCATTCAAATTGCATAACAGAAATAACCAGTTTGGTTTGCCCTAAACAAGAATAGCCTAAGCCTTAGGACAATTTACTGTTAACGTTACCAAATGAAGAGGCTGTTTTGCACTTCTTTGTAGAAAATGCTTTAATCTTTTCTGCTGGGTGCTTTCTCTGTAGTCTGCTAAGGTGGCACGCTGATCATTCTGTCCTTTGCTCTCATTCACTTAAATACTGAGATGTTTTCCCCTGTGCTTCCCATCATAAGGCTGCAGTGACTCCCCATTTCCCCACCTTCCCATGGACTGTGATATCTGGTCTGCTTTTGACTGTGCCATAGTGCCAGCCAGCTGTGGCCCAGCCTGGTATAGCCTCCATTGAATGCGCTGCTTCGACCAATGAAAGCTGAACAATTAAAAGAGATGAGAATTAAAAAAAAAAAAATGTATTTGACAGCAACAGTAGAATCGGAGTATGTTGAATGACCTTCATGTCAAAGTGTGTTTTTGTTCCCTTTTGTTAACCGTCAAGTGTTCTTTGCAAAGGAAGCTTTGGCACTGATTACACTGCTTATAGCACATAGTCTAACAGTGTACTTTGGAAAATAATATTCAGATTGCTGTATTAGGTGGTTTCGACTGAGGTACATATGCTCGCATTTCTAGTGGTGCGTTTGTTCCCATAAATATGGCTAAAGGTTGCTCTCATCTCTTGAGCCTCTGTATGTGACAAACACCCCTGATGAGTGAATCCTTCTCTCTGGTGACTGTTCGGGTTTCTCAGGCTGTCTAATCGCATTACAGGTAATCTTGCCACTGTGTCATTTGGTGATTTTCTCTCGTTTCCCCTGGCCTGTATCTGTCAGGGGAGATATGAATGGCTAACTGTAGACGGTGCAGGGAGGTGAGGGGGCTCGGGGCATGGTAGCGATGATGCATGAGCCGCCATCGGACAGGAAACCAGCAAGCGCTGGCTGCTGCGCCCAGGGGTGCTGCTTCTTCGCTCCAGGGGGATCTCGGCCTGCGTTGGCCTGCCATGGACTGCGGCAGCTTGTGGGGCCTCGCAACTGTACTGTGTCGTCGTTCTACAGTCTGTCACCTTGTTTTTGTTTCTATTGGTAATCAGTACGTGCATACATAGCAGACAACCCTTATTTGCATAATAATTATATTAATATATGCATGTCATTATAAATTTAAAATATAGGGAAATTAACGTTCCGTACTCTCTCTAAAATGGCTATGATACAGTCGTGACTAACGTCTTTTCAGCCACGATTCGACATCACTCCTCTAAGTGACAGTTTCTCTACCATGATGCATTGCGCCATTGAACATTTGGCACATGTGGAAAGGTGCTTGGGATGCGAGAGAATGAGTGGCGAGGAGCGAGGCATGCTGGGATAAAATTGGGTCATGGCGATTGATATCTCTCTACTCCCACAAAGACTGATATTTCCTGGAATTGGCTGTGAGACCGTCTGTGTATTGTAAAAGGTTCACCAGCTGCTTAAATGTCAGCTTATGGCAGGTAAAAAGAAGTTTTGGCTTTAACCCATGGCTGACTGGACTGACTCCTTTCTGTAATCTCCTAGTCACATTTACCTTTAAAATGCATTTATTATACTCTTGTGTTAAATCTCAAAAATATGAAATCTGAATTTCACTATAATTTAAATTTTAAAATGTGAAAAATGATATGCTTGGTTCAAACCGGTACCGATTTCAATTTTATATTTACTTGGTGGTTTAAGGCCGCCGTGACAGCATAGGGGGGCCGCCGTGGAGATCACTAAGGGACAGGAACTTTCTTTCTGCAGTAAACGCCTGATATTACCGTGTTTATACCTAGATTTTCAGACTGGCCGTCCTCTTTGCTTTTTTGTTTTTTACTTTTATCTATGGACCTTAAAATGCATTTTATCCATATGCGAATTATGCAGGAAGACGACGTGCCACGTTATCATTTTGTATTATTCGTCCTGCATATACTGGGCGGATCGTATAGGCTAGTGTCACGGTGGATTTGCTACAAAAGTAAATACGTCTATAAATACTGTGGCATAACTATATTCTATATTTCTATATTTTCTGTTATACATGAGAATGTATTACACGTATTGTGGGGACGGTTTTTTAAAGGACTCTGTGATTGTCCATTTCAAACGCTTCACTTACGCGTTTCTTTCCGGAAATTGCACGTGGACGGATTCATGGTCCCGAAACTGATCCCAGCATGTGCTGAAACCCACCTCACAATATAGACACCTTACACTTTAAACGCTTTGGGTGCCGCTTGCGTTTCACACTGACGTCCAGTCGGAGGAATTTTCCGGGCGATTTTGCGGCCGCATTGTGTATAGGCGGAGGGATGCATTTCACCGGTGTTATTCAGAAAGCTTTCTGCTGTGGTCTCTGGGCGCAGCTGCCGTTTCCTTTCTACATTTCTACATTCGTGCATCTGTTTTTCCTCTTTCTCCAGTCGTCCCTGCCGTTTTGCGGCGGAAGATACAGAGTTGTGGGGGTGAAGTTCTCTGCCCCAGTCTCGGTCCTTCTCGGCGCGGCATGTGACACCCAAGCCGGTCTTTGTGTTTCGTTCGTCACTGATCCCAACCAAGGGTCTTCCCTTGTGCTGTCCGTCCAGTTTAAACGAATTGAAACGTCCGGCTCCCGTCTGTTTATGAATGTCTGCGTAAAGACAGGACCGCAGAATGAGCGGGGGCATATGTCCTTAAGACCCGCGTCTGCTCTGCCTGGTCTTCCTCTCCTCTCCTCTTTCCCTGTCATCAGATACGAGGTGTTTCGCCAACTACAATAATCAAACCGTGGGCGCTGTTTTCAGTGCTGAAACGCAGTATTCTGTGTCCCACATGCGTCGGTATAATTAATGTCGCTTTGTATATTCCTTTAAGGATCGTTAATAATCGTACCCCGTTATAACAATCTGCCCTCTGGAGCCTGTGTCACCACTAATCCTATAAAGCCCCGAAAGACTACCCTGTAATTGTGTGATTAATATCCACTGCCTCTGTTGTGAGGAATATGTATATAAATTTGTAACTGGGTAAAGCTGATGATGAAACATTGTTTGCAACATTAAAAAGTTATGCATGATTGGGATGCCTGCGGTTTTCATTTCACCGTACATTACTTGCATTGTGTGACTTCAGTTACAGTAAGGAGTGTTAGGTTTTTTGTAATTTAATGCTTGTTTTTGTGTTTAAGGGGCTCTGAGTCTCATTGGGGATTGTGGGATATTCTGTCACCAGTTCGATTTACAAAGAAATGCAGAAGTCATTTCCTTAGCGTTAAACGTCATCAGAATTTGCTTCCTGTAACTAATTCTTATCTCTCTGAGGTTCTTTCGGGCCATTTGAGCAAATTAGGCACTTGTCCGGTTGAGGCCCCCTCCAATCTGTAGGCTTATTGGATCATCCATCAGTCAGAGTGCTCAAGCTCATTAGGGATAAGAAGGTGGAGAGTTTTGCTGGCGAGATGCCTTACTCTGCCGCTTGTTAGATTCTCCACGATGCCGGCCAAGCAAAACGTTTTCATTTGAGGCTGAGAGACCAAAAAGTGTGATATATCTGCACAGCACCCCCCAAAATGCTTTAAGATGTGCGTCATGACAAGAGAGCCGCTGCACAGATGCCCGGCGACGCATTCCCTGCGTCCCGTCGGTCAGGTAATGAGGATGAAGCGTTGCGTGGTCCTCACAGGCGCCTCCGAGTCCTGCATGGCAGACAGACGCGAGCACGATCCTATCCTATCCTGCCCTGCCGTGAGGGATCTCATTAGGGTTTTAATGTAATTTTTCTGGAAATCGCACCAAAGTTGGAGCATCCGTGGGGAGGACGTGAATAAATGTATTTGTCACTTTTCAGAACGGCAAATTACATAGCGTGGCTTAATTAGGAAGTGCCGCCGTCCGCGTCTTTTATTATGCAGATGAATGGGGCCCACGCTCGCTGTTTTTCCGCAAATCTGAAGCCAGGTGTTGACAATCGGAACGCCGGCGGTTTTCCCGAGGAAGGAATAGAACTGCGGAGCCCGACGACGAGCTGCAGTCATGTGACAGATGAAGAAATGCGAGCTGTTAGTGACATTGATGTGCATTGGCACTCATTTACATGCTGGTTTTTGCTTTTTCTATTCTTTTCGAAAAACATGTTGACACAGGTTATGTGGCGGTTTCTGTTTATTTATTCTGTGACAGTTGGGTTATGGCAGAAATCTGTACCCCTCTGAATTCTCTCATTTTAGTGGTAGCTTCTTGCAGATTTTTAAGTGATGCAGCAGCTCCGGTGGGCGAGAGCCTGTAGTTCATTAAGTTAGTCCGCATGGCTCTTGTGCACCTCCAGTCTCCTGTCAGCCTGGTTTGGCGGAGATGGATGCAACCCCAAAGGTATCTGTTTGAAGGAATCTTCTTTCGGTGCTCAGTTCCAGACACTTTGCTTTCTGTTAATTGCCACCAGCTTCCTTTTGTCATCGCTGCGCGTGCCTCGGGAACGGGTCGCCTGCTGCCTTGCTGTCCTTGTATTGCCGCGGCATTGGGGCGGCCGTGTCTTCTTGTTGATGGGGGGGGGGGGCGCAGGGGGGCGCAGTGATCTTTACAAAGCTGCCTTCGCTTGCTCTCACAGTGATTGTTTGCAGGAGAAAGCCGATCCTTGTGCATCTCTTTGCCAGACCATAATTAAAAGAAATGATTGAACCTCTTTAGTTATTTGGGGGACGGTCTCTAAATTGAGGGTGGACTCGCCTGATCCAGCTTGTCCATAAGAGGCCGGACTGAGACTTAACCTAATATTTAAATCCTCACTGCAGAGGGAGGCCGCGCACTGGCTGATTTTAAGCGTGCAAAAAGTGGCCATCAAATATTTATAGCATGGGAAGCACTGGGAAAAAGATTTAATCTCAAGTCCAGTTCTGCTAGAGCCAGTGCAGCAGCAGTGCACTGGGAAACCCAGTTATTATGTCACTTTTTTGATTTTCCTGCATATTAGGAGCTTGTGCCGTTTAGCTGTGTTCAGCCAGTTGAGAGCTGGCTGCAGTTTGCGGCTCACGCTGAACTACAGTAGGAAAGTAGCGAAAACGGCTCCTCTTATACATTTGCATGAATAATACACAGATAAGTGGGAAGATGAGTTATGCATCTTAAATATTGCATTGGCCATCATGTCTCTGTCGTTCTGTCTCTCGCCCTGTAACATTCGTCAGCTGAGCAGCAGAACGCACACTTCTCTTATTTTTGGCAGCACATTGAGCAATCTGTCTTCTGTGATGACGGAGTGGGCTGACGCGCTGTGCGAGACATCCCTCCTGTGTGTGCCGTCAGTACTGTGCTCTGGACTGTCTACCCTCCCACCCTGAGCTGGCCTTTGTTGCGGGTTGACATTGCTGTCAGCCCCCCCCCCTTCTTCCTTTTCCAGGCGGAGTGAGTGACTGAGTGAATGAGTGGCAAATGAGTGGGTGGACATGAGGGGTTTGGTGAGGTGGGATGGTGGGGGGAGGGGTTTTCACAGCCCATGCGCACGCGCACACACACACACACAAACACACACGCACATACTTCCTCACAGGCACACCCCCCAGCGTTCCCACCTCCAGCCTCACGCTCGGGCCGATGCCGCTGAATCTCTAATGAAGAGCTCAATTTAGCCCCGGTGATGTGTGCAGGGCGAGGCGAGGCGGGCGCCGTGACTGGCTGAGCCACTGCTGACATCACGCCGGCCAGCCGTTGATTTGCCGCTGTCTCCAGGGCTCGGCCCGAGAGCCCGGGTGATGGGCTCGAGCAGCTAGGCTGAGAGGGTAGAGCGAGGGGCCCTGGGCGGGCAGGCAGGCAGGCAGCCCGCTCTGCACAGCCCGCTCCGCACAGCCCGCTTCCTGCTTCTTGCTGCCTCCGGGACTATGGAAACTAAACCCCCCAGCTATGGACATAAGGCAGGCTGCTATGTGGCAGGTGAGTCTCCTCCTGTCAAAGCCCAGCACAGGGGCTTTGGCAGGTGCCGTTAGTTCTGTGGTTGCAAAGGCGTTTTTACCCAGAAGCTTATGGTGCCTCTAGTATTTTGGTGGAGGTACTCTGGCTCATGGTGTCACCATGCTGGTTGCCAGGTGCTAGTATTCCTTGGAAATACAGGTGAAGTTTGGGCTGCTGCGGGGTGGGGGTGTGCGGGACATGTGAGACCCCGGTGCACCTGCTCTGTCACCTTCTTGCCTGCGTTCTATTTCATTGTCGTTCTGTAACATTATTATTTTTTGTAAATGAGCGTGCCGTGCTGTGGGGTTGTGCCTCGGAACGTGGGAGCATGTCAGCGTGCCCCGCGCATTTTTCCTAAGCTCTCGCACTGTCTGCTGCCTGCTCCCTGTATTAGGGGCTACACCGCCCCCCAAATGCGAGGCATTTGTCCTCATTATCCGTGCTTCTCGTATGTGTCCGTGGATGTGGGGCTCTTACCGTGCGTTTGGGCGAACGGCAGTCTGCACACAGCTCTTTAAAACCTGCCCGGCTGTAAATGCCTCTTCCGCTCGTCCCCACCCCGCCTCCGCGGGGGAGATTCGCGCCTTTCCCTTCACACCAAGAGTGCGAATTTTAGCTTTCTGTTGTTTTTAGCACATATATGTTTTAAGATAATAAAGGAATTAAGTGAACTGAGAGCAACCCAGATCAGATCAAATGTGGTTGTCACTAACTACGTACTAAGTGTGTACTTTTATTTCTTGGAAAGAAATCAGCCGTCTCTCCATTTCCATAATAACAATTATAAAATGTGCATTATAAAATTTTCTTGTGCAAGAAATGTGCAACGATAATAAAGTTATTCTGTTCTAAAGTGGGGCTTGTCACAAGTTAAATGAGCTGCATAATAATGATGAAACAGTACACTACCCTAGCATGATCCAGACGCTGAATCCATCCTGAATTAACCACTATGATGTGTGGGTTTCATTACTCTCCGCTGGTGTGATTACGCCCACCCTGAGAATAGTCCAGGAGCTGTGTGGGACAGATTGCTTTTATTCCCCGAAAATGAAATCTTGTTGAGATTGGAAAACCGGGGCAGGAATGGCGGTTACCCGAAGACGGGGGCATCATGCCGCTGCTGCGTTGACGCTGGCGTGAGGCTAAAACACCCAGAAATAGCAAATTCTCATTATCACGGAACATCGATTTGCTTTCCCCCTTCTGCCCCCCCCTTTCTCTCCCCAGTTCCCTCATTTGATAGTAATTTACCCGGAGTAATGTGCTCACCCTGGGGCACTTTGTTGCCGTGGTACTTTTTTGCATGTTTTAATGTGCCCACCTCCCCAGCCTTCAGTGGAAACCCTGCTAAATCCCTGAAAATGAAAGTGTAAGGTCATGCAGGCAGCTCCGGTCCGCCCTGCCTTGCCTCGGCCCTGGGGGCATCGGGCGAACTCATCTCTACAGCTTGCTCCTGACCCCCTCCCCCATGTAACAGCTCCCTGGCTCATCCCCCTGGAACCAGCTTGGGGGAGCAGGCATATTGACGGAATAATCTGGCATGGAGGTGCACGCAGCAATAACAGCATTTCTATCCAAGAACCTTACCTGTTTTTGCCAACCTTGTTAGCACCCTGTACATGATTGACGTGCCTGTTCAGTGCTGATGGAAGCTCATATGGCATCCTAGGATGGCTTCACCGCCTGCCCTCCATGCCACCTAATGGGTTGATTGGCACC
>JAODLC010000038.1:3640548-3659018 GCA_026781145.1 Hippopotamyrus pictus | reverse complement strand
GCGTGCGTGCGTGCGTGCGTGCGTGCGCGCGCGCGTGGATGTGTGTGTGCGTGCGTGCGTGCGTGCGTGTGTGTGCGTGTGTGTGCGCGTGCGTGCGTGCGTGCGTGCGCGCGCGCGTGGATGTGTGTGTGCGTGCGCGCGTGCGTGTGTGTGTGCGCGCGTGGATGTGTGTGTGCGTGCGTGCGTGCGTGCGTGTGTGTGTGTGTGTGTGTGTGTGTGTGTGTGTGTGTGTGCGCGTGCGTGCGTGTGTGTGTGCGCGCGTGGATGTGTCTGTGGGCTTGGCAGTTTTATCGATTTCATTTCTTTTTCTTTTTCTAATTTTATTTTTCTCTCGTTCAGATTCCAGTCAGGAATACACAGACTCAACTGGCATCGATCTCCATGAGTTCCTAGTAAACACTTTACAAAATAACCCCAGGTTAGTCCCACATCCCCCTTAACTTACCACCTTGTAATCACCTGCGCAAGATTAACTACTGTTTCACAGCCAGGCTGTCTAGCGGGTGTGTCCTCCTGTCTGCGGGGTAGCGGGAGTGTGGTGGACGCACATCTGTCCTCATAACTCTGGTGGTATGTTTCTGTGCCTCATTGTGTTTCAGGGACAGAATGATGCTGCTAAAGTTGGAGCATGACATCCTGGATTTCATCAGCAACGAGTAAGCCATTAAACGATGTCTGCCATCATCAATAACACGTAAAGCGTTAAACAATATCCACCATCATCAGTAACAAGTAAACTTAAACAATATCCACCATCATCAGCGACTAAGCCATTAAACGATGTCCGCCGTCACTCATTTCAGCAGCAGCTTGTCCAAGTGAATTTCACATCTGTGGTTGTGGTAGCAGGCTCATAGTCACAAAGCCATCCATGTTTCCCAGAAACCAGAGGAGGAAATTCCCCCCCATGACATCCTACCATAGGATGCTCCTGCACAGGGTGGCCGCCTACTTCGGGTTAGAGCACAACGTGGACCCAACAGGGAAGTCCGTCATCATCAATAAAACCAGCAGTACCCGAATGTGAGTTCCTTCTTTGGGATTATCAGTGAGCTGCTTGTGCATTACTGTCACATTAATGGAACTCAGGATATTCTGTCATTCATAGCATGAAAAATTCATTGACATAAACATTTTATTGTTTACATTTTTTTTTTCTTTTTCATAGACCAGATCAAAAGTTTTCAGAGCACATCAAAGATGATAAGACTGATGATTTCCAGAAGCGGTACATTCTCAAGAGGGACAATGCCAGCCTCGACCGGGACGACAGCATGGTAGGTGGTGCCTCTTCAGCGGGGTGGGGCCCGGAATAGGCTGCACTGTGTCCTCCTATGCTCATGGGGGCACTGCCTGTTGTAGATGCGCATGCGGCTAAAGGACGACCGGAGAAGCAAATCCATAGAGGAGCGTGAGGAGGAGTACCAGCGGGCGAGAGACAGGATATTCGCACAAGACGTGAGTCGCTGACATAGGCGTGTTACATCACCATGCTTTGCGAAGAGGCAGTCAGGACGACCGAACGACTGCACTGAGCGTAGCAGAAAAGTGCAGCCTGGTTTTTTGAATGCAGAGCAAAAAATGTCCTGCATATTTACTGTGCATAATGTGTGCTCTCAACGCTCTTTGATCTGCAGGGTACCGAGGCCTTCCCACTAGACAGGAGGTATGTGGGAGCCTCAGTGTGGCACTCTTTCCGGTAGAGGGGGTCTTGGGTGTGAATCTGCGCTCTTTCTATCCTGGCCACAGGATCCAGGAGAATGAAATCGCTAATGGCACGCAACAGAGACGTCAGATTTTTAGGTATTTTCTCCCCATGTTTGAGTTTGGCTACTGGTGCCGGGGTTTGGGGGTGGGGGGGCGGTATGGTCTTATCTCTGCTGACGGAGGGGGCGCCCCTCCCGGCAGGCTGAAGGACGGACGGTCGGCCAGCAGCCGGCAGAGCAGCTCGGAGAACGAGCCCCGGTACTCAGAGCTGCGGCCCTGGAGCAGTACGGACTCCGACAGTTCGGGCCGCATTCTGAAGCCGGCCATGACCAAGGCCGGCAGCTTCAGTGGCATCTCGGTACTGATCCGGGGTGACAGCTCAGGCAGCAGCAGGGGTGCCGGCCGGCTCTCCAAGACAGGCGAGTGCCCCCGCCCCCACATTCCGCCCCATCTCCGCGTGACGCTCTGTAACTGTCACACAGCATTCTCTACCAACCCGCACACTCCCTGGCCCCTGCCAAAGTGCAGCTGGTCTGAAGTTGCCCACATTTCTGTGAGTGCGTAGTTCCGTGGGTTAGGATGCTCTGCGTACGATCGGCGGGTCACCGGGTCGAATCCCAGGGTCCGTAGAGTGATGTCTCTCTTGGGCGCCTGAGCAAGGCCCTTTCTCAAAAAAAGTGTACACCGCCTTCGACAAAAGCATCTCTTTATTGAGTAAAATGTCATAATTGGAATTCTTTACCTCGTTCCTGAAATCATGTCCGGTGGCTCTCAGTTGACCCCTGTGTTCACCCCAAAACTGAAAAAAATAAGTTTTAGAGATGGACTTTAGTACTGTATATCCATCTAGGTTGTTCTGCTGGGAGTTGCCTAGTTTTGGAGATATCGGCCATAGAAAAGTTGTGTTCCTCTCTCACGGCGCAGAAGATATCCCTGGGATGCTCGTGCGCTGGGATGTCTTTTGCGCAGCGATATGATCGGTGTGTGGAGTTTGGTAGAAGAAAATCATTCCTACATTAAACTGCTCTCTACAAAGTCCGTGGATTATCATGAGTAACCGGGTAATTATTTCTGGAATTTTTCCGATATATTTTTCTGGCACGTTATTCACCACAGAAAGAATAATGCCATTCAGTCCTATTATATTTGAGTGAAGCCTGATATTTCTATGGCCGGTATCTCAAAAACTATGTCCGAAAACCAGGCTCCCAACAGAATAACCTAGACAGGTAGACAGCACCAAAGCCCCTCTAAAACATCTTTTTTTCCAGTTTTGGTGTGAACTGCCCCTTTAAGGTTAGGGCTGGGTAATGGTTAGGGTTATCATAGTTAGGATTAGGGTAAATCCTATAAAAATTAATGGATCATAAGCTATATAAGCTGTTTATTTTTATGTGTCTCTGCTGTGTGTGTCGTATGCGTGTCTGTCTTTCTATCCGCTTGTCCGTCCGTCTGTCCGTGTGTGTGTCTAAACACTTTCTCGTTACGCTTCAGGTTCAGAGTCTTCTGGTAGTATAGGCTCATCCACGGGGTCGCTCTGTCGCTCTCAGCTGCCGGCCGCCCCCATCCTGGGCCGGACTGCCATACTTCCCACTCCCGGTGCCGGTGGCTCTGTGTGCTGTGAGGAAGGCAGGCCCGGCCTGGCGGTGGCACCGGCTAGCACTGGCTACTATTTGCTTCAGCCAGCAGGGATGCCACCTGGCAGTGTTCTGGTGAACCCCCACACAGGTTGGTATGTGGGTCCGGCCTCTGTGCCTATGTGTTCATTTTTAAGCTCTAAAGCACCATGCCACAGTGATTAATAGGGGGCGGTTTTGACCCCAAGAGTTGCTCTTTATAAAGTGCTTGATTTTGTTGTATGGGAACCTGATGCTGAGGCAGCAGGTAAGGAATGCTGCCCGTATGTTAATGAGGCTCTGGTGGGTTTGGGCTGTTTGAAGAGCAATATCTCCCCACAACGATCGATTAGTCAGATGTGGAGTCAGAACAGAACGGAGCTCCTGGAAATAATAGAGTCTGTCTGCACTCCCGGATGTAGGGGAATGGCGAGTATGATGCAGCACTTTAAAATGCGCCTGCACTTGCGGCGCAGCCTGAAAGGGGGCGCATATGCAGGTATCGACTGCAGTGCATGATTGCTCATTGACCTTTTTGAAGGCGAATGTGAAATTTCCTGTACGGTCGGAACTCCCAAAATTTCCCTTGAGGAGTGTCCTTGGAAGTGAAATGGACGTGTTCTCTGGGCAGGCGGATGATGGTACCCATGAGCCTCGTGGCCACATGCCAGACTGGCATGTCTGGCATCCCTGTTGGCACCGGGCAGTCTGGGCCATGTGAGCCAAGCTCTTGCCAGTCATTGGCTCAGTTTTCCGCACCCTGTAGGTGTGAGAGAGAAATCTGATGGGAAATAAAACAAGGTTATGTGAGACGTGACTGGGACGTGAGCGCCCCCTTCAGGTTCTCCGCAAACAGCCTTAGTTCCTTGAAAAGCTATTTTTTTTCACCATTTGGGAAAGGGGCCCTGAGTAACACATGGTCTGATCCAGCAGGGCAGCCCCCCCTGAACCCCGACCGCAGCTCCGTGATGTACAGCCCCACTGTGCTCCAGCCACGAGCCCGACTCCACCAGCCCCTGCCCCCCCCACCTCTGCCGGCCTCCCATCTGCATCAGCCGACTCACCACATGCTCCCGCAGGTCAGTGCTACTGTGGGGGTGCCCTCTCTCACCCTTCCAGTTATACTTTACCCCAGTTAATAATCCAGCCCCCCCCCATCCAGCCTTTGCTCCTTCTTGCCGTGTTTCTCTGACTAACTGCCTTGACCTATGACCTTTGTCTCCCTCATCGCATGCATAGCCCATGCGCCCGCTGCAGCCATCAGCGCAGCCCGCCCAGTGCCCGGCCTTCTCGTACCCCACTCAGCTCCTGCCTGCCCCCCCTAACCAGCAAAACACTGTGGTACCGCACCTCCCCTCCTCCCCTGATCCTCCCTCTGGGTTCAGAAAGGAGCATCCGGTTGCTCAGCTCCTGATGTGTGTGCATCGTGACTGTCGGCTTATTCTGCCGGAGCTCAGCCTGCAGTCACATGCTTAACACGCTTTCAATGTCTCTCCCAATTATAACCACTATGTTAAATAATTAAGCCCAAAGTTTTGGAGCCAAAACCGAACAGTTCCCCATTGAGGAGGGCGTTACCCTGGTAAATGTCAATTTCCAGTGAGCTGCCCCCCCCATCAGTGTCCCCGTGCCCTGCTAGCCTCCTTTCTGACCCCCTTTTGCCCGTTAGCATCCCCTAGTGGCTAATTAAGCATGCAGCACACTGCTGTAAATAATAGATCCTTCACCAGATGTCGAGTCCAGCTCTAAGCCTCAGCCCTTGTGTCCTCAGGACAGCCTGGGTCCCCAGTTCGGCCACTTGAGCCTGGGTCGGCAACTGTCCTCCGAGGGGCCAGACGGTCACGCCGCCATGTACCCAGCCCCGCTGCTGCTCCATGCCCCCCAGGCAGGGGGCTACATGGGGGGTGTTCCCCCACAGCCTGTTGTGCAGCAGCCTCTGCCACCATTGCCGCAGGGATACATGCAACAGCAGCAGCCACCCATGCAGCAGGTATTATTCCCGCTCACGGTTCCCAGATCAGTGCAGGGCCGTGTTCTGTTCTCGTCCACCACCTACAGTTTTAAATTAGACTGACATTATGATGTTCTGACACTCTGCGTGCAGTGCTCAGTGCCGTCACCTGCTGCTTGTCGTGTGAAGCCGTGTGGCTCTGACTCGAGGGTGCCGCTCCCCCTACAGGTGCCAGCATGCTATTGCACTCCAGCCCAATTCTCACACCCAGCCCAGCCGTACCGCACCACCACCCCCGTGCACTACAGCGGGTCGCAGAGCCAGAGCCTGATCCAGCCCAGCCAGCAGTCAGGTAGCTCCGACTGATGCCACTTACCTCCGACTGTCGTCACTTACCTCTGACTGACGCCACCTCACCCAAACAGCACCCTCTGCAGACATGTCCTGCTCACTTTGTTTGTGTTTGTGTGTGTGTATATTTGTGTGTTTTTTTCAATGCCATGGGGGGTAGGTAGCCCCAGCTCCAGATGCTTGCAGATGGCTTTGGCACGCAGAGCGGCTGGATTCGGGGCCGGGGCACTGTCTGAGAGGTACTCCATTCTCACAGTGAACCGGTCTCTTTTTCAGCCGCTCACTCCTCCCCACAGGGCCTCCCGGTTCACCCCCCCCCCCCCCCCCCGCAGGGACTCACTGCAGGGCCTCACAGCAGACCTCCCCACAGGGCTTCCTGGTCCCCCCCACAGGGACTCACTGCAGGGTGTCACAACAGGCCTCCCCGCGGGGTCTCCCGGTCCAGCCCGCAGGGACTCGCTGTAGGGCCTCACCACAGGCCTCCTCACAGAGCCTCCCGGTCCCACTGTAGGGCCTCACAGCAGGCCTCCTCATGGGGCTTCCCTATCCACCCTGCAGGCCTCCCCTGGCTCTCTCTCAGACATCTATATCTATATTTGCGAGTCTCCATTTTGCCCCAGTTTTTTTAAACATTAATTATTATGAGCATATAAATTCCATGAATATTTAACCGGCCACTGCAATAACCATTTATGAAAAACTAGCCGCTCCATTCATTTACTGATTATTAATAAAAATAAGTCAGTACATTTTCCCTGATTTAAGTGCGTAATGATGTCTTGAATCTGAGCATCAGGAGCTGTTGTGAGCGTTTCCGCTCACCGGTCTGGTTTTCCGTTGTTTTCTCTCGCTCGCCGTTTAACACGCTCTCAGTTTAGGGAGCAGGTGGGCTGATTTGTACATTGCAGCTCCAGTCCATTTAAACACTTGTTCTCCACGGTGGTGGAGCGAGGCTGCAGTGTGCAGGACATCCTGCGGATCCCCCGGGGAGGTGCAAAGCACAGCAACACGATTCTGCCGCTGAAGCCCCCGCTGAAGCCGGCAGAGGACGGAGGCCTGCTTTAAATGCATTTGGAACCGCGGCTGATTCGGAGCAGAGCATGTTTGACATGGAGAGCGTGTCCCAAAATAGCGAACAGGGTGCCGTCAGGACCAGCAGTCTCCCTCGTCCCACTTCTCATCTGACTGATTGCCATCGCCATGGCGAAGTAGCTGGAAGAAATTGAAAAATGCCCCCTGCCCCCCCATGCCGGTCTGTGGGATTTCCGCCGTAACCTTGACCCCAATGCATCTGAGATGCTCCCTGCTGATTCCCACCATTCCTATTGGCTAGCAGTAGGCCCGCACAGTCACAGCCTTCCGTGAGGAGGACCACGACGAGCTTATTATATCTCCCGCTCGGCCCCCCCGCGGTCCAGTTGCCGAGGATGCAGGGGGTGCGGTTGCGCATAAGTGTACGCGTTTCAGATATCCTCTCCGGATAGTTCTCTCCCTCTGTCTTTTTTTTTTTGTTGCTCGCTTTGTGCTTCCGGTCCTTCGCTGGCTCACGTCTCCCTCGCGCCCTTCCAGGCTGTCAGACTGTGATGCCAAACCAGCCCCATGGCTACCAGAGTGTGGTGGCCATGCAGCCTCCCCCAGGCCAGAACCTCGCCGGCTGCCAGCCCAGCAATATGGGAAGCCAGATGCAAGGCATGCTACTCCACTATCCGTCTGCGCCATCCTATCAGGTACGTCTGATCTGTAACTGTCTGCACAGAGTTTAATACACGGCGTCCTCACACGCCTGTAGCGTCACTAACGGAGGATCTGACTCGCGTGACCTGGCCCATACCACATGTCAGAAAGCTGGGGGGGTGTAACTGACCCGTTCTGCCCCCGCAGGTGCCTGTGCCCCAGCAGACAGTGGTCCTCCCCGGGCAGTCAGGCCAGGGGATTGTGCCCTCGCCCAGCGTGCAAGTGTACTACAGCGTGCTGCCGGCCGCCCAGCAGAGCTCCATCAGGTGCGTCGTTTTGACGCCCCTCGTCATGCCGTGGTTCATCGCCGACATGTTCAGCTTTTGTTTTTGTCCAAATGAGTATTTGCCTACGCGGCTGCTCTGAAAGTGACATGCACGGCAGTCTCAGCTCCCGCTTACACGCTGCTTTTCACGCAGGCCGTCGAAAGCATAATATTTATGACCATGGTAGAATATTAATCAATGTAGGGCATCCTGCAGGAAATGCGATCAGTAAAAGATGCATGAGGACATGCAGGCAGCCTGCCGCCGGTTTCCTCCCTGGCCGGGCTCTGGCGGCCTGGCATGTCCGGCCTCCCCTGTGCGCCTCACACTGGCTCCATCCGCCGTGTCCCCGCAGCTCCTCGCTGGGCTTCCCGCCCCCCCAGCAGATGGAGCCGACGACGTTCCCGCGGACACCCCCAGCCTGCGGCGGGCAGCAGCAGCACGCCGAGCAGCAGCGCGCAGGTACGAGCCTTATTAACTCAGCATGCGCCGTATCTTCTGCACATACCTGTTCACTCATACATCTGGCGCTTGAGCTCCCTGTGGCTGCTTTTGGGGGGCAACGAAGGATGCATGCAGTCAGTCAGAAATATTCCGTGTTCACGTTACCCGGCGCACTCTGAGATTGAAGATTTAATTTACAGTTTCATTAATAAAATGGGGATGCTGATTAATAGCGAATCCCTAGTTCCCTTCAATGTCCCACTGATATTAAAAGAATCCTCATCAGGGACTTTACATTGAGAACTTCTTCATTTTGTGATAATGACATGATTAACAGCTTGAATGGCTTTTAATACTTGGGGGGGAAAAAAGGGACAGGCAGTCCATCCATCCTCAGATGATATGGACTCAGAGGCCATTTTGAGAAATCAGACATTCTGCTCTGAGAGTCAGTGTGCTCATCGTGTAGACACCAGCCACACCCCATCACGGGTGGGGCATTGCATGGGGAAGGCCTGCCCAGTCCGGGAATGCCCTGCCCTTTCCGGGGACGCCCTGCCCTTTCCGGGGACGCCCTACCCATTCCGGGGACGCCCTGCTCCTTCCGGGGACGCCCTGCTCCTTCCGGGGACGCCCTGCCCTTTCCGGGGACGCCCTGCCCTTTCCGGGGACGCCCTGCCCAGTCTGGGGTTGCTTTCTACTCTTTAATTTGGCCAACAGGTTTAATTAGATGCATTGCAGATTACAGTATTCATCCCAACAGCCGTCCATTCCTGCCCTGTCCTTGTAGTGTCTGCTCGGCATCCAAGCCGCATGAATAATGCACGAGTCACCAGCGCCACTCTGTGCAAATGGGGAATTAATTACTGCTAACACATTGCATTTTAAAAAAGCTGCAGGTAAACGATATGCGGCATTAAACGGCTGCAACTCGTAAACACAGAATGGGGGATGCAACTGTCCCTGAGGACCCCAGTGATGCATCACGATGCCGTTGCGGTTTAATAACCTGTGTTTGTAGGCTGAGCACTGCGTAAATCAAAGGTTTCCTGCTGTTTTTGCCTCGTCGGCGTTAAGCTCGTTAAACATGTGGGTGCCGTTTCCCGACTTGCCAGGTGGCTCCGCCCAACACGCAGCCAGTGTGGTCATGCTGCACCTGGCCCTGCCCCCAAGTCACCAGCCTCAGCCCCACTCGCCCCCTCACTGGAAATGCAACAAGCACCACAGCTTGGACTACCAGAGGGGCCCTAAGCTCACAGAGCTCACGGCTGTGGAGACTTTACAGGTAACAGCGCCACCAAGTGGTGGTGGGGGGGGGCGGAGGGGGTCACACAGCAGACTGTCATTTCCAGTGAAGTGGACCGACAGTATTGCAGCCTGGATCATTTTATCCCGAAAGCCCCCAAGATCTTTGGTAATTGTGAAATACTGCAGTAGAGTAGCTGTCCTGATTGTTCCTGCCCCTCCCTCCAATATCATCTGCTCTGCTGAGTGTCTAAGGTCGCTGTTCCCCAGTAGCAGGGGAAAGTGATGAGAGAGAGTGCTGAATAAATGCTCAGTACCTTCCTCTGTCTTCAGAGCAGTCCCCCGCTGGGCAGCCCCGCCTCCTCTCCCACCCAGTCACCCGGCCCCGCCCACATCAGCAGCATCAAGAGTGTCCGTCCTGGCCTGGTCCCCATACCCATCATGCCCCAGTTTACCCAAGGCTTTGTCCCGGGACAGGGTGAGCATCCTCCTGGCTCATGTACCAATCATTATTACTGTTCCCGGTTGACTGGGAGAACAAAGTCAGCTTTTATCTGGAGACAATAAAGATCTTACTCTTTCCCTTTAAGCGAGATTCAGTTGGAAAATAAAGGGAGATATTTAAAGACTGAATGGTGTATTGTGTATTTTGTTAAAGGTCAACCTGTCAGGTGTTTTATGTCCTGGATTTTGTTAGACATACTCCTTAAATCCAAGTCTATAATCCGTTTTGCCAGAGAAAACACATTTCGATGGGTCCATGTTTGCCACCCCCTCAGGTGATGTGAGGTACCCCCTGCTGGGCCAGCCCCTCCAGTATAATGCCCCCGTGTGCCCCCCTTTACTGGCTGGCCCCCATGTGGTTCTAAACCACCAGGTGAGTCTCCAGTGTAGATGGATATGTTACAGAATCATGTATGTATAGAGGCTGTGGAAGGCCGAGACTTTAAGGCCTGAATTCTGATGTGGGATCAGCGCTCTCAGGTGAGTGCTGGTGGGATTGTGTGACTGTGTGCAGCAAGCGGAGAGAGAGAGAGAGAGGAATGGAAGACCATGAGGAGGAGATTGACATCTCACAAGAGCTTTTTGCGCCCAGCAGGGTCCCACGGGAGTCCGGCAGGGCGGCAGGGGGAAGAAGCCACCCAGGAGGGCAGTGTCTACAGATCTCAGTGTAGGTGAAGCAGGTAATGGGGGGGAGGCTGATATCACATTGACACCCAGGAGGTCCCCGCTCAGGCTGCTCATTTAAATACCAGCACTGAGCATGTAGAATTAGATCCCCCCCCCAGTCAGAGTGCCGAGTCCAGCTCTGCACCATGTGTGGTCATGTAGGTCATACACCTGCAGAAAGAGGGCACCCTGTCACAGAACTGCATGTTGGGTAATATCACTTAGGATCTACCCTAGTGTGTGTGTGTGTGTGTGTGCGCGCGCGTGTGTACTTATTTTTAGAGAATGCAGCAGACTGCAGCTTTCACACCTGCACGGAGAATGTGCTGATCCTTCCACCATATAAGAAAAGGACCTGATCCGGGCTCTCCCCACTGCCTGGCTCATTAGTCTGTCAATCAGGGAAGAGGGTCACGCCTGGGACGGTTTGCTGGTTAGCTCTGGGTAAAACATGACGTCACCTGGCTTTTGAGGGTAATTTGCTAACTGCGTAGATGTACAGGCAGCAGCTAAATAACAGGTATTTGGGGAAGAAGAGGTGAACGAATCTGAATGATCTCAGAAATGTGCCTGGTTGGGGCCTCTTCTGTTTGCACAGCGTGTGTCTCCTCTCTCTGCAGTGAACGGGCGCATCCTGGAGGCGGTGAGTCGTAAAGAGGCAAAGGCGCTACTCAGCAGCCTGTGAGTGGTGGGCGTCACCATCAGGTGGCTTACAAAACAACAGGACAGGGCTTGTGACGGTGGATCGCGCAAAGGCACACCACAGGCTGGCACCGGCCTACCTCGTCCTCAGCCTCTTTCCTTCCAGATAGACCCAGTAGCTCCTTGGCATCATTTACACTAAGGCTCACTCCTTGCAGAGGGACAGCTCCCATCCACCATCATCGCCACAAGCACTTCCTGTTGCAGGCACTCCCCACTTCCTGTCTCTGACTGCATTGCCCTCTTGAGTTGAATAGCTGTTGAGAATGTGTTGTGTTCATAATGTTCTAGCGATTTGGAAGCAAGATAACTTGAATTTTTCAATGAATGAGAGTCCAAAATAATAGCCACTCGTTTTTTTCTAAATTCACTGGAACATATCAAATGGTAGAGTGTACTGTTTCTTTTTTTTAGCTTTAGATTTATATTTGGAAAATCGTCAGACTCAAAACCTGGCTATACAAAACTGCTTTTTCCACATCCATCAGCGTCCTTTATTTTGACACCCCCCCCCCCCCCAAAAAAAAAAAAAAACACTAAATATTGACTGTGTGAATACTTTCCTGCTGCGGCTGGTCTGCTGTGGAGTTCATCCTGACCTATGGACCAGGATCCTTTGTGTGCCTTCTACCAGAACTCTACCAGGCCCTCTGGTAACTTGTAAAATGAAAAACCCCACCCCTTGTACATAATTTATAAATTAGCTAAATAATTAAGTCTGTTCTTTTCACAGTGAATGTCACTCCTGTAATGGACGCAAATGAGAGGGAGAGCCTCTGGTTTAATATTCCTTTTTTAACTTAATTTAAAACCTCAAAGAGAATAAGAGAAGACCCATATAGCCTAGAACACCTTTCAGGATCTGTGACCTGCCATCGTCAAGAGGCCCCTGCTTTCTGAAACAAGGCCAGTTTTACACTGAAACATCGTGCTGTTATATTCGTACGAAGGTCCACTGCTAAGAACTGTTTCTTCGTTTCCTTCAGCAAGGGGATCCTGAAAGGCTGTGCAATGGTTTACTGGTGCAAGTCATTTTTATTTGTTTCAAACCAATAAATGTTTACACCAAACTGTGTCCCTTGTCAAATTTCAAGGGGGGGACTTCATATCAGTGCAGTAATTACCCCATGTATGCTTACTTGTCTTATGTTCTACAGTTATATTATGGACAAATAAATTTATTAGTTTACACCAAGTGAAACCTTGGATGCCCATATATAAGCGTCTTTCCCCTCTGCCTGAATAATTGGAAGAACAGAATAGGTTTCACGGCACTAACGGAGGACTGGGTTGCCAACTTACGAATCTGGCGGGACACTCACTTTCTGAATCTTATGCTCACGCAAGAAATCTTACGGCAAATCTATGTTATTCAATCATAAACCTAAAATTCGCTATATCAAAAGCATTGGGGTAGTTTGCGAACCCTACAGACTATTTACAAGGTAATAAAACTCATATACATGTAAATGCGTGTGCAGACTTGCCTTGACGCCCAAAGTTTGGCAACCCTGTACAGTCCTCCCCTTCCATCCGTGGTTTCAGTTACCCGCAGTCAACCGTGGTGGTGGTGGTGGGGGGGGATACTGTATAAAATATTAAATGGAAATTTCCAGAAATAGTTTTAAATTGCACGCTGTTCTGAGCAGCGCGGTGAAATCTTGCGTCGTCCAACCCGGAACCTTTGTCCAGCACAATGGTCCAGCATTAATCTCCTATTGTGCCTAATTTACATATTACACTTTATCATATGTATATATAGGAAAAAACAATACGTATAAAATTTGATAGCCTACTATCAGCAGTTTTAGGCATCTGCTGGGGATAAGGGAGGACTACCGTATACTTATCGTAATATAAAATTTCAATGATACAAAAATGATAAACTTCGATAAACTGCTTATAAGGAACGTGATAACCAGTCATGGACATAATACGCAAGTACGCATTCACCTTTAAAAACGATACGTTCAGCAATCGATTGCGATTGCTGATATGAAAACAAAATATATAATGCATTTTAATCTTTATATGCCAACTACTTCATTTGCGGTATACATGTTAAAAAAAAAAAAAAAAGTATTTTCTTGTCACGTGACAACTGCAGCCGTGCAAATGCACATAAAATAAGTACGCATTTACACTTACCACAATCGATTACCACGTATCGTTTTTAAAGGTGAATTCGTATTGCGTACCAGTCATGTCCATCCTTGGTGATACCACATACTGATAAAGAACTTGTTAATGCATATCAGCCTATCACGTCAAAGAAACAAACGCAATTCCAACTAATTATATGGTGGTCTTTTAAGAACTGACAGCAAAGTTGATTGAATAAGCAGAGCACATCAAATGATACTGTATTAGTAATACGTGTGAGTGTTGCAAGAGATAAAATGTTTCTCGATATGTGTACTTGACTGTACTTGTGTTCCCATGTACCCGTTTTACATCAACATCTGAAGATCAGTTCCAATACTCAAGAACAGAAGTACGGAGGACTGTAAAAATCCCCAGTTGTCTTTCTTGTCCCGCCCCCAGTATCAAGAATACATCGGTTGCAAACTCACCAAAGGTGACCAATCCCATGATTCATTGCGCCCCAAGCTCGGGAGGCAAGGAAGAAGACCGGTATTGGTATTGGTATTGGGAAACACCCAAGCCCTCCATAAGGAGGCACTTTCACACAGAGGTTCCAGAACCCAGTCCCAGTCTTGACTGGAACTTTTGTAGCTCCTGGCCACTTTCATGTGCCACTTTCACGCCACACAACAGAAACTGGGACTTTGACATTAAATAAGCATAGCATACACAAAAACTTTGTAGGTTAAACTTCACACACAATTTCATACGACACCTACACTGCCATACCAAAACAAGTGAGGATAAGTTGTTTTGATTGTTATTTATTATTTACTGGGGGGATAGATCGCAATCAAAATGGAACAGGTCAGTTTGGGGAGCATGTACTGGTACAGTGTGTTGCCACACCCACCACATGACAAAGCAGCTTGGAAACTACATAATTTTTTTAGAAGGGAGATATTGTGGATAAATAAGGTAAAAAGATGTACTGGTGTGGCGATACTTTGGAAATTTAAAGTCCGTCATCCAACAGACTGGTGCTGTGTATTATAAACTTCTGCTAATTGAAATTAAATATCTGCAAACCCCTTTCACCCACCAAAGTACTGCCATGCAATAAAACAGAATAAAGGTGCTTACATTCACAGACACAGCAATTATGGTTTCCACCTTCAATCACAGGGCAAATCTCTAAATATTTTCAAAACATGTCTCAAACTGGTTTATTGTACAAGATGGGCGGCAACTCAGCTATCAATATCAAAACCATCCCCTGGATGAGCAGCAAGGTAGTTAGGCAAAAAATCCAGCAACAAACTGTAGTGCTGGCATTTCCAAGTGCTAGTCCCTACGACAAAAAAGTTTATTTTTGCATGATCTAAAGGGGAATCCTAAGGGAATTTTAAGCAAAAAGGTAGCCTTGTATTCACAAAATGATTACTTGTGATAATTACCGATAATTGTGTTTGGTTGATGCTCCCGTTTCTTCCTGCAAGAACAGAGCAGACTGAGAGGCGTTCGGTCATAAGCAGGATCGTGCAGATGTCTGAGCGCCTCCTTTCATGTGAGGTACAGAGGAAGCACTGATCAATAACCCTCTGAAGACAGAGGGTGGCAGTACTGCCCCCTACTGGTGAATTTAACTACTGTTGTTGAAACTCCACATATGTCACAACTGCTATCGGCCTGCCTCCTCTTTGGGTCAGTTTCGAGTGCTGTCCGGCTGCTGCTCTTGTCAGCCAGCTGACCGGTTTAGTGTCCCGTGGCTCTCTGGGAGATTGATCAGCAGGAGTCCTGCCAACCGTCTGGACTGCTGGCATGAACACGGTTCGGTAGCACCTGGCAGTCTCTGTGTGGCATGGACCATGGGAGGGCTATACAGGCCCCTGTTGCCTGTCATTCCGGACTGAGGAAGACCTATCTTTGTGACGTGTCACTGAGGCCATCTTTAAACGTTTGCAAACAAATGTGATTGGCATTTGATGAAGCATTAATCATGCACATACACTATATGGACTAAGGTATTGGAAAACACCTCTTAATCATTGAATTCAGCTGTTTTATTCAAACCCATTACCACAGATGTATAAAATCAAGCACCTAGCCATGCAGTCAGGTTTAACAAACATTTATGAAAGAATGGGTCATTCTGAAGAGCTCAGTGAATTCAAGCGTGGTGCTGTCATAGGATGCCACCTTTGCAATAAGTTAGTTTGTGAAATTTCTTCCTCGCTAGATATTCCATGGTCAAATGTAAGTGGTATCATTACAAAATGGAAGCATTTAGGTGCAACAGAAACTCAGCCAGACAGTGGCAGACGATGTAAAGTAACAGAGCGGGGTCACCGAGTGCTGAGGTGCATAGTGAGTAAAAGTCACCAGTACTCTGTTGACTCCATAACTACGGAGTTCCAAACTTCCTCTGGCATTAACCCCAGAACAAAAACTGTGCACTGGGACCTTCATGGAATGGGCTTCCGTGGCCGAGCAGCTGCATGCAAACCTCACATCATCAAGCGCAATGCCAAGTGTCGGATGGGGTGGTGCAAAGCACACGGCCACTGGACTCTGTAGCAGTGGAAACGTGTTCTGTGGAGTGACAAATCACACTTCTCTGTCTGGCAGTCTGATGGACCACTCTAGGTTTGGTGGTTGCCAGTAGAACGTTACCTGCCTGACTACATTGTGCCAACAGTAAAGTTTGGTGGGGGAGGGATAATGGTATGGGGTTGTGTTTCAGGGGTTGGGCTAAGCCCTTTAGTTCCGGTGAAGGGAACTCTTAATGCTTCAGCATACCAAGACATTTTGTGCAGTTCTATGCTTCCAACATTGTGGGAACCGTTTGGGGAAGGCCCTTTTCTGTTCCAGCATGACTGTGCCCCAGTGCACAAAGCAAGGTCCATAAAGACATGGTGAGTTTGGGGAGGAAGAACTTCACTGGCCCACATAGAACCCTGACCTCAATCTCATTTAACATGTTAGGGATGAACTAGAACAGAAATTGTGAGCCAGCTGTTATAGCTGCAAAATGGGGACCAACTCCATATTGATGCCCATGGATTTAGAATGGGATGTCATAAAAGTTCCTGTACTTGTAATGGCCAGGTGTCCCAATACTTTTGGTCATATAGTCTACATAAAGTCTTACGGCAGATGGAGAAGTCATGCCCATCTATAGTGGCAGTGCAGGGTCATGGGGACCGCAGAGCGTCACAGTACATTGTATCACTTGTAGTTCTATGGCTCACACACACATCTGAAGTTTTATCAGCCAAATCTAGTTTGATGCACCAATAAACTGGTAACAGCGAACAGTAGGTAGTGCCTTGGATTTCTTCCTCTCTTCCTTTCATGTCCTTGTCCCAACATGCAATGTGCAACATGGAACACATTCCTGCATATGGTAACAGAGTGACACGAACAACATGGAGGAGCTGGTCTCTAAAAAGAATTCAGCATCAGCAATAAGATTCTTGTGTCGAAGTTACCTTATAGGGCTATTTTTTTTTTTAATTGGGGAATTAGTTTCGTTGTTCTGTTCAGTAGCTTGCAAAATGGTCTTAAAAACCAACATGAAAAAGAATCGTGACAGGACTGCAGATCGTGATCCTGTCTGAAAAAAATTGTGATATGATATTTTTGTCATGTTGCCCACCCCTACTTTTGAACCCCTACAATTTTCATGATTGGACACGGGACACGAGCTCGGGCCTGATCACCCTGTAGCTGGCCACCTTGGGTGAGGGTGTCTAGTGTTGAAAGGCCGAAACACCCTATGACTCAAAGGCACATTACTAATGATGTGTCCCGAAATTTACATCTTCCCCATGTCCCCATGTTTTTTTAAACGTATCAGAATATTCCCATTCCTCTCAACATCAAGGAAAACCTCATGTGTACCATCCACTGCCACAACAGACAGTTTAACATCACGTCCCGTGTTTCATGATTCTATGCTTTTCTCAATATTAACATAGTTCATGAGTTTAGTATCACCCACTTTTAAAAAGTCACTATGTATAATAGGCAGTAGGCACAGTTATTTTTGTCTTTTGCTTCAGAAAATGAAGCATATAACCCCAAAAAAGCTGGCATAAAAGTGTCCAGGTCCTTAGTGGGTGTACTATAATTACACAGTACAGTACTGAGGTGACCCATGGGGATAGTTTTGTTACTCAAGCAGTCTTGGCAGTGTATTTTAGTGAACAATACAATAATTCACCATTACTTTTTGCTGCTCTCAGCACAAACAATATTTCTAGTCAGGGTCATTAACGGACCTCTCTTAACTCCTCTGGGGAGCAGACCTGCATCCTGGTCCTCAGACTATCTGATACATTGGTCTGATTGCTGCATTATCTTCCACATACATGTTTGCTCTTGGCTTCTATGACTTCCAAAATACATTTCCTCCACATTGTCTTGTTTTTCTCATTATTCTCTAAAGACTCGCTAAACGATTCTTTTTAAACAGAGAGGCTGCAGTTAAAACTACACTGCAGGCTGGCCCTACATGCACTCTGAAAAGCCAGTTCTAAATCTCGAGGTTTTCCTACCGAATCTGCTGCCACCCTCTGCTGGCCACATCCTCTCACTGCTTACACTTGTTTTTTTAAACGTATCGGAATATGGCATATATGACCCTTTATTTTGTGAATAAATTGTTTGAAGACACATACTTGTTAAGGCAGTTAACTCATTCCATATGAAAGTGGCGTTTCTCTTCTAAATTCATTTTATGTGTAATTAGGTTTTTCACTGAATATATTACTGCGTAAAAGCTAACCAACCCGAAACCCGGATCAACTGTTGAAAAATCCTTGGATGGATAGATGGAAAGCTAAGTGAGCCACTAGTAATGACTTCAAAGACAGCATGCTCTCCAGTAACGTACGTCCAAATGTACCAAAGTATGATTAAATAACCATGGTTTACTATGATTAAATAACCATGGTTTACTATGGTTCACTGTTTTTCATGGTTTTCATGGTTTTTTTGGTAACTATGAAAACCATGGTTTATGACTGGTTTTATCATGGTTTTTCTACAGTTGAACTATAGTATAATCTTGGTCATAAACCATGGTTTTTGTTTACCATGGTCTTTACCATGGTTTTTATTTACCATGGTCTTTACCATGGTTTTTGTTTTACCATGGTCTTTCCAAACCTTGCTTTTTACAAACCATGGTTTTCT
>JAODLC010000038.1:3594657-3629288 GCA_026781145.1 Hippopotamyrus pictus | reverse complement strand
CTCGATGTGGCGCGGGGGCTGGATAATGTGCAAAGACATGACACATTTATCGTTCACAAGATGTCACCTCCTCTACCGACAGCAGCATGATTACTGGTCAGGTTATTTTTTTCTCCTGGAATAAACTGCTGTTTTCATTAAAATGCTCTCATTCTTACTGAAAGTGGGAGTGCATATGACCGAATGGGGTTTCATTTGGTTTAGGATTTTTAAAAGTATATATATGATGAAAACACTTCTTTGTGCTTGACTGTAGGTTTGAAAAAAATGTGCCGTGAAGGTGTGAGGCAGGTGCTAAAGGCCAGTATTTCGGCAGGAAGTCCAGTCTGAATGATCACATATCTTTAGGGTGGGTGAGAAATTCTTTCTTTTAATATTGGGATTCCTGTATATTAGTAATCTGTCACTGGGTCCTGAAGATGGTTTTCTGCAATCTGAGAATGGGCCAATGTAAATGTGCAGAAAGAGTATTGATATACATGGTATCCAAAAGCAAATAGGAAGTAAAGCTGGAAAGAAACGCGAGAAAATGTCAGGGAAATGGGAGGCACTGACTGGGTTTTTGATTTTAAATGGTACTATTGACCGACCAGCACAATAAATTGAAATGATCTGTTGTAATAATGTAATAGGAAAGTGACGTTTAAGTGCTGCAGTGAAGTTTCATGACGCATTGTGAATGGTGTGCGATAATTATCACCCGTTATCTGCAAAGAGTAAAGCTGAATTGATCACAGTGGAATTTTCCCTCTTTTATTCTTGATCGGCTAGTGATGGAGTCGGGGTTAGGGTTAGGGTTCACTCAGGGGCAAGGTGAGCTTCTAAAACTGATGTGAGGAATAATCTAGAGGAACAGTCACATAGGAGTTTATCACAACCCCCTCTCCCCTCCCCCCCCTTTGTACCTGCACACCTCTGGGAGTGGCCAGTGCTGGGAGTAAAGGGGAGGGGCCAAGGAGCTGAGAGGGAACTGATACCGAGCCCATGGCCTTAAGCCACTGCACTGGGTGTGTGAGCCGGAGGTGCGTCTGAAGGCGCTGCAGCCATCGGCCCTCCGCCAGGCACAGAAGATCATCTTGGGGAGCCCAGGTGCGCGTTCCTGTCTGGCTGGGGAGGCCAGGTGCGCGTTCCTGTCTGGCTGGGGAGGCCAGGTGCGCGTTCCTGTCTGGCTGGGGAACCCAGGTGCGCGTTCCTGTCTGGCTGGGGAGGCCGGTGGGGTCTTTCAGTCCCAGGCTTGTGTTCAAGGAATTACTTTTTCATCGCTGCTGGCTGGGGAAAGATGAATTTCCTCAAGCTGAAGGAGCTATCCAATTCGGACCTTTACCGGCGCAGGCAGGAGCGACCGGACAGCTACGGGGGCCTCCTTGCTCAGGACCCGTTCAGGTGAGCATAGGAGGCTTCTGTTAACCAACTTATGTGGTACTGGTAAACGGTATGTGGTTCACTTGGCAAAAACCTGCTTCGGATGAACCAGTTTGATAGCATTTACAGGTTGGTAGGTTTTCCCTGTCTCACGTTTCGAACCAAAAACATAACCCTGAGTGTCTCACAACAGTATCATGGGAAAATGCAAAAGTGCCTTGCTTTAATCTCCGAAGTTGTTCAAGGTGGTCTTGTGGTCTCGCCAGCCGTGTGCTGAATCCCTTAGAGACCATTCGAAGTGAGGTGATGTGAAGAAGCCCCAGTCAGTCTCTGCATGAGGTTCTGAAGGGCTGCCAGGAAACTGTGTCTGATCTCATGCCTCAGTGATTGATGCTCTGTGGATTAGATGGCTAACAATCCAAAGCATGCAGGCGGAGCCACCAAAGGACTTACCTTAGAGATGGGAAGCAAGCTCTAAGGTAGCACGGTTCCAAGGCAGTCTACATCATGTAACCTCAATTTCATTGCATTAAAAACTATAATGCCTCAAAAGATGTAATAAAAACTATTTTTAACAGGAAATATCCACAAGATCTATCTATTTATACATGGGTATAACACTTCAGCTCCTTTTGTGAGTCTAGATGGTAAATATAACATGTTAAATTCCTTATTAATAAGATAAGAATTATGTATATACATCTTAATCCAAACATTACAGGAGAAGGAACGCTTTTAATATCTTTTAAAATATCTCATGTTAAAGATAGGACTTCGTGTGTACCTTTTGCAATTTTTTAAGTTTTTGGTTTTTCCTGTTTTTTTTTCCTCCTCATCCTGACATGTCAGTGAACATTTGTCTTAAAAAATGGCCCCGTCCCAACATGAAAATCGGTAAGATCAATATTTACACCTCATATATCTAATGATGAGATTCATTTATCTTTATTCCGCTTCCAGTTTCTAAATGGATCTCTTTATTAGGTTAAGAGAAGCTGTTTATTTTGGAAAGCTAGTATTTTTAAATAAAAGTTCCCCGTCTGTTTTATGGTTATTTCATTAATTGGGCTTATCCACACTCGGGTTGCATTCAAACACTGTAAACAGTGATGCAGTTCTGGTCATCTTACAGAGAACCCTTTAACTTTTGCGTATGAGGCAGTCCACGTGCGTCCTCATAGAGCACTCCCCTTTAAGGTGCGCTGAAACGTTTGGCCGCGGTAACGCCTTGCAGCGGCTGCACAGACTGCAGTGGTGATCTGCAGCTGAAAGGTCTGCTGAGGAATAGGTAACTCAGAGGCACTCGGTGTCAATCGACAGTGCCTGGGAAAGCAAACAACAGCTCAGACCATGGTTTCAGTGCCTGGCCAACTGTGATCTTTGTACCTGTGTAACAGGAGACTTCGGGAGCATTAGGGCAGTCATCGCGAGCATGAGATTACCCAGTAAGCGTGGCCTTTGCCTTCTCCCTCTGGTATGCAGTGGAGCATGCATTCATTGGTTGTTTACGTAACGAGGTGGAACAATGAGGTGGTTTAAGCATCCCTTTCATGTTGCTCAGACTGTCTTTATTACCTGGTCCTCAGTTTATTATTGGCAAACATTGACGATGGACCTAGAGGTGAGTCTGATGTACTCACTAGAACTGACCCCTGTGAAGTGGAATGGGGTTTTACGCCATCTTGGATTTTTTCACGTAAACTTTAATCCAGTATGATGGCAATAAAATGCATGTCGGGGAGATTCGCGCAGGTGAGTCTGCAGGTAATTAAGCTGATCGACCTGCTGTTTCTTACTGTGTAGGGTACACTTTTTTCAGCAGAGCAGCGTATCAGAGCTCTGTGATTTGCATGTTTGTACTTATTTTAATGATTCTTTTAAATTTACTCTATAAATGTCTGTTTTCCTTCTGGGCATCTGGCTGAGTAAAATAATAGGAACATACTTGTAAGTTGAACGCATAATATTTCTTCTTGGATAAATCAAGTACATATTGTGTCCTTGTCTGCACTTAATTTCACACTATATGTCTTTATCTGTCACCTTGCTGACTTATAATTTATGCATAACTGTAATGCAAACGCAGTTATCGAACCCCTCATTGGAGTTGGTGTTTATTTCCCTGTTTCCTGGGGGTACTGCTCTGGCCATGGTCACGTGATGCACAGGAGGAAGCCCCCCCATTGACACCGGCCCCAGTTCCTAAAGGTGTAGTGTGTCCGACATGGCCTCCGTACAGCAGCCATATTTAGGATGACTAATCCCCTTGGTACCCCACCCACCTTCCGGTCATTACAACCCCATTGATTAATTATAGGTACCTGAGAGGCACCAGGCAGTCCTGTGCGCATCCTGGATCAGTGTCAGCTGTGCTGCTTGCAGACGTGTCAGCTGATACCCCAGAGCGGCTGCTCCTGCTTACAGCCAGGCTATTTACAAGCAGCTCATTAATCACCACAACACGCTAACTCAGATGGGGACCATAAATATTAGGGTATAATTTAATACATGTAGTAAAATGATGCAGCGATGACTTCTGTGCACACTTTTGAGACGCCACTTACAAAGGACAGCTATTTGCTTTATAAAGCATTATTGCTGATATGCTAATAAACCAAGGTCTTGCTTCATCCAGTCAAACTGTCCGAACTGTGGAAATGGAGCTGGATGAATCTGTCAAGCTTAATAGATAAGTGTAGATATTAAGCAGAACATCATTAATGGGTGAGATTGCAGCTCCTGACACAAAACACATGGGGCTGCCCCCGAATGCCTCTATGCAGCGCCTTTCACCCGGGCAGGCCTGGGGGGGGGGGGCTTACAGAAGCAGCCTGTGTGAGGCCCCACCTGTTGCTGTGGAATGTGAGATATGCAGCCGGGAATGTGCTTCCCGCTGGTGACGATGATGCAGACCACCAAAGCCCTGCTGAAGGTCTTCCCTTAGCCTTAGACCGCACTGTGTGTGACTGCAGCTGCTGACTTTGCCCGTACGAGTGTTCATTTGCATTTACATGTTTATATTTCATTATTTAGAAAATGTATTTTTTTGTCCAGATGTACCAGTGAGGAGAGCCTGAGGTCATGGAGCTGGGTCAGCCCGTGTCCCTCCAGTAGTTGGGGTTGAGGGCCAACAGTAATATCTCTCTCTGTAGGCCATGGGACTTGAACCAGTGACCTTCTGGACCTGTGTCTTTTAATCCACTGAGCTACTCACCTCCTCTCACCTTTGTACGTCCTGTTTGTCTAAAAAAGTGGGTTTGAAGTGATCAGACCACAAATGCAGTGTAAATATCTGAGTGATATATATAGAATCATCAACTTAGCCATATGGGAATCCACTGAAATAATTTTCTTTAATCCTGTAAAACCCTGGTCCTTGGATTCTTACCAGCTTGGGAGCTCTCTGGAATTTGTCTGTGGTTCTGTAAATGGAGTATGTGATCCAGACCTCGATTAGGGATGAAGGAGGCGTACTTAATCTGCTAGAGCTGCCCATCATGACTGTCTTGTATGGGAATGTAGGGCAGGGAGAAACTGGCCCGTACCCTATAAACACAGCCACAAACACAGACACACACACAGACACACAGACACACACACACACACACACACACACACAGACACACACACACACACAGACACACACACACACAGACACACACACAGCCACAGACACACACACAGACACACACACACACACACAGACACACACACACACAGACACACACAGACACACACACACACTCACACAGACACACACACAGACACGAGGCAGCTCCCAAAGCCAAGTGCCTAGTTTGGAGATGTAACACCACAGGCTGTCTATTTGTGGGAAGATGAGAGCATGCAGAAGGCTGTACCAATGCATAAATGTCTCTCCTGTTTAAAAGTCCCATGGTAGGAGCTGCACTAACCGCAGCCGCAGTGGAGATGGATAACCGTGGCCTGTAGCATATTGACGCTCCACCTATTGTACAAGAAAAGGGAAAGTTAAAAAAATGGACAATCATAAACATGAATTGATGAAATACATCATTTCCAACTGGAGCATTGTCAGACAGGAAAAACATTTGAGTCGAGGCTTGAAGATTTTTTTTTACCTAAAATGTGAATGTCATGACAGCTGAAATCTTGTACAGTGTTGCTAACTGGCTAATAATTGCGGCAAAGATACTGCCAATGATGCAGCACTGGATTGGACCGTTCACTGGATTGGACCGTTCACTGGATTGGACCGTTCACTGGATTGGACCGTTCACTGGATTGGACCGTTCATTTCTGCCTGTGAGCTTCCTGAGAATGAGCAGTAGGGTGATATAGCAGTAGGGTGATATTTACAGCCATGCACATCTTCTGACTGACATTAATGAAACTGAACATTTCAGTTGTGTTGGACTCCCCCAGATCTGGACCGGTATGTCTTCTCAGGATTCTTGGTGTAATGCATTTTTGGAAGGAACAGATATATGACAACAGCAGGAAGAATTAAAACATTTAGACCGTATAGGCTTCATTAATCCTGTGGCAGAGTTTAATATGTTGTATTTTAAAAGCAAGGTCTCCTTGTAATGCTACCCCCCTCCCCCCCATGTGTAGCAGAGGAGGACACTGATAACCTTGAGCTCTCAGCTCTGCTGCAGACTCTTATTTTGAAGGAGTCACCCGGCCCATTCCTTACTGCGACAGGCAGTCTGATTTAACGGGGCACAGAGTGCTCTGCCCCTGGATCAGCAGGGTCCCTCTCAGCCCATCTCCCGCCTGGCTCCCAACACAGGCCAGTGGACGATCAGGAATGATTTCCCAAGGGATCCCCCAGAACGGGGAGCACCAGGCGGAGGAGAGCAGGGAACACCAAGTGAATGGGGGGCAGGATGAAGTTCCCGTCTCCAACTTGCAGAGGAGGCGCAGTGACATCAAAGTCTACAAGGAGTTCTGCGACTTTTATGCGCGCTTGTAAGTCCCCGCCATGTCAGCCGCACGAGGGGCAGGAGTAGGGGCTCATGATCTCTCAGGGGTCTTCACCAAACAAAGACTACGAGCTTGAATCTGTCAGCAATGTGTTCACAACTATAATAAATCTCATTCTGGGTCCGATAACGAAAGTGCTTGAAGTTTTCAATGAATTCCGGAAAGCTGAGAGTTGGGGGATGGTACTGAGATTCTTGATAAATCAGAACGAGGGTAACAGTAGCGCTGCGAGAGAGTCCTGCTGGTGTTACCAGTGAGCAGGCTGCCTCACTTAAATGAAGTGTTTAAAGTGAATGTAGAGTAATCTGGTTCATAAAAGTATTGGTTGATAAGGTAATATGTGGATCTCTTAAGATCGACTGATGTAAAGTTTCACAGTGTATTAATTTATAATTTATATACAGTGGCCTTTGCAAGGTGTATAAATGTGCCTTTGTGGCTCAGGAAAGTGTAGTAACAAAGACGGCTGCAAAGGAATGAAAGAAAACAATAGAATTAATCTGGTAAAAGGTGGGTGATAATGAAGCTGATTATTGGAAAACTGTGTAGGATGGAGTTCCAGGAAAGGAGTGTCCTTACACTGAACAGGGAGAGGCGACCGGCAGGGAGGCCTGTCGTCAACAGCAGAGGGGACACCTCACTGTGAAATGAAAGTCGTTTCTGTTACTTAACACACAAATATGCTAATGCTCATTATCTCCTAAGACACTTCCTTACCTAGAAACAATTTAGTTTTCAGATATTTCTAAATATACCAGAGGCTTCACAGGAGACCCCTCCCCAAAGACAGCTGATGTATATTGATTCTCCAGCTCTGAGTTGAATATAGAGGAGCACCTACTGCTCTGTGATGGCTGAAATTCCTCTGGAATGAGACACAGGGAGATGCTTGCTGGCTGCAGTGGAAAAACCGTGCAGTGTGTGATCATTTCATCCACTCTGCGGAACAGGCTGTCGGGGCAAATCCTTTTATAGTCATAATCAGCAAAGCTGAGCTGTGGATTCACAGAAGCAAGTCCTCAACAGTATAAGATGAACTATATGCTTACATTAAAGGTTTTTCGTTCCATAATCTTTTGACATGTCATGGTTTTCTCCATTTTCACTGCATGCTGTCAGGGCTCTTGTGGTCTTGGAGGATTGTCTTCTGCATCTTGCAAAATCTTGTTGCGATGTTTCATGCTCCTTGAATTGCTGAGTTGATTTTCAGCGTTTAGCCATTGTTGCCGTGTAGGGGTGGCCATTAGCAGAGACCTCTCAGATTGATATTATATCAATATATGTTTGCTGATTTGATATGTATCTCAATTTGATATGTATCTCAATAGTTTTTGCAGAAGAACAGTTCAGGTCTACATTTAAAGTACAGACAGGAGCTATAATGGTATTATGGTAATGTATTCTTCATATGCTGCTGCATTTGGAATACACAGTGAAAGTAATGAATACATTCCTTATCATGGACGAAACCTAAATTCTCTAATTCAATTAGCCGATCAACGTGGAAAATGTGCTAATTGTGGCTGTGTGTTGGTTATGACTAGTGCAGGAGAGCTCACACTCTTCCATGTCACTTAAATCGGTGATTTGTGAATACTTTGGTTTCCTCGTAAATTGCACCAACAGTGGAGACAGAGCAGTTGATAAGACCAAGACTGTCGGCTCTGCTATACTGAACTCACAAATATTACTGGAAACACGTCTGACATGCTAACTCATTTCAGGGGACATCATCGGAGTGTGTGTGTGTGTGTGTGTGACTGGAGCAAGGCAGAAACAGCCTCTGCAAGTTTAGTCTCTGAACTGTTCTTCTGCAAAACTATTTAAAAACAGATACATATCAAATCAGCAATTAAGACGTTTAGCTAGGAAATTCAGACTGGGCTAAAAAATAACATTTTATAAACTGTTGTGTTTGCAATTTAAATAAATACATAATAAAGTTTGCCCGAACTTTGGATTTAATTTGAGACTGTGCCGGAAAAGATTCTGCACACGCTTGTTCATTGATCACAGTGCCATTGCAGGCCCATGTAAGTCCCTTAACAAAATCAGGCCATGTGCAACTGAGCAAACACATTGCTAGTCATATTTCTTATTTCTATGACATAATATGGCAGGTCCCTACTGTATAACATTTGTGTTGCAACTAGATTGTAGTCATGTAACACGGCCCATTTCCCAAGACTGAGTATCCTTTCAGCTTCCATGTTCCTGTTGTTGCTGTTCTAAAAGCACAGCTTTGCTGCTTGGTAGGGCCATAAATGGTCTCCCTGTGTATGTGTTATCCAAGAGACACCCCAGGAATTTTGACCTTTGAAACGAAGCAGTAGAACATCCCGTCTCATTCTCCTTTACTTTCTTGAAGCCAGCAGAATGAGTTTAGATTTATTAGTAAATGCATGTCTGTGCATATTTACACAGTAGTAATTTACGTTTTCAGCAGCTGATCTATTTTTTTCATGGTCATAGTATCAATATCTGCCATATCACCTTCTGTCAATCAGTTTTTAAAAGAAAGTATACAACAATCTATGCAATTAATTCTCCAATTTACCAGGAGTCCTTGGACAAAAGTTGATGGCATGTCTCATAGTAGTGAAGTGGCAGATTCACTTCAGACCAAAAAGCTATAAAACTAGACACGAAAAATACAACTAATTTTATTGAAGAGCTAATTTTGCAAGCTGCATATTTGCCTATTACAATAAACTTTTAAATTATGTAAAATTCCCACATGGAATACTGTGCTTACTCCACCTTTGCTATTAGTATCGCGCAAGCATTGCATGATCATGGTACAGCTCCAGAGAATGTGAACCTGTTAAAACACGTGTTCTTCTGGTAAATTCTTTTCATAGCACTAAGAAATGAAGCAGTAAGGGTGAAGGTGGCGTCTTCTTTCTCTGGTTTGCAGCAACATGGCAAATGCCCTGGCAAATGCCATCTGTGAGCGCTGCAAATACGGCTTCGCCCCGGCAGAGAAGATCGTCAACAGCAACGGGCAGCTGTACCACCAGCAGTGCTTCGTGTGTGCACAGTGCTTCCAGCAGTTTCCCGATGGCCTTTTCTACGAGGTACACCTCCCTCCGTCCTGAGCTCAGATTCTGCAGCACACATTTTGTTCCCTGTGGAATTTTTTCTCGATAAGCTCGCATGGTACTTAGTATCCGAATTGTGTTAATCAATCGTTTATTACCAACGTTGTTAGTAATGTTACAGTTTCATTTTGAAACACTTTGGTCTCATTCACAACCATCTTGGCAAATGTTTTGAAAACTTTTCAGTGATTTTACATCTTAATTTTGTAAAACTCAGGAATGATTACTGCACAAAGAGTTCAGCTTGAGTATTTTTTATCAGAAGTCACTTTAAATGCAGTATTAGCTTTGTCTTTGTTCAAACACGAGTCACGTGAACAGTACGCTGAAGGTTAATTTTGGAGATAAGGAACTTGGTGTACATAGTTGACTACCTGATGCAGGTTTTAGTCATGGCTACTGAGATACGTTGATGTGTTTATTTCGGATTAAAGATGCAGGAGTTCACTTTAGGATTTAGCTGCTGTGTTGATTTATGTCTGTGGGAGTGAAGAGGTTATCCTGAGTTGGCCAGGAGTTAACAGGTGGCCTGTGAGACACAGTATCAAAAGGAGTTTTTACTAAGGAATAGTGCTTCACAGGACGTAAAGCCTATGCATGCTCCTCCAGGGCAAACACAGATCAGTGCTGCCCCCTAGAGGTGATAAAAATGTTGGAACGAGAAGTACATCCTGATAGATCTAGGAAATATGGATGAAGGATATAACATAGAAATACTATGGACTATTTTTATTCATTCAATAAACTGTAGAAATTTAGTCTAGATTCCACCAACATGATTTGACTGATAATCACGCTTCGACTCACTCTCTTGCTGTGTTTCTGATTTGTGACACAAATGTGTTTCCTATGTATTGCTGCGTGCCATAGTGTATCATAGCCTGCTTTTGGTTCCTCTTCTATTACGTTTTAATATACAGCTTGATGTAATATGTGTAGGTTTAGTGATGTATCTGTAAAGCAGTGTGTTCCACTGTGATGACGTCTCTCCTTCACGGTTTCTGTGATTGCAGTTTGAAGGCAGGAAGTACTGTGAGCATGACTTCCAGATGCTGTTCGCGCCCTGCTGTCACCAGTGTGGTCAGTACTGGAGCGCTTATACTGTGCGGCCCACCCTGACCTGTGCTTTTGGATGCCTTCACAGTATCTGTTAAAGTTATGAGGTTTTATGCATGACTTTGCTTTTGCCCCGGTCTGCCCTAGGTGACGTGCAAGTCCATCACAGGACACATGCTCACACGCAAAAAAAGAACATTTATTGCATTAATTACTTACTGGGCATTATATTTAGGTATTTATATTATGAGTGGGAACCCAAAACATCATCAGTATCTTATACATAATTTTTACCTTACAGCCATTTCATGAACGCTATCGCTACGTGCATGCTTATGCATCACAGAAGGACACATCTGAGTCCCTGATATTGGTTAAGTGTGCTGTGTGCTTGTGTTGCCCTGTCTGTCCTGCTGCATCATCTATCACCTTTGATACATTCCCCTTTTCATCCTCTAGGGGAGTTTATCATTGGCCGTGTCATTAAGGCCATGAACAACAGCTGGCACCCCAACTGCTTCTGCTGCGACATCTGCCAGACGGTGCTGGCCGACGTAGGTTTCGTTAAGAACGCCGGCAGGTAAGCCCGCTCCGTTAGCATAATGCGCATAATCTTGCTTTTCTCACATTGACTTTCAAACTCGTCAGTGACGTCACTTGAGCATTTTTAACGATGGGCCCAAGTGTCATTCGCGAATTTTCACATTGACGGGGCTCTTTCACCCCTAATCCTCGTCAATGAGAATGAGGTGACCGTAAAACTGCTTACTGCACAGTATTATTAATGGCTGTCCTTACTGGCTGCGGTCATGGTAGTCAGTCCCTTACTTGCTGCGACTCGTTCCCACAGGCACCTGTGCCGCCCATGTCACAACCGGGAGAAGGCGCGAGGCCTGGGCAAGTACATCTGTCAGAAATGCCACGCCATTATCGAGGATCAGCCACTCATCTTCAAGAACGACCCGTACCACCCCGACCACTTTAACTGCACCAACTGCGGGTGGGTTCCTTGCCGGCCCTCATCCTGGCATTTATTTGGGGGCGTAACCCGAGCACGCTCATACATCACCGCTCTCCTGGATCAGGACACAATCGGGCGCTGCAAATACTGCGTGAACCAGAAGCCTCCCTGTGACCCAGGCATGAGCTGTCAATAAGACTAGATGTTTAGGCAGGAAATCACTCCTCATTTGCCCAACAGCTATGCACTTAACCAAGACATCTGCTGCTTACTCACTGTGCAAAAGTTGCCCAAACAGAAAACCGCTTGATCCACATCTGGCATAGAACTTAGACAACCGTGTCTTGATCACTTGCAAATTTTCCATTACCTGATTGAATCTTTTAATTGCTCACCTGTTGGATCCTAAGGATAGCTCAGGAAAGTGATTCAGTGCAAAAGAAAATATACTGCCATCTAGTGTCAAAAATGTGTAATGCCCTCATTGGTTTAGTAATGTCCTATAAGCCATTTCTAAAATACCTTATTTCAGGGCTCTTCAAATCTGGACCGCGATTCCAAATCCAGGCCTTGTTTTCAGTTCTCCCAGGTAGTTAGTTTAATAAGTACTGATTCTGATTGGTCAGAGGCTTCACACCTGGCTCACAGGTAAAGGAAGGCTGGAAAACCAGCAGTGCTCGGACCTCGAGGACCGTGATTTGAATAATAGGGCCTTATCCAGTTTATGGATGCAGGATTAACCACCTATGACTCATTTCTCGTCTCTTTGCAGTAAGGAGCTGACTGCCGATGCCCGGGAACTGAAGGGAGAATTGTACTGCCTGCCCTGTCATGACAAAATGGGGGTGCCCATCTGCGGAGCCTGCCGCAGGCCCATCGAGGAGCGGGTGGTGAATGCCATGGGCAAGCAGTGGCATGTTGAGGTCTGTATGCTGCTGCCTTACATCCCTGTCAAGTCCTGTAATGACATCGATTGGATGCCTATAAGGACTTGAGTCCAGACATAAGAATACTTTTGGGCATTTAATGGTTGTGATGTTTTTCCAGTTGTTCCTTAGTTATTTGGATGTGAAAATAATAAGTAAGGGATAAATCACGACGAGGTGCATGTATATACGGGAAAAAAAATCAATGACCCCCGCATTACACCAAGTTGGAGTTGATTATTTTCATATAACCACACATCTCCTTCTGGTTTATCCCGCTTATACCGCAGCTAACAAACAAAAAAGACTAATAGAATAAGTAACTTGCGATTAATTTTTCCGGAACACTTGATTTCGATTAACATTTAACAATGTTCCAGTGTGCTCTTAAAAATATAATAAAAATATAAGCAGAGAAAGTCTGGTCCGGCTGCTGGAAGCAACAAACCCGGTAAGTTACAAAACTTGCATTTTGAACATGAAGGAAAATGATGGTGATACGATTGACTGCTTATTTATGAGTAAAAAGGCACACAGGTATTTATATTAACATGTTTAATGAAACATTAAGAAGCATTAATATAGGATTGTTATTAGGCTGACGGAACTCCCTGTGTGGCTAGACGAAAATAATCAAGCCAATAAGAAAACAGCATTTACCAAAGCGGTGGTATAAAATTCATGTATCTTATAGTATGTATTTTATTTACCGTGCAGTTCAAAAATATAATAAACAATAAAGAAAAGCAACAGTGCAGTAATAATCTCAGCACTTCGTATTCCTTTCTAAATTTCCTATACTGCCATATTTGATAACTATAATAGCAAGTGTACCCCCCATGTCTCCGCTACTCTGTGTCAATGATTCTGACAAATCACTGAATTGACTCACTGGTGCCGTGTGTTTGCAGCATTTCGTGTGTGCGAAGTGCGAGAAACCATTCCTCGGACATCGTCACTATGAAAGAAAAGGACTGGCTTACTGTGAGACACACTACAATCAGGTAGGGTTAATCTTGGGGGGCAGCATTTTTTTTTTCATTAAGTAATCAGAAGAAAACCAGTTTTAGCAAATGACTTGCTGTACAGAGTTTTGACCACTGATATAGTATTACTGAGCACAATGATCTTATGGAACAACACTGTAATCAGCATGCAAAAAACTTTTAAAAAGTGGTATAACTTTTAGGAACTTTTATAATGCAATTCTGTAAGCCTCTGATAAAGAAACAAAATTATGATGTGTCAATTTTCTGTTTTGGCACCATGCCGTATTTGCTACCAGGCCTGCATTTACAGCAGAGCTCTATACCACACTATGCTGAGCTTTTAGCTCCTTGTGCCTCATTTGAGCAACCTGTACTGGTGAAACGGGCATTGGCACTGTTGGCAGAGAGTTTCAAACTGCGATCCGTGACCCTGTCATTATATCAGTGGCAGAGTGTCAGTCATACACGTATTGTAAATGTGATCACACATTACAGGCTCCCTAGTTTAGGAAGGGTTGAAAATCCCTGCTCAGATGTGTGCTATACTGCCCTCTATTGGTGATATAGTATTTAGCTGCTTTCAGTTCTGATTAGCTTTGAGTCAATAGCATGTAGCAACCTAATAAAGCAAACAATTTCTTTCCCATGTCTTGCAGCTCTTTGGTGATGTCTGCTATCACTGCAATCGTGTGATTGAGGGAGACGGTGAGTTTGCAAAATTAATCCTATTGTACAATTAAACAATGCATTCTTACACTATACAGTATACTGAATGTGAGAGGCTATGAGTTTTAGGATGAGGCAGGATTTAGCAGGTTTGTAAGCCAATACACCTAACACAGTGTTTTCAGTTTTTTTCCAGTAATATTATAACAGAAAAATGCTGCTTCAGCAGTTGAGATGACCAACAACAGAACCTTAATTGGTTGTCTGGGTTCTACAATTTGCTCCTTCTCTCTGGGTCTGTCCCTGACTCATGTCCGACTTACATATCATATACATAAGGGCCGAAGGGCACTAGGGTCATGAATCAACCCAAACCAAGACTGTTACTTGGCCCAGCCTCCCATCGTGCCTAGCAAGTTCCCATCCTACAGAATCCTTAACACATGAATGTCTAAATACAATGTCATGGGTCTCAAAGTTATGCATTTGAATTTAACCAGGCCAGTCACTGTAACAATGGCAATGTCTGTCAATGAGATTAAAGCTGTGATTTTGTCCCCCAGTGGTTTCTGCACTCAACAAGGCCTGGTGTATTAACTGCTTTTCCTGCTCCACATGCAACACCAAACTCACGCTCAAGTAAGTAATGAGGGACATAGTTTATGTTTAAGGGGATATTGGTATCTCTTCATCATGGAATTCAAAAAATCTCAAAAACAACCCAAGAGACAGACAAGTTATACATCCCTCATGTGGGTTCACATTTGGAATAGTTGTGTTTCTTCCAGCTGTGTCACATACTGCGACATTTCACATTTTGTTTTTGCATTTTTTCCCCCCATTGGTTTAAGGGGATTAAAACCAGCCTACAATAAGTACCAGTGTTCATTTTATAAATGTGAAGGAATGTTATATTTGAATTTACAAGGTGTTCTTCCTCGTCATAGACTACATTACTGTAACAATGTAATATCAGAGAAACCTATTATAGATGCACAGAAATGCTGTATAGTGGCATGGTGATGAGTCATGCTATCTTCTGTATGATCTATCTATTGGTAACCGGTTACGGCACAGCATAGGGTTGGTGAGAATAAAGGGTGATGATCCATTGGGGGCTCTGAGTCACATGGGGGTTTATTAAAGAAACTAAAACAGACACACACAGGACCACAAGGGGTCAGAACTAAATGGGCAAAATAACAGGGAACCATAAATCAGCATAGTGGGGAAATCAGGCGACAAAGCGATCAGGAACTAGAAAAAACAAGCAGAGAGACAACACACAGTAACATGCACGCACACAATGACTGACTATGGACCAGAGTGGACACAGCCACTTAGATATGCATAGGGAATCAGGGTAAACAAGGGACAGGTGTAACTCAATAATCAATTAACCAATCAGGGGAGACAGTAATGACAAACAGATGGAACTACTAAACCAAGATGAACACAGAACTAAAAGGCTTAGACATATTCTGGAACTGGGAATACAAAGCAAAGCTAATCAATTACAAAATCAAAATGTACGAAACAAAACCAGAACAGAACAAAAGGAGGATGGACCAAGCGTGGAAATAAGACACAAAATAAACAGTGAGGAATGGAAAACTAACAAATACAAATAACTGGTGAGGTTGGTCACTGGTCAGCTTCAAGCCCATAATTTTGGAGAATCAGTGTCAGAGCCACACACTCAACCCAGGAAGCTAAGTGACGATCCAGGGAGCAGGCAAAACACACAAGGATTGGAGGAAGCAATAGGGAGGCAGGCAGAAAGGCCAGTGACACCTGTTGGTCAAATGGGGAGGAGACATGACAGGCAGAGGCAGACGGGTGCTGACCCTGACGGTAACCATGGATATTGACTAGATGGAGATGTTTCTCCTGGCAGTTCAAGACTGTATGTAATAATCAGCAGGGATGAGGAAAACATTTTTGTCTCGTCTTCTTTTCACCAATAGCACATCTGTCAGTTCTGAGCAGCCGCTGGGTTCTGTTTTGCCTATTTCCTAGCTGTTCTATCCACCTCGAAGTCTGTCCTTTACATTTTCTCTCATACTTCCCTCTCCCCCAACACATCCCACTCTGCCCACACCCCATGCCTGTGCTAGGGACAAATTTGTGGAGGTGGACCTCAAGCCGGTGTGTAAGCACTGCTATGAGCGATTGCCCGAGGAGCTCAAGTTCCGTCTCGCTAAGCGGGAACGTGACACCAAAGACAAGAAGAAGAAAGCTGGCATCTGTCTGTAAACTCTTCTGTCCCCCGTCCTCAGCTTCTCATGTCACATCTTTGGTTAGTGTCCTTCTCTCTGCCTTGCTTTCCGTTTCCTTTCCATTTTCCTCTTGGTGTGTAAACTTCTATTGATGAATGTATTCATTCATTATTTCCCTCTTACAATTCTGGTCAACCCATTAGCCGACATGGGTGGCTACCTAAAGTACCACTTTTCTGAGTGGGGTGTCGACTTAGCAAGCCACCTCAACAGTTCAAGACAAAGTGAGATAGCCCCTAATTCCTCTGATTCTGAGACTCTGGGGGTCCTTTTCAAACACTGTAATGTCTGCAGTCCATCGGTGGTGCATTTGGTGCATAATTAGCATGCAAAACATACCCTGTAAACCCTCTGCATGTTGTCACACTGCAACCATTTGTGTCCAGGAACAAGTTTGTGGAGTTTGACATGAAGCCAGTGTGCAAGAAGTGCTATGAGAAGTTTCCCCTGGAGCTGAAGAAGCGGCTGAAGAAACTTGCAGAAATACTGGGTCAAAAGTAAACTGCTACATTCAAAGCGGGCTTCATTGACTAGCTTGGCTGCATGCTCCAGTGATGATGAGCACAGTGCAATGTCAATCAACTTTAACAAAAGGAGCACATTTTTTAAGATACTTTTTAAGATACCTTTGCTGTGGAACAAATAACAATGGCGTTCTTTTCTTCAGTGCATTGTATCTTATAGTACTTTTCATTTGAACATATGCGTTTATCTGATCTGGATACAGTGATGCAGTGGATGTAGTAGGTTGTGTGCATGCCCCAAGCTTCCAAAATATGTCACTGGCCGATGGATGCAGCTAGTAAATATTAGCAATAATTTCTGTTACACTTTAAGATTATCTTAAATAAGCACCTTAAAGACTGATGCTTTTGATGTAGCCTTCACTGTGGAGTATTTGCATGGCTCAAATGGATTAAATATGTTAATTATTGTTTATGTCATAAGATAAAACCCTGGCTCTTTTTAAACAGGTAAACCAAGCAAATGGAAACATGCAATTTTTTCCATATAAGAATTTCTAAGAGGTTCTATAAGGTTCGGAGGATTGTTAGAAAGATGTGATGCTAGGCTCATTTTCCAAGCAGTGGTTCTGCCACTGATAGTCGAAATGCTACTTCTTTGTCAAAATTAAAACATTCTTGTAGTTTCTTTCTTGTCACATATCTTATATAAATAAAAGATGTTTCTACATGACGATATTTATTCTTTTATTGTCTGTACTGCGATGGGCTGGCCCCCCATTCTGGGTTGCTCCCCACCTCGTGCCCAGAGGATAAGTGGTTTGGAAAATGGATGGATGGATAGTCTCTGTATCCTGGAATAAGCAATTTTTTTGTCTATATTATGGTTTCTATATGTGTATTATTATTAATCTAAAAAGATAACCCTGCCATTGGGAACAAGCTGGTTGTTGTGGAACGTAAGATGAACCTGTTCTGACAGGTGCTTAATTTTAAGGTGCAGCCTTTTGAACATTAAATGCATGATATCCTTCCTGTGCTGCTTAAAACACCTGCTATCACCACTCACCTCGGGGATTGGAGCACAGTGGTCCCAGACGGCCCAGTTTTTAAGAATGATTATATAATTTAAAGTTAAATTTACATACTGACAGCAGAAATAGCTCCCCTGTTTCCTTCCTGATCAGGTAGATGAGGGAGGGCTCTCAAGTGCACTTATATGAGAGTTCTGAGAGTTCCTCAGTAGCCATTAAATGATTTTGATGAGAGATTGATAAAGCAATACATGTTCAGCAAACAAGGAATGAAATGTTTCGAAGTAAATTTACTATAGCCATATATTTGAAATCTGACATTCAACAGTCAAACGACTGATACAGGCCTAATGTGGAGTGCTGAGATATTTGGCCAGCAGCACTTTCCTATAAACTGTCTGAGATTCAGAGAACTTTTGTAAATATTCTGACTGTGTTGCAGTGAAAAGGTAAATACAACACCCACTATTGCAGGCAAATGTACTAGTACGTTTTTCGTATAACTTTTTAATTTTTTTCTCAGTGAGATTAAAGCCATGATTCTGTCCCCCAGTGATTTCTGCACTCAACTATATTAAAAGACACAAAAACTAGGGTTATGCCCTATTACCTTATACAAAGGCACAGAAAGTCATAATGAAATGTAGCACATTTATATACAGCAGGGGTCTCCAACTCTGGTCCTGGAGAGCTACCGTCCAGTAGGTTTTCTATCCTACCTGGCTTCTGATGAGCCACACTAGTTCTCAGGTAAATACCAGAAGCAGGTGTGGCTCATCAGAAGCCAGGGGGGATAGAAAACTTACTGAATAGTACATTTACATTTACAGTATTTGGCAGACGCCCTTAGCCAGAGCGACTTACATAAGTGCTTTAAGACTCTAAAATGAATTTTTCACGATACTAGCTCAATAAAACCAAGGCTATGAATACCATTGATCTAATACTCTGTTGGGAAAGTGCGTTTTTTTTTTTTTAAAGGAAAAACTGAGTATAATACCAGAAGTGCTAATTTAGGTATTTCTGGAAAAGGTGTGTTTTAAGTCGTTGTTTGAAGACATTCAGTGACTCAGCTGTTTGGACATCTAGGGGGAGTTCATTCCACCAACTTGGTGCCAGAACAGAAAAGAGCCGAGAGGTGTGTCTTCCTTGCGCCTTGAGGGGTGGTGGGACCAGTCGAGCAGTGCTGGAGGATCGGAGAGATCGTGGTGCAGTGCGGGGTGTGATGAGGTCTTTTAGGTAGGATGGGGCCAAATCATTTTTGGCTTTGTATGCGAGCATCAGTGTTTTGAATCTGATGCGGGGCAGCCACAGGAGGCCAGTGTAGGGAGCGCAGCAAAGGAGTGGTGTGGGAGAACTTGGGAAGGTTGAAAACAAGTCAAGCAGTTCTGCAAGTCAATGCATTCTGAATCAGTTGGAGCGGACGAATGGCACTCAGTGGTAAACCTGCTAGAAGCAAGTTGCAGTAGTCAAGGCGGGAGATGAGGAGGAACTGAACGAGTAGCTCTCCAGGGACTGAATAGTAGCTCTCCAGGACCGGAGTTGGAGATCCCTGATATACACATTTAACTTCTTGCCAGTCTTCTTCCACGCAACCTCACATGCATTGGCTGCTGTTGGATTTATTAGTTTAAATGTCTCTGTATTCATCATAGCCATGCATGGTGACTGATTACTCAGTTGCACTGAATTTTACGGCATTTTTTCTTGGAAACTGATGCTGAGTCACTAAGTGACCTTTGAACCTAGACAATTAAATCTGAGATTAGAAGTACATGAACTGAAAATACCAGATATTATGTAGGATACAAACGAATGTAGATTCTGACACTATGTCATCAATTTGTTTTGCAATGTAAAACTAACGGGACAGTGGGTTAGGTGGTAGCCCAGTTTCTGGACTACCTTCCGGATCTGGGATGTTTGGTTTTGGCAAAACGGGTAATCAAAACCATAACTTGATTAAACCTCTCTGGTAGCACATGCTCCAAGAAACTGCATCAACAGTAAAACAAAAAAAAAACGACGCAACAGATAGTATTATATTAATGAACTTTGCAACCAAATCGTAACTTGGTTAACAAGTGTCTATGCAACTATAGGTTAGATTAAAATAAGTACAATTAGGATATGTGATGATTTTTATATACTCTGTCATATATCTTCATTATTTTTACCATAACTTATAAACGAAAACATCTTATCGCGTTGACCAGCCTAACCCTACGACGTTTATGTCAGCTCGCGCTCATCTGTTTCGGCCAATCGCCGACTTGTGCGAAGCGTGACGTCACCGACTGGGTGTCTGGAGTCTGCGCATTGGAACCGTATGTCTGAGTTTGCGTAGTGCGGAGGTAATGGAGGCTATTAAGTGTGTTGGAGAAGTGTTGTTACGTTGAAGCTGTTCTTTTATTATTCTTTTGTCTTTATTTTTTGGCATTTTATTTATATAAAAAGGCTGAATAGACCGAAACGCGTCTCCTGAAAACCATGCGCCGAAGCAAGGCCGAGGTGGAGTGCTATATTTCGGCGGTTCAGAGCGCCTCGCCGTCCCTGAAGGAGGTGGGTTTGACATAGCCGGTGGGAGCAGCGCCCGGGGCGGCGTGGCGCAACCCGGCCTTCGCCGAGCAGTGCGTTACCGGACTGGCTTTACACAGGCAGGAACGCAACTTCGGACGTTCTCCTTTTCGACTTAGACGTACGCCCTTATGGAAACCCACAGGCCCTTGCCGTTTCCTCGTGAGCTCAATACGCAGTAACCTGTATAGCGATTGACTAATTGCTCCTTTTAATAGTGTTTTGCCTTTATTTTCCGTGTTGGAATTAAAGGTATTGCGGTTCTGGGTTTTTAGTTGTTACTGTTATTGCTTTTGGAGTTTATTTTGCTTATCACTCTTTTTCTGCCGATTGTTTCTTTTAGTAATAGTGACAGCTTCGGCTATCTGTCCATTTCATTTTACCGCTGAGATAATACGCACATTCTTGTGTTCATTTTTTTCCCCACAGAAACCCGTCAAAGGATTCTTATTTGCAAAACTGTATTTTGAAGCAAAGGAGTATGAGCTTGCTAAACGGTATGCATGTTTATGTTTTATGATATTCGAGAACCGTTTTGGTGGTGTTTTACACATCTATAAGGATACTCCCCGGTGTGTTGTGATCAATACCTGCATTTATGTATTGGCACATTTTAGTTGTCAGAAGTTGTATATGGGATTTTAAAACGGTTTTTATATTTTGTCGGCCTGAGAGGTCTTTTTACATGGATTTATTTGACTTAAGAGGGTGAGTTTGTGTTACTCCAGTGTGAGTTTTGTACTTCACGGTCAATAACATCTAGAGCTTTAATTATTTTTGATGGTTCCTCTTTAGGCATGTGTCAGCCTATTTGACTGTGCAGGAAAGAGATCCCAAAGCACATAAATTTCTTGGCCAGCTATATGAGAGAGAGGGAGACATTGACAAAGCTGTGGGATGCTACAAGGTAGGTTTACATTCCATGTTGATTGTTCCAGTGAAAGGGTAAACCTCTCCCATGGACATTCAATGAGATGTCCTCTTTTTTGGCTGTCCCCCACAGAGGTCTGTTGACCTGAACCCGGCTCAGAAAGACCTGGTTCTGAAGGTTGCAGAACTGCTCTGCAGCAAGTCCGAGCCGGACAGCCGAGCCAAATTCTGGGTAGACAAGGCAGCAAAGCTCCTGCCTGGAAGTCCAGCTGCCTTCAACCTCAAGGTCAGCTTGTGTGTGGCTGTGTGGACTGGTGTTTGCCAAATCACCTAACGCTATGGTAGAACTTCACCGGAGGGCATCTCCTTCACATCCCCACAGGAGAAACTGCTTAGCAGGCAGGGCCAGCAGGGATGGAACCAGCTGTTTGACCTCCTGCAGTCAGAGCTACAGCTGCGTCCTGACGACGTACACGTCAACATCAGACTGGTGCTGCTGTATTCCTCAGATGGACAGCTGGAGGCTGCGGCCAGACATTGTCTTGATATTGAGAAGAAGGGACTCCTTCGTCATAGCCTGGATTGGTACTCTGCTGTCGTGCAGACACTTCAGGTACTCTCCACTCCCGCCACCTGGCTTGCACTTTGTGTGACGGAGGATGTTGACCCGACTGCCTGTGCCCATGTGCTGTGTGCGCGCAGGAGTACACAGCGCAGCCCAGCGTGTCGGCCAACGCCACGTGGAGTCGGGAGTTGCAGCGGGAGCTGCTGCTGGCACATTGCAGCCTACTGAGGCTCACGCTCTCGGAAAAGGGTGTGCAGCAGGGGGTGGAGGCCCTGCAGAGGTGAGGCACTGCAATCTGGGGATATTTTTATGTGAAAATTGCATTGTCAGATTAATTTGGGACTTTGAGGGGAAAAAAACCCAAGTTGCATTTGTGTTCAGTGAGTTTATCTTAGTATTATTGGTGCTATTTAGTGTTTAGAAATGGATTGTACTCCGGTCTGTCAGGCCTTCAGACTGAAGTCACGCTTTTGCCTGTTCCCCAGCTTTGATCATGCCATGGAGTCTGCAAAAAGGCTGGCCACAAACACCACGGATGAGCTGTCTGAGATATTCCGGGAGCTGCGAGGCCACCTGTACATGTATGCTGGGGTGCTCCTGCTGAAGATGGCGCACGACAAGATGCAGCAGTGGAGGGCGGTGGTTGACCTGGCGGCCCTCTGTTACCTTCTGGCTTACCAGGTGAGACCCAAGAAACAGCTGGGCTTTGAGTGCAAGTTTTTATAGACAGTGTTGCCTAATGGAGGCTTGGGCACGCATGGGTGAAGTTTTAGCTTTGCATGCATGCAGATTGAATTACCGATGGTGCTGTCTGAAGTACATGGATCAGAGCAGCGTTTTGCTTACAGGTACCCAGGTCGAAGTGGAGGCCCTCCAAAGGCGACCAGTCGTTCCACCAGCTACTTGAGCACCTCGCTTGTGACCGCCAGAGTCAGTCGGGTCACATGCTTCTGAACCTCAGTGGGCAGTGTGAGACCTTTGTGAAGGATGTGGTGGAGGCCTTTGGCAACCGGAGTGGGCAGGGAAGCCTGTTTGAGATGCTCTTCGGCAACTGGGCCACCATTGCCCCCTCCTTCATTGGCAACGATGACGTCACTGTTCTTGGTGCCCAGGTGCCTGATATCGCAGACCTCTTAAAGTGGGACAGTGGTATGTGAACAATTTTTTAAACATTTCTTTTATTTGAAGTGAGTGTCTTTTGGTTCTTCTTAGTGTGGTGGTAGGAAATTATAATGCTCCCTGCTGTTTCTTGTGCTAAAAGGTGCGATTCTGTACCATGCGGGGGACCTGCAGCACCTAGCCTGGCTGGGTCTGCAGTGGACCTTCATGGACCAGCGGGTGGCCCTCAGGGATTGGCTGATGCAGCTCTTCCCTCGGCTCACCCTGGAAACCTCTAAGCTAGACACGGATGCCCCGGAGTCCATATGTCTGCTTGACCTGGAGGTAAGGCACAGTTAATTTATTTATTTTTTTTAATTATATGGTCTGTTCAGGTTTCAGCTGTTGCTGAAATGATTCGTAATGTGTCCCCTTATTGCTGATTTATTTGTTCTTTCTAAAGTCTTTGTGCTCTGCTGCAGGTTTTCTTGTCTGGAGTTGTGTTTACCAGCCATGCTCAGCTGCGGGAGGTTTCCAGGATTGCAGGCAGTTCCCAGCTACATGAGCCCAGATGTCTGCCACTGCCAATTATCAAGCTGCTGTCCACGGACAGGCAGAGGAGTTGGTGGGAGGCAGTGTACAAACTCATCCACAAGATGGCCCCGTGAGTTACTCCTGTCAGGTGGAAAGCAGGCTGGGTCAATCAAAGAATAAGAGAACCATTCTTTCTCCAGAGCAACAAATCTGATTACAAAACTTAAGCAAATTAGGCCTGCATGTGAGCATTAAGGGTGTTAAGAGCTAAAGGGTGGTTTTGGTTTTATTTTTTTTCCCCTCTTGCATTTTGAAGAACAGTTGTGTTAATTCCAAGCTATTTAGTTTTAGATGCATTTTTCTAAGAACATAAGTGGAAGATGGCAACTACTACTGAGTATTCTCTACAGCTCTGATATTCTTTCTCTTTTTAAAGACCATTGAACATTGTAAATTTAAATTGCTTCGTACATAACACGAAGCATTGTAAATATGGGTTTTTGTATCTCGGTATACAGATGAAGTTTAGCTAAAATGAAACTTTTAAAAAGTAGAATGCGTTAAGAGATGTAAATAAGAACTGAAGTCCATGATTGTATTGTGATCCCAAGGTAATTTCCTAGTTGATAATCAAACGAATGAGCATGCTGAGTGCTCAGCTAAAGTGTTTGCATTTCCACAGGCCAGGCATGTCTGCGAAATTGAGGGTGACAGTCCAGCACAGCCTAAGCACCCTGAGAGCTGGAGAGAAACACGGCCTGCAGCCAGCATTGATCATACACTGGGCTCAGCACCTCAGTGAGATGGTACTGCTCACACCCTGCCGGTTACTGCTATGTTAGGAGACCAGTTTTGCATGTGAAGTTTCAATGTAGTGGTTGAACAGCATTTTTGTAAACTAAATGTTTTGAGCTTCTCCTGAGTCGCTGTGGGAAATGTATACAACTTGGCCCATTCTGTCTATTGCTGAGGTTTTTAGTAGCGTCTTTGTAGTTTATCGCATACTTTATTAGATATCTGTGCAAGTAATTGTATTAAATTGACCCCCTCTCTTGGCTTCTCATGTTTCTGCAGGGAGGTGGATTAAACTCTTATTACGACCAGAAAGAATACTTTGGCCGTAGTGTTCACTACTGGAAGGCCGTGCAGCCGCTCCTGGAGAAGATCAAGAGACGCCGGAGCATTCCTGAGCCGCTCGACCCTATGTTCCCGCACTTTCACAGTAAAGACATTCAGGTACATTTCCTCCAACCCTATCAATTTCTGTTTCTGTTTTATCCAAAAGTGGACGGCTTGCAGTGTTTACTTTGAGTTAATGATAACTCTGTTTCTCTGATCCAGGTCTCTGCTGTTAAAGGTTATGAAGATGAAGCCAGCATTGCGTCAGCATTGCATCTTGATATTGAGGGCAAAACTGAAGAAGCAATCACTGTGCTTGAGACACTCGATACTGTCTCCTCCAGCTGGCATCTTGCCAGGGTATGTGGGACACTTGTGGCCTTTTCAGCTGACTGTTTGTTCTGCTGTGTCTTGCCTTGCCTTCATGAACTGGTTCCTTTTCAGATCTTTCAGAGGCTTTCAGAAGAAGCGGGCAGTGGGTTGGAGGAAACCCAAGACCGGTGCATCGCATTCTTAATGAGCTTCAGGAAACAATTAAGGAGAATTTCTCGTGCCAGTGCATCAGAAACAGAAAAGGTTAGACTCTTCATGGAGGCAATATGGGGGAGGGAATTGTACATTTTTACAAAAAATTACAAGGGTGGTATTAGTACTGGGCAGTATACCGGTTTTAATTTCCTGTACAGTAAGAATTTTTTCATATACTTCCATACCGTAGCATAGCTGAAACAGCTGTAATGTATTTGCCGCTCAAAGCACCTTGGAGCAAAGTGTATTGAGGTGACCCGTATTAACTGTGCACACCCTTCTTAACGGTTATAACTGTATAACATAATTCTCCATAATGTGTCAATTATCTCAATTGCGTCACTCGCCAAACAGCGGCAGGAATTTGTATGGTACTATGTACTCTTCACAGTAGAATAAGCCACTCCAAATCTATATAAATGCCCAGTCGTGCAAAAAAATACAGTGAAACTGCCAGAATCTTAGAAAAAAACCATGATACAAGAATCGCACTTGGGGTACTTTGAGTACGTCTCAAGCTCTATAGTTTTGTTATTGTGGATTATGTTTATTGTAATATATTGAGTCAGTTTCTCATCTGGTGGGAAGGTTTTGACCTCTTGCGTTCTTTCCAGCTTCCTGTTTCAAGGGAGGAGGTTATGGACCTTCTGAATGATGTGAATCAGCAGCTGGGGGAGACTGAGGCTGATATTGAAGGGGTTGGCAGAACTCAGCCAATGCAGTCCAGCCCCTGTCAGATGAGCCAGCTGACCGAGCCGAACATGTCTGTCTCGCACATCAAGTTCTCCAGCCCATCCCCAAACAAGAGCATGTCCTCGCCCTCTAAAAGACACATGGTAATATCCACTAATGCCTTTTTGCAGGCTTTCGTTTTCCTGAAGCATGTCTTAGATTATTTATTAAGACTGTATTTACCAACGTTGATGCCTGCAGTTTGTGGGGCAGAATTCTTAGTGTGTATTTCCTGTTTAAAAGTTCTCTCCCAAGACACCACCTTACTGGGTTGAGGACCAGAAAAATCTTCTGCAGATGCTCTGTCAGCAAGTGGAAGCCCTTAAGGTCAGACTGTTGCTTTTAATATACTATGAATATTAATCCCATTTTGTCCATTTGTTAAATGAAGAAAATATTCAATTGACTACTTGTGAATACAGAAAGAGGTCCATGACTTGAAGCGCAACTCTTCTGGGTCCAGAGCATCCCCTCCTCACCCCAAGGCGTATGGGGATGGGTACAGTGCCGAAGCCCTTCAAGACTCATTCCCAGCAGCACAGAGCTTTCACGGTGCACCTCTTACAGGTCAGTTAAATTTCAAGCTTGGTTAATTTTACTTTTACATACTTCCCACCAATTCCTAAACATTGAATCAATACATATGGCTTTTTGTCACATTAAATAACTATATAAATAATGATATTTTTTTCTCCCCCCCCCCCAGTGGCCACTACTGGTCCTTCTGTATATTATAACCAATCCCCTGCTTACAACTCACAATATCTTCTACCAGCAGCTGCCAATGTCACTCCAACCAAGGTAAGCGTCAGGGTAATATGTTGGTTTTTAAATCTGACCTTTCTTTCTTTCTCTCTCTCTCTCTCTCTCTCTCTCTCTCTCTCTCTCTCTCCCTCTCTCCATACTCTTCTGCATGTTAGACTAACATTACCAGAAATATAGCTCTGTTGTGAAATACGTTGTGTTGACTGTTCCTGCTCCTCATCCCTTTCAGGCTCCAGTATACGGTATCAACCGTTTCCCACCACAGCAGCACATGTATGCCTACCAGCAGCCCACACACACACCTCCTTTGCAGGCAACTCAGTCTTGCATGTATCCCCAGGACCAAGCGTATGGAGCTCCTCTGCGCTTTGAGTCTCCGGCCACCAGCCTACTTTCCCCATACAGCGAGGAGTATTATGGCCATGCAGTTCCTCAGCCCACCACCAATCACCCACTACCTGAGCCTGGTTATTTCACCAAGCCTTCTGTTGTTCCTGTTCAGCCACCAAAAAATAGCGAAACAAAGTCTGTGGACTTTGGCAAGATGAGCTTTGGTCAGAAAATTCCTGTTGAACCTCCTAAGGTTCCTAGTTTTGGAGCAGGAGCAATTGCCCAGTCAACACCTGTAACTGCAGCATTCAAGTTCAACTCAAATTTTAAATCCAACGATGGGGATTTTACATTCTCATCCACTCAGGCAAAAAGTGAAAGCCTGTTAGGACTCCTGACATCTGACCTTCCCCCTAGAACTGAAGGATCTTTAGGACAAAAGACTCCAACTCAAGACCAGGCACAGAGTCAGGGTGGATTCTTCACCTTTGGTAATAAAGGTGGTGTACCCAAGTTTTCCTTTGCGGACGTGTTTCAGAACCAGAATAAGTCTCATCCTTCTGGGAAAACTGAGCCATTTAGTTTTGATGGAACCAAGTCAGTTTCTAGCACGACAGCCAAGGATGCACATGAAGAAAAAGATGTTGAAAGCGACAGTGAAAGCACTCGTGTTGAGGAAGATGAAGATGGCCCTCACTTTGAGCCCATCGTGCCCCTTCCTGATAAAGTGGATGTTAAAACAGGTGAAGAGGATGAAGAGGAAATGTACTGCAACAGAGCAAAATTGTTCCGCTTTGAAGCTCAAACAAAAGAGTGGAAAGAGAGGGGGATTGGCAGCATTAAGATCCTGAGGCACAGGACATCAGGCAAGGTACGCTTGCTAATGAGAAGAGAGCAAGTGCTAAAAATTTGCGCTAATCACTACATCACTGCAGATATGGTATTAAAGCCTAATTCTGGTTCCGATAAATCCTGGGTTTGGTATGCGATTGATTATGCAGATGAAATGCCCAAGCATGAGCAGCTGGCCATTCGGTTTAAAACTGCAGATGAAGCAGCCCTTTTTAAGGCTAAGTTTGTGGAGGCCCAAGAGGTGGTGTCAAAGTCTCCTCAGAAACAGGAACAGCAAACTGACAAAGAACTTTCTTCAAAGACCTCTGCTTCAAAACCAAGAGGCAAAGAAGCTGGATTTGGACTCCAGTTTGCAAAGAAAGAAGGAGAGTGGGACTGTGATGTATGCTATGTAAGAAATAAGCCGACCGCAGTTCAGTGTATTTCCTGCCAGAGCCCTAACCCTAAACCTTCAAAACCAAGAGGCAAAGAAGTAGGGTTTGGACTTCAGTTTGCAAAGAAAGAAGGAGAGTGGGACTGTGATGTATGCTGTGTAAGAAATAAGCCGACCGCAGTTCAGTGTATTTCCTGCCAGAGCCCTAACCCAAACGCTAAACCGCAGCCAGATTCAGCCACTAAGGGATTTGTAGAATCCACCTCAGGGTTCAGTACTCCGAAGAACACAAGCTTTAGCTCTAGCGCACCCGCGTTTGGATCATTTGCTCCATTGCCTGCATCTTTTAAGTTTGGGACAAGCAGTACTGCTTCCAGCCAGTCAAGTTTTGGTGATGTGTTTGCCAAGAAGGAAGGGGAATGGCACTGTGAAGTCTGCCTAACTAAAAATGCTGCAGGAGTCACAAAATGTGCTTCATGTCAGGCCCCCTGTAAAGTACAGGGTGATATGGCAGCAGCTTTGGGGTCTGGGGATTGTAGTACACGCCTCGTTAAAAATGAGTCTTCCTCAAATCCTGATGCTAAAGGCACAGTTACAGCTCCCCCATCAGTTTCTGCCTTTAATTTCAACTTTGGTGGTAAAAAGTCAGTAGCACAACCTCCATCCACAGGTTTTCAGACGACTTTCAATGCTAGCAGCACCTTTACCTTTGGCCAAGCTGAAGACGGCTCCACTCCACTGTCATTTAAGTTTCAGGCACCTTCACCTCAGGTGGATGTTAAAACCCCCAACATGGGCTTTTCCTTTTCAATGCAAGTACCTGCTCATGGATTTAAGTTTGGTACTCAAGAACTGGCTAAACAACCCCCTCCAGCTGAAAGTCAAGAAAGTGGAGGATCTGCTTCTGCATTCCTGAAAAATATAGCTGAACAGCACAAAGAGAAGGAGCGTAGCACAGAAGTATCCAGCTCTGCACATACAGCCGATAAGCCTGAACAAGATGACAACCCCCTGTTTTCTGGGAAGATAAACACATTTAGTTTTGCAGACTTGGCGAAATCCTCACAGGGTGAGTTTCAGTTTGGTCAGAAGGATCCCAATTTCAAAGGCTTCTCCCGTGCTGGAGAGCAGCTGTTTTCCTCGTTTCAGCCTGAGTCAAAGGCAGACACCTCTTCAGATCAGAATGAGGAGGGCATGTACAACACTGAGGAAGATGATGATATTCAGTTTGAGCCTGTAGTTCAGATGCCTGACAAAGTGGACCTTATCACTGGAGAGGAGGATGAAGAAGTGCTTTATAGCCAGCGTGTCAAGCTCTTCCGATTTGATCCTGCTGCTAGTCAGTGGAAAGAACGAGGTGTTGGCAATATTAAATTTCTTAAGAACAATCAAAATGGAAAACTAAGAGTACTCATGAGAAGAGATCAGGTCCTCAAAGTATGTGCCAACCATTGGATCACCACTACTATGAACTTGAAGCCCCTTTCTGGGTCAGATAAGGCTTGGATGTGGCTAGCTAATGACTTCTCCGATGACGATGGCAAGTTAGAGCAACTTGCAGCTAAATTCAAGACATCAGAGTTAGCAGAAGAATTTAAGCTGAAGTTTGAGGAATGTCAAAGGCTACTTTTAGACATACCTTTACAGACCCCTCACAAGCTTGTTGAGAGTGGGAGAACTGCTCATCTTATTCAGAAAGCTGAGGAGATGAAGTCTGGTTTGAAAGATCTGAAATCATTCTTGACAGATGATAAAGCAAAGCTCAAAGAAGATGATGGTCGTGTCAGCACAACTGCTGATAGTTCAAGCTTTAAGATCAATGCAGAAGTTACTGGTACTACTTTGGAGTGGGATAACTATGACTTGAGAGAGGAAACCCATGATAATAGTACAGACACCTCAGTCTATGCTTCTCCATTAGCAAGCAGTCCTGTTCAGAGAAATTTGTTCCGGTTTGGAGAATCAACTTCTGGTTTCAGCTTCAGTTTCCAGCCTATTCTTAGTCCATCCAAATCCCCCACAAAGCTGAATCAGAGCAGAGGTTCTGTTGGTACTAATGAGGAATCTGACGTGACTCAGGATGAAGAGCGAGATTGCCAGTACTTTGAGCCTGTAGTTCCTTTACCTGATCTTGTAGAAACATCTACTGGTGAGGAGAATGAGCAAGTGGTGTTCAGCCACAGAGCCAAACTGTATCGTTATGATAAAAATCTAAGTCAGTGGAAGGAGAGGGGCATCGGAGACCTCAAAATCCTACAAGACTATAGTACAAAGCGTGTTAGACTTGTCATGAGACGAGACCAAGTGCTAAAACTGTGTGCCAACCACTGGATTAGCCCCAATATGAAGCTCGAACCAATGAGTGGAACAGAAAGGGCATGGATTTGGAGTGCTATGGATTTTGCAGAGCCTGAAGGGAAAGTGGAGCAATTGGCTGTCCGTTTTAAGCTTCAAGAAGTAGCCAACTCCTTTAAAGAGATTTTTGATAAGGCTAAGAACGTTCAGGAGAGTCAGTCTTTGATCACTCCTATCTCCCCAAGAGAAACCACCCCACGTGAAACTCGCTGTGGTGAGGCTGCTATTGCTGTTCTTGAAGAGACCACTAGGGAACGCACTGACTTGACTCCTCAGAGTTGCCACTCCGCAGAGAGTACTGCCTCTACCGCAAAAGTAGTAGTTTCTCCACCAAAATTTGTTTTTGGGTCTGATTCTGTCCAAAAAATCTTTGGAAGCCCAACATCTTCTAATGAAAAGGTGCCTAGTGTGAAGATTACCCCCACGAAGATGACTGGCACCAGCTCATCAGCTTCCAAGGTTGATGGCATACTGTCCCAGCCTACTCCAGTCCAAAGGTCCCCGTTTAAAGTTCCTGAGAGAGGTTAGTTGGAGACTATAAATTTAATGTTTAAGGTGCTGATTCAGCTACAAATGTTTCCTTTTACCCCATCAAAAAAAACCTTGAAACCCAGCCTCCCGCCTCCCAATTGATAGCACTGTAATACTCCGCTTTATTTATAATGCCAGTGGTGACTCTTGCACATTCCTAGCATATTTACTGTTTGAATGCCACTTGCTCAGTAGCTAAGCCCTCATTTCTTTTAATTGTAAAATGCTATCAAAATACATTTCAAATGTCATTTGTTCTGTACAATGACAGCAATAAGAGTAATATGCTGCATATTTAATACACCCCACATTTCAGAGCAGTGCGGTGAAATGTGCTGTATATCTGAATACATCTTCTGGTGTTTGAATATAAAATTGCTTCGAAAGAGATTTATATTCAAATCCAGGAGTCATTTAGCTTCTCTCCCCCTCCAACTTATTTTTTAGGATTGGATTTTAGGCTTTTCAAAGATAACCCTATGGCTTTTTGGACCAGCACATCATTCAACCAATTTGAACCCCAAGGTATTTTGTCACTGCTCTGAGTGTACTGTGACATGTCACCCACTGGGCTGTCACCAGCTGGCCACTGCTGCCGGATTTAACCAGGCTGTTTGGTGTGAAACCACACACATTTTGTGCAGATTCCTAACATGTTGCATGCCCTTCCTGTTTGGACCAAACCCACTTTGCAGTCAGAGTCCAACATGCCAAAACCAAATTTATTTTGCTATAACAGCCAATTTGTCAATAGATGAACAATGCTCAGAGAATTATAATGTAAGGACAAAATAAGGAAAGACTTCTGAATGGAAATTTTATAAATGGAAATTTGCTGTACTCCAATGCGCATATGTGTTCTGCTCAAATTCTGCAGGAGAGGAGAACTTAAAATTCATTTCCATGTTTTTTTGCGATAGGGATTTGATCTTAATGACTTTCAAGTTCAGTTTCTCTTGAGAGCATGGGCAGAAATTGCTGCCGCTTTTGTGTGAGCAGGCTGAAGTTTTGTGGTGAAATGCATGCATTTTAAGTTTTTGTGTGCATGCATCTGTGTGGAACTAATTGAAGTCGGTGTATTTTCGATATTCAGCTATGGAGGAGGAGGAGGCGTGTTTTTTTTTTTTTTTTTTTAAATTAACTGACAGCTTCAACACTTCAACTGCAGACCTTTTGTTAGTAATCTTAAATAGCTTTTCTGGCCCAATTTAATCATTGTTTAATAGTGTCTTAAGCAAAGGTATTGCTTTCTACCTGAAGTTGTAAAAACCTCTAAATTCTGAACATTCATTGTTTTGCTTTGTGAAGCTACTGCTGGTCAAGTGGTAAAAGAAGCCCTTGCAACAGGGGATGCTGTAGACTCTGCTGATTCTGAAGAGGTCCAAGTTGTGTTTGCGCGGGAACCTACAGCTGAGCAGAAGAAACTGGCCCAAGACCTTATGCTGCCCCTCACCTTCTTCTGCTACCAGAACGACCCTAACTACTGCAGTGATGACCAGGAAGATGGTGAGGCCCCCTTTGGCATTTACATCATCATGGGCCTGACTCCTATTCGGATTAAATAAATGCATTTTTCATAAAGGTGGTGTAATCTTGCGTTTTGGTACAGATGAAGACTTTGAAACTGCCGTGAAGAAACTTGACGGGAAGTTGTATCCTGACTCGCCTCAGGACACACGAGCCACAGGTCAGAGGGCGATTTAGTCAAAAACATTTGTCTGAAGTCGGTTTTCTTTATCGTCATGCAGCTTTCTCAAACTTAGCCTAGTAGCCTTTATCTGTTTTGCTAAATGTTTCAGTTGTACCTTTGTTTACTGTGTGTAAATTTTAATTGTCATTGACTGAACTGTTCAAATCCTTTCGTGTCTAATGGGCTAATATGTCATACAGTGGCTCAGCCTCGCTTGCAAGAAAAGGACCCTGATTGTCTTGTCATTTGGGAGAAAAAACCGACCCCTCAGGAAGAGCAGAAGGCGAGAAGCCTCCAGCTTCCTCCCACCTTCTTCTGCGGTCTCGGTAGCGACACAGAGGCAGAGAAGGATAAGACGGAGGACTTTGAAACTGAAGTTAAAAGAGTACAAGAAGTATGACTTGCCTTAATTTCATTTTTATGACCAGCTAAAGACTCTTGAAGTGCCTTCTGGGTTGAGGTTATTCCCACCCATGTATGTGCAGTTTGTATGTTCACATGATCCAAAATCATGTGGTTTAGGTGAATTTACACACAAACATATAATATTTCACAAGTACACACACATACACACAGTATAGACACACACACACACAGTGTGAATAACATTAATCTAGTTATCTAGTTACACAATTACTTTTGCAGTTCTACAGTTTGACGTTTTTTGTTACCATCTATCAGTTTTCTGTAACTTAACTGGTCACTCACAAAACGTGATGCAGTGTAATGATGGTTGTCTCTTGGTTCTCAGTTTGAGTTTAACTGTAATATTGGCTACTACTCTTGAGTATATATGCACACTGGTACAATGTATAGAGCAGGGCAATGTTAATATTGACATTGCATGTTATTGGGCTGGAAAACAACTATTTTGGTAGTTGATTAATTGTGATCAGGCGAAAGAAAGGGTTTAAAGAGAAGTGCATGTGTTTTAAAAAAATATCAAGAGGTATTTAAGTCAGAGTTGTAACTAGAAAAAGTACATTTGCTGAAGAGAATGATTGAAGTCGAATGCATCAATTCAGCCTCCAGTGGTCAGTAAATTGACATTAGGTTGCAAAAAATTCTTATTGCGATATTTGGAAAATTTTCAGTGTGATATCTGTCGTGTAGTCCTTCAAAGTAACTGCAGATTCACTCTTGAATTTATTAGTGTTATTTTTCATATTTATTATTCCTGTAAATGATTTCATGGAGACATTTATTGATGATTTCATAATTGGATATATAATTATCTTTTCCCCTCTTCCAAACCTATTGGGTGCTGTGTGTAAGTGTTGACTTTGTGTGCATGTCCCCTGTATCTTTATATTGGGGTCCTGTTTTTATCTTGTACTTCAGGAGATGCAGAAGGGAGCACCTACTATCTCCAGCAGCATCAGCCCCAGTGCAGATGGCGGCTCCTCTGTGGTGCCTGTTCCTGAATGTCGGCCAGATTTCTCTAGTGCTGCCCCGCCTGTCCTTAGTCCAATCGATCTGTCCACCAAGAAGAGCGGCGAGCCGGACTCTGGCATCTCTGGTACAGCACATATGTATCACAGCCACAATATGCACACAGTAGTTCATTTTTTTGAAAATATGTAGCAGAATTTTCACTACTGTTGAATCTCTACAGATTTTTTGCATGCTGGTCCAAGTATTTGTAGAATTTAGTTCTAATATTGTTCCATTTCGATGTCCTTTATCCTTTCACAGAACCTGTCACGACTTTTGGATTTCTTTCTACTGGTGGGTTTTCATTCGCAGACCTGGCTAAAAATTCTTCTGAATTTGCATTTGGAAAAAAAGGTTGGTACCGATTCTAGGTTTCATGCTTATTTTTTTTACTGGATGTAAGCTGAAGGGATTTCTTCAGCACCGACTTTTCTCTGGTAATGAGTCCTGTTTCTCCCCCCCCCCCCCCCCC
>JAODLC010000038.1:3572862-3592511 GCA_026781145.1 Hippopotamyrus pictus | reverse complement strand
TTTTTATGTGAGTTGCTGGAAACAACCTTTGTACAAAGACAGACTGGGTTATTAAAAATTGCTGGAAATCAAATTGTCCCCCCCCCACCCGATTAATCGATTAATCGAAAAAGTGATCGACAGATTAATCGATTATCAAAATAATCGTTAGTTGCAGCCCTAATATAATATTTACTTGCCATTTACATTTTTTATGTTACACTGGGATACACCTGCTCACCATTATTTCATCCTCAGTGGGTGGAATGGCACAAAGCCTGCATTTATAAACTTATCAGCCCTAACATCAAAACCATCTGTTTAATGTTGTGTAGGTCCTCATTGTACCATCAAAACAGCTCTGACCCGTCAAGGCATGTACTTCACAAGACTCTGCATGTGTCCTGTGCTTTCTGCTACTAAGACATTAGCGGCAGATCCTTTGTCCTGTAAGTTGCAAGATGGGGTCTCCATCGGTCAGGCGTTTTTGTCCAGCGCATCCCTCAAATGGTCGGTTGGATTGAGATTTGGGGATTTTGGAGGCCAAGTCAGCACCTTGAACGCTCTCGTCCTGCTCAGACAATCCCTGAACGATTATTGCAGTGTAGGAGGGTGCATTATCGTGTTGAAAAAGGCTGCTGCTAACGGGGAATACTGTGGCTATGAAGGGGTTACTTGGTCTCCAACAATGTTTAGGTAGGTGGTATGTGTTGAAGTAACATCCTCGTAACTGCTAGGTTTCCCGGCAGAACATTACCCAGAATATCACACTGCCCCCAGCGGCTTGCCTTCTTCCCATAGTACATCCTGGTTCCGTCTCTTTCCCAGGTAAATGACGCACACACTCCAGGCCGTCCACATGATGTAATACAAAATGTGACTTATCAGATCAGGCTGTAGGCACTTTCAGTGGTAGACGAGGGTCAGCATGGGCTGTCTGACTGGTCTGCAACTGCACTGCCCCATATGCAGTAAGCTGTGATGTACTGTTTGTTCTGATACCAATCTGTAATAGCCAGCATTAATTTTTTTAGCAATCTCTACTACAGTAGCTCTCCTGTGGGACCCGACCAGATCGGCTAGCCTGCTCCCCATGCAAATCAGTAACCCTTGAGCTCCATGGGTGTTGGTACTGGCCACTATATACCAGGGACACCCAAGACTTTCTGTTATGGGGATGCCCTGACCAGAGGTGGAAAGTTCCGGTCCAGAAAATACAAATCCAGACCAGGGTTTTGTTTCAACCAACCGGCTGAACATGAAGAGTCACAGTCACAGGGTACTCAACTGGTTGATTGAAACAAAATCCCGGTCTGGATTTGTACTTTCTGAGCCTGGACTTTCCACCTCTGGCCCTGACCCAGTCGTTTGGCCATCACAATTTGGCCATTGTCAAAGTCACTCTTGTCCTTACTGCCCGTGTATCCTGCTTCCAAGACATCAACTTAAAGAACTGGCTGTTTACTTGCCTAATATATGATGGCATCCTGGACAGGTGTCATTGTGCTGAGATAATCAATATTCCACCTCTGATTTCAGTGTCCTGGTTGTTTGGTGTACATTGTGCTAAAAGGCTGATAAATTCCTCAAAACATAGTAAATGGCTTTCCTTGATTTCACTGCATAATCCGTTTTCCTTGGAGAAAGATTTCCTTTGGATTAAAAGGAGACTGAAATAATTTCTTAGATGTTTTCTGTGAAATATTTAACTTGCTATTATTGGATTTTTTTTAATGTCCACTGTGGTTAAAAAATATCGCTGTATAACACCAGGGGGCGTTGGAAGCACTTCAAGTAGTACAATTATGATGTCTGTTTCAAAATGAAAGAAGTATAGGCCCTTGTTATAGTGCCAATGACTGACATTGGTCAATGAGAATTGTTTTTGGAAAATCTGATCTTGAAGTATTTAATTGTGGGGAAAAAAAATCACAGGTGTGGTTATGTTGATTATTTTTGTTGAGTGATTTTGCACTTAAAAAGTGTGGACAGATGATAGATTCATTTTTTAATTTGTCTTTTATCCATCCATTGGTATATCAATTCAAGATGTTATTCAGTGTTCTGTGAATCATAGTAGAAGTCATACATTGGACATGATACAGGGAACACTGATGAATATTAGGCATCTTAATGTTGTCTGATAAATGGAAAATCAGCTGTAGATGGAAGTACAAAGCTCAGATGGCCCATCAACATGATTCTCTTCACTTATAGAGTCACTGAGAGGTCATGTCCTGCTCATTTGAATGATCTAGTTAATTAAGGTGTACAGATCTTTCAGATTACAGCCTTGTGACAATATTATTGGTGGTGAAGCCTTCAGAGATGGAGCTTGTATTTTATGGACCAGTCTGCCATTTAGCGTGAAGAATCTTTCTGCTTTAGCGTTATAGCTTGAAGTCCTGCTGTTTTATTTAAATACCACTGCTGTGCTGTGTGTCACACTTAAGTACCAAACCACGGTATCCGTACATGCTATCTTCATCTGTGGTGAGCATCGGATGAACGCGAGCTGTGAGTTCAGCTCACGTCCAAGGTTGCAGATAGACTTGCTGACCATCACTGGCTGAAGACCAGGCCATGCACACCCCCCGTTCTCTTGTCTAAGTTGACCATTCCCTGAGGATGAACTGATGCCCCCAATGAATCTTCTCCAAACTGCCTTTTTGTTTTACTTTCTTCTCTTCCTGTTCTATTCTTATGTTATGCACCGTACTTGTACTTGTTCCATTGATCTACATATATTCCCTTACATAAGCTATTTCTTTTCAAACCAATAATTAAAATGCTTCTTTAGTGTATCAGTGTGATTTTTTTTGAGTAGTCTTTTTTCCCATTTTGAGAATGAAAGTATTCATACACTTTCAAAGAGCTCACTACAGCGCACGCGTACACTTTTAATAAATAAAGGCGTTTCCCAGGCCTGTCATCACTGCTAACAGCATTCTCCTGCGCTCATATTAGGTGGTATTAATCGTTCAATATCCCCAAAGCATTTGAAATGCCAGGCTGGGTGCACAGCGCTGACGTGAGGAAGGAGGTGCTCGTGAACGGGCTTTGGAGCGGAGCGTGAGCTGCAGGGACACAGGGCCCGGAGCAGAGCTGCCTGACCTGTCACTTTATGCTAATGTGCCTCCGTCGGGGTGAATGTTTATGGTGTGTATTGGGTTTCCTCGCCCCGCACTGCCAGCACTGGGTGCCGCCTCGTCGTGTCTCAGCCTGCTGAACTCAATGACAGCCTTTGTTTTCTGAACAATGGCTCTTACACCAGGGTGATTTGTTCATGTCATTCTCCAGGCTGGGGTAGGGTTCAGGCTCATGTAGCTCTGCCGCAATCCCCCCCCACCCCCCCAACCCTAAGAGCCACACCGAAGTGGCTTCAGGATGGACTGCAGAAATTCATTTTCCCACCAATCCACTTAAATGTAAGGTTCTGTCTGCATGTAGGATATTGATAAAGGCTATTAAATAAATAAAATATTAATCAGATTTCATCAGACTGAAGTGTTGAGAAAATGGCTGAATGCAAAATGCTTATGTGATCAGTTTAGATCTTCAGGCTTATCCTGGAGGCCTTGTTTTGTAAGCCAAGGCTGTTTATCGGATCCAAACAGCAGTAGCCTTTCTAACCTTAACCCCGCTGCTGCAGTAAAGTTTGCTGTTGTGTTTGTTTTGTCATGCTGAGTCTCGTGTAGCTGCCCGCAGGTTATTATATGACCTGTCCTCCGAAGCTGGTGTGTGTGTGTGTGTGTGGGGGATGTTATATAGGGGTGATTTAGCCACAGTCCAAGTGCCCCCAGGGTACACGCATTTCCTAAACATTTTGTTTTTCTGGCAAAATTCACAATCCTTTGATGTATCCAGAAGATATAACTAGACAAAGCGAAATGCTGCTGTGCTTCTTCCTATAAATTTCACATGAGGTGTGACTTTTTATTATTATTATTTTGGAATATTTTGGTGTAAGTTTCCTTTTTACAAATCCAGGCCCGTTGTGCGTGGTGTATAATTCTTATGTGTTTACTGAGTGAATTATTAGGACTCAGTCATGATATGGTGCTTGGTTTTGCTGAAACTCAGTTTCAGGCCTTTCCTACACTGTCAAAAAAGCACCAATTTGCATGTTTGAGGGTCCAGTTACTTGTCATCCTAGCTCTAGGTAAATGTACCTTTTAAGGTACAGAAATTGACTCTGAGGAACATTACTAAACCATTGGGTGTACATTATTATTATTTGTACCTTGGTTAACAGAAAGGTACCAGGGCTGGACCCTTTTTCTGACAGTGTAAATTACCTGTTTGTGGATAATAACAGTAATCTGGTATTTGTTGACATTCTGTAAAATCATACTCCCAGTTATTATACAGTGTACGTCAAGGGGTCATTTCAACAGCCACAAAACTAGTATTAAACCATTCAGTGAATGACGCTAGTGCAGCTGGAACATGCAGTGACTCGAGCTGGTCAGAAGAGGACAGCGTTGCTATTTTGTGGCAGCAATTTTGGCTGCACTGGTGCAGTGAATTCTGTCTGTGCTCTTTGAACAGACTGGCAGTTTTTTCAGGTCATCGCTCATTTTCAGTCCAGCTTAATTCTATCACAGAACTGGCAAGAACTGAAATAAGTTGTTAGTTTAATCCTCCATCCGAGTTTAATAAGTGTTTCACCTAAAATGCCTTTAGCTTAGAATAACTGTAACATTAGACCTTATAACCGTATATAAAATTATATAATGAAGTGTAATTATAATAAAAATGAATTATCTACATTCCTTTTGTGGTCTGCCCCCCCAATGTTATTCTAAATTTCGATCATTCTCTGGTTATTTTTTGTTTTACGTGTAGAATCCACAGACGTCGTATACATCCATTTTTCTATCCATCCATTTTCTGTAACCACTGAATCCTAACCAGGGTTGCAGGGAGGACCAGAGCCTATCCTGGAAACAATGGGCATGGGTGGGAATCAACCCTGGGCAGTCGCCAACACACCACAGGGCAAGTTTAGATTCTCCAATCAACCTTTCCTGCACACTTTTTGGATCATGGGAGGAAACCCTAACCCCCAGTGAAAACCCACATGAACATGGGGAGAACGTGCAAACTCCACACAGAAAGAACCCAGCACTGAACCCAGGACCTTCTTGCTGTGAGCCAGCAATACTAACCACTGCGGCACTGCGCCAGTCAAGCAGTGTATATGGAACCTTTAAAACATCAAGACTGAAGAAGTGTAATTTATACTTACTCATTACTGCTTTATAAACACGTATTATAAATATTACTATAAATGCTCAATTTTATTAATAATAATAAAAAAAAAAAAGTTGAGGAAGACATTTCTGTGTCCTGTTGTAGTGTGTTGTGATGTGCAAATGTTGAGTTTTATCGATTACACTCTTGTTTTATAGAGGTGAGGACTACATCACTTTCTTCTTCTGACTTTGTCCTTTGGTTCTCTGATGAGGGTCCTGTCCTGTTCCTAAAATGATGTGGTATTTGGTGATCAGTGGAGGATTTCATGACAATATATCCCACATCTGTGGATGCCTTTGCTGACCCACTCCCATGAAGTTGTATGTAGGGTTCTGTAAGTATCCAGTATGATCCTTCATTGGATTAACACTGTGGCCCACCATATTACCACAAGCACATGTACAAGACAGTTAAAACCCACAAGGAGCTCAAACAAACAGAGAGGTTTACCCGAGACTGGACAAGAATGTAAATAATGTTGTGAGCTGTGATAAGGCTATGCTGATTCTTTCAGGTGATCATATCTTCAGATGAGACCTGAATTAATGCTCAGTTATTATTCCTGTACTGTAACCATCATGATTAGACTACTGTCTCTCTCTGATTTTCTGATTTTCCTCACACCATTTCCATGCCCATGACTGAAGTTACTTCAGATTTTGGCAGATGACCAGAGGAATCATATGAGAGTGTTGTGTTCACTGTCCAATTCTTTTACCTGCTTCACGTTTGTCATTCTTCAACATGAAACTAGTTAGACTCTAAGTAGATGTATTCAACATACTGGCTTGCATAATTTTATGTTTGTCAATATTTTGCATGTGACACTGATGTAGCTTGAATTGCTTTTGATTTCAGTTATATATGGCAAACACTGTGAGAAATATTAGCATCTGCTTTTTGTACCATTCTTTGCATTGAAACTACTAATAGAGTAGAAAATGAACATATTCCTCCATTTTTCTTTTATCTATCAATTCCTTACACCATTTAAGCGTGAACTGATACTTCTGTAAGGTTGGGTTATTTCAATGCAGTTTATGTGCTCAAGTGCTTATTCTTATATATTCTTATAGATTTTCATACTGAATCAAGCCACTGAACTGTTTGCCCTCGGTGAGGAATGCAGTGAGGGACTCAGACATTTCAGATTTTCACGCTTTTATAGGCTGCTGATTTACGGCGCTTTAGAAATATTCTGTAGTTGACTGTCGTGACAGAGCCTGGTCAGTGAATCAGTCTGCTGGAACTCTGAGAGGCGAACTCATACTTCATGGACCACAACAATTAAACTCTAATGAGGGAACAATTACTGCCAAGGGACTACAGAGACTGGCACCCGAGGGGTGCCCTCTGACCCCGATAACCACCCTGCTCCTGCCCCGTTTCCGCCTCCCATCCGCGGTTAAAGGGCTCCCCTCATTGCCCATTAATGGATGCCATGTGGCTGGGAGGGGGGAAGCTGAGGCAGACCTTTTCGGAGCTCTGTGTGATGCCTTTGAAGTCTGACCTTTATCTCAAACATGACCTACCTGCCATGCCGTAAGAGAGCAGATGTGCAGCCATGGCAGGATTTGCCCTCGGGCATATGGGGATGGACAGGTCACACTGGCACCGGGAACCTCAGCATCCATGCTGGTCAGGACCAGAGGTGGAAATTTCAGGTCCGGAAAATACAAATCCAGACCAGGATTTTATTTCAACCAACCAGTGGAGTATACTGTAAGTGTGACTCTTTATGCTCAACTGGTTGGTTGAAACAAAATCCTGGTCTGGATTTGTACTTTCCGGACCTAAAATTTCCACCTCTGGTCAGGACAATGGATGTGCAGGCTGTCCACATCTCTCTGTACCATGACCGAGACGTGATAAGGACAATCTTCCCGCATCAGCATCTCTTGTCCTTTAATGGAATGACTCTGTCGGAGTTTTTGAGGCACAGTCTAGGTCTGGATGCACACCTGAACTTATGTCTTACTCCTACTTAAACTACTTTAATCGGCATCTTGGTGATCGTGTGGCAAACAGATATCTTGATTAGTAAAATGACACAAACATGTAATTGACGTGTATAGAAAATCATTTTACAGTTTCCTAAGTCTATATGAATGTTTTATTGTAGTTTGCAACACAGACATATGTCCAGGAGCTGGAAGACAGTGGTTGATCATGGATGGGATTCCTGGAGTGTCTTCACCTCTGGCCAGGATTCAATGCAATTTCTGGACAAAACGTTTTCAGCTCAGGAAATGTTGTCCTATTTGTGGAATAGCATGAGTAAATAGATACAAATGTAATCCAACTTAAGTCAATAAGTACTACATAATGTAATACTGCATACAAGCAATCATTATATGCTTTGATCAGTTTGTCTTGCACAAAGAAAGGAAATCTGCAGTTTCCCAGAGGGCGATTACCATGGGTCATAGAAAGGTTATTTTCAAAAATGTACACAAGTTTAATCAAATGAAGAGTTGGAAAATTAAGTGTTTTAAACATGTTAAACACTAACAATACAAACTGCAGTTCTTATTAAATCTGAAGATTCTCTAATCAGATGATGCTTACATGTGTTTCATTGTTCCACTAAACTACTCAGAAGAGATTACAGCTCCATCACCCAAATAAGAAACAGTGTCTGCTATAACTGAATAATACAGCATGGTATTGACTACATACAATCCCCTCTATGAATACTGGAACAAGGCTAATGCATTTGTTTTCGCTTTACACTGAAGACGTTTAAGTTTGAGATTAAAAAAAATGAATGTGAGATGAGCATTCAGAATTTCAGCTTTTATTTCTACGTATTTACATCCGGATGATGGAAGCATGAGGCCCAGTTTTTAGGCAGGTAAAAGTATACAAAGAAATAGTCTGCAGAAGTAGTCCAGTCCAAGAAATATGGGAAATGTAATTTTTGTTTAATTAGGGTATGTTAATTTGGAAAGGAATAAAACGCTTCAGATCCAGCAATTCCACTAACCAAGAGAGCACTAGTATTTTCATCACTTTACCTGGGGGCAGAGAGTTTAAATTCCAGGTTAGTTCTGTTGTTTTCATTAGAAGAGGCACTAAAATGGTCAACTGCACATAGGCTCCATCCAAAGGGCAACTGGGATTTATTATCTCCTGGGCCCGCTGGATTGGAAGCCGTGCTGATGATGTCTATCTCCTCGTAGAAGCTCTTCATGTTTACTTAAATAACATGAAGTTGTACCACCTTACAGTGCCTGATGCCACATGATTTCAGTATGCAGTAAAGAAAATTTTGGTGGTAAATAAGGCTCAAATTCCAAAGCACAGAACCATGTAAGCAGAGAGGTAGCCTAATTAATCAGTTTTAAAGCTCTGATAATATTTAAGGCCAGTGGTCGTTTATCTATCTACTGAAATTTCTAAGCCCGTTATTTTGGTTTTAGTGCTAATAGTCTAATAGTTATAGTGCTAATAATCTGAAATCATACTTGCAGAGTGCGGAGATTAAGAATAAATATCACACTTTATTAGACCTTTGTTGGGATGCCATCGTTAGACTGGATTGTCTAATCGGCTTCTATGTCATCGAGAAAAAGCAGTCTTTTCTGGTTTTATTTAGCAAGTGTCCTGGAGTCAGATGGAATTAATCGTGCTTCTGCTTTATATTTTCTATGCAACTTTTTAACAACAGAATTAAGATTATATGCAGTAACTGTTTGAGGTAGAAGCTGGTTTACTTGGTTTTCTTAAAACATGCTCAAATTAATAGTGCTGCTTATTCACATGAAACAGAAAGCATGTTTTGCTTTCTGGTGTTGGCTCAAACTGTTCATACCCAGAAGTGGTTTCTGATTTTTATTGCTACATTTTGATAGCTTTAAAGTGCTTCTGCAATTGCCCCGTTTAACTTGTCAAGCAAACAAAGAAAACTGGATGCCTGTAAATGCTTTTAAAATCTTTTATCCTGTGTCAAGGGTTTTAAATTTTAATTTGCTCCAGTCTGTTTTCCCTTCACTTCTACCTCAGAGCAGGAAATCATTTTCCATCATCTAGTCATTTATATTTTTAATGAGTCTTCTTAAAAGTTGCATATGATTTTCAAATGATCTGCCAGGGCTGTATTCAGTTATTCCATATAATTGAACTCTTCAGGGTTTAATGTGCTTTTATATTTATCAAAACTAAAAGGGAAATATAATTTTAATGTAATTTGGCATAAGTCATATTTTATTGACTAATTGCGATAAAAAAAGGCATGCTTTTGGTGGATACCTGTTATTGAAATTATATTTACTTGTTATTTGCAAAATTGTTCCAAAATTTAAATTTATGTTTAACAGACTTAAAACCACACATATTATTGTGCTTAGGGTCCTGAATTACACAGTGCAAAAGTTCATCCATTCATACATCTTCCAATACATGCTGACTTGGGTAACCTGGAGCCTATCCCAGTCAGCACAGGGCACAGGGCTGGGGGGCACCCTATCCCAGTCAACACAGGGCACAGGGCTGGGGGGCACCCTATCCCAGGCAGCGCAGGGCACAGGGCTGGGGGGCACCCTATCTCAGGCAGCACAGAATCCCCAGTCCTGGAGGTGAAAGCCTCACTGCTACCCCTAGTCTAAAAGTATGAATAAAACACAAGCATACATCTTTTTTCAGACACATAGACCTGTACACTCACACTTAATTTGGCGTGTTCTTTAATTTAAATGAATGAATTAATTCTACATTAATTTAATGAATGATTTAAATTGTAAGCTGATAATCCAAATGCTCATATTATTCTAAATTAACCAAGGGACCGTGAGTTTAATTTTTAGTTTTTTTAATGTTTGTTTTTTTACAAGTTTAGCTAGTTTAGTCTAGCTGTCTTTGCTTGTGATGGCACTGCTTCAGCTGCTGTCTATCTCAGGTTTCCCTCCCTAAGCTGATTTGTTGAATGTGGTCATGCTATGGGATCAGTGTTGCATATTATTTTATTGGAACAATTCAATGGACTTGAATTATACGCAACCTTGTTAAGACTGTTAACATTGGAGCTTTTCTCCTTTCTCTACAAATTTTGGAAAATCTTCGCTTCAGACCTCCAAGCTTGTACCTTGGGGTCTGCTTCATTACTTCCTGATGTTGTTTAAATTTTACTAATGGCATCCAGTGGATTAGATCTATCAAGCTTCAAGTTGACCTTTTCCTCCTATAGTATGCTGACACGTTATTATCCATCCATCCATTTTCCAACCCGCTTATCCTACTGGGTCCCGGGGGGTCCGGAGCCTATCCTGGAAGCAACGGGCACGAGGCAGGGAACAACCCTGGACGGGGGGCCAGCCCATCGCAGGGCACGGGTTATTATATGTTATTTAATTATTATTTTGGATCTAGACTTTATACATACAGTGCACATTAGTTTTGATACATGTAATGGATAACAAATTAAATAGCTACTATTCAGGGTTTTTTTCTCTGTGCTGAGGTGAACATTACATTTTTTGCAACATTCACTGTTTGCAAGATGTGACATCAGCAATCCAGTCAGCCGAAACCTAATTCTTTCTCCGCCATTCTGCAGATCTGAATGGCTCAGCACAGTTAGGTTGAGGCGGTGTGTGTATGTGTGTGGTCCTGTAAGTGTGTGTATCTCCTCTTGTCATGAGCAAAGTGCTGCTGACTCACACGTCAAGCCCTCCTTGACCGTAACCTTCAGAGAGGAGCAGTTGACAATCTGCATTGCTTTTTGGGTCAAACCTGATCAGGGCAATAGGTACTTTTTAAATTATATAATAACAGACAAAAGTTTGAGGAATAAACCATTTTTATGATGATCTCAGATTTTTCTCCATCTACTATCTTTCATATGTCTTTTTTCATACGTATGGCTTTATTCACTGTGGATATAAAGTGAAATTATCACATGTGGTTAAGGTGCCCTTCAGTGTTTTTGTGCTGTGAAGATGTGCCAGTTTGTTTGGTTTGCACTAACATATATTTACTCACAGATGTTCGGCAGGGAAGCACCACCCACAAACTCGAAGATCACTCCCTATTTTGTTGGACCTTGAAGCTATCTACCCCACCCTGCACCTCCTTCTGAATCCTCCCCCATTTCCCACTGCTTACCTCACCGGCTGCCGACGGATGAAATGGAAGCGCGCACAGAAGTGTCTGTGAGCTTACTGTCGACCGTAGCCACATGGCAGGGACCTTATGACATGATAAATGCTCTAGACTGCTGCTCCCACAGACTGTCAACCCCTGAGTTTCCTGCTGTGTGAATAAAGGCGGGTTTTCTGTGGAGGTATGGGCCCTCCCCAGGGGGTCAGGGGATACACTAATCGTGTTGCTGTAATTCCTGGATTTGCTATCAAGCACACAGCCCCCGAGCTCTCTAATGGGTCGTGGCTCCATGTGAGATTGGGCGTCAGAATTTCCGATTCGGAAAGTCAGAGGAACCTCTGCAATCCCGACCTCAGAATTCAAGATGGCTGCACCCTTCATCAACAGAAGTGAAAGCTTTAGTTATATACTGTTTATTAACACTTATGTCTTTTTGTGTCTCATTAAAATGGTCGTACATACAGTACTGTCCAACCTCTATCTGTGGATATGTTGCTACGATGTTTGTATTGCACAAAATACAATGTAATGCGTTGTTATCAACTGGTATTGCTAACAATGGCTAACAATGAACCTGGCTAGAACTGGTATTGCTAACAATGGCTAACAATGAACCTGGCTAGAACTGGTATTGCTAACTGACTTTCTGACTTCTTGTACTGGAACACGGTTAACTTGGGTGTGATGCTATTCCCAGGTCCAAGTTCTGACCTCCGAGGTAAACGGAACACAGCATAAACGGACGGGTGCAGTGACACAGGCCCCAGATGTCATTAAATGCCCATACTAAGCACAGTGAGTGCAGCTGCCTGTGATAAACCTGTGGACTGGCATCCTTATGGGCTGGACCTGGTGTCTCCACATGTACTTCCATACTCACAGTCTCTTCCTGTGGCCAGTGCCGGATGTTAACAGAAACATACAAATGCTCTTGATTTAGATCCAATATTCAACAGCTACAAATGAAGAGAAATGACAATCGAAAGAAAGACCCAAGTACAAGATCACGCATGTAAAGTTCAACCATTTTAAATCATTCATGAATGAAACACCTGCAAAATCACTCCTGTGTAGCAAAACCAAGATAAATCCTTCAATATTTTGCTGCCCACAAACTCACCTGTGTAAATGAAAATAAACTGAAAGCATCGTAGAGTTAATGACATCAAGCAAATGTAAGTAAATCAAATTTGATTATCCATGAATTAAATTCCTGCAAAATTACCAATGTACGGTAAAATTAAGCAAACCCGTTCAATGATGTACCAAATTTACCCAAGTAGAATGAAAAGTACAATTTTATGCAGGATTTTATTAATACTTTTCCACTGATGCATATTTACAGTACAGTAATAAGTTATATATACACTTTTGGTACACATTTGGTTTTCATTGTTATCTTGTTTCCCTTAAATTCTTCTCTATTACACAATATGCAAATGAGGTAAGTGAAACTGATTTGTATAAGTTTTGACAACTAACAGTACTGAAATGTAATGAATTTAATCCTCAATAAGAAATGTTACACCCTTCCACACAACCTTGTTTTCAATAGACAACTAAAAAGTGTCGCGAGAACATGCTATAATAATGAGTCAACGTATACTGAGAATTCAGCTAAATGTTTGGAGACCTGCTCATTGAGTCTTTACAAGCCAAAAAGAATCAGATGACATAGTAACTTGCTATGCTGCTCCTAGCTCACAATTAGGGAGCCATACAGCCGTTTGCACTGGCTACTTTAATGGTTAATCTCTCTGTCTTTATTGGTTAGTGGGTGTTAGCAGTCAGGAGACTCCGCACTATGTCTATAACCTGAAACCGTATTTTCAGCCAATTAAGACCAGCGGCAATTACAAGCAGCAGTAGAGCAGCATATTTAAAATCGTCAGTTCAAGGATTTATGATGAAGAAAACTCAGAAGAGGTAAACTTAGTAAATAGAATATAATTAGTTTAGGTTCTGCTTAGCTGAGACTGGTTTTTGAAGGCATTAGATCAGATTGTACATTCCCCTAGTGTTCTAAATTATAATTGAGTTCCTGTGTGAAATGTTCCTGATGGGTCTGGATGAGTGTTCGCAGAAGCATTAATTATGCAAGCTGTACCTGACCGGTACCCGACCTGACATGGTCCTGCTTAGTAGCAGGGCCAAAAGTGTGACTGAACTGAGCTGGTTGCATCACCACCACCTGATTGGTTGAACTGCACGGAGATAGTGGTTTTCTGTGTCGACATGCATGGATTATCTGAAGGGAAAAAGGGTATATTATGTTCATTATTCATTATTAGTAGCATCGCACATCGCAATGTATTGACGGATTTGGAACTTGTAAATTTTCAACTGCCTACCTGAAAAAGTACTATAGAATGGCCGAATGCAAAATCTAATGTTAATTCCGCTAGCATTTCATGGTAACATAACGCAGCGATTCTCACAGGCAGGCTAGCAGAAATTAGCATGTAGTAAATCATACACCATGTGAACAGTAAATAAGAGTCTCCTCGGTTTTATGTCACTGTCGCTGTCCGAACCCGGCAACGCCTTTACCGAACCGACCCTTCTGCAGCGGAAAGCCAAAGCGACCTGGAACCATGCTGCAACTAGTCTCTCTTCTCAGTACGGCCTGGACATGGCCTGGTTCCTGCATTCCAGTGGAATTGTGCCATTACACTGAATATCTCAAACTGCAGAATTTATTCACACACGCAACTAACCACTGTGACAGTTAAGAAAATCCTGGAGTAAACACTGATCTGAGCGTCCTGCGCCAGAGTTTACCAACACCCCTGTGGACTGAAGACGAAGAAAATCTGTCAGGGGAAGAGAGCCAGTTTTCCACTGTCTTTTGTTTGCGTAACTCTTAAGTCCGGCCTGTCTCAGTACCCAAAATATGTTGCACGGAAGGCTTTTAACAAGCAAGCAGGCCTTATGTCTTTCGTTGTGGTCCTGGTATTGCCTCTCCATCCATGTGGTACAATTCTTCATGTTGATGGGGGGGGTGGGGTACAAGGCTGGGTCGGACTGGATCTCACACGCTGGCACACCGAGAGGACAGGGTCACGCTGGCGGGGGTGGTCCCCTCAGCCGCACCCAGGATGTTGGAGCAGAGGGACTCCACGGCGTCGAGCCGCTCGATCTGCACCAGCCTGGTGAGCAGGTCGGGGATGCTGTACCCAGCCGTGCTGATGCGGTCGAACAGCTGCAGGCCGTCCGACATGCCGCCGATCTCGTCCCGCTTCAGGCCGAAGCTCTCCGCCAGGTGGCGCCACGTCTTCACCACAGCCTTGTCCGTGTTGTACGTGGAGCTCAGCATGCGGCTGGTCTTCTCCAGGCAGTCGAAGGGCAGCTCCGTGGGGCTTTGCCCTGTGGGGGCACAAGGGCACAGGGGCCAAGCGTTTGCGTCAGCACAAGGGCACCAGAGACCAGTATTCTAATGATCAGTTAGCGAAAGGAAAGAGACTGTTTAAGCGACAGAAAATGTCTAAATTCTTAATTTTTACTCCCCAGTTCACAGATATATGAGCATATTTCAGTGGTCTGACAGGATATCAATCAAGTTCAATTTCTTGGTTATAGTTTCTGATAACAATGACACTACAGGTTTAAGACACAAAAGCAGAGACCAATACAATCACTGTAGTATCTAGACTAATGTGTTGAGAGTTGATGTATATTGGCGTCAAAATATCCTCATATCTGACACTCATCCGTAGGAGGTTCCTATCTACTTTGTATAGGTGTGACCAAGAGGCACAGTGTTGTGTCACCAGCCACTTACCCTCTGAAACATTGCAGGCTTTTGTGTAAAGACCCAAAATCTTTTTCCTTCGGTTCTGTATCAACAGAGAGAAAGAGAAGCAGTTGAGGAACTCACACTGAAAACGCTGCATTCTGTGATCAGAGTCATCAGGGCACGCACGTTAGCTAGAAAAACCAGGCTGTGATCCCAGTGCAGTGTTTCATCTTATTTTGATTTTAAATCGCTACTGTAGGTGGCGTGAGAGAGCACATACTCCAGTGAACTTGCAGCTGTAGTTGTTGTTGTTGTTGTTGGCAGAGGAGGATGCCTTGTCCCTGGTGAGGTGGACCAGCGAGAGCAGGCACATGTCGGCGGCGCCCTGTTTCTCCAGGGCCGCCTCCTCGTCGCTGTCAATGCTGCGGCTCAGCAGCTGCTCGTTCTCCGAAGACGCGTCGTTCTCACTGCCGGACAGGAGATGGAGGCCATTTAGCCGGAGTCGGTGCAGCTCGGGGAAATTCCGGCACTACTGGAAGGTCTGTGCCAACGTTCGCTACATCGTCCGTCCGTCTACGGTTCTACATGAATGGGTATTATTTTATGCTGGCATCCAAAACTTTGACGAGTAGCTGAACCACCCACGGTCATTTTGGGGTCATGTCCGTAAACACATCCAAGAGATTTTTGACCGTTTTTCGCAGCTTTTAAAAATGATCAGATATAATAATTCAGTAAAATCATCGGTTCTGACCAAACACCATCGTGTGTCTGTACTGACAGGCCACTCATAGACAGCACCCCCCCAACCCACCAGCATATGACAGAACAGAGAGGACGCTGGGGACAAACCCGCCGGCACTCCGGGTGTCCCCGCTCCTACCGCGCGCTCCGTGCTGAGAGAAAACGCAGCCACGACGCTCACAGAATGTCATTGTTTCTCTGTCACCTGATATGTGCAGTGTTTGGCAACCCAGTCTGAATTTTAGCACAGCTCACGGCATGCAGACGCCGTGTGCCCTCCCCACTGGGGGGGGGGGGGGGCACGGGTATGGTGTAACCCAGCGATGCTGTTAAGACCTGTTTATCAGAGTGCAGCTTTCGTGTGCAACATATGCGATAGTTTGCAAAACGCAGGCTGTCGCTGTCAGAACCACTGACCCCAGTGAGGATGTTCTGGTGCAAATGACCACCCACACAGCTGTTAAAAACCATCCAGGTAGACGCTCTTACATCCTTAACATCCACGTGGGCCACATTTGGGCTGTCAGATATCGGTCCAAGGCCCATCTGCGTAAACGACCTCATCGCTCGAAAGCCACATATTGTTTTCAGTAAAATCATTCCAGTGAACCTGCTTTTTCCAAGCCTTCCCCATCTTCACATACCAAACTGCTCTGCCCGCTAAAGGGAACAGCGAGAGACTCAACTGCTAGAGCTTGTCCTGTGGTGACTTAATTACCAGCAGATCCCAAAAAGATAAAAAACACCCCTTTGAGATCTCCATTCAAGTAGCAACAGACCCTACTTGTTCTACACTTGCAATATTTATAACATGTTCGTGTCGTAAAATAAAAAAAAAAAAAAATGAGAGACCATTAATTTTTTCCCCACATTCTTTGTAAAGAGCATTTTTGGTGACACTTTACTTGAGGGGCACAAGTAAATGATAAACAAATATAGTAAGTGCATGAAATACATGAACCGTTAATGACTGATTAATGATATACAAGCATTGGATCTGTACGCAACTAAAACTTTATGATCAATTAATTCATTAAGTGAGACTGTACCACTACATTATTTGTGCTCCCTTAAGTAAAATTTTACTACATTTTTGGCACATAAATTAAATTAATCTTTCATCATATGAGGTTATAACGCTAATGAGAAGTACATTTAGGCAGACTGAACAAATTAAAGATGGGTTTGCTTACCTTTTTGGAGATTTTGGGGGACTGGGTTTGAGTTTGTCAAATTCATCCTTTTCTGCGAAAATTACCACATTTTCTGTAGGGGAAGAGACAGAATGGATGCAAATCTCTTAATAGCTCCTCACAAAACGACAGCCCACTGCACAGCAGCCAAAGAATATAATCTAAATTTCTATAAGGTAAGGCTGGTAATAAAAATAGTTGATTGTTTCCTCTACAGTAAACAAATGCTGTGGTTTTGATCCTCTGTGTAAAACCATGACCAGACAGGTACTGTGCAACAGCTCAGAAGATGAATGTGACTTCCTAAACCAGTTCCTTTGAAGGCACAAGTGAGTAATTGTTAACTGGGCCAAGTGAGTATCCAGTATAGTGCTGCGTCTCAACCCAGTCCCAGCACCCAGTAGCAAAAATTTGGACCTCCTGGTGGTCCCTGAGGACCGGGTCGAGAACCACTGCAGTAGAAGCCTTTGCAGGTGGGCAGAGTTTAAATGTTTTACTGTTATTCAAATTAAGGTGTGTTTTTTCATTTGCAAAGACAGTGCAGGCACTGGTGTGCTGAACAATCCCAGTAGATCTGCAGGGTTTGGAACTCAGGACTGCAGCTGTTGTCATTTAATAACATCTGCTTTTATTGTTCTAGCATGATTAAAAATCATAAAATTGCATTAGTCCACAACTCAACTATCAACAGACATCTTCAAAAAGTACCAAGAAATTATGAAATAACTAAATAAAACCTAATAGTTGTTTCAAATATGGTTCAAATTGTACTGAACTACCTCAAAAATCTTCATTTTAAAGGGGATTTCCACGCAAAACTCAAAAGAATTCCTCTCCCAAGGTAATTGTATTGCCTGCTCCTGGACAGAGAACTGGCTCTTTGTCTTCTGAAAACCTTCTCCCTCTGATCAGGAGACCTTTGATCTTTATTTGAAGACCATGCAGCACAGAGTGTCTCATATATAGTCCTGACTAAACATGGAGTTGATGGGAGGTGGTAGCTGAGGTGGCCCCTTTTTCATTGGCTCCAAGTGACGTCAATCATACAATGCAGAACATAGTTCTCCCATACACACACAACTGTAATTGTAGTACTTCCCAGAATTGCACAAATCCTAACATTTTCATGTGTATAAACTTGGGGATTCCATCAATATGGGCGCTAAAAATTGAGGTACTTTATTAATCCCAGTAGAAAATCTCTTTTTGCCTATCCCATCTTGTGCTACATGAGACACACGGATAAGAGGGAGTAAGCCTGGGTTAGGTGTGTGTGTATCACAGCACAGGATCCGGTCCACATGAACTTGAACAGGTACGTGAAAGTTCTCCCTTTTCCTATCAAAGGCAAACATGACTCATAAAACATTTTTTACTTTTTGATGCATATTATCTATTCATATCTCCATATTATTAGTTTTTCCATTAGAGGCATAGACACTTATGGTAACATTTTCATCGTTTCTGTGGTTTTGCAATGGTATTTACTGTAATGGTGTAACGGAGCAGAGAATATTGAAAAAAATAAAACTAAGCGAAATCAGTTTGTTTTTAGAAGAATATATTTTAATATAACTTTTCTGATTAACATAGCCATAATTATAGTGTATTTGAAGAAAATATGGTGTTGATAGACAGAGGTTCTATGCCCCCCCCCCCGTGCCCTCCCCCAAAAATAATTTGAAGCCACCCCTGGTTTCCCATCAAAACAATATTTTCAGCTTCATCCACCACTGTCGCTTTTTTCTTACTATAAAGAATTAAACCTTTTACTTGGAATACATTGTCAAACAAAGTTTTGAAGGTTGTGCCTGACACACTGACCCTGATGGGTCACAATATGTCAGTAAACATCTTACCTTGGATGTTCTTCTTCTCTTCCTGCCTGTCTGACTGGGGCTCAACAGTCTTCACCACCTGGCCAGAACAGCAAGCTACGGACAAGCAAAGATCAGCTTTCAGTATCCATCTGTGTGCATGTGTGTGTGTGTGTCTGTGTCTGTGTGTGTCAGTTAGCAGTCGCACCTTGGCTGCTGGGCTTGGCCTTCAGGATGTAGAACATGATGATCAGCACTATGGCGATGGCCATGATGAAGATTATTGACATGGCGATGATGAGGGCTGTTGCCAAGTGACCTTGCCCAGTAGGATCTTCAATACAAAGTAAAACTGCATTTTATTTAATCAACTTTGGCTAACAGATAACTCAGTTACCATAAGGTGGAAGTTAAAAAGGCTTTTAAAATGATGTCAAATGGATTTGCAGATTCTATAAGATGTTTTTTTAGGAGCTGGTTTGTCGTTCAGTGATCGATGGGTGGGTTGCTGGTTCAAATCCCATGGTCAGCAGAGTGATTTCACTGTGGGACCCTTGAGTCAGGTCCTTAACCCTCAATTAGGGACTGGCTGGCTTAGAGTCATGAGATTAAAACGCTCCGAAGTGACACTTTCTACTAGGGATGGGCTGATCCACATTTTTTCAGTTCCGATTCGATTCTGATACACAACTGCCGATACAGATTCCGATACAAGACCTCTTTTTTACTTTGTTATACTTAATATGGAAGCACTTCTTTACACAACGCGTAGTCAGAGTATGGAATAGTCTTCCTGATAACGTAGTGCAAGCTGAATCCTTG
>JAODLC010000038.1:3527478-3567978 GCA_026781145.1 Hippopotamyrus pictus | reverse complement strand
CGATTATTAAATTAGTTGGCAACTATTTTAATAATCGATTTTAATCGATTAAATCGATTAGTTGTTGCAGCCCTAATTTGCACACTTAAAAACGATATATGGACAGCTTGACTGCACTTCCAAGACTTTTGGAGTGATTTGTCTCAAAATTCGATTAGTTCCAGATCTTTACCCTTGCAATGTGCCTACACTGGCTGAAAAAGATTTGCAAAATACTTTTACAGTTTCTGTCTTCTCATGTCTAAGTGTCTTCCTTCTTCTGCTGCCGCTTGATGTTGCGGTTTTATACTGGGGGCAGTTTGCTTCAAAATGAAATAAGGTGTAGATCTTCAACGTTTTTCTGAAGCAGTAATAAGATCCATCAATACTTCTTGACTTATCACTTTCACAAGGTTAAACGCAAGGTTTCACAAGGTCATCTCCTTTCACTCTACTCTTTGCTGCCACTACTTTGCCATTGCTTCAATTGCTTCAAATTTGTCTAAAAATGTAAGTTCAGCTTGTCACCAACAGAATGTGTCTGCAGACTTCAAAAAACATCCTTCAAAAACTCAGTGAGTTATCATGTTAACAGTATCAAGTGTCTGAAACTGCCCTTTTTTATTTTTTTCACTATTTGATGTTGCTTCAATTTTTGTGCCATCTTTCTCAAACTATGACACACCATGTACCTGCACATACCCATGAAATACTTTTTGAGTTATCATGTTAACAAGAAAGTATCTGCGGCAGCGAACCAGTCCAAAAACATATGCATTCCCTGCCTAGGGAATGCAATAACATATATAATAATATATAATACTATATACATATAATGTGATATATAATAATTAATTTATCACAATAATAAAATAAACTGTTTAGCAAGAAAGTCAATTAAAAAACATTGTGTAACTGCAACTACATATTTTTGCTTTCATAATTTATTAATATATAAATAAATTTGACTTGTAAGAATATTATACATAGTGGAACATTGGAATATAAATTGACAGTGCAGCCAAAGTCCACTTACAATCTTTGTTGTTTTTCGGAGCATTCTGGCAGGAGTGACACACCATCCCATAGATGTTTCGTGGGCGGTTCTCCAGAATGTAATATCTGTGGATGGGGGGGGCACAGCAAATTAAAAGAAAGCTTGCTAGTGGCGTGGAGCAGGATTTTATGGACAGTTACTGTTGGATAGTGCATCAGGTTGTTTACAGCCCTAAATTGGATTTTTGTTGGAAACACTTTTTTCTTTTGCCAGATTTTGCCATTTTGAGAGTTGTTTTCCCAGAATCAGTGGGAGGCCATAAACCTTCACATGGAGATTTCAGTTGCTGCTTGCCACATACATAGAAAAAGCCTAATGGATCTGTTTTTCTTCCCCTAATTGAACTGAATGTCAACATCCAACCTTGCAGTGAGCAGATTCCAAACTATATACACTTTGACCACACGGAGCCTTAACGATGTTGCCATTTGATTGCAATTCTTCAAGTACTCCTCTTGTATTATGCTTTTGTGAGAATCATTAACAACTCAACAGGGTTCATTTAACAGAGAAACAGCATTGATTATTTTATTGGTTACTACTTTAATAATTGTTTCTATGTCGATGGAGCCAATGAAGAAAATGTATCTATTTGTTTGCTAGAGAAAATCCGCCTGAGTACGGTATCTGTACCAGAGGTTGATCACTGTTCCCGTGGAAACCATTTCTCAGCCCTGGAAGCCTTCACAAATTTAGGAATTCAATACAGAAATGGAATAAGCAGAAAATACTAAACATTTTAGTGAATGTAAATCGTGTTTTCTCTTTGGTAATTTACAACTATCGTAGCAAGGTGAAAACACAGTTTTGTCACTTGCAGGTTTTTACTTACAGTAATGACACAGCCTGAAATAGTACAAATCTAACTGCCATGTTTTTAAAAGACACTTTTGCAAAAACAGTTTGGGGGGAATTCCGAGTGGAATATTTAGAACCCCACCATTCAATTTTCCTAAAACCTTGGCTGTATATATTTACTATTAAAGCGAATTAAAACCAGATCTTGTGATTTAACGGGGAACATTACAGTGCTCTGACATGGCCCTTGTGTAACTGCTTGTGTCAGAGATACAGAGGCTTTGATCCAGTACAGCCAACTCTTTTCTATTATTACCATGTCCTCCTTTGAGCACATAAGAGATGGAAAATTGAAGCTGGTACTGTGACCAATTGAATGCGTGTGTGAGTGTGGCATTGGTCACGGTGCCCCCCCCCCGTGGCTGCATGTGGAGACGCGGAAGGTCCCGACAGGGTGGTCTGCCTTGTCATCTGTGATTCATGGCTCAGATGGGTCGCGCTGCATTTCACAACCAGTGCATCACTGCACAGAGTAAATACATGCCAGTGAGCCGGAGCGTGCGTTCTTCACAGAGCAGAGCGCGCAGCACAAAGGATTCTGTGTCTGGGAATTACGGTCCAGATTCGTGAAATTATGATTGACATAGGACTCCATATCTCTGTGGTTTGACTTGTTTTGAAATGCTAAAGACTGGATGCAACTAAATCAGTTAATACTGAACATTTAAGTTTGCGTTGCATTTATAGTCTTTGTAATTTGAGTTTTGTAAAGTAAGATTTATTACCGTAACGAGAACAGCGTCCATAGACACGCCAGCGTTGGCTTCCCGCAGCCAAATGTGTGGCCATTCACCGGAAGCTCAGCCTAGCTGCTATTATACCTAGTCGACTCATTGACAGCATGAATAAAAGCTTTGGTTTTATCAGTAGGGAGCCTGCTGTGTATCACAGACTGACTATACAGGATCTTCTGGACGTCTATCATTCTTCAACCATGAACTTAGTATATAGACTTAGTAAGGGTAAGCAGCCCATTGGCCTAAGACACCAATTTTTTTTGTTTCATTCCCTGTTCTTTGTTGTCCAAGTGTATGTCATTAAATGCTGAGTCACTTATTTTATTAACTTGTCTGCATGCTATATACATGGGAACAGAATCCAAATGACCTATTGCTCAGTACAAGCGCAATATATGCTGAAAATGTGCAGAATATTCATAAAAACAGGTCTCTGTGATTAGAATCTTTGGGAGTTTATCCTTGCAGCGGGGTAAGTTACCCTGGTAGGCAGGATCCGCACTCAGCGTCGCTCTCGGCCGTTCCCGGCGTCAGCACGGTGGCTCGGTACAAAGCGTCACAGTCCTTGTGTCGCCTGCAGATCTCGTACTTCCCCTTGGAGAACTTGCCCGCCGGACACGGGACACAGTCGTAGTCGTCGTCTTTCACGCCGTAGCCGCAGTTCTGAAAGGGAACCACAATGTCAGCGAGGCTCAGTGGAAACACATATGGTGCCTAGATTCGTATTATACTGACACATGACTGCAATCACCTTTATAGATGGGCGCAAAGTAGTAAATAGCAGACAAACAGTGAACTTTTTGCCTCCTTTCTATGTCACTTTAGACAAAAGTCTCTGCTAAATAAATAAATGCAAATGCATAATTTTTTCAGTTACATTCAGATCCCAGAACCAGAGTGAATTACACCAGGAAATGTTTTTTGTAAAAAATATATAATTGTAAACATTCCAAAAGCTACTCTCAGTGGAAATACATTTACCTTAATAGATGTCTTCCCATTTGAAGAACATCATCAGCTTCAGAGATACGTTTTCATATAAATCCAATTTGCCCTGTAGATTCTGTACTAACCAAGGACTGCTTAAAAAGTCACTGTACCCCACACACATCCTAAAAACCAAATGTAAAGATCTCTGTGCATTTTGGTTTTACCCTGGACTAGTGGCTCAGTTTAACTTCACAATCCACATACTTGTGACAGCCACCCAGATTACATCCATAGTGTTAAATCACTTTGCATTTTCCTGTGCTGTAAGTGTGTCATTTAAAGAACAGATTTCTAGTAAATTCAATTTCATTTACTTTTCACAGTTCACTTTTATTTTCACTGCATTTGTTTAATCTGTCATTTCAAAAACGTTGCCTAGGTTTACAAAATGAGGTAGAAAAACTGCCAATGGATAATGTTTTTCCCAAGTTTCTTATTTTGGTAACAAATATGAGTTCATTCTTTGAATATGAGGTATTATAAAAGCATTACAGGTATGCGGAAAATATTTGTTTGATGATTTTCCCAAAGTGTGCATCGCAGTATAGGAATGGTAAGCATCTTATCTGCAGGCTGAAAGAAACATGATTGATCACAGGAGTCACTGTAAAGAGAAACGTTTCTTGGCCTGGTATTCCCTTATGGTTCCGTCTGGCTTGGTATTCCCTTATGGTTCCGCCTGGCTTGGTATTCCCTTATGGTTTCGTCTGGCTTGGTATTCCCTTATGGTTCTGCCTGGCCTGGTATTCCCCTATGGTTCCGCCTGGCTTGGTATTCCCTTATGGTTTCGTCTGGCTTGGTATTCCCTTATGGTTCTGCCTGGCCAGGTATTCCCTTATGGTTCCGCCTAGCCTGGTATTCCCTTATGGTTCCACTTGAAAGGATCTTCTTACAGCCCCGTTTTTTCCCTTAACGTCTTGATATATTTGGATTTAGTTTCATACACTCGGTCTTTAAAGCTTAAAATAAATAGCAAGATCTTTGCAAAAGCTACATATCAGCCTTTCATCCATATTTTATGTTAATTATATACCTTATATTATTGACCTAAGCAGAAATAAAGCAATTTGAAGTTGTTTTAAAATTCCATGCTCTGTTACTCTATATAATTGGATATAATTGAAGTAAATGTGAAATATGCGGGCTGTTCACAATAGTTACTTGCTCCTGGGGTAATACACAGGGCACCAACCCCCCCTGAGTGCCCGAGGGGCCACAGATCACGGTAATCTGTGTTTACCATATGAATGATGGCACTACCTGCAGATCTACTAGGCACATGGGTGATGATTTCACTGAGATAATGACCCGACAGTCCCTGTCAAAGCTGTCGCTACAGACAGCTAGTGTCCCCTGGTGCACAGGTATGTAGATATTAACCATACATTCCTGGCTAGACTTTCCATGTATGACACAGCAGGTTAGGATGCTGTACCCCTGATGGGAAGGAACCTTGTTCAAATCCTGGGGCCAGCAGAGTGATTTAATACTTGGGCCCCTGAGCGGGGCCCTTAACCCCCGATTACTCTAGGGACTGTCTGACTCTGCTTTATCAAAATACCGAATAAAAGTGACAGCCAAATAAATGCAGAGAGCTTCCCAAATGAGACTGCTATAGCTGTTATTTAAAAATGCAGCGTTCCAACTGATGACGGGGCTTTACAGTATGTTTCTACCAAGGAAACGCATTGTAGACCTTTAAACCTCCTTAAATCTGAATATATGTAAAAAAATACTAAGCTTTGCAAGATTCTTTGTACTACAGTAAGTAAGGGGACAGAGCAGTTATGAACATAGGCTTGAGACCGGAAAGATGTTGGTTTAAAACCCATGAGGGCGTTTTGTGGTATCCTTGAATAAGGAATTTCTTTGGTATAATATCCAGGTATGTGTAGAGGATAATTGTTGCCTTGTATGAAACCATGAGGTAAGCAGCTTAATGTAAATATGAGAAGCAAAGAACAAGGGCTTCATTTTCCCGGCTGTAGGGAGCGGAGTAGCTGTTAGTGTAGATGGGCCTCCGCTGCCTATGTAGGGGCGGCCCGCCATGCAGCGTGCTGCCTGCCGTCACACGCCTGGCCTGCTTTCTAATTTACATCACTTTTCATCAGCAGCATTTGATGTGCAGACACTGTTTCAAAGAGACTTTAAAGGCAGGAAACCTGAGTCTGGCTTTTTTGACTTACAGAGTCACAGGAAACAAACATTTTAATGAAAGGACACCAGTTCAACAGGCCTCTCCGGAACAATTTCATTTCACATTAAAGAATTTACCTATTAAATAATTAAGCCTAGATGTTCTTTTTCCCCCAGAAACGTCTGTTCTAAAATTGCTTTTTTAATTATTTAATTCACATTCTATATTTATTTTAATGACAACTTGGTTCAGTCTGGGGTAAGGTTGAAGCCACGGAGTCAACACTGGAGGGAACCAAGGTCGTAATTATAATATATATCGGGGGGGGGGGGGGGGAGGACATTGTGAGCACATCTGAATATTGGGGCCAACGTGACCCCCCCACCAGTAAATATTATAATTACAGCCTTGGTATGGGGAATTATTCCTTCATAATTCAATGTGCTTATACAATGGTGTCGGAGAGAGTTTGATATTGGGGGGCACACGGCTTAATCAGATAAAGACAATGGTTTATGTATGGGGGGTGAATGAAACCAAATTAAATATTGGGGTGTACATGCCCCCCCATGCCCCTGTGCATATACTTGTGCCAATTGCAAAAACGAAATGCACCAATACAAATTTAGTAAAAAGATGTAAAACAACAATGATTCACAATATTTCTTGATTTTAAATGAGCCACGTCGTTGTTTACGTCATGTTAATGTCTGCTTGAATTTTTGCACATCACTTGCAGTAGATCTAACACAGCAAAATAAATCAGCTTTGGAAACGGCACCTGCCAGACACAAGAATATCTTGTGTGAGACGTGACTTTAGTAAAGACAGATTTAAGAGCTGGACATTGAGGCCTGGGAATCTGCATGACCTGTGGAGGAGGAGATTACCTGAAGCATCATTTATGGGTTTCTCAGTAGGGTTACCCTATGATTTTCTTTTGAAGAAAGAGTCACGTTTGAGTCTGAAACAGGTTAGGGCTTCTTGGGTGGTCTGTGAAAATTGCTCTGAGGTGTGGGCCACGATTATCAAACACATCTTAGCAAAAAGACAAAAACATTCACCATTTCTCAGTTCCTTCAAAAAAGCTTGCGAAATAATCTGTATCTGCCGCCCTGATTCCCCGTAATCAGTAGTTTGTACACGGCGCCAACGACACTCAAATCCAGTTGCATAAATAACCACGATTTTGCCAGGGGAGAAATCTGATAGGTATTTTTGTTTAATCTTTAGTAGATCAACAGGCTCAAAACACCATTTAGGTTGCAGCTGTGCAGTTGCTATGTACTGCTGAATGGTTTACTGAAGGAAGCTGTGGTTTTGCTCGTTAAGGGTTTAAAAACAGGCTGAGGAGTTCAGTTCATTAACTACACCACTTCAGGCAGGCCTGCAGGGATGTTAAGCAGGGTCATGTGAGGGGATAAGCCAGCCTTTGTAGAGGCACCGAAGGCTGGGGCTGCTCACCATATAGGGCTCCTGGCCTGGCTGGCAAGGTGGACAAGGCTGGCAGCTCCCACTGGTCTGGTTGTAGAACTCAGTCTCCCCGCAGCTGGAATACTCCGCTCTCAGGCAGGGCAGAGTGGACACCTGTGTGGATGGACATGGTCAGGGAGCGGGCAGTAACACAGACACGGCATAAAAGTAACTCACGCAGCAGCACCGGCGTGCTGAGTGGCTCAGTGGGTTGGAACTCTGTGATTGCGATCAGATGGTCGCTGGTTTAAATCCTGTAGCTGGCAGAGTGATTTCACTTGTGGGCCCCTGACTGAGGCCCCTAACCTCCGGCTGACCCTGTTTCTCAATTGTATATCGGTTTGGATGAAAATGTCTGACCTATAAATAAAATAAATGTGATCTGGTGTGGAGATGTTTTACCCCCCGAATTTTTTACACTTCATTAGAGGAGTATACTTTAATTTTTTATAAGCTGGACTAAATACATTTAATCGGTAATAGTTTAAGTGATAAGGTTAAGTAAATCCATGGAGTGGTTTTGAGCTGACTTTAAGAAAACGTTCAAGGTATGAAGCTTCTCTCACCCTGACATATCCGCACGGAGCAAGGAGCATAGCTACTGCTCATGTCCTACTATCATACAACCTGGCCAATACCAATGCCCCCTCTGGCCCTCACAGCCTGTTCAAACACCCTCAGAGATACATGGTTCCTCAGGAAAAAAATAATGCTTATTTTATTTGTACTGTCTCAACTGCATGTATTTAACAGATGCTTGTATCCAAAGCAACATGTATTTTTTTGCTGAATCGCACCCTAACCCACTGAGTCACACGCCGCCCCCAATATTCAGATTTATCATTTCACAGAGAAACATAACAACTAAATCGCTCAATATGTTTGCTCTGACTGGGTTAAGTGACAGACTTTGAGAGTTCCTGTGGAAAACACTGAATATGAACCACAATTCAGAATATCAGTAAACAACAGATTAAGCTGGTCACCGACCCCATCAGCTGGACTCACACTGCACAACAGCCTCACACATCTGCAGAGCAAATCCTCTGATAAAGATATTCTCTTCTGACACTAAATTTCCTACAAAAAAGTTGATGCATGCCTACCATAATAATCCCATGGCTCCTGAAGATGAAATTGATAAGTTATAATTAAGAGAGCATAAAGTAAAATTAGATCTTGGGATATATGCCAAAATATTTTAAGTCAGCGTCTAAAGTAAAGACTGGAAGATTCACGACAGGTTTAAACTGCATGCTGATCGTGATGTCGAAGCTGCATAGTTATTTGACAGCACTACGGTGAAGACCATCTAAACAGCATATCTGACCTTCTCAGTCCTCTCACCTGGATCTACACGCTTCCTGCTAAAGCAGGTGAAGTTAGTGTGAAACTCACCAAGATGAAGAAGAGGAAGCAAGGCTGTTTCTGTCCTCCTTTATGAACCATCCTCCTGGCTTCTGAAGAAGAAGAAATGATAGATTGAGGTACAGGCGGTTCTCTTGCTCTCCTTCTCTGCAGCGTGGACTTTCTGCACGTTTACGTCTCACCAGGAGACTTATAGCAGGCATCAACGAGGTCTACCAACTCTCTGGAGGTCATCAGGCACGTCTCCTGCTCACCTTAGCGTACAGGCGTTCAAGTACCTCTGCAATTTTCTATTCTACTTCCTTATAGCCTGACGTTTCTAGTTCGTCGTTAATCTTCTCCAACACTATCAGACCGGCAAGAAGAAAGACAACGTATGTGCGCCCACACATGTGAACAGAGCAGCGATAATAAATCGTCAAATAGGATTAAAACACAACGCAGGACATCAGAGCTGCAGGTCTGATTGAAAGGCTGACTATTCATTTCCTGCAGACTGCTTGATGTGGCTACTCTGTAGCCTGTTGTATTGGCCCTGTCTCTACCTTGGATACCCTAAGAGGAATCAAAGTCAGACAGCGTGACGCCGCTTTGACGGCCCGCAGCGCAAAATTAAACCCTGTTACGCGTCTCTGGAAATAGCAGAAGAAAAAAAACCTTCCTCACTTTACCAAGAGAAGCTATAGATAGAAAAGGGTACCCATTCATTTAATAAACATTCCTTTGATAAAAAAGGGAAAAAGGCTGAACAAATATAACACACACACACACACTCACACACACACACACTCACAGGTTTGTAATTATATAATTATATATTTGTGGGGACTCTCCATCCAATTCTATGGGGAAAACTCTAATCACAACATGACGACCTTAACCCCTACCCAGCCCTATAAGTTACTATAAGTAACCAAACTAAAAAGAGACTTTTGGCATTTTACTGTCTTGATTGCATTCACAGATCTTTGTCAGGACCTGAACAATCATCCCCACAACGTAAAAAAAAGGTTAGTCCCTACAATTTAATATGAACCTAATACACACACACACACACACACACACACACACACACACACACACACACACACACACACACACAGTGCTGTGCAAAAAATGTGTGCAAAAAAGCAGTGAAGGAAAACGTGCAAAGCTATTTATCGGGGTAGTAACTGTACATTTACAAAAAGTTACTGATATCTAGTCGGCTAGATGAACGCCGCTTCAGGTCCCAAACCTCTCCTCGGGGGGCACCTCAGCCAGCCCATGTGTCTAATACATTTCACCACCAGCTAACTTTAGTTAATTACACATTATTAATTAAACAATTTCTACATACTATATCCAAATAGGCTAATCATGGAGACACACTTCATTAATATTTCTAAGATTACACATTATTTTCTTTTTAATGGTTATTAAATTATTAAAAGAGCATCACTGTTCTGTCCACACTAGCATACCTAAGATGATAGATGGAGTTTGACTGGGTTGTAGTAATAATTCAGTATGTTGCACTAAGCTATTTGCACATTCTGGTGCTGGTGTTTACAGTGTCGCTCACTGGGGTAGCAGTACAAGGAAGCAGTGTGACGCATCCAAAATCTGACACTGCCGACGGCTCTGCATCTTTGCCCACGGGAGACTCGCTTTTCTTGGAAGAATCCCAGAATTACAAAAAGCGCAGAGTTCTCCATTCTGACATTAACATTTAAATAATTGCATCAGCCTTTTTAAAAGAAAAGGTTTTCTCATAAAAACTGAGTGTCATAGCATGCCTTGCGTCATGTTACAAAATCATGATTAATTGTACGTAGGATGCACACATATATGTGCTAATTCAAAGGGGACACCAGCTAGATTGTGAAATTTCAGTCATGATGTCATTCATGTCATTGATGTTTATGAATTATTAACGTAACTCAGCGTCTAAAATGGAGATTATAAATGCAATAATAGGAGGCCTAAAAGCATGACTAGCTTCTTGAACTTCGTAGTCAAGTCTCAGTAGTGAGCAAATATGGCCTTCAGGCTTGAACATTCCTGTTCCTGTCAGTCCTTATGCACCCAGCAAAGGACACTGCTGTACCTGTTACAGGGGGTCCACAAAGACATTTTGTAAATATTTAAATATTATAGCCCTCCAATCCTTACTTATTAGTCACTCAGTCCTGCTGTATATTTCCAGTTGGGGGGAGGGAGGAGTCTGGTTATTTCCAGTGGAGGAGGGATCCTTGTTCTTTTATTCCCCCTTTCTCTGCCATCTCTACCTATAGCTTAACATTCTACTGAACGCTGCTCCAAATACTGCTCAGGTAAAAAAATAACTATTAAATCTAACGGATTAGCAGATTTTCCAGCATCTTTGCTCACTTGTGAAACCAAAACTTTAAAACGACGTCAATGCATTCCCTCACAGCTGCCTGCCTGAATTTTAAAGGTGGCCCCAGACACCAATATCTGTTATGTAAATATATACATGGCTGCAATCATTTCGGGAAAACATCATTTTCGGATAGCTTCCCAATCCAACAATCACAATCTATCTGCCTGTTTTGTTTGAGTTATCAGTGGGATACTTTATGACTTCAGCCACAGTAAATAGAGTAAAATGTGTGCTGAGAAAAAAAAAAAAGAGATCAGGAGAAGTGAGAGACCCCAGTAAGCAGGAAGACGCCCCTTATGCCTTATGAAGTCTCCCCTTTCTCAAACCCTGTACAGTACTATACCCTCCCTGCTGGGACAATATATATCTCTTTTTCATAAGTCAGTCCCCCAGAAGAATAGGGTGATGAAAAAATGCAATCATACTGCAATAAATCATCTGGTTCAAAATGCCTTCAGTGGCACATCTGTGTGCCTTTCACAGCAGGAAAATATAGCCTAAAGATGTTCACAAAAAAAAGGGAGCGTTATTACGACAGATATGATAATATTGAAACATCATGGACTATGAGGGAGGATCCTGCATACAACCTACGGGCAGTGTATTGTGTAGCGAGCTGCAAAGTATTTGTAAATTGTTACTGTGAGTAAGGAGCAATGGCAGGGTGTGTAAAATGTGCCCCAAGCCTCATAATGTGTGGTCGTTAGTGCTACACGCATTAAACATCTTAGGAACACAGGAGAAGGAATAATTGCTTATGAATGCCATTTTCCTGCATTTGCCATGAACTCCTGTATTCCATGTGTAATAATAATTAGATTAGTCTATTTCATTAGCATATGCAAAAAATTAGAAACAGCTTGCCAGCTATTGCAGGAAAGGTGATCAATCGGGAAAATTAAATGACTGTGAACTGAAGGACACATTCCTTAAATTCCAGTTATCGGAATGCTCTACTGTTGCCTAGGAGACGTCACTGTTGTTGCGTCATGTTCTCCTGGTAAATGGTAGATGCTTTGACGGATGATTGTAGTGGATGCAAGAAAATACAAGTCTACACAATGTAGTTACAAACTCATTTCATTCACTTACAAAATGAAGCGGGGAGATGGATCAGGCCACACATGCCGCTACTGTAGTATTTTAGAGGACATCTACGGGAAATCTATGCAACTGTGGTCTGAAAATCAAATATCTTTCTTTGCGTATTCTGTAGGCTCTGAGACTTTCAAGCCCTGTCTGAATAAGTAAGACCGTCTTACCTGCTTTTCTTTCCTCTAGGGCAGAAGTGGACAATCTTATCCAGGATGGGCCGCTGTGTCAGTGGGTTTTCACTGCAACTCCCTAATTATATTACTAATTAGAGGACTGATTGGCTGAAGAGTCCTCACACCTGGGTTTGAACAGCTGACCTAAAGGTTACCTCAAAAACCTGCACACACACTGGCCCTTTGTGAATAAAATTGGCCACTCTTGATTTACGGCATTAAACATTGCTTTTTCGTTTTAATATTACAAAAAATTTAATTGAAAGAATATAGCACATACTTTTGATAGCTTCTGTCTGTCCTTTGCTCAGTAAAAAAAGACACATACAGAACATCAACAGGTGAGACTTTTTTTTTCCATTTTCATTTTTATAAAATGTAGAAAAATGACATAACAGAGAAAAACATTTCTTCCTTTCATAGTAAAGTTGTACCAGTTTGCTAAACGTCAGTGGTGTTTGGGGGAATCTAAGTTATGCAGGAAAATTACTGAATCCCTGTGAACAGCTAACCCTGGTCAACAACTGTCCTCGGTCACCACTACATTCCTGAAGTGTATCCTGCCACTGCTAGAACAAAAGCAATTACTGCTGGTGGAGTTTCTGTTTTGTAAATCCGATGTTCTTTATACCATATTTTTAGTTCGCTAGCTTGTTGTTTTGAGTTGGTTACCTTATTACCAGATGCAATTTCAATTGAAACATTGTCATCATAATGCAATGATGTTTATGTAATACTTAAAGGCATCTTGTAAAGATTTCAGTCCATTTACATCCTAAAAGTAATTCTGGAAAATTAAACTCTTAGTAAGCTGTTAGACAACTTACAAGGAGCCAGATAAGGGACAGAGGATGTCTTTGAGATGTAGGAGAGGAATATGTTTTTGACGTGCCTTCCACAGGAAGCGGAGGGGCACCATGGCCCCCGGTCCCCCAACCGCGGACGCACGTCCCCAGCACAGATATGGGCTCTGGAGACGCGGCTCCTCGGGGCTGGAATGCACCGCCGAGCGATTGAGCAGCCCGTCAGAAACCCGAATGCTCTGCCTGGGCGGCCCTGTCGGGACTTGCCGTGTCTCAAAGGCGACCACAGGCTCCGCGCCTCAGGTCATTAATCTTCTAACGACCGCATAATCTAAGCAAAATAGACAGAGTATCATAACCCTTATCATTAACAAGCTTGAAATGTCTATTCCTTGGGGACAGATTAGGGCAGGGATATTATTACCTCTGAGCTAATCGTTACCGCTCTTCTTTTGTCAAATGAGAGTCCCAACTAAGAGTGAATTAATTGTACATATATAGATCTCATATTTGTCTTTACATGCCTTCCTTGGGATCTTCTGTTTGATATCATTCCTTTTACTTTCAATTAAACTAACATTAATTAAATATCAGTCAGGTTTTCCTATGTGAATGTGTTCCTGGGGGCTGACTGGTCACACTGTGAAGCCTTCTTAATGGTTTCTGTGTCTCATGTTGTCAGTAATAATCACCATCAGCATACACCTGCAGTGAAATGCTGCAGAACGATATTAATTGACCTGTTAATGCATTTTTTTTTTTTGCAAATCAAGGAAATATAAAGATCTCTTGAAAAATCTCAGTGAAGAAGCCCAGTAAAATGTGATGGGTTTTCTCAATCACATGAATACCACTGCAGCATTCACAGGGACTGGAATTTCAAAACGTTTTCCTTCTAATATCATGTGAATACAAAGATCATCGTATTGATAAGGTTGTATAAGTCCTTCAGTTCAATGTATGAAGGTTCCTAAACTTCATTAGTCAACTGAAATCCAGGAAACAGCAGCCGTTAATTAAAGGTTAATTGTTTTTAAATGAAACTGTTCAATGCTATATGCAGGTGTCTGAGAGACCTGGGGAGAGCCGCAGTCCCCATTGTTACTGATTAAATGGATAAATCGAGGGTCATTTGTTGTCTCCATTTTAATGACATAATCTGTCTCCTCAGATTCAACCATCCTCAGTAAATAAAACCTTCAATGGCTTGGAGCAGCTACTAATCCAGGCAGGTTTCAAGAACTCCAACACAACACCTGATCTGTCCTTTGCTGTCACTGTTTACCACAGTGGTCATCATCATCATCATCATCATCATCATCATCATCATTATTATTATCAATTCAATTAAAATCTTCTATAGCCCTTATACAGGGAAAAATATGTTAAGGGTTTAGTGTCTAGAACTTTCTTCAGGGTTAATTGTTAGATTCAGAAAAGTAAAAGGTTGATGTCAGCACATGTAGGGTCACACTGCTGAGATGCTGAGCAGCAGGTATGATGCCTGCTTTTCACTGATGTCTCCAAAACCAAGTTAAGTCTATTCTTTCTTAGAAAACGCCAGCAGAAAGCATTACAGTCACAAGTAACAGAGTGCTCACTTATTCTTTTATGGATCCCTGAAAAACCTTTAAATAACTTTGTTCTGTCAACATATTAAATTCATAATAGTTTCCATTTCTTTGTTTATGAACCAAGAATTTATTTTGTGCGTCTAATTTTAACTGCTTCAGTCTTTTAAAAATGCATTAAGTGTAAGCTATGGACATTGTCTTGGATAACGTTCAGCTAAGCAGATGCAAACACTTTTCTGGTCTCGAATGTTTTTCCTACTATTGTAACAAAATGCAAACACATAAAAGATGACCAGTGATTGTTGCCATGTAATATTTACTAACTAACTGACTAAACATGCGAGCCTGTCAAAGGAACCTAAAGAACACCGTATTTATGTTTCTTCTAGCTGTAACTATATTGTTAGTGCTACACTGCAAAATGCAGTGCAGCTAATGTTATTTGTCAGTAGCTCCACTGTCATACAACACAGAAGGCGCAGAGAAGTCCTGGTATATTTATTTAAATGCAAAAAAAGAAAAATAATGTGGTTAAGCCTCACCTCGAGGAATTCTGCACTGATTTAATGTGCGTCCCTTAAGCGGAGAAACCAGGGTCAATACTGAGAACCGTGGCCAGTATTTCCCCTCCTAAAATAGATGAATTTGCTAAATATATTCATAGCTATGATCTTTGTTAAACATACATGGATATACAGCCTAATTATAGTGTTTCACTAAACTTCATACGACCGTAACATCAAACTGCATTTGTCTGTAAATCTGGGGACTGTCTAATTATCTAGATATTATTGAGTCCCGTTTTCTGTTTGTCTTGTGATAACTGTAATTACGGTGTCTCCATCGACTTCCCTCCGCAAAAACAAACGAAAAGCACACATGAAAAGGAGGCGCAAAGCCTCCCCCACCTCGATCTGTAGCCCCTGTCAATAATCTGTGTGTATCTCCTACAGCAGCTGATGAGAGAGGCAGAAGTGCGTCTTTCACTGCCGTCTTACTGCTTGATCCCGCCGACTGTGAGCTGGCGTGAGGCCTCCTGCTCCACGGCAGCACTGCACTAAGCTTCTGCTGTTAAGGACGGCAGTGATGTTTCTTCAGTGACTGCTGGGGCAGCTCTGGTTACTGACTCTAGTTCAGAGGAGAGACATACTGAGTTTTTGCTTTTGTCAGTCTGCAGAAATGTCATGCTCTGCTCACCAGTCAAAGGCAAACTCAAAGACTACAGTAAGACCTAACATGGAGCAGGAAAAAAAATCAAATCAAAGGTTGATTTATTACATACACAGTTCTACTCTGTACAACGTGTTGTGAAATTTTCGTTTACTTAACTCCAAGACTGTGCTAAGAAGAGACAAATGTGTAAAGAGACAATAAACATTACAGTATTCATAAACATCCATAAAAATGTGAATTAGCAGTTAATTAGAAAGAAAGATTACCTTCTTGTTGAAAAATTATAGTGGATAATAGTCTAAATACTACCTTAAAATACTGTAACAAAAAGAGTGTTTAGCACAAAAGAGCAGGAAGGTGTGTGTATGTGTGTGTTTGTATGTGTGTGTTTGTACGTGTGTGTTTGTACGTGTGTGTTTGTACGTGTGCACACTTACACAGCTCCTACAGTCTGTTTAGATCTTGAGCTTCTATGACACAAGTCACTGAATCTCACTTTTTAAACGTGCACGAAGTTCTGTAGGTGTCATTATCCTGAAATTTAATTCTCTCTAGTAGATACATATATTAATTTATCTTTTATCTAAAGCAACTTACAATATTGGGATGGATTTCAATTTGTGCATGCTTGTTGGGTAGCGGTATTAGTACATTACCATAAAGTGATTATACATTATTGTTTTAATTATTATTGCTCAGCTTTGACATTCCTTAAGGAATAAAATTATGGCTGGAAAAGGGAGATTTTACAAAGTAATGCATATAAACGAAGCAAAAGGGAAATTCAAAATAAATTAGAATTTGAGAATATTTTCTGTTTAATAATGTAGGATTATCTTGTCAAAAAACTTTTCAATAGCTTTACTGTTACACGAGAACTTCATGAAGAGCTCTCTAAGTATTACTGTTTAATAAAAAACATTGTCATAAAAATCAACAAAGCCATTTTGTGACTGAAACCCAACTGCGTCAAATTATGTAATGAGAAGTATCTGTGAAATATCTTTGCTAATTTTAGGTATTAAAACTTTAGGTCTGTTTAATTTTGCAAACAGACCTAAAGTTATATTACATTCAAAAGTGTATAAAAATGCAGACTTTATTAAGCACAGGTTATTTATGTGTAGAGAAAGGTTACATGTTCTGTGCCAAATGTAATTCAAACATCTTAATTCTATACATTTCGGTTTCTCAGTGTCATATTATATTACGACTTTACTGAGGACTGTTTTTTATTGAATCAATTTACATAGATGTGTTTTTCTAAACTACATTTCCTCCCCTTATCTCCTAAATTCTTAGAGCTTGTTAGATCTATAGCCTACTACTGTGTTTACTAGTTTAGACATCAAATACTCCAAAAGAAAGAGTAAAAAATGGACGGTTCTCATCGTTATTGGCGTTTAAAAACAAAGGGAGCAGCAAGAACGCGTTTGGTCTGTGTCCAGCGCCCTACAGGTCTTTCGCCAGGGAGTTTGCTGAAACCGGACAATTATCCAACACCATAGGCGATTCTAGACACTATTTAGGGGGGCTTCAGGAACCCCATCTTTTGTCTTACCACCCCGAAAAGTTCCTGGAGTCGCCCCTGATGGTGCGGATGGACCCGCAGAGGAAACACGCAGTTCGATTCGGTTCGGTTATATACCACGGACACTGTATATACTGTACCAGTCTTTTTCAATGTAGTAATTCTACCAAACTGCATGTATACCAATATACCATAACAATACTCTTCAGAAAAACCTACACAATAAAATATCTAAGCAACAGATATAAATCCTAATATTAAAATAATTATATTGTTATGATGACAACGATGACGACCCTCATTAGTTACAATTTCAAAATGCAATTTACTTAATTACTGTAATGCACGAAATCGTTTAATGCATGCACAGAATTTTAGCCCGAACACCATATTGTGTGTATCTAACATGAATTATCTAGGAAATTCCCTTTCAGTAATCCAGCCACATTCCATAAACGCTTTACCTGCAAGAGGGATTTCGAAGGGATTGTGGTATGTACTTCCAGAAGATTTTGTATGGCGAAGTGATGAATTACTCCCACTGCTCGATCCTTGGTGTTTCTAAGAATCTCAGTTTAAATTCTGGAACTTCATCTTTAAGTTTTAACGTTGTATGGACTGGACTGAAATGCTAGACTTATACGCAGAAATCAGCGACCGACTGTAACTGCATGCACGTCCCTGATAGTTATAGCTCCTCCTAATAAAAAAGGTTCCCCTCCGCCCTAGAAATAAGTAACCTGGTTCAGGTAGAGGCGGCGGTTTGTTACTTTACCGCCATCTAGTGGCGAGACGTCCCAAAGACGAGTTTCAAGCGCTCACTAGTAATTTGTAATTGAAACGCATATGAAGGTTAGCATCGAATTTTCCCGATTTGTTTAGTACAAGTTAAATAATAAATGTCGAGGTGGATTGCCATTGAGGGCATATTAAAGTAATAAAATACATCCCATATGTATTTGAATCACAGGCAGAATATTAAAATATACTGATTTTTAGGGATAAAATACAGGCAAAGCGTAAGCCAGGTCGATTAATGGGCATTGATCAGTTGTAATGTTCTATTGAATGCGTCGATTATCCAACACGTTACGTGTGATAAATTGGGGCAGTGGGGGGGTGGGCAGCACAGGTATCTGGACTGCATGCCAGCAGGGCCGGTCAGTTATCTTATAGGCAACATAGGGTTAGGGCGCCTGCTTCTGGTGGGCCGCCAACTTGCAAGTCAATTCCACTTTGCCTCTGATGGAGAGTGCTGGTGGTGATGCTCACTTTGGGTGCCACAGAGGCTAGAACTAGTGCTGGCTGCCAGTCAATCGCAGGAAAATTTAAAGATATAGTGAGACTAACTTTATGTCAGTGAACCACAGAAGGACACCCATGAGGCTTGGGGAGGCCAGATTCAAAGCCCAGACCTGGATGTGTGAGGTAACTGGCCACACACTGACCCGGTCTGCCGTCCCTCGGTAACTGGCCACACACTGACCCGGTCTGCCGTCCCTTCGGTAACTGGCCACACACTGACCCGGTCTGCCGTCCCTTCGGTAACTGGCCACACACTGACCCGGTCTGCCGTCCCTTCATAAAGACGTCACACAGAGAAAGCTCACGCTCTTTGTAAATCTCACCTGTCGATAGAAATCTTCCTGGTTCAAGATAACTTTAAGAAAAATGATGAATCTCAGTATTCAGTAACCAATGTAATCAATGACTGGAAAGTCCTGGAAAAGAATCAAGTGACAAGGTAACAGCCTTTCCATTTGCCTTCCTCTAAAAGCAGAGGCTAGATATTTGTCAAACTCAATTGACACAGCCTTTAACAAAAGTTATAAGTCTTTTTCAATGCAGTCGTTGTACCAAACTGCTTATATACCATACCCACGGGCATAACTTTGGGTTGAGCATTGAGGGGGTTGAGGTTTCCACCCATTTAAAGGGTTCCAGGGTTACAAGCCCCCCCCGTTTAACTTATAAGTCTTTTTCAATGCAGTTGTTGTACCAAACTGCTTATATACCATACCCACGGGCATAACTTTGGGTTGAGCATTGAGGGGGTTGAGGTTTCCACCCATTTAAAGGGTTCCAGGGTTACAAGCCCCCCCCCCCCATACACTTCCATTACCATACCCTAGTTAGAGTGCTAGTTAGAGCAGTTTCGGGCATAGCTGGCACAGGGATTATTTACAGGGATTAAACCATTACTGTGAATCATGACACCTGAAAATAGACATTTAAGTAACCTCTCCAGTGTGCATGAAAATGAAAATACAAATGAATAAACATCAACTGAGCTTGTTTCTCAGATATTATGCTGCAGTCAGTTAACCTATCTTGCAAATGCATATACAAATACTGTATAAGGTATATTGCAAAGCACTTGTCATGTATGTTTTATTAAATGATTTTGATTTTGGATTAAATTAAGGTAAAGTCATTGAGAAATTATGGCCTACTTTATAATATGAGTTTATATCGATTGATATGACAGTTTCAAATATGTAATATGAAACTGTTCTGGCACACTTCTCAAACTTAGTTTAACTAATACACCCGTGCCTTTTCTATGCCTTTCTCAATCAAAAATAGTGACACTAATTTAGATTTACTTGACACCAGGTCACTTTTAAGTCCAAAAGACATAAAAGGACTCAAAAACGCAAATTGTAAGATATGAATTAAACCTGGGCAGTGATAAATGTAATATTTAAAAGGTACTTTCTGCAAGTCGACCTAAATTAGATGTCGTCCAAGGGTATTGATTCTATTATGAGCGTACTGTACTTGTACAATGTTTTTGCGCAGAATTGGACGGGATGACGATAGCAAATTTGCCGCTAGGGGGTAGTGGATTACAAAACATTCACAAAGCCTTAATTGCATTGTCTCTACCCCTCCGCCCTGCGTCTCCGAAAGCGGTTCGCCAGCTACACGTTGATCGTTTCATTGACAACGCTGAATGCAGACATCAAATATGTTCATGCATTTCGACGTGTGGAGTATGGACTCTATTATAGCTGTGTGATGCCAGTCTGATTTATTTTTTTTCCCTTAATCTCCATATTATTATTGTTATTATTATTATTATTGATACTACTACTGCTGACGCTACAACTACAGTTATAAAAAAATGTAAGCCAGAGTACTTCGACATTGCGTTCATTCTACTTATCAGCAGGCAATGGAAAGAGCGATTCCAGCATGTTTAACTGTCGTGCACCTAATCTGCATCTGGAGTAAAGTTAAAATCCCCCCGTAGGGGTGTTGGCACCGTGGTGCAGGGCTTGTCTAATGAAAAAGCGAATGGCAACTTTTTCTGTCATAACCAGGTAAACATGAAAACGTGACACCGACAGGTCTACAAGTGACAACCAGCGACTACAACGCCACAGCGAGCGATAATAATATGATAATAACGCATTGATTGATTCATCCTCTAGTGTCGGGTGAAGTCACTCCTAGGGAAACATCTTGCGCTTCTTGTCTGGATGAAGAGGGGAGCAGAGGCGGCGTGCAGGCATTCACATGATGATGTGGGAGAAGATCGGGGATCCGATGACCAGCGGAACAAAGTCTCTGGGCTGATTTCACAATCACTGAGATCATCTGCAGCATCAGAGCGAGGTGAGCGGCGCCGCGCGCACACGACGTCATGGCATGTCTGCGAAACAGCGATGCCTAGAGAGGGGTCGGTGCAGGGTTTTTTTTTAAGCTACGAATCCTGGGGTTTAAAAGTCTCCAAGACCTTCTTTCAGTGTAATTCCAGATCACTTTGGTGCATCACTGCGCTGATACTATGAGCTGATGGTGTTGAATATCTGACCTCACTTTTTCCCCCCTGCACAGCTGCGTGAGAAGCGGCTCGAAGCCTGGGAGGGGGGGTTTCTCTTATGAAAGTACCGCCAGCATGTACTGGTGCGCCGTACGTGGACCGGGCAAAAGCGATCGTTGGTGTCAGTGTTGCTGAAAATGGACGAGTCGTCGCTCTTGGATTTACTGGAATGCTCCGTGTGCCTGGAGCGGCTGGACACCACCGCCAAAGTGCTGCCCTGCCAGCACACCTTCTGCCGCCGCTGCCTGGAGAACATTCTCTGCTCCCGCAACGAGCTCCGCTGCCCCGAGTGTCGGATACTGGTGGATTGCGGTGTCGACGATCTGCCGGCCAATATCCTCCTGGTTCGCTTGCTGGATGGGATTAAGCAACGACCCAGGAACGGGGGGAGACCAGCGCTGACAGGGGTGTCTGTTGGATGTGCGGCCGGCATTGCAGGTTCGACTCCAGGGACACCGATCCGAGACCTACCGATTGCTTCTCGGGGCTCTCCGGTCAAGGTTTGTGACTTTCGTCATTAACAACTTTGCTTTGGATCTTATAGGAATTGCGCGAACTAAAGTTGATCGAGATGTGGAGGTTATGCATAACTAATGACTGTTAATAAATGCAAAGTTGTGGATCACGCTGTTGGTTTACTATTGCCACGCCGGTGTTACTATGTAAATAGGTGACGTCTGAGAAGCGGGTATATGGAAATTGGGAAAGCAGGTCATGCAGAAGGAGGTAGGTGGGTGGTGTCTGCTGGCAGGTGTAAGGAAGGCCACCTGTATGACCTGGCTGTCCCAGAGACCCATCAGTGGAGAATATCACGTACTGCTCTGCATGGTTGAAGAACGTGGGCTGCTAATCTATTTCTATAGCGGTGCCTGACGTGGTAGTATCCATGCTTATACAGCTGGGTGGACATTAAAGTTCTGCTCTGTCAAGCAGCCATGGTTCGGTGCCATGAGGGACCTACAGTTATGTTTGTGAGGGAACGGGTGGGCATGCTATGCTGAGCTGTTTGTCAAATGCATCTGTTGCTAAACTAAACTGAGATGTTGCAGGTTCAAATTGACGGGAAACACCTGCAGTTCCACACCTGGTTAACATCCCAGCTTAAAATAGCCTCAAGGTGCTAGTCAGTAACCTTTGCCTGCTTTAGACGGGGAACCCTGGTCTGATGATGCCTTACTGGAAGGTAACCCAGATACCTGCTCGAGAAGCCACCCCTATACTTGCTTTATATGCTTTATCAGATGTTGTATAAAATATTGGTTGGTCAGGTGATGCTTTAATGATATTTCACATGACAGCTGGACATTATTAAGATATTTTCAGGGCTTTCTCACTTTTCCTAAGAGAGGCTTTGATGCAGAAAAAAACACATCTAACAGCATATCGATGTGCTGAGCTGGTTTCGAACCCTTAAGAGCCATATGCTCTGGGATTTAAGTAACCGCCTTGGCTCTACATTTGCTTAAAACACTGCTGATTGATACATATGTGGAATTGTTATGCTTCTATGTTTACATTAGATTTTTATATTTTAAAGAGAACATTTAAATCAGCTTGCGTAATTAAAAATGTTTCATAATTGTTTTACAGGTTTTCTTAATTACAAGACAGGTTAAGGCTGGTATTTATTATCCAGATTTTTAGCAATGAGTTATAGTAATGATAGCGAGTCAGTATTTGGCAGAAGGCAGTACCTATGTACAGAGGTGGAAATTTCAGGTCCAGAAAGTACAAATCCAGACCGTGATTTAGTTTCAACCAACCGGTTGAGCATAAAGAGTCACAGTTACGGAGTACTCCACTGGTTGGTTGAAATAAAATCCTGGTCTGGATTTCTACTTTCTGGACCTGAAATTTCCACCTCTGCCTATGTATTGAAATGTATTACCTTAAAAACAAATAGCAGTGTAATTCTTTTGACATTTTCCCCACAGTTACTCAGCGGAGTCAGTCTGTACTTGCACAGGTTCGACAGGATTGGTGGCCATGAGTGAGGAAGACCTGCAGTTGTTGGCAGTGACCCTTCTGCTGACCGTTCCTGATTGATTAGACACCCCATGCGGTGTGCTGAAAGTCACACGTGGTGCACACTGCTGCCCCAGACAAGCCTTTAATTTATGCCACTAAACTTTGCCCCCGCTTCCCAAAATCCTTTTGTCAATTTCAAAGCACCAAATAAGCATCTACGGTCCAAGCAAATGTGCACAATCGGGTATGTTTCGGAGCTGGGGATTTTCCTCTAGGATTTACTCGCAGAACTTCACTGCCTTTTGTTATGACACAAACCATTTATTGCCGCGGCCTCTGGTTCTCAGCTGTGGGGGGGAAAAAAAGAGAAACGTCTCAGGGGCTGATGAGGAACCTTTATGGAAGACTTTCAGTAGTGGCTATTCACTAGCTTGTGTTCTCTTGTTACTAGGGCTCATTTGCTAGCTGGACACATTCCCAGAAGGGGAAGAAGATCTGCTTAGAAGAACAGCTTTATAAATGCACAGGCCCACAGCAACAGAGGGAAGCATTTCTTTCAGTGTACTATGCTCCCTCCCCTTCTCTCCTCCTCCCTACTTCCCACCTCCCTCTGCTACTCGCCAGCCCGGACTTCTTTATTTCGAATCAGTAAGCAGTCCCACACATTCCCTGTTCTGCAGCTGCTGAAGAATGTTTACAGTGGGAGCTGAAAAGAAACGCTTATGTTAAAGAGTCTCTGTTATCGTTATTTAGTTTCATTTGTCAGTTAGTGTTACTGGAATTCGTTGTTCTTGAGTACGTATTCTGCTCAGTAGCTAGGTTTTCACGGACGGCGGCAATAGGCACGTGACCTCCTGCAAGTAGTAAAGCCGATTTCAGTTTGGGGGGTAAAATGGTCCTCGAGTGGATTGCCCCCGATGTCAGTTTGACATAATCCCACGAGGAAAAAAAAGCGCATTGGTTTTCCCCTGGTGTGCTTTTGTGTGGCGGGTTCTCTGTCATGTTTATACGAAGACAGGAACGCCTCGGCCGAGGCCAGGAGCAGAGCAGATGCGAGAGACGTGGAAGGAAACCAGAAACCTGTCTGCGGTCACAAGATGCCTTCAATCCTAGGCCAGGTGGACAGCAGCCATTAAACTTTCACGGGCTCTTTGCTTGCTGAGAAAGTGCAGAGTGGAAGATTTGGAAAGCCGTAGGGGTCACTGGCATCGTGTCATCAACCGCTAATAATAATTGGAAAACGGAGACGGACTCGCCTGCACTGAGGATTGGTGTTCCTCATGAACTATCTGGTCAGGGTTCTGGTATGTTAATCTGAGGTCAAGCACCTGATACCTACTGTAGATTTGATGGAACCAGAGAATCATTTAATTTACCTTGAAGAAGCAACACTAAGAAATCCTCTCTTAATTTGTTACCTTTATAATCATTTGGAAATTCTGTCTTGTACCTTGGTTGAAAATCTGAGGGAGTATAGGCCCAGGTTAAACAAAGCAACACTGACACAGTACATTGTGAAAGAAAAGTAAACTCCACCAAAGAAATATGTTCCAGAGTACGTCAAGGGGTGATGTGGCAGAACACATATGACTGAGTATGTATTTTGGGAAAGGCTGTCAAGTCTGGGTGTGGAACGTGCCATTATGGTGTCTGGCTCAGTCACAGAGGCGCAGGGCTGTAAATTTCAGGAAAGGCTGAGAGGATGTGAGCTTCATTCCTGTGGACGGTATTCAGCACAATGCATTCCATGGTCTGGGGATGGAGGGCTTTCTTTGCAGTCGTCAGAGACTCGGGGAACATCAGGAAGGCATTCGCGGAACATACCAACTGAAGCAAACAGGGCCGATTACGTTTGCACCAACCCAGCTGAACTCACTGGAGCCACTCGTTGAGTTTTAATCAATCACTGGAAAGACTGTCGTCAGTAGTGAGCTTAACAGCTTTAGGTGGATACACAAGTTTCTGTCTGAGTGCTTTACATGGGTCTGTCTGTAGCAACGATTGTGAAAGAGGAATTCCTTCGCTCAGAAAAAAGGAGAAACCATGACTTGTGGCAAAAGAGGATGCCCTAAAGAGGATTAGAGTTTTATTAGTTATCAAGTGCTGCCATGGCTTTGAAGTAAACTTCACACAAATTATCTCGGCCTTTCGTTGGCGTAATTAAATCAGGCCCATTACATCCAGTAGATGTTGCTCAGCAAAGCCAGGGGGCAGTGGATTCGATGCGTTTCCTAATCGGTACAAATGGTGATGCTAGTTTGTTTGCAGGATGTTAAATGTGTGCCTCAGAGCAGGATCTTTTAATGCAAGTGACGTGACAATGTGTTGTTCATTATAGGGATTATATAATGCCTTAACATTATAGCCAAACTTTTTATGTCCCCTGGATTGCAGGTTTGGGACACCTGGTATGTAGCACTTCACTTAATGCCGTAGGTGACAATTACTTTGCTGTATATTCTGTTATATGTCGTTAAGCTGCTTAGACACGTTTACACTCTGGACACTTTGCTGATTTAGGTCGTATGACTTGCTTCAGGGTACTGCAGTGATGGTATTCAGGTTGGGGCTTTTTATGAAGATAATTGCTACTTGTTAAAAGTGTAAGGAACAGGTGACGGTGTTTTAAGTGTTGGTCAGGGTTAGTTAATTAGTTACAGACATAGAATTAAACACATCGCTTTGGGTGCCCTTAAGTTACTGTGTGCACACGTGTCTATAAAATATATAAACGTTGTAATTGGATGGCATTTGTAAATGCCATGTGGATGGTTTTTCCTTATTTTTAAAGCAGAGTTTAATTCAGACGTGTGAATATAGTTTTGTTCCATGTTTACGTAATGCTATTTTTTGCATGGCCCTAACCATTAAGAGAAGGAATAACTGAAAATAACACTCACTACACTTTTTGATATTTATTAAACCAGTTTTTTTTAAGACAGAAAGTCCCCTGATTTTGTAATGATAACATTTTGCCTCATTTTATGAAGGTGCAAACCATAGACTCTCATAGACATGGGGGGGTGGGGGGGTGGCAGTATTTCAGCCGATGAGAGACCAGCAGAGTTGTCGCGCATGATACCTGCACCACAACTATGGTTATGAATATGAATTCATTGTTACAGTGAATGCACATCACTCTAAGGGTGGCTAGTGATTTAGTGTTTAAATAATTCACGTTTCCTCAGCACTGGGAATGGCTGTGAGGAATGCGGCGACGTAGGATGGGGCGGGGGCAGAATCTCTGTCCGGCTTTCTCTGGCGGGGTTGGGTGGCACCAGCATCACCCTCTAAGGTGTGAATAACGTGAATCTCCTGTTCAGTGTGCAGCTCATGCTTCCTCGTGCACTTGTGATGGAGGATCGAGGCGTCTTGGTTTTCAGAGGAAGTCCGAGTCAAAGCTAGGTTAACCTGAATGTCAAATCATGCCTTCTTAAAATTACAGGCTTGGTAACTAAGAGTGCCACAAGTCGTAAATAATATGAAATTGTAGAATGAACAGCATGTATTCATTATATTTTTGGAAAGTTTCTTGGTCCTTAATATTTTTTTGTGATTCAAGAGTTGATCGCTACCCCATCGTATCCTGAGGTATTGCCGATGTCTCCTACATCACTAAGCTTGTGGGGGGGGGGGGGGGGATTCAGGGTCAGGCACCCATGCATCGATGTCATTGTCAATTATCTTTTTCCCTCCCGCCCACTTTTTGCTGAAATGGGTGAGCTCTAACATCTGATTTTGAAAATTGGTCAGTTGTAAGATAATGTGATTTCCTAGAACAAACAGGGTTTATCAGAAACTCAGAATATTACATTACAGAAATGGGAGCTAAGATACATATTTCACCCCCAAATTAAGTTAAGGTTGCATCTGCGGTTGTAAAGGATGTTTATTGAATCAGACATTGACAAATGCTTGGACTGAACCTCTAAAACCACTGATTCAAAAGCAGATGTTGGAGGCTCTGGTGCTGCTTCACCAGATGTTGTTCTTGGTGCTGCTTCACCAGATGTTGTCCTTGGTGCTTCCTGGGGAAGGAGACATGAAGTGTAACACACATTTCTGTTTTTAATGGTTTAATTAGGTAATCAAGTTTCCATGTTTCCAGGGTGTATCTGCTGATTGAACCTACCTTGGTGCTTTTCATGTGGTCCATCTGAGCTCATGCAAGATATTGTTAGGTGTCATTTCTTATTGCAGCAGTTAATTCCTTTGTGTCTGATTAGATCCAGGACACTATCAGAGCCTTTTTCACAGCTGAGTCTGTAGATCTGGAACCTTCCGTGTTCACATTCCCGATCGTTCATTAGCCGGCTGGTTCTCCGTGGCCGCTCTCCAGCCATCATTGTTCTCGCGTTTGACTTCCTCACACAGGATAAATCCGGAGGAAGGAGCGTGATCATCTTGCCAGACAACTTCTTGGCTCCAGGAGCACCCAAGACGTTGGACAAGCTTGTGTTAGGAGACGTTTGGCCAGTTATGCCATGGAAAAGCTGATGGGGTACAATGTTGAAGGGAAGCTAATAGGTTCTGCAGAGCCGACCTGCAGTAATAATGCCTGTGGGGGATGATGTACATATCAGTAAGGCCTAATAAGCTTGAATTCTGAAGGTGTTAAACAGGGTAGTGAGCATTATGTCCTAATGAAAATAGTTAAGGAAGTGTCACAGGATTGGGCACCATCTGCGATGAGAATGTTGTATAGGATTCTCTGATGTGTATTTTTAGGTCTGCTGGGGAAGCAGGTGTAGACTGTGTTTCAGTGAGTGAATTGGGATGTTGGTCAGCTCTGACCTTTACTGTGCTCTTGGTGAAGGGACTTGTGTGTGCAGAACCTTCCCACAGAACTCCGTAGAGTCTGCCTGCCAGTTTCCAAACACTAAACGATCCTGGTAGTTCCATAATGATGTATTTTCCTAGCATGGCTGGGGTGTACCAACTTAATTAGAAGGAAAGGCTGGCAACACTACTGTTCAGTGCAATCATTTTTATTCAGTTATATGGAGTGTCCTAGTCTGCTTACCAGGTGATTTCAGAAGAGAAAATCTGGCCTCGTTCCGGCTGTCCTTGTAAGTAGATGAATCGTATTTTTCCACTCCAATCAGTGTTTTCTGTCAGATGACTACACAGGAACATAACCTCGCTGTTCAGGGCCCAAAGGGTGTGTTTGTTTTTGCTCTACTTCTGTTTTCAAAGGTTACAAATTCTAACAGGTGTAACTCATATTCAAGACAAGGGTAACAAACCAGTTATTAAGATTTACAAAAAGTAGTCCTGTTCTGACACATTAATCAAGTATACTACTGATTAGAAGGTCACACTCATGTTCAGTTGAATGAAGTTTCCGGGGAACACTCAAGTCTGTAAAAAAAAAAAAAAAAAGAGAGAGAGAAAACGAAAAAACATTTTGGTTGCAATTCGTCACGATGGCGTTTGGCCTTTGATGATATATGGAATAATATTTGTGGATAGTAGTCTTCCTGTTGGCAATTATGTATGTAGAGAGCAAATGTGAATCATTTCCTGGGGCTGAAGTGTTTAGTCTAGAAAGCCGACAGAGTAGAGCTTGATCACGGTAGTTCAACTGAGACATGAATCTGACCCCTCAGTTCATAATCTGCCATGCGGGCTCACAGTCTATTTTGTTTTTATTTATCTATTATCTTTTTATGGAAATATACTTTACCTTCTTGCAACAAAATATTTTGAGGATTACAGAGCAATGATTAACCTTATTTGTATCCATTGGGATGTTGATGTCCTGAAATGTAGGTACCTTAACCAGTTCCCAAAATGTAACTATTTTAATATCTTGAGTGTGACTAAAAATGCCTGTAAAGTCTATCTGTGTAACCATCTACATAAACAAAGTGTTTTCCTAAGCCTTTCTATTTCTCCACTGTCAGAAGCTGTCATATTAGCGTTAGATAAACATGTTTTGATTGTACGTCATCCAGAAAAGAAAAGAAAAACAACGCTGGAGGCAGGAAGTGCCTATAGGCAGATGAAATAAAACTGCAAATGCTAAAAATGTGCTAAACATGCAAGCAATAATTTCCTTTCCTACATGTTTTAAAAGTTTCAAACTTTTTTCCAACTGACATTCAAAAATTGCATCCAGTAGCTGCTCTTCTTAATAATTCAGGCTTAAAAACTAGGGGTGTAACGATTCCTGAAATCGTTGCCCCAATTTAGACCCTTGATCCTTAAGGCACGATTTGGTTCATACCTTTTTTTTGAGGGGGTGGGGTGTAAATTAATAAAAATGGGGAAAAAATTCTGGGTTTTATTAATCACCAACGCTACACAGCAAAGGTGGAAATTTCAGGTCCAGAAAGTAGGGTTTGTATAAAAAAATACAATGTATGAACCAAATTGTGGTGTAGGAATCAAGGTCTACACCAAAGCATGTCCACAGCAAACACGTAGCCTCTTCATAAAATTTTGGTTTTGAACCCCCCGCCCTCCTCGTTCAGGCACATAGCCAGGTCGTAAGTTTAAACCCCCCTCCAAAATTTGCTGGACCCCCTTCGAAATTCATTTTTGGCTACATGCCTGGTCCACAGGATACATTTTTGAGAAAATGCCTGTGGACTTAGTGAGTTTGGGAAATTTAATGAAAATTCTTTGTTGGATAACATGAGGTTCGCAGTACAGTATCATATGGTGAGGAATCTCAAAAACACCAAGAAATTTGTTCTTCAATTGCAGTCTTTGCATTTCATATGGATTTCTCACATTGCGGTTCTCCTCCAACAGAGGAACATGGAGTTTATGTAAAGTCAGAATGGATCTGAATTGCCTGACCGGCTGCACCTTTCATCCAGTATGATGGAGTTGGACCTTGCTTTAGTGTCTATGTAAGGTGCATGATATGTGTGTATTAGTTAAATGTGTATTTGTGTATATTTCTTAAATAAACATACTGTATATGGACAGATGGGAAGCGAAGCCAGAAAATATACATCCGCCAGGCAGGTGAGGAGGGGTCTGGAACCCATGCCAGGCAGGTGAGGAGGGGTCTGGAACCCATGCCAGGCAGCACAGACATATGGCTGGGGAGCAGCCTGGAAGGGGAGGCTGGTCCATCGTCATACATTACGGGCAGCTACGACATACCATCTCTGGCCTGTGGGAGGGAACACGGGGAGAACATGCATACTGTACACACAGAGTGGCGGTGGGGCGATCAAACCGCCCAGCACTTCCAGTGTGAGGCTACACTGAGCCGCCCTGTCACCCACTAGGAGACAATGGCTGTGCTAAATTGCTTTTGGGGGTAACGTCAATGTCCACTCCCTGGCTTCCTTTGTAGTTCCAGTACTGCTCATATCCTTTTGGTGAGACAAATGCTTGTGGCTAACAGCATGTCTGTTTCTCCTCCTGTTTTTCCCTTGGCTTGCTTGTTACTAAGCTCTTATGGTATTAAAAATGAAGTGGCAAATATCTGCACCTTGACTCACTGTGTTTAGCTGTTTTATGGCGCCTGTTTTGGATGCGAGATGGAGTTCTCACAAAGCCCTTGCTCTTACTTTCTCAGTGCTCCCTTATGTACAATATTAACAGTTGGCTACTGGCTTTTCTGGAAGACCTTTGAGTAAATCTTTTGCAACTGTTTACTTGTACTCTTTCATACTTTGTTAAGCTTCCAAATGCTTCCTTCATCTGACGGTGATAATTACAAGAGTCTCATATTACCTTGTCTCAGTCTATTAACCATTTGATATGCAACTACACTGCAATTTCATTTCAGTTTGCAAGTAATATTAAAATACTGTGTCCTTTGAATAACCCTTATGAAATATTGCATTGTAGCATATCACTACAAAACCATAGGGCCTAATAGTTGATGAGCTCTGTTTACTGGTTTCTTTGTTGTAATTAGTATCAGAATGACCCCCTAACCTAATAATTCCTGACACAGATCTCAACAGCTAAAAAAACAATCAAAAAACAAAGCTGAAGTCTGTCCAATGTTATATTCATCATATATGCAAATAACCTGTAGATTACCCATCAGGCATCAGCTAGTTTTTGGAATTTTGTTTTTTTTGTTCTAGTAAGTCATTTATTTATTTAAAAATTTTAGCAGGCTGCTATAGTGTTTTTGTTTTGCTTGCAACACCCATGACAAGGGTGTTGCTGTGAGTGACCTTATCTGATGTATGAGAGAATCCCACCATGGTGGGGTTTCAGAGCTGGAGGTGATGAAAACTGGCAGGTTTTTGTTCTTCTGTCCATTTTTCGCTTGTTGTTTGGTGGTTCTTCTGATGGGGGAGGGTCTAATATTTATCACTCTGTTTACAGACCAGAGCGCAGGAAAGTAAGACAAGCCACTTTTCTGAATAATCTGTCGTGCCAGTAAAGTTATGTGCACATGCACCAGAGCCTGAAAACAACGTAGAAAAGCATCATGTGAAGAAATGGAGAGAGGATGAATCAATGATCAGAGCTTTAGGTGCCCACAGGAGTGATGTGCAGCGTTGGGTTTGGTGCCCGGGCAAAGCTGGGCCTCAGCAAAGGGGCATCTGCGTGCTGGTATTTCTGTGGGCATGAGGATGCATTTCTCTGGGGTGCTTATCACAGCTGCAGTGTGAATCACACACGTTGCATAGATGTGTCCTTTTAGTTTGGTTTTGTTTGAGATTGGTTTCGTTCAGATTTCCATTGTACTGGCAGTATTATTAGTGTCATGTACAGTATATGTTTGTTTGTACCTTCAGAAGCTGTGCACTAGGGCTGGGCAGTTAATCAAGTTTTAATTTCAATTATGATTTTGGCTCCCAACTATCACCAAAACAAAATAAGCAAGATAATTATTGAGGCTCATTTTGTTTCGCAATGATGCTCCCGTTTTGTCCTGATTTATGAATCCAGCGCACCATTTTCCAGCCCTTTTTTATTTGTTTTTCAGTTGAATTATATTTAGTTTAATGAAAATCTATCTATCTGTCTGCCTGCCTGTCTGTCTGTCTGTCTGTCTGCCTGTCTGTCTATCTGTCTGTCTGTCTGTCTGCCTGCCTGCCTGCCTGCCTGTCTGTCTGCCTGCCTGTCTGTCTGTCTGTCTATCTGCCTGCCTGCCTGCCTGTCTGTCTGCCTGTCTGTCTGTCTATCTGTCTGCCTGTCTGTCTATCTGTCTGTCTGTCTGCCTGTCTGTCTGCCTGTCTGTCTGTCTGCCTATCTGTCTATCTGTCTGCCTGCCTGCCGATCTCACATAAAGGAGGCCCTGAAGCCATGGGTTGTGTGTCTGAGTCTGCTGTCGCTGAAGGAGCTTCTTGCTTACTGTGCTTCTTTATTTACAGTATGGGACACATTATTCATAATGGAACCGACTTTGAACACTTTCCTAACCCCCACTACCGTTTCCAAGGAGTTGTATGCCTGAGCACATTTACTCAGCCTACCAGCCTGTATCTCCATGGTATTACGGACTGGCTGATGGACTTTAGCAGCTGCATACACCAAAGGACTTTGGTCTCCTAAAGACATGAGAGAAGCAAACTTTTTCTAAGGCAGTTTACCTTGAAATACAGGAACCGAAACTCAAAGAAGAAGTTATTATTTGCAACAGTTTTAGTAGATTTCCTCTGCAGACAATGAGCGTGTTGTACATGTTTGAAAGGAGAAATCAGCAAACAGGAATGGTGCTGTCCCCCGGGGGTCCCCAGTCATGCTCAGTGCCACATCAGACATGCAGTCCCTGCTGGCAGCAAACTGCTGGTAACCTGTGATCCCAGCAAGCATGGAGTCCCCGACTTGCATTAACCTGAGTTTATTTCTCTATGGACGCTTGGATGATATTAAATGCAACAGAGAAATCAAGGAAGGGAATTCTCACGACGTTACATCTTCTACACCTCTGTGTGCCTGGTGTGCACGTTGTAGAGGGTCTGCGAAGTTCTTTATGGGTGCTCTGAATGCTGGAGGACCTTTTCAGGGTGGGGGGGGGCATGCTCAGGGAAAGACTGCCACGCTGAGGGTTTTGACCAAACTACCGAAAGATTTCCTGTGAGCCAGTTTATGTTTAACTCTGTTTGAAACAAATTGAACACAAATAAAACACAAGAAGAACTTTTGTTTAGCCAAGCATAAGAGCTTTTATATTTTAAAGTATTTTGTAAAAGCTGAAGTAGCTTAAAGTGTCTTCCCTGTCATGTATTCTGAATAGCATGAAGTGTTCCACTGAACGCCAGAGGAAATCCTTCCTCCCTACAGCCATCAGACTCTGTAACTACCCCCAACGTCACTCATCCACAGAATAAGCTGTCCCCCCCATGTCTTTTAGTGTATCTTTTATATACGTACTACTGTGATGTGTAATAACTGGTCTGCTGCTGCTTTGTGCAATGACTTTTTTAGTTTCTCTGAATGTGGAATACCTTGACACTACAGTATGTGCAATATTAATATTATCATGTAAACACTGGCTCTGACCTCGACACTATGTGCAATATTAATATTATTATGTAAACACTGGCTGTGTGAGTGACTGTGAGCACAAAACACACCTTATCAAACACTATTGCTACTTAGAATTTTAGCTAATTTATCTTTCACAGTGAACTGGTTACATTGCAAACTAGTTACATAGTTGTGTATAGTAGTTTACAAAAAACAGATTGTATATCTTTTCTTCTGAAGTTTATAGTTGTAGTTGCAGTTTATTTGACATCTTTTATGTTTTATTTAATTTTATTTAATGTTGTTTGTGATATATTACCTTTTTCATCTTGTTATATAGTGTTCATCGTGTCCAATGTGTGCAGTCGTAGCTGAAGCAATTTCCTTCCGGGATTCTGATTCTGGTTCTGGTTATCTGGTCACCCTAGATAGTGCTGGTGGTGGGTTACAAACTTTCACCGGGACTTATTTAAATGTCTCACTGTCTGGGTGCCATGCTGTAGTTTCTATCAAGTTTTGGCCTTTTTGCTTGGACAAACCAAACTTAACTAACCTTTTGAAATATCTCTGAAAAATAAACATGACTTTATGTAAAAATTTGCTTGACTGAAGAAACATTAAACGTCAGACACTCATAAAGATATACACCCAGATGTTAAAGGGCTGGCATCAACGAAAAGCAGAAAATGCAGTTGAAGAGCTATTTTGCTTCGTTGGTGTAAAGTATGATGTCTAATGAAGCTCTGGATCCTCTACGATAATTAGGCTCCAGGATCAGGCAGCTCAAGTGATTTGGCTGGACCTCTAAGCACTGCTTACCCAGACTCTCTACACGCCTATATCCTGTGTCCTATTACACTCATCAGCCAGCATATGGGGTTAAATACTGCTATGAAAAAAATGAATGTTTTCTATATCATGGGCATATAACTAAACAAAAGTCTGTGATAAATTTTTAGTCATTTATGGTCTACTAAAGTGTCAGTTTGAGGCTGTGCAGAACAAAGACCTATAAAGGCACTCGATCGTTAAATGCCTTTAACTGGATTTTTTTTGTGATGCATTAATATGTCTTTGGCGATGCAAAAAAGGGAAGTTCTCACACTGCACTCACACTGCAGAAACGTTATCCATTCATAACACTTGTTCAGATTAGTCTGCATCACAGACACTGTCTGTTACAATCACACCTTGAAAATGACTTGTTTGAATAGATAAGAAATTTAAAACTCTGGTAGATGAGAACCATCTCCTTATTATTAAGGATCATAGACTGGATTTTTTTTCTATAGTTTGTACTTCTGAATCTGGAGGTCCCACTTTTCCCCAATGGCAATGATCAATCCCATTGTAGAGAAAAGTAATAGTGTGGTTTGATTTTCTTTTTTCTTTGCTTGCTTTCTGTCACGCAGCCCACTCTAGCGAGTGCTGGTTAAGGTCTATGGCGCTAAGATCCCGGGCTGCTATGCGCGCTATGGCTACGGATCATGTTACATACAGTCGGGACACAGAACACTGCGGCCTGTGCCCAAGTGAGTACTGCCGCACATGTTATCAGGCACAGTGACCTCTACCTTACCCCTGTCCCCTTGTCCCCCCCGCACCCTCCGCTCCCCATTCCACCATAGACAGCAGTTCTCTGAGTCTCAATGGCAACAAACTGAATGAACATATACGGTATGGTAATATAGCCGGACTTTTCCTGAGGATTGGTGAGTTACCGAATAGGCTGGGGTCCTCTTAGTCGTGTACGGTGACTCCAGGTGTAAAGCGGTGTTGGTGGATTCCCGTCACCTTTTATGGAGGAGGACAATCTCTTGGAATAATCTGCTTTGGTCACAGGGCTGACTGTGCCAAGAATGGCCAGCTGACCCCCCCTGCGAAATAACAGCATGGCCACCATTTTTAGACATGCACTTGCTTTCATAACAGGACTTTTGAAAAGTCTAAAAAAAATGGTCATGTAGGGCAATTAATTGAATTTTAATTTCAATTATGATTTCGGCTTCCAAAGATTATCAAAAAAAAAAAAAAGATTGAGATTAAATGATTATTGTGCCGCATTTCACTTGGCAATGACGCTTCCCTTTTATCTAGTGTTCTAAATCCAGAGCACCCCTCTCCAGAACCTCTTTGTTTGTTTCTCAGTTGAAGTATATTTATAGTTTAAGGAAAATGCACTGTTGAAAAGGCAAGTTTTTTTTGAAAGTTCAGTAAATGTATGATTTTTACAAAGTCGTTGAGTGACCACTGTGATATTGATAGTGAGCGAAATAATCGTGATTGTAATTTTTGTCATAATCAAGGAGTCTTAGGTGCATGAGAGCTATGTTCCAGCAGGCAGGAAATAATAATAATAATAATAATAATAATAATAATAATAATAATAATTGATGCCCCGATTGTATCAGCCAACTATCGGTATTGGCTGAAACCGCAACAATAGGCCATCGGTTGATGGTTGAAAATGATCTGATATTTACTGCCGATAATTCCCTTTAACATGGTGAACCATATTGCTTGGAACACCCACATACTAAACATTTAGAAAAATGTCTGCTGTGTGGAATTATTTGAAGGTAAGCGAGAATGGCATTAGAAACGCACATTGCTCTACTAAAATTTCACGAGGAGGGTCTACTAAGGGTGACGTAGATCTGTACCATGCTCAGCATGTAGGACCACCAAAGTCCAGTTTGTTTGATCTGTACAATCGCTTAAAAGCTTACTGTTGTCAGTTGAGCCATAAAATTAATACTGAACCACCTGTTTCGAGTTTTACTTATGGAGAGTGTTTCTTTCCTCTCTTGCTTTTATGAATTACATGAGTGTGAATTGCCATACAGACTGCGAGACATTCTGTCCTAAAAATAGGTGTTTAGTCTATGTGAGTCATTAGTGTTGAGTCAGCCATCCCTTTAGTAGATTTTCGACACCCATGAGGATGATAAACTCTGCTTGTGCATTTATTTACACTCTTAATTCTCTGGAATGAAACACGTCCTGTAAAATGCTCCGAATCCTCTGTCTAACATGCATTTAAGATGTAATACCAGCTCATGCTGCCGAGGCGCCATAATTTTAGAAAAGCTTGCAAGCATATTTTAGGGTCTCTCTCTCTTCCTCTCATGTGGCTGTGAGATCTGATAATGTTTGATGTAATGAATACATTGTCTTTTAAATGAATGTTTGCTGTTTTCATGGACTAGTCCCAGAGAAAGGCGTGTCTGCAGATTCTGGATGAAGCATGTACAGATTTGATTTTCCTATCCTTTTTTTAAGAAAAGTATGAAACCTTAATAAATTCAACAACCTCTGTGTCCAAGGCACGTCTCATTTGTCCTAATAGAGAGAGAAAAAAAAACAATTCTAACATTTCTAAGCATATTTTTTACAGATGGACATTCTTATCCAGGAAGTGGAAGTTGCTCAGCTGAGTGAGGAATGTGCAGAATTATTCTCTGGATGGGCCCTCGAATCAGAGGAGGGTGTGGGCAGAGTGGAGCAGGTGCTGAAGCCAATGACAGCCCTGGCTTCAGAGGCAGAGTTTTCAGCTGTCCCATATGAATGATGTCATAGGGCAGCTGGAGCTGGGCTTCGGGCATTATATAACGACATCATCGCTCACGGGCTGATCAACGGCCTGGCCCACGATTCGTAGTGCGCCGGTGTTGACACGTGTTAGCGCCATCATCGCCATGGTTACCCTGGATGCTCAGACGGAGAATACAATTTGGACAAAAGACACCCCTCCACCAGTTCCATTCCGTGCCGAATGCCTAGAATGAAATGCATGTTCATGGAAAGTTTATGTGATAATCTCATTGGCTGGGATGGTGAGCCAAACTATGTAATAAAGGTGCTGGATTGATTAGGGTTTTGGGAATTTCCATTTCAGCAATTATGGACCAAAAACTAAATAACTGTTTCAGCAAATGAGAAAAAAATAAAGGAAAGGAGTTAGGGACCAGAATAGTACAGACCAGTACAGGTGCTGGTTCTGATTGACGTAGCTGGAGTTACTGGAGACCAAACAAAACACGCCACACCAGATTTTATCTTCTGTGGAATGAAAGACAGGTGGAATTAATCGACACGAAAGCCAGAATCACCCGACTCTGTTCTGAAATGACCTGCTCAGCTCCTCCCGCCGTCAGCTGCGTAGCTCTTAAAGCAGCACTGAGCAAGTGTTGCAGAACACAGTAGACAGGATTTGGCTCAGAACTATCCAATTATTTCCAATGACGATGGTTTTCGTTTAAGTTTGGAAAAGTCCAGTGCCTATTGGGAATGCTAAAGAAAAACAACTCAGAGAATATTACAAATAGGCTTGAAAACTGTTTAAAAAAAGATTTAAGGAAAAAAGTAAACAGAAAAAATGAGATGTGAATATCCCTAATGGAACAAAATAAGGAAAAAAATTGAGGCTGTTCAAATGGCAAAATCTATAACTCCTGCGGTTGCTAATTTTGCATAGTTGAGCAGTACGTGATTGTTTCCTGTGTCATGTACTGTTCATTGCTGCACTGTACTGACAGCTCAAACCCAAGGCTTGCTATGACCTTCCAAATGAAATGTTCCACTTGGTAGCATTGGGTATTCCAGAAGGCCAGAAGTTAGGAGCACAAGTGCACATTTTGGGGCATTTTGGAGGAGAACATATAGAGAAGAGCAAAATATTGATTTGTGTGTGACTTCTGTGCTTTTATTAGATTTTATTTAATGATTGAAGTGACTGGTTTCCATGGGAAACCACAATACCACAACATCGACAGTACATACTGTATAGTACAGGTCTTCATTTCAACTGCTCCTAATCCATTTTTATGACATGGTTTTTAAATAGGCTTGTGGCCTGTAGCATTTTTAGGTGTGCATGTTTTGTCATCCACCACCTGGCTAGTCTCAGACTGACCTCTTAATGTTAGGACTCTTGATCTTTGGCTAGAGGGTTATATCATGTGACTGTAGGATGCCAGTAGTTGTGAGCTACTGAAGCTGAGGATGTATCAGCTAATTTTAAACCAGAAGTGAATTAGACGGGCAATTTTATTGACATATCAAATGGTCAATAAAAACAAGTCAAGTGTCATAGGGTCAACTAGGTGCAATAACACTGGTTTTATGGGCAAACGTAGCTCAATTTAGCCACATAGCAAAAGTGTTGGTCATGAATGAAATCAAATGGTCACAGATTCAAGCCCGGGGGGGAAGACTAATCCTGAACTGAACCTGAGCCTGTCCTTTAGCATCACCTTCTGGAGGTCCATACCGTAGGATGACCTCACAGTTTTAGACAAACTGTGGCAGTCCAGCCATAGCATGCTCTGAAAATCCCTCCGGTTTTCCATTTCACCCATTTGGTACTAAAGCTACGGTCTAAAAACCTTTTTGTGAAAGTCTGACTAACTTGTAATTGAGTGGGCGGAAAACATCGCATTAACATAAGCTCAGTTGCCAGTGCCTCACGCCCGCTGCTGCTCCTGTCAGTCAGAGCTGGCCGTATTAATAGCCCCCCCACCTCACCCGCCACTGGTGGCAGCTTGTTGAGCCCCTGACTGAGGCTTGGCTGTGACCCTGTGTTATGTGTTTGTCACCTAAACCTTTTGTTGCGTTTGGCTGCAGACACGTTGGCCAAAGCAATGTTGAATTATTGATACCATCAATGTCAACATAATGCCTTTGTCCATGAGAGCCACGAAACAAGCAGCTGTAGAATAAATTTGTGAATGAACATGATCAGTTGCTCTCCGTGGTTAGAACTATTGGCACTAACCTTCCCTGCTGAAAAAAAAGCTAAAAACTGGTTTTAGCTGGTCTAAGATGGACTTAGACATCCCAGTTCTTGCTGCTTACTGATGGCTTATCTGGGTGGGTTACTGGTTGGTTATGCTGGTGGGGTCAGTCTATCAAGCTGGTCATGCTGGAATGACCAGGTAAATCAACTAGAATGACCAGCATAAGCTGGTATGACCATCTAAATCATCGATCCATCATGCAAAAACATACCATAAGCTGGTCAGTTATCATAAATTGGTCAACCGGCTTAAGCTGGTCAAAATGATTTTTTTCAATAGGGTTGTTAAGCTTTAAACGCTTAGACCAAAATTTTATCTGTATAGCAGTCTCCGAGTCATCTGTTTTTAAAAAAGGAACAGTTTTTGGAACAAAATGTTGCCATCCAACTTTTGTTTTGGGAACCCGTGTGATTTATGCTAATGACATTCTAGTTTTCAAATGAACCTGTCATTGTATAAACTGGCCTACGCTGGCGTTTTCCCCACCACTCTTTGAACTTGGGCTGCACACGGATGAACTTCTTGGTGAGATGGAACATATGGTGCATCACATCTGTGAGACAAGCGAAGAAGTCTAAGGGCACGGCATTCACACTGCTGTCGTGAACAGCGCTCATGCCTGGCGGGGTGTGAGAAATTTCATTTGTGTGACTGAAGGTTTGGAGCACGCGCTATCATTTTAGCTGCTGGAGGTCTCACTTGTTTTGACAGTAAATCTCTTCTTGGTGATCTTTATTTTGAATGCAGAGACTGATGGCTGAAGTGGTTGTATTTAGGGTTATAACTGCCATGGTGCTTAAGATTGAGCGAACTGAGAATATGATTAATAGATGGTGTACAAGGAAAACAAGGTTGGCACCTAAACTACTATAAAAGCTATTTTATGTGAGTGTTTTGATAAAGAACTATGAATAGGCAGTTAAAGGAAAGACGTGTGTTAATGTTCAACCAAAACAACTAATGCTTAATGTGACAGGATTATGTTCTCTTTCAAAGTGCTGCACCTAATTAGGACAATAAATTGGATAAAGAGAATTGAGGATTTATTTGGAATGTCAGTTTTGCTATTAAGATCAAACTCAGGTCTCAAGCTCATTATTGCTAAAGTGGTCAAGCACACTTTTTATTCTTAATGTCCTTAATGTAGACAAAATTCCTCTTTATTTTTGG
>JAODLC010000038.1:3500767-3521092 GCA_026781145.1 Hippopotamyrus pictus | reverse complement strand
GGTAGTGGGAAAGGAAGCACACCACGCTCCAGAACGTTAGCCGAGCAGACAAGACCCCAGCCAGGAGGTGGAGCAACCGAACTTGGCAATGAGTGATGAGAAAAGAGTTAGTGACAGGAACACGCCGATTTCTCCACACGAGGTGTGGCTCAGTGCCCTGGCATGAGTGTAACTGGGGTCATGGTGATGAAGAAGGCTCACTTACATTCACACGACCTCCCACCCAACTGCTGTAATCTTTAATATTGTGACAATCAGTGGGAGCTCCAAACAGATCAAGAGGTAATATTTTAAAATATTACTATCGTGATTTTTTCCAAAAAATGAGAGAAAATGTGTCGACACAATAATAACATTTAAATAATGGAGTTTTTTTCAAAGCTACTTGTGTCATACTTTATTATCAAAAATAGAGGAGTTGGTCCCTTCCCTACCTCTGTGAACTAACTGCCTCGGGTGAGAACTGAGAATAAGATGGGGTTTGAGGTTCGAGGTTGGAGTCATCTCTGTCTGTGTCATTTTTCTCTGTATCTGGTGAGGATATCTTCCACGTCCTCTGATTTTCTCTGCAGTCTAAAGCAGTGTCTCTTCACCCACACAGTCTGTGTTTTTGCTCCCTCCCAGGTTCTGGTAGGGAGTGAATCTGTGGAATGTCTGGCAGGGAGCTGGGAGGGAGCAAAAATGTGGGCCGTCTGGGGTCCCCGAGGAGAGGGTTGAGAACACTGGTCTAAGGACAGGCAGTTCTTTCAGCCGCGTGTGATTTTATGTCTTCCCTATGCCGGGCTGGCATCCCTCCGAGGGTGTTCCCCTGCTTTGTGGTTCGTACTGCCTGGGATAGGCTCCAGGTCCTCGCGGTTCTAAGGTTTTATCGTCGTTGTGTTAGGCACAGTGAGATTACATTATTGCCTTCCAAAGTCAATGTAATCACAAACATGAAGCAAAATATGTACAAGAGGTAAACAACATACAAAAGAAGTAAACCATATATAAAAGTAAATAGGCAAACTATTAGAGAAATTATGGGCAAACTATGTAAACAATAACATAACGTTCATGAATGACAAGTGACAAGTGATTGTTTGTTCTAGGTTATTGCATATATTTTCTCATTGCGTAATGAGTAATATTTTCTTGAAGCTTCTGTTCTCCATTTTTGTATTAGTAATGTGTATCCTTGGTCTCAGAGGAGGAGGATCTGTGGTGGATTACCTGCATTGCAACACTGTCCTGTACTGGTCACATAACATGTTTTTTCTGTGTAAACATATGGCAGTCATACAATCACTACATTTTGTAAATACTCCAGAGATGTTTGATTTTTGTCCCCCAGTCATTGAAAAGAGGTTCAACTGGAGCATTTATGATCATTTTAGGGGTTGTGGTGTTAGAATCTTACTAAAAACCACAGCTAGATCAGCACTTAAAGTGATACGTCTAACTAGGGCATCAACACCTTGGTAAATCTGCAGACGAAACACAATGCTGAGGATGATCCAAATATAGACTCTGCTCACATCTATATTCTGGTATCCAAAGACTTATATAGTAATATATTCACTTTTCTGTCCTGATGATCCAGGGAAATCTGGTTTTGGGAAATGGATTTTCTTTCAGCAACCTTTGGCACGAAAACATATGTAAAGAAGATTAATTTTGTTAATTCTGTTTGCAGTTTTCCTTCCCTGGCACAAAATCCACCCTTAATTTGATCCCTGTCAAGTTGTGTCACTGCTTGCTGATATAGGATGCTATTGGAGTCTGATCTTGGCAATAGTGGCTTGTAAAACTGAGGAAATCATTCAAAGCTGGAGTTTGTTGGCTTTAAACAGTGAGGAAATCTTACCCTACTGCCGCTGCAAAGCTTGGCACAGCGGCAGATGCTCCTCCATCTTTAATACCAAATTTTTCTAATTATTCATTTAACAAGGTGTTTCCGTCCACGGCCCCTCTCCCATTCTGAGCAAGAGGAGGTCCGACACTTGCATTTTTTTCCTTTTTTTTTTGCCGACGATGTTGAGCAGAAAGAAAGAGCTTTAATCCCCTTAAAGCGAATTATAAACTTCAGAGGCTGAATCTGTCTGAGTGGAGATGACAGAAGTGGCTGCCTGCACACAGAAGCCAATTCCATCAAGGACATTGTGTGAGCTAATCCATTTCTTATCAGTAACTTTCAAATCCTTTTTTAAAGGATGAATCAATTATTCGTCCAGAACATTTCTTTCAACAGAGACAGAAAGTGTGCATTGTGCAAGAAGGCAAACGAGGAAATAATAACAGAAAATAGCCTGACCTACTGAGAATATCTTGCCTGTAGTTGGTTGTCTTTTATGATGTATGCGTTGAAATCATGGCATTTAATGTGCAGTTGATTATAACGTCTTCTAGTTTGGCTAATGAGTCTCAGAGACTTGTGGCTACAGGTTTGGCCATCTGGCTGATCTTCTGAACAGTGCGCCCCTCTGAGGCATATATGTGTATTGCATACATCCAAAGACACTGTTTTCTATCTTACATAAGCCAACTGTGTTAAATTGTCGCTATATTTATCCAACTTGTTATGCTGCTGTTGCATTATTTACTGTTTACATTCACATGTATATGAACCATTGTGTTATGTATAATGATTCTTGTGTCCAGCCCCTCTGTTTCACACTGTCCTGTGTGTTGCACTATTATTGTGCAAATGCTCCTCTTGGGCTTGGGGAGTGTTTTTTCAGCACTGTGGTCCTGGGGGAGCATTATTTTGTGCTGCTGTATACCTGTATCTGGATGAAGACAATGGAGCCCATTTGGCTTGCCTTGGTTTGGCTTGGCTTGACTTGAAATGGCTGTAAATGTTTCCATTCTGGCAGGTTAGTGATGCTACATGGGGAATGATCTGCATGTCATGAAAGAGAGACTGTGATTTGCCAATAACCACTCTGGCATGCGAGCGGTTGAGACTAGGTTGAAGGAAAAGTGCCATTTTAGGAAGGCGGTACAAGCTATAAAGTCCACCGTGCTTAAACAGCATCGCTAGGCTGACATTTGCTATAATTAACCCAAAACACAGTGTGAGAAGGATGCTGGTTTAATGAATTGAGGAGGAAATCCACATTGCGGATGATTTTAAGCCGTGGCTGTGTATAGTCGCACATTTCTGACAGTGTGCCCTCACTGGCTTGGGCAGACGGCTCACTGCCCATTTCATAAAACACGTCTCGTAATTCCTACTGTCTGCAGTTCGTAAGAAATGCTCTTTTCCCTGAAGTTAAACACCAAGAATATTTTGTAAATGTCAGTAAAGACACAGATTATGATACTGTCTTGGGTTTATGCTCTTCTCCACAATTTTTTTGCTCTTACTGTACACAATAAATGCCATTCAGAAATGCTTTAATATATATGCATGAGTTTTAAACCCTACTGTATTCTTCCTACTGTATTAATCATTAACATAATTCTACTACTTTAAATTCAACAAAATCAATATTTACTAAATATTGATTTTGTTTGTGATGGTCTTCATTGTGTTAAATGGTTCATCAAGTGCCTTTGATATTGATAGCTTCCTGGCTATCCCAGTAGTATCCCTAAAGTTGCAGACCAACATGGGCAGTTAGCTACTATCTGGGCCTAATCAAAATCACTTTCATTTATGACTGGTGTAAGCTACTTAGCTTTTGATATGATTTTGAACATCAATGGTTACCTCTGCAACAGACCCTATCAGTTGTAGTTTTTTTATTATTATTATTTTGTTTATTTGTCCTAAATCTATTTGTTTTTCTTTTGAATTTAGTTGGTTTCAAGGTTGAATAAAGACATCTGGCTTTACATCTCAGAAACCTGCAATTTCAGTGTAGGTTTGTAGACTTTTAATGTCCACTGTATACACTGTGTCTTTTGTACTATTTCTGTGCTCCTATTTATCACTTGCTTTCTCTGTTGGTCAGCAGTTCTTTTGCGTGTACGTGCCAAGGAGCAGTCGTCCATCTTTAAAACCTGATTGGGGCTTGTAGGATTGTATGTGGCTTCGAATGCATACATTTACAATATGGTTTTGGGTTCTCTGGATCACAGCTGCCTGTCATATCATACTGATGCTAGAATGGACCTGTGCTGATTTCTGACTGCCTGTTCCACTGCTGTGCCTTAAAGTCACGGCTGGTGCAAAGGCAGAAAATAATATCGCCCTGAGATCACTGTGTAAACAATCACATTGTTGCTGTATGTGGAGAGAAGCAATTTCAGGGAAGAAGAAGATAAACATTTGATGGTGGGATGAGTCACCAATGGTGGTGATCACTATCCACGAAGGTCCTAGTGGCATTTCGGAGGGTGATTGAAGAGTCCTCTTTATTCTTTCTTGCCCGCTGTGCGAAGCATCCTTCTTGCGTCTGCTCCAATCCTTCTTCGCACACAATCCATTTTACACCGAGATGCAATCCAGTGTGTCTGGTGTAATCTGGTCAACCAGTGTGATTCTCTTGGCGGATATATTAGCCTCGATCTGCCGTTCACCTTTCAGTACAATTCTTGGTGTATTGCTTTGTTACCGCGGTGTAATCCCACCATGTTGGTGGCACAGTTGTCAGTGCAAAGACTACATATGAAGTGTATAATGAAATTCTTTGAGAAAGCTCGTAAATAAAGAAAATGACATGTGGTGCCAGAAGGTGAGATATTAAGAAATGTCTAAATTTCCTTTAAGCTGATTGTGTATATATGTATTGCATGTATATATTTTGCTTTTCATCGATTCTGCATAACAATAAGTGGCGGTGAAAGCAGACTGATCATTATAGACTTGATTAGTAATCTTTTGGCACTACTTTGGCTATATCACTTTCGGTGACACTTTCTATAAATTCCATGTCTATAAGTATCAGTCAACACATTCATAACACATTATAATGAATGCATACCATATTATAAATATATTGAATTATGAATGCTTTATGAAGTTCTCATCTATATTGCACTATAGACTTCATAATGCAGTACAAATTCTTTTACTGAGCATTATAATGCAATATGGATGGTACTGGCCTTACTGACAGGTGTTAAGTATTGAGACACCAGGGAGAGTCTGACCTCAAACATCCTTAAAGTAATGAATGACCACCGGATTTGGTAGCATGTGAAGGATTCCTGAAGCACCTAGAGATCAATCTCATAGACTTTATGTAGGCGACTAGCAAACTATCAAACGGGGATTAGGAGAGATGGGTAATTACTTTTTGGTGGCACACACTAACTTATTTGGGCTCATGCAATATTTCAGGCATTTAGACGACCAATAAGACGTCAGCATTTAAGCAATTGGTTCTTAAATGTCAACTGCCCACCATGTTATGTCTGGAAAGGGTTATTAAGGAGGTTGTAACCTTACGTGTTGGGTCACATGGGACCATTTTCTGGATGTCATGGACGAAGGGAAGAAATCCTATACAGAAACAATTTTTACACTTGCCCCATAGGTCAAAGGTGAACTGCAAGACTGGGTATTGGCTAGGAATGAGTTAATCCCCCTGGTCCACAGGTCACAGGGGAGTCATGGAGGGGGACAGAGCGGCAGCATTCAGAATGCCGTGGGATTTTTGTTAAATACTGTCATAGGAAACATGTTTTACAAGATTCAGTATCAAGTTGCTCCTGTTATGTGCTGCTATTGAAGGAAAAATATGAGGTTGTAATCTGAATCGGGCGTAAGGTGAAATGTAAGGTGGAACGGGACCCTAAAACATAAATTGTACCTCCAGACCAAAAACTGAACTTCTGCAGGCACCTTCCATAATTAGCTTTGATTTGTCGAGAGATGACAGGGTATACATGAGGTTCATAATCAAGGTCTTTCACCACATGCCCTCAGTATCTTTAAAAATAGCTGGCAGTTTAAGCCAGTTTTTTTATTACAGTGTGTGAAGCTCATGTGTGAGGGCCTGGCTTTTTGCAGGGGTGGCGGATGGCCTTTCTCTGAATATGACTGTTTGGTTCTGTGGTAGTTGGCATGGCGAGATGAGGTCTCTGATTCATTCATACCTGTACATTTTGAAACACCAATCAGCATCAGTTTTCATGAGCCTTAAATATTAAATGTGAAGTATGATAAGAGAAACAGTCTGCATGGGGCGGTCTGTTGCTGTGTGGGTTCGGACGCTGTGCCCGTGATTGGAAAATTGCCGGTTCAAACCCCCAGGGTCAGCAGAGTGATTTCACAGTTGGGCCACTGAGCATGACCTTTAACACCCAAATGCTCCGACGACTGTTTGATCTGGCTTTATCAATTGCACTTTGTTCTGGATAAAATCATCTGTTAAATAAGCGACATTTAAAGCACGGCCACCTCTCATTTACGTTATTTCTCACAGCCTCATAAACACCATCCGCTCCTTCCACGTACCGCTACAGATCTTTCATATTTCACTCGCTGTTGCGGCTAAACTTTGCTCCCTTGTGTTCGTCCCAAGTGAATCGATTCCTTGTGTTCGCAGTTAGAGTCCAGAAGTCTACACCGAAGGGCGGTTTATTGGAGGAAGAGACTGTGTGCATTTCAAAGAGGATGCTTTCGGTTTCCGCTGCCAAGCCTCCACCGAGGGGGGTGGAGTGAGGAGATGGGGGAGGGGCAGTCGCGCATTTCCAGACGAAGAAAACGGCAGGCTAAGTCTTCAGTTCTTCCTCTGTTGGTGATGAAATAGCTACCCTCTGCATGCACAAGAGGAGCCATTGTTCATCAAGCCCTCAGACGAGGAGCGAGTGCAGAGCAAGACTGTAGCCTGAATAAATTACGCTGAGCATCGTGTCTCTGCAAGGTGCTGCTCCAGATGTAATGAACCGCGTCCCCGTTTCCCTGACACGCTTTCCTGCCCGGGGCACCAGCACGCTCGGCAAAAAGAGGAAAGGGGACTCGGGTGACGGTGGCCGTCTGTGGGAATCGGGGGCAGACGGGCTTATCTTCTGAGGATTCCTTGGCAGCTGTACAGGGTGGGCTTGTTTATTAAAGCCACACTGAGGCCCAGATATGGAGCGAATATTAGAGCATGGCTCTGAACTGGATGCCAGTGACTGCTGTGCTTTCAGTTCCTGAGTGAAGGGCAGGGGTTCCCTGCTAAAGAGAGGAGCTTCCCCATAGACTCCTGTATTCCTGCATTTCTAAGATGGGACAGTGCCCCCCCACCCGCCATTTGGCAGGACGTGAACCAGGCCGATCTTGGCCTGCCTGGCAAGGCGCCGTATGCCGAAAGAGATCGAAGATGTCAGGCGGGGCGGCAGTGTGGCTCTGAGGAACACCGGACTGAGCGGCCGGGTCCGCTGACTCAGGTCACTGGAGGCGCCATGGTCGGACCCCCGAGTGAGGTGCTGAATCTGAATTACACTTCTGAAATACCCTGACACGTAAGTGTGTAAAAAGTCGATTTCAGTATAATGGTAAACTTAATCTGATCAGTTTGCGCCACTTATTTGGTTCAGACTACTGCCGTGCTCTACTGGATACACATTACTCTGAAAACACCTTTCACCTGTGGAGAAAATGACATCCACATCTAGTCATCAGAGTATTTGACTGTGGTGCAGAAATTAAGCCTTCTGAACTGTATTTCACCTTTCCTGTAAACGACAGAGTGTAAGCTCTTTACTGCTGCCCTTTGCATACAGAAAGAACCAACTTGGTAACTGATGCCGTTACATCTGGGCTGGGTGGGGCGGAATTACACATCAGTATTTTTTTAATAGTAACACTATTATACATTTTAAAAGGAGTCTCTTTGTAAATGCATAGAAAGGTGTATATGGGCTATCCTTTGGATGTGTGTCAGAGTTGGGGTTAATGCTTCTGTAAGAGATACCTATTGCTGGCAAGGAAGGTATTATCTCCAGAAAAAAAGTCAGACAGCTTGAGCGTGTGGAGAGCATTTAAAAGATGGTAGGAGATACTGCTGTGCCCATAATGAGTCCAGGCTCCCGATAAATATTGCAGGGGATAAATCCCGAATCTCCCTCTGTGTGTCTTTGAGCTCTGGGGTTAATTGAATTGGCGGCAGGGCGATGAGGCGGTGATGTGCTCACGCAGTGAGAGGAAACCCCGCTACCGACTTTCAGCCTCAGCCTCGGAGCATCACCACAAAGCTCACAGATGCGCTTTATTCCTTCCGATTCCGGCTCTGTGTCACAATGGGTCCCTTATGCTTTTGGCCGTCGGCCCCCATCCGGTGTTGCTTTAGACATAGTTATTTAAAAAAAAAAAAAAGTAACAACTTCTCTCTGTTTTGTTGAAAATAGATACGTATTTTATTACAGCCGACAACAGCGGCCTCTGGAGAATGCAGCCTCATTGGCAGATACTGAGGAATATTCTGTGTATGTCTTTAATAGCTGTATTAAGCTTTTCTCACCTCATTGTCCCTGTTACAGGTGAGAATTGACATGCCTTGGATCGGACATCTCCGTTAATTGTTCCCCCCCCCCCTGAAATATTGATCAGTGGTCATCACACTCCATAGATGCAGCAGGAGAAGAAGCTGTGAATGTCTTCATGCAGAGAGATTATTAAGAGTTTGTCTGAGAGATGCACCGAGGGGTCTTTCGCATTTAAACCATCTCTGCCTTATTGAAATGCTGTTTCTGTACACACGTCTAAAAGGCATTTATTAGGGCAGCGAGTCGGTTGCTTAGCAATCTGAAGGAGGATTGAGCTGTAGGTTGTGTTCTGCGTTTCCTGGGTGGAATCTGATGTGCAGCTGACTCTCATGTTGCGTTCTTAGGGCCCTTTTTAGCATCTGCCGCAAGTGTATTTGCTAGCATGCGACTGATGCAGTTGTCATTTCCCCATGCAGCGCCCATGTCCGTTTAAATATCAAATGTACTTGTGCCCATCTGAGCGCCCGTGGGCATGTCAGACTTAACACGAGATGCAGTCAGGTGCATTTTTGCCGCATTGCTATCTTCAGGCAGCGAAAAGCAATTGCACTATTGAGCAACAAAATCCTGATCTAAAGTCACCAGCGCAGTATTTCACTGTCAAGTTGTCGAGATCGCACATACATACCTGTAGGCGCATGCACATCACGCGTACACTGCTTGTTAAACACACAGGTGAACATCAGAATATTTTAAGAGATCTGTCATAATGGTTAGTCTCAGGCCAACGGAGCTGCATGACATTTACGGCACATTTATTGCATGGCTTTGTTGCAGGTGTTCAATGTCAAATAATCAAATATTTTGTAAAATATTTTGTCCTGCTCCCACCCAAATCTTATCCTGTTTCCTAGGTTGAGGGAAGCCAAACAGGGCCTGCTGGAATAGTTAGTGAATAATACACATTTGTGAAAAGTTTATATGGTGTTTATGAATCACATACAACTTTGTCATTTTTTATTTTCCTGATTTTCCTTGACATAGTGGTCAAGAACAACTTCACTTTCTCTCCCTGCAATGCAAATAATAGTTTGTTTTGCTCTGTTCGTATCGGTGAAACTCAGTCTTTCCAAAAGCTGAATACACACATTCGTCTATTATTTATATGCGTATTTTATGTATTTTTTGTATGATTTATTAAATATAGATTTCAGTTTATAGTCAATTAAACTTGTAGCTTTTTTCATTTTCTGAACCTGTTTAAGGGCAATTCTAAGGGAATTTTCAGTAAAAGTGGAGTATTTAAGTAAATAAATAATAACTTGAATGATATTGTGTTAAATTTCAATATCATTTGATTTAAAAAAAAAAAAAAAAAAAGATAAAATATTTTACCATATCATCTACCCCTAGCCTGATATCAAAACTAATTTACACACAATTATTTTACATGCTGTCTGTCATTAGATCTTACAGCATCAATAAGACTCGGTCACGAGTATAGATGGCATATACCAGCCCTGTTGAGTTCCTGTTGATCTCATATAACTAAACACACGCGGCCTTAGAGTGCTTCACTTGTGCCCAGTGTATGATAGAACTTTGTTACATTTGTCACAACGGACAGAATACAAGTGGTTCCTATTGTGGTCACTTACAATGACAAGCACTGGCAAAGATTTTCCCTATCTCAGTTTGACTTTAAGTAGTTTTGGTAACGTTTTACATTAAGTGCACCTTCATATTACATTCATTATGCATTCATAGAACTTTCAGTGCACCTTCATAATGCATTCATAATGCTTTCATAGAACATTCATAACAGCATGCAAGTACACCTTAACATCCTAACATCCCTTAACAGCTTTAATATACATAAGCAACAAACATGACATGATTATACAATTATAAGTTTGTTATTATTATATAATGATTGTTATTATAGTAGCTGTTAAGGGATGTTAAGATGTTAAGGTATACACACGTGATGTTTATGAATGTTTTATGAATACTTAATGAATACATTATGAAGGTGTACTGAACGTTTTATGAATGCAATATAAAAGCATTATGAAGGTGCAGTTAATGTAAGGAGTTACCATAATGTGATATTCACCTTTCCTTAAGCAGGCACTTACATCCTTGGGGTTAAAGATTTTCCTGCTGGCTCTGCCATTGTCATTGGCCAGATGCTCATGAGATTCATAAGGGATTTAAAGTGCTGCTGTGCCAAATGTCTGTGTTTGTTACAAGCCAATCAAATATTTTGTCATGCCCACTTTTTAAATGAGTTAAATGAGCATTACATGATAAGCCCTTACATGCACAAGCAGACGGAAGCTGGAAAACCTGGGTCACAGAATTGTAAATAATGTTTTTGAAATGTTAATAATGATTGTTTTTTTTGTTTTTTTTTACTACTGTATAGAATCCTCACGTCCATTAAAATAAGGATTTCACTGTGAAAGACCGACACGCGATTCGCAGGCTTCAGCCTATGCGCTGACTGGATTAGACAGGCCAGCTTGCCGACTTCGAGGCCCGAGGGAAGGTTGTGAGCAGCACTAACTCAAAATATTTTAGCGTTTGATGTGTACACTGTATATTTACTGTGAGGTCTAGCGGTACTGACCTCACGGGAAACACGGGGATTTCCCAGCAACAAAAAGCCAAAGAGGTGAGAACGTGATACAAATTTAAAATAGTGTAAAATATGAGCACTGTGCCTTTGTGCTGAAAAAATGTAAAAAATGTACATTTGCATAATAAGATTGGGTAGTTTCAAGCCTTTGTTCTTAATGCCACCCACTTCCCTGTCATATCTCCTTTATGTACTGAGTATCTTCTCAAACACAGTGAACCGACAGCTGGCCTACTTCTAGCTCTCGTTCGCTAATACTGCTGCAGTGGACATGCTGGCATCCTGAACAGACATGTTCTTACATTTGCATTGCCCGCTGGGCTTCTTTGACTAATGTTAAATGATTGATCTCGCATATTAATTAAGAGTTGTGAAATATCGAGGGATGCAACCGAGGCGGTATCAAGTGGTATCTTTTTTTTTACCCAGGGTGTTCCGATTTCCACCTGAGAACTTGGAAAGCCGTTAATCCTACAAGAGTCCCACATGCTTCAGGCAAAGAATCCCTCTCTCTTTCTGTCTCTCTCTTGCTTTCTCACTCACTCCCTCTCACCTGTTCAATGCAGTAGCCCTCCTTGGAAAGTTCTGATGAAATAAAGCAGGTTTGATGTAATACTCTACTTGGAATTTACATTCAATATTTCATTTATAGCCCCTACAAGTTCCGAACGAGTCATCCTCAGGTTTCGTGCTGTGTGTGCAAGTTATCAGCCATATACACAATAAATACCCTCATGAAACCAGTCCAAAATTTCCACGTCTTCCAGTTTTATCTGACTCGCCAGTTTTATCTGACTTGCTATGGTTCTCATCCTGCTCTTACACTGACATTTTATCCTCACGCTACATCGTTTCTTTTGTAAGCAAAGAAAGGAATTTGTTTTACTATTAACACAATGCTGATTCATTCACCAACACCTCAAGACTCTTCCAAGTGGGATTCTGAGAAGTAATGGGAGGAATTGGTCGGCCTGGAGGGCTTAATGAAGATTGCATTAGCCTAACATCATTCAAGGAGGTTAGCTGGTCCTTTTCTGGTGTATGCTTAAGTACACTTATGATGAAAAATGGCTGCTCAATGATTAATCAGCAGAAACGGTACTAGGATTCCTTGAGATTACTGCATTGTATTAATAGGTTTTCAGTTACAGAGAAATTAATCTTTTCTTCCTGCTAATAATAATCTCATTTTCTCCTTGGCAGGATTGTTTTTCACTCCCAAACACAGCCTAATGCTGTCCCTTATCCGTTTTATATTGTTCACATAGTAAGGGATTTATTTCATGTGCAAACGACTGCTGAAATGAAGATGCTAAATGCTCTGATGCCTCACGGTAGCCCTGGCTCTTGCCCCATTCCGAGGTCTTGTTCTGTAAAAGCTGAATCTCTTTCTGGCCATAACAGGGCAAACATTTAAATCGAGACCCCGGTTCTTCCCTTGGAGGGCGTGTCTTTGAATGTAATGACTGCCCTGGGTCTGTAGCATCAACAAGTAAAGACAAGCAGAAATACAGGCTCATGTTAAAATCGTAAAGTAACAGAAACTCACTTCAGGAACTAGCTGTGTTAATATATAGATGGTCCAGGTGGGTCCTTGTTAGCAGCTAATCAATGCCTGATGTCTACGTGCTCCTGTCATTTATCATTCCCCAGTCTATCTTTGCCTTGTTATCGATTTTGTGGTGTAATTGTTTTTAGAGACAAAAACCGTTAACTGTTATTATTTAAATGTCTGTTAAATGAGTTTTTCTTTGGATTAGCAGATGCATTAAAGGGGATCAAGGAAATCTGCAGGATACAGCTGTAAACATGCTACATGTCGCATGCATTCTCATTAGCCTCTTGCTGTTTGCATGCTGAACAGTACTGATTAATATCCATGTGTCCTTTGCAGGTGGTGGAAAGGCAAATGGAAAGCACCATTTCATCAGTCATACCCCTAATACTAAGATTATTGGTCTGTGGAGAAATACATCACCACTAGGCTGAGATTGTTTATGTTTATCAGTGCGCTTGGTAATATGAAATTCTTCTTCAGCTGATGATACACTGGGCAACTTTTTGAGCTACTTTGAGCCAGGCAGTGTTGCTGACCAATGTTGCTTGGGCATTTTCCCATCGATATTGGGCAACAAATTTCTAATTGAAAACCTTTGATCAACAGTGGTAACTTCTTGCGATCATCCAGATACAGATGAGTTGCCCATTGTCTCCCCTGGTTTGCTGTTGCCCAGCAACATTGCTCAAAAGGTTGCCCTGTGTATCATCACCTCTCTGTGTCAGAAGGTCAGAATACTTTCCAAACATCAAGCTAGTTTTATTTTGGAATGTATTAAGGATGCCTTCTTGTCAGTGTTCTTGATTGGTTACCTTTGTTAAAGGCAGACTGGATAAAGTATATCAGATATGCCATGAGTTTACTGGGTTCATTCTCGTGCCATACAATATGAATTTCTTGAATGGTTCCAGAAACTCGTTCCAGTGATATTGATTATTTTTTGAAAGGAGACTAGAGCTGCAAATAGACCAGGTTAAGATGCACCAAGCAGGGTATGACTGCTGTGTGCTGTTAAATTATTAAGAGTGCTGTGGGAGCAGAAGGAAGAAAAACACCCTTTTCTTGTAGATATTGCTGGATGGAATGTCAGTTTTTTTCAGGATGAACTGAAGATATATTTCAAAATTGTTGAATCTTTTTATTTTTCCATGTACTCTACCTGAAACCCCAAAATTGTTTGCACAGTACAATGGTTTCTTCTGAATGCGATAATGTAAAATTTTATTACAGCTAAGTATGATGAGCTATAACAGAATATTGGCAATCACTTTCAGATGGAGATATATCTTTGTTATTATAGAAAGTGTTTATCTCAGGCTGAAGAATGTTGCCAAGCTGTTGCTGTAATTTCTGGTTCTAGCTTAAGGACATGAGCCTGTTAGTCAAGAGTAGAACTGATCTGGGAACTGTGTGCAAAGCGTATCGGAGCCAAGTGATTTGGAATCACATTCATTCAGGGCTGATCTGGCATTACGGGCTTTAGGATGCTCAATGCCAACAGGGCAGAAGACAGCGGATTCTCTGCTTCTGCATGTGTTGGCGCGTCTCTGTGTTCGCGTGATCGTGCAGTCGACGGGGCTCTTTGAGAGCAGCCAGCGTGTGTGTGCGTGTGTTTGGTGTGTGCGTGTGTGTTGGCACTGCTCGTGAGATTGTGCAGCTGATCGGCCCTTCGAACGAAGCCTCCCTGCTCCTCGCGTGCGAGATTGCGTGGGTGTGCGCTGGCTTGCTGGTCTTTGGATTTAATATCAGTTCGTGATTCACCCTTGAAAATGCTGGTGGCCTTTTTGGAATGACCGGGCAGCTGTGTGTGTCTCTCACTCAAGCAAGCTCCTGTAAGGCTGTGGACCCTTCACACAGCACCAAGGCCTTTGTGGAAATCATTCCCCTTCTTTCCATCTGTGGGTTTGAGTCAGAATGGAGCACGCTTCATACTTTTGTGCTGTTTGACATGTGCTATAAATTTGCCATCGCGAAAGGGCAGGAGCCACGACAACAGATCTGTAATATGAAATTGATAAATGATAAATTCCCGGGTCCTGTTTCTTGAGCCTCTAGGCATGGCACACAAAAAAGGCTCAGTGTAATATCTAGCCATAAAGACAGATAGAATTGTTATCACTTAAATCACTAGCAGGTGTTTCTTTCTTTCTTTCTTTCTTTCTTTCTTTCTTTCTTTCTTTCTTTCTTTCTTTCTTTCCTCTATTATTATTATCATGCACTCATGACAAAAACAACTATAAATAATAGAGAGTCTGAATCACTTCTCGACAAATGCTGAGGACGTATGTTATTATGCTGGATGACTTTAAGAGTTGAGTGCTGCAAATACTAGAGGTAAAGGAAGGAATTGGAAGCCTTGCTAGAGTTGACTTTGGTGACCTGCATCTGTTGGGAATGTTGTTGTGATGCAGGACATCGAGCCGCATTGTCATGTAGGGTAGCTTTGTGGGAGCATCATCTTTCCCTGGGGGAATTTTAAAAAGTCTCTGTGTTTTGGGTTTTGACTTCTGAACTTGATAATCATGTCTCTCCTGCAAGCGCTTGGTGTGTCTGCCATTAGAATAAGGAGGATCTTTCACCAGGTTTATGTAAGGACTCTGGTCCGATGGGGGAGTGTTTAAGCCTCTTCTGAAGTACTTGTAATGTATTTTTTTCCAAGTGCAATCAAAGCCACGGCACAATGCAGTAAATAAATACTAATCCAACTAAGAGGAACTGGCTGGCCATGGTCTATTGTTACTGTCACATAAATGTTTTTCCTTCTGCCTCTGATGCTCTGTTTGGTGTGAACCTTGTGGGATGAGCGTTTTGTGTGAATCAGTAATTATGCGAAAGAAATGCAAAAGTTCAAGCCTACACATTTGTTAATGATTAGGACGTTGTTTTAGGATATGCCCACGCATAATTGGAAACGTGAAAAAAATGGATCATTTCAGATTGGTTCTACCACAGTGAATTTTCATTCCTCTCATGCTGTACATTTCCACTGAAACGCTGATTAAGTGTGACAGACAGTGACAGAATGGTACTTGGTGAATATTTTTTTTGTAATTTTCTCTGGTGTCTTATTTCACATCAAAAGAATCCAGAACAGCACATGTTTGTTTGCTGTGTTTAATCATACCTGCTTTAAGGTAGTCTAAGCAGTAGTATTGGTATTTTATCACGTATCTGTTGGTTTTCATTTGTGATGATTGATGATGATGATGATGAGATTATCCTGCCATTCTAATAATTGCTTTGAATTCATCTTCAAAGGAGGATTATATTCAATTACTGTACATTTTATCTAAAGGAGAAATGGCTTTAAAAAGTATTCAACCCCCTTGGATTTTGGATTTATTCTTTGGCGACCACAAAATACTCCATAACATCAAAGTGAAAAGATAACTTTTTTATTACCTAAAAAGGATTGCATTTGTGTTCAGCCACTTTTTTAATGGTGTACCTTAATTGTCTGTTGCACCTGACTGATTTCAGTAGTCTCATAATCTCTTAAATGGGGTGTAAATGTATGTGCAATTAAGGTGCTTCACATTCTTTCACCTTAAATGCACCAGTACCACCCTTAGTTGGTTGGAGCAATATAAGCCAAAACGAAATCATGAAGATCTGTGAATCAAGGATGAGATGAGTGGAATTTTTTTAGCCTCAGGGACAAACTTGTGCCAGAATAATATTCTAAGCACACTTTTGTGCATCATAAACTTGGAAGGTTTATGAAAATGGAAGGCAAAGTGGATAGTAAAAGGTACAGCAAATTCCAGGAAACCTGCTGCTCTCTGCAAGAGAGCTGGGATCTTTAGGAAAAGGACAGTGACTCCAGGCATGTCACAGAAGTGACATTGAGGCAGCTTATACTGTAGGCATAAAAGTTAATGTTCTGGAGCGGCTCACTCGAAGTTTGGACCTGAATCAATTGAGAATCAGTAGGAATTAAAAAAATATATATATATACTCACCAACAGTCCTCCTTCATAGCTAACAAAGCTTTGGCAATTTTCTGAGGAATAATGGGTGAGAATTCTGGCCACTAAATTTGCGGAGCTTGGAAGGACTTAGCTGAGTGGACTCTGAGCTGTAATAGCTGCCAAGGCTTCTTCTTCAAAGCATTCATTCAGAAGGTTTGCTATGTATCCGCTCAATTTTGTTTGTGATTTTAAAAGATTGTTTTTCCATATCATATTGAAAAATACTTTATTAACATCAGAGAGAAAAAAAATCTATGAATTCCATTTTGATGTTCATGACGTGGCACAATAAATGTGAAACATTCCAAAAAGGTGAATTCTTTTACTTTTTAAAAAACAATTTAATTACACACCTTTTTCAATAACGCAGAGTTCTTTAATTTACTTATTTGCTTCTCTGTTGTGCTCCCTATGAATGGATGAGCTGATCTGTATATGTGGTCAGAAGAACATAGTACTCTTATAGAGCTGTGCTTCAGTGATAGAACTCCTGTGTACCTTTCTCTCACTCAATATATATTAGCTTTAAGGAAAAAACACAAGTCACATGTTAGGCCTTCACCCAATCACATGCACTTATGGAAGGATAGCTATTTATCTGAAACACAGATATGTAGATGACTGAAGTGTTTGCGTGGTTTCTGTGAGTCTACATATGTGTTACTCTTTACGCATGTCTTTTTTTAATTTATTCTTGGTATGAAACTTATTTTCGCATAAAGACTGAAACTAGGTTTTTTGTTTTATCAGCACATTTTTTTCTAAATATATCATCGTACCTCATACATAATAAACTACTAGAGTGTGAGCTGTGGATTTAAGTAATCCCCATTCACATTCAACGATAGAGTAACAGCAAGTTTAGCTTAACAGCAGTAACAGCAAGTTTAGCTTAAGGATTAAAAAACCGAGATTAACTGTGTAAATCAGTTTTTAAATAAACCATTTTTATTCCTTTGCCGTGACATTTTGGCAAGCTTGTCAAGATTTCTGGATTCTTTCCGTGCAACAGGACATTCACTGGAAGGCTCCCAAAGCAATAAATTTAGCTTTGTGTGTCTCTGTAGATTATTATACTACCATACTTTAAATCTTAAATTGCAAATCATTCTGCAAGACACTGATTTCTATAGGATGGCTGTCATATAGCATGAACCCAGTCTTTAATATATGGATAGAAGCTTCAGGTTCGATATTTCTTAAAAAGAATTGTGTTATCTGGAGGTGTGGTTTAAAGACTCGCAGTCACCCACTTTATCTGAGAATGTGACACAGCTTTTTACAGCAACAGGATAACAGCGGCCTGGCAGGTAAGATCAGCCTCTGTTTTTGAGTTTAAGGGTTCTGCAAGGTTGGAGCAAATGAAACAGATTATCCATCAGATGACCTAAACAGTAAGTCACAATATGTTTTCTTAGTTTCTGGATTCTATGGTTTTAGTTTTAAATGTAAATGTCTCTGGAAACAAGTGTTTATATCTCTAATTTTTTAACACAATGGCCCCTTTGTTGTATTTCAGTTTTTACTTTGTTTATCATTGCAGAACAATTAGCCCGGAAGGTCAGCTGCTTATAATTGTAGTTTTTTAATATGCATTGACACATTTTGGATATCAGAATATTTGTAATAAATATCCAGCTACGGATTGCTTTTTGTGAAACTGGAGTCACTGGGGTCACTGGGGGCCCGGTTGCCTTGGGACCCAATGTGGACAGTGTAAACCCCGGGCGGGGTTTCAGCTTGTCTTAGTGAAGGTGTACCTGTACACAAATACACAAATACACATGCTCTGCATGAGAGTCATCAATTTACTTGCATGCCATTCAAACGTGGAAGGATTCTGCAGTATCCAGTGGAAACTGAGCTGGGACCTGGTTCCGACTTGCAGCTATGCTGTACCTCACTTTGACTACTTTACTGACCAGTGTTAGAATGCATTGGTGTAATGTTATCATATGTCTCGTGTATTTGGACTAGGCATGCATAAATATGACATACTTTATGTAGAAATATGTAAATCCCTGGGCAGCCTGAGAGCTGATTTATGGGATGGGGATTTGAGCTACGCAAAAACCAGGTTAAGAGGCAGCTGCCTCTATAGCGGAAGCTGGAATGTTTAAAGAAGTTGAAATAAAATGATTAATATGCAGTCCTCATGTTGGACCGCAGCGTGCTTCTCAAACACATGGGAATTCTTAATAGGGTTTTGGAAATGTTGCATTTTCACTAGGAAATACCATGTTTAATCAAAATCAAAAGCAAGGATTTCCAGCAAGGGATTCTTTGTTGTTTGCCGGAACTGATGTGAATGAAAATATGTAAGACTCAGTGTGTGCAAAAGAAATGAACTGCAAGGTTCATTTGCTCATTTGATGAGCTGTATAGTTGTCAGTTGTACATATAATAGGGTTCTGAGCTAACTAATAAACAAAGCACAATTTTGGTGACTCCTTCCTGTAACATGGTAAGGAACCATATATGTTTGGTCTATACAGTTTAGCATAATACACCCTGTCGTGGTATGATATGACCTTGCGGGAATTACACCTAATTTTGGAGAAGGTTATGTAACCACTGGAAAACATTATTTGATTCATAAGTTCACTCTGAGACAAGTAGTCTATAAAAGAAAAATTACGACCATGATGACTCAACCTAGATATGGACGTCCTTCAAAATTATCAAGCGGATGAACAATAAAACTCATGATGGATGTCCAGAAGAGCCTATAGACCACCTTCAAGGATGTGCAAGCCTCTCTTGTTTGCAGCTGATGTTAATACTTCATCCGTGTAACGCTGGTTGAATAGCTTCAAGATTAATGAAAGGTTAGCCAGGCAGAAACATCGATTTCTGGGCCACTTGAGATCTTAATTAGTCTTGATAAGGCCCATAATTGAATGACCTGCTTAAATTTTACATTTTTCATACTTGATTAAAATCATTTAAATCCAGATGTGTGATCTGAAAACTTTAATAAGTGTGGTGATGAAAAAATTACTAATTTGTTTCAAATTTTCCCAGTATACATGTATTTGTTACTTTTCAATTAAAATGAGTAATACTGTATTTATTAATACTTAACATATTATTTGTAGCTATTAAATAGTTCTCTAGGCTGCCATTTTGGGGGTCACATCTCAACCCCCAGCACGGATACATTGATTTCCAGTTTAGGTGAACTGGCATCTTCAAATGGCCCACAGTGTGTCTGTGCCTTTGAAATGGATTGCTGTTCCACTCAAGGTCTCTTCTACCTCATGGCTGAACTCATGGTTGACCTCATGGCCGACCTCATGGTTGCCCTCGTGGCCGACCTCATGGTTGACTTTGTGGCCGACCTCATGACCGACCTCGTGACTGACCTCGTGGCCGACCTCATGATTGTCCTCATGGCCGACCTCTTGGTTGACCTAAGGCTGACCTCATGGCTGACCTCATGGTTGACCTCATGACCGACCTCATGATTGTCCTCATGGCCGACCTCATGATTGTCCTCATGGCCGACCTCTTGGTTGACCTCATGGCCGACCTCATAGTTGACCTAAGGCCGACCTCATGGTTGACCTCATGGTTAACCTTATGGCCGACCTTATGGTTGACCTAATGGGCCACTTCATGGTTGACCTCATGGCAGTTCGAGACTGATTGTTACCCATCCTATAATAAAATGGACTAATATAACTCATATGAGTTACCTATAAAATTTTAAGAGTGAAGAATAACACTGGTATACAATAGGGCTGCACGATTTTGAGAAAAAACCTAATTGCGGTTTTTCTGACAAATATTGCGATTGCGATGCGATTTTCGAT
>JAODLC010000038.1:3486060-3498405 GCA_026781145.1 Hippopotamyrus pictus | reverse complement strand
GAGATCACGAGAAAAATAAGTCGTGATCTCGAGATAACGACTTTGGTTATGTCGAGATCACGAGAAAAATAAGTCGTAATCTCGAGATAACGAAAAGAAAAAAAAAGTTTATGCATGTCCTCTACAGACTTCCGTAAAAACCTGTATCAGGGATTTTTTTTGATGTTCATGTAAATGTAGATTTGGAGGGCCGCTGCTTTACATTAACACTTATCAGGGTCAGCTGTAGCAAACAGTTCTTAGCTTGATAGCAGTGATACACCTTCGTCTTGGCAATGGATGATCACAGTGACAGCAGCTAAGACTCCCTTCCAGACTGCATGGAGGGCAGTGGGACGCCTTACGGATGGACACACCAGAATGAAAGGTAGTGCAGTGCTGGGCGGCAATCGACATGCTGCTGGGGCAGGCAAAGCTGAGGCGTGTCGGGAGGGCTCCAGGTGTTCACGAGGTGCTAACACTAGAACCATTTTTATGTCTAGGTGCTGGTGTTTCTGTGAAGAAATGCAAAGCTGAATAGAAAGTATCACTATCGGAACACAATGTATGGGAGGCTATATGGGGCATGAATCAAGCAGAGCTTGATATGGTAAAGATAGGAATTGATCCTTACAACTTCAATTCCATATAATATAATATAATATAATATAATATAATATAATATAATATAATATAATATAATATAAATCTCCCAACAGGGTTTCCCAAAAGTGCTTGACAGAAAATAAAACAGTGAAACTTAATGAACAGAAACAGCAGTTTCACTAATTGACATATAGCAGTTTAGAGCAGGGGTGGCCAATCTTATCCAGAAAGGCCCATTTTGTATGCGGGTTTTTGCCACAACTACCTAATTAGATTGCTAATTAGAGGATTGATTGGCTGAGGAGTCCTCACAGCTGGGTTTGATCAACTGACCCAAAGGTTATCCCAAAAACCTGCATATACACCGGCCCTTTGCAGATAAGATTGGCCACCCCTGGTTTAGAGTAACTAGTTTACATGTTTACATATCACCCATTAATTTCAAGGAAAACATTGGAAACCAGTTAAATGATGGACAAATTTGATAGAGAACTAGAGTAGGATGCAGGAGTAGAAATTCAAAGAAATCATCCAAGAGGGATGTCATCCAGGGAGATGACAGAACTCATAGTTGAACTTGCAAAGAAGAAAAGAGAAGATGGAATCTGGAAAGATAAATATTTCTTAAAAGTGAAGAATCAAGAATTTCTGGATGATACCAGGAAAGACAACAACTAATATTTCAACAAAATCTGCAAAGTCATTGAAGAAAGGTTCCAGCAGTAAGAAACTGGTGGAATGGAGATGAAGGACTTAAAACTGTACTCTTGCATATTTTTCTTATCTCTTACATCAGGACTGTTGTTATGGTATTTTCTGTGATTCTTCATTGTCGTGAAAGCTAGAATCTGAACAAGCCAGACAGGAAGGTATTTGTACCTTTGATCTTTGGTACCTGTGATGAATACTGTGATAGCAAGGAAAGCAAACAATTGGATTCTTCATCAAATCGAACCTGGTTTTTCATTTGAATCACAAATGATCAGCCTCATTATTTTTGGCATATTATGAGAAGGCCTAGTGCACTGGAAAAAACCACGTTGCTTGGAAAAGTTAAATGAAGCATCAACTGGACGCGACCAAAAAAATACTAGTTCTGCATGGCTGTTTAGTTTTTCAGGCTTTGCTCACTACCATGCTGACTGTCAATGTTTTGGTGGGCTAACCCACAGCAATAAAGGTGTTGTGTCCAGGATTCATACTGGGCTTTCCAGGGGAATTTTTTAAGTCTTTTACATGATTTTTAAAACCAAGTTTGCTATATTTGGTATATTTGTGTGTACTGTATGTGATGTGGCCCATATAGCTAGGAATATAGACAAGGCTGATTTCAGCCACAGCAAAACTGAAGAAAGCACAATCTTGTGTGATTAACTCACAAAGATGACACTTACTGTATACCAGAAAGGGTGATTTTCCTTTTCCCTGTCTAAGGCAATCAGACCAGTTTAAGTGAAAATCAGAGCATTTTTGTTAAAATTTAGGATGAACATTACTAGGAAGAACTAAAAACAATAGTTTGTAGCTTTTTACAAAAATAAACCTGTTAGCAACCTTACTGTAAGAGTTTTGAACCATAAGCATAGACATTCCAGTCATCATTTCCAAATGTCCATACCTCTGGTCAAGTGTCAGTGTATTGAACTGTAGGTCAGACAATGTCCTTGGGAACAGCAGAAGAGATTATCCTTGATGAGCTACCTCAGAAGCTGACAGTGAGCCGATCTGAAAGCTAAGGTGGACTTTCTGGCCGTCGGCCTGGTATCCAGGAGAGCTGGAGCCAGCCTTGTCCCCAGAGGCCCTCTGAAGGTGCGGAAGGCATGACATCATGCAGTAGCTAACTGATAACATAATTTGTGCTGAAGCCTCTGTCTCAGAGACATACTTTATGATGAAACCTGTCTCCATGACATCAGCCTGTCTCACCTTGCTTCATACACTATGACAACTGCAGAAAGAAACCCAATAATCAACGGTAGAGCAGTTGTCATGGTTTCATGGTGCCTGCTGCAGAAAGTATAGATCATCTTCATCGCTTTTCATATGCATGAATTCATTTACATTTAATTAACACAATCAGACATATCTGTTAGTCTCCATGTGTGCAACATAAAATCTGCTTGGTAGTGAGCAGTGCCCTATCTGTTCCTTTGACTAGGAATTCTAAAAGACAAGGGATTTTTCTGCACTAGATGCACAAATTCAGTCAAATGAACAGTACAGTATAATCAGCAACCAACATTAAAAATTTTAATTTTTTTTTGGGTGTAAGTTCTGTCAATGTACTTATATAAGAAGATACTTCTATATTATTATAAAAAGCAAGCAGTGTTTCTGCATTTGAATGTAAGGCAGAATGCTCATGTCCAACTACACAACCATATGGTAAAGGTCAGACAAAGGATGTATGGTCACACAACATTAGCATTACAATGCAAATATTATCTATTACCTTCTTGCAGCCTTGGTGGGTGAATCTGAATATGGAGAGCAGAGAGCATGTTGAGGATGGGCAAGTCACTGCCTCCAGTAGTTAATTTCCCATTTTAGCCAGTTAGTGTTTCACCTCTGACCCAAAATGTCATAATTTCCACATTGTTTGTTTGCCTTTGCTGCTAAATCCTCCAGGTCATCTCCTATCAGAGAAATCCTGGAGAAATGTCAGAATTTGGGTGCTAGAACTGCCATTGACTGTGACTCTTCTTCCTGTAATTGGACCGTCTGTATTGTGTCGGAGTTGATAGCTATCATAATATATAATGAGGTGTTGATTGGTTATAGCGGGCATTTTCCTTAAATTGGCCATAAATCTTGGTGGAGCCTCTGTGCCGAAGGCTAGGTGATAAATGGAAGCTCATGCTATGGAATGCGTCAAGTGTTTATTACATGCGACGTAAGCTAATGGCTGAAGAATTTACATTCAATTAAGTACTGCCTGCCAGTGGGTGAACTGGGATTGCTACACCGCCATGGCAACGCAGCACAGACACATTCCAGTTTCATTTAGAATAAAAATCCTGAATCTGTATGTCACTGTGAAACTGATTAGTACTCCCAACACACTGCTGAGTTGCTGTCAGCACTGCACATTTGAAAATTTTTGATGAGGACGGAAACTACCATCATTGATCTGTTAGCTTGTATTCCTTGGTTTTTCTGCTATTCTTTATTCTGTTTTGTGTGTGAATGAACTGTCAGATGAAGAAACAATTTCATTACACCATCACCTCAGAAAGTACAAATGTGGTTCATTAAAATGCAATTGCCAAGGTTACATTTTGTTGCAGAATGCAAATTTATTGCAGAAAAAGTTCACATTTTTGTATGGTTGCTTAAGTGACCTTTTAATCCACAGGGTCTTAACATTTAATCCCCTTATACAGATGGAAGTTTTGCACTGCAGAAAATTGGGGAAAAGTTCCATCCTGGAATTTAAACCTACAGCCTTTAATTGCAAGGTACTCTGAATGACACCTGTAATCTGTATGCTTTTTAGCCTGCTACCACATAGATACACACGGTTTTGATTTTTGATATATCTTACAGTGTTACTATGCTAGTTTAGGAATATGAATTAAATAGCAAAATATTAATACTATTTACATACACTTTTTGCAGATTTTCTGAAAACAAAATCCACTAAGTGCAGCATAAATCTTGGTTTGATATTGAGGTTTACTGTATTTCATAAAATGTTAACATTGTAACATTATAAAAGATTACAACAGATTACTAAATGCCAACAGATCCTGGCATAGAGGGTGAACTTGAATTGTTGATGCCTGTGGTTTCTCTTTTGGCGTGTTTTGTAACTTTCATGCACGAACAATCATTCCTCTTCTCACCTGATGCATTGCAGTCCTACCCCAAGCCCCAGCAGACACGGTATGGAAGTTTTTGCTCCAGTATGCTAATATTTTCCAGCTGCTGATCAGATGAAGATTCTGGCAGCAGGCAAGGGCGAGTTCCTACTGAGGTAACTCCAGAAGTGTCTGCTTTCTGGGCAGCAGCATCTCAGGGCTTTCTGCAGGCTAGTCATCCATCTCCGCACAGGGAGCATGGGCCTTTTGGGATCAGAGCTGCCCCAAAATGTGCCTGCTGAGAAAACAGCATTCCCTCAGCAAAGGCTTATGGGAACCGTTTTAATGAGCATTGACCCCATAGGGCCACTCAGATGCTTGGCTCCCCTATCCACTGTAACAGACTAGTGGTCACGTTGCCTTTATGTAGTGTTGTGATTTTGGTGTTGCAGCTTTTCATTTGTGTGGTATCGTGTGTAGTGAGTGAAAGTAGCACATGAAACTCCACCTTCAAAGCCTCATGTAGGAGATGCATGTTAAATCTGATGTGTCACAGTTACTGTGATGCCGTTAAACCAACATACCTGCCAAATTCCCGAGCGTCCAGTATGTGTGAGTGAGTGATGGTCTCGTTCCTGCTAATGTTCCCATGTGTTCACTGGGAACTGGCCAAGCCCATATGTGCCTTTCTCCTGCATGCCGTATGAAAGGGTCCTTAACAAGTCTGGTCTACAGTGACACAGTTAGTTTTCAGTCATGATCTTCTCAGCTTCACTTTTATTTATTAAGCAAACACGTTTTATCCAAAGTGAGGTGCACTGAGCCATGGGGCAGTGTGTGGCTCAGTGGGCTAAGCCTCTGTGCCTGGGATCAGAAGGTTGTTGGTTCAAGTCCCGCCTTGGTACATCTGCCTGGGTGCTGCTATGGGTGCCTGCCCTTTGCTGACAGCTTGCTCTCACCTGCCGCAAGCAAGTTGGGAGAGGTATAAAGAGAATTTCCCCATAAGGAGCAATACAGCATCATTTATTAAAATTCAGCCAGCAGGGAGCAATTGGGATTAAGAGCCTTGCTTGGGGATTTAACTGCTGACCTTCCCATCACTGACTACAGCATCTTTAACCCTCCATGCCACATACTACAGGTTTACCCTGATTCTGATGCATGGTATTATTGCTAGATGTCCAGTCCAAGGGCCAAATGCTGCTTAGTTCTGGGCTGTGGCCCCAGGAGACAGTAAGGATTTCTCTTGCAGCATCATGTTATCCATTTTCCATGATACTGCCCTGCAGGCAGAGGTGGAAATTTCAGGTTCAGAAATTACAGAGTGGTCCTGAACTTTCCACCTTTGCCTGTAGGTTGCAGTAAGGAGCGGTACCTAAAGGTTATGGAAGGTGAACACTAAACAGCAGAGCCACATGGGAGATACTACCTGTTGCATGCAAGAATTTTATTTCTGTCATGACAGTGATGCACTGTTGTCATGACCTTCAGAGATAGTGCGGCTGATCAGTACTTCTTGTTAGACTGAATGGAGAAAAGATGGAATAGAGTATAGATACTGTAGCCAATTGTACTGGGCGAGGTAAACAGCAACCACACATTTATAAATGCAACATGTCTTCTGTGGTTGGGTTGTAGAAGACCTTCCCATGTAATTCCACAGCTTTTCTCCTGCAGCCTGATGCAGTTAGAACCAATACAAGCTGTGTTTGTGACAGTCACATTAGGTTAATCTTCAGACAAAGCATCATGTTTTAGTGCGTCATGGTACATTGTCATCACGCAACATTTGGCCATGTGAAGAGCAAAGTAACACACATTTGGCTAGATGGTTTTATGAGAAGCAAATGGTATAGCTGTGATGTTATCTATATTCTGTAGCTTGAAAAATTTATTAATTTTAATTGCCTCTTTTAATGTTAATTGCGTTTTCTGTCTTTGTGCCGCACCCAAAGGCCCAATTCTGAGCTATGCATCTGTGTATCTGTATATTAACAAGTATCACATAATATTCGGTATAATGCATTACATTGCCCCAGGAAGTTGACCGAGGTAAGTGGTTAGAAGATGAATGGATGGAGGGATAACATATAATTGACCAGAATCCCCATGGAACACGTTTGACATCTTGTTGAGTCCATGCCCCGATTAATTGTGATGAATTGTTCCTAACAGCAAAAGGCGGTGTACCATAGTATTAAGAAGGATACCCAAATGTGTCCTGCATTCACTGTATATAAAAACAAAGATTATTCAAAGCTTGTGGGCTACTTGCTAATTTTAGGAAAATATAATTGAGGTTTGACTTGGCAATCTGTCATATTTTTGTCCACTTTGTGGCACAAGTAGGTAGTTTCAATGCATTGTATTCTTTAGAGAATAGATTATTTTCATTTTATTGCCTTAATTCGGAGGGGGGAAAGTTCTGTAACATTAGAATATAACTATGAAGTGGGCGTGCTGCATTCAGCATTGTGTAATGCTGGAATAGCAGAAGGCAGAAACGTGACATCGGAACAGGGCCCTCACACAGTGACTTAAATTATTAAAATCATTAATAGGGGCATTAATTTTGTTTCCATTCTTTTTTAATTGCAAATTGTGGGACCGTCCTTCCATTTATTAAATCCAAGGTTATACGAGTCATCCATTTGTGGTGAGTGTTTGAACAAAGCACACTGGTTGTTGCTGTAAATCGATGATATGGATCTCGGGCTGATGCAGACATCTCTGCTGCTCTGGGGCGAGGGAGACTCAGGGAGCGTGAGGGAGGGAAATTATTATTCTTATTGATCTTTTCTGGGCTGCTTGGCAGGGGCGATGTGGCTGTCTGCCTGAGCTGCGCAGGCGCAGCCCAGCCGAGCAGCTGCTCTCTAATGCCGTCCAGATCCTCCGTGGGCTAGCTTATGGCGCAGGAGGGCTGGGCGGTGGAGGGTTAGGGTTAGAGGTCCTGTGTGACAAATCCCCGATCCTGGGGGACGCTCACTGCTGAGCAGGCTGGTTCCAGAGGTAGACGGAAGCCTGTCCGCCGTTGCTGAGCAAATGAAGAACTTCTTTGCACCTTCAATTATAACTATGTCTCATTTCACATTTTGATGGATGTGAAAGTGTCGAGCGTGTTGCTCTTGTCCATAGGTTATAACCATATGTCCTCATATGTCTTTAAGGCTTGAAACAATTGCTGTGGCTTGACCATAAAAATGAAATAAAGCATTCTGGCTTTCGCTTCCCAGCGGAGAAGCAGGGAAACACGCCAAGCCTGTAATAAAAATAGAATTTTGTCTGTTGATGTGAGACAGATGTAAAGGAAAATAACCCAACAAATCTTTAGTTTTGCCTTGAGGTGCCAACCGCAAGAAATTAAAGCAAACAGCTCAGCGGAGAACTGATGTTGGTCTGGATCTGTTGCACGCCTAGTAGTACTTGCTGTACTCTTGGAACTGCGTTATCAGACAGTTTTCCATATGTGTTGACAGAAATCGTTTTTAAACGTTGGCGACAGACTGGCATTTTCTCTAGGAGATACCGTGTCTCGTGTTATCCTAGCCAAGACAGGCTCAGGATCATCAGAGCCTGATCTGTGAGACAGTATTAAAAATGGAAGGAGGGATAACTGCTGTCATATCAGAGGTTGGTATGGTGGCCATAACTGGCTAGGAGAGGACTATATTTGCTGGAACCCATTACAGGCCTGCAGTAAGCTCACCAGATCCTGGTGGGAGGCTTCCTAGTCCCAGCCCAGTGAATCTGCAACGCGTAAAGGATTTATCGCAAAACTTTGATGTTCTGTGGCTGGGGACAGAAGATCCCTTACCATCCATAGCAGGCACTGACAAGGAGAAACACTAGGAAACTTTTAATTGAGCCCTCACAATGTTATAGCGCATCATTTTTGTGATTATAGCATCACTTTATCCTGTACATGATGGAGTACATTGGCATGCCCTATGGGCTGCGTGTTAAGCCCTTTAACCGGCACACAGATTTTGCTGAAGAAAAGCACAGATCTGCAAGGTATTAGTCTGTCAGCCAGGACCAACGATTGCATGTTTTTAAAGTCACTACTTAGTTGTAGTGGAATCGGGAGGTTTGGGAGATGTGACATCTGGCCAATGTAGTATTACAATGAGCCCCCTGCCATGTGTGCCACATAAATAAGAGAGTAGCCCGGAAATATTGTGTAGCATTTAGTTAAATTGGTTTTATGTCAGTGGTGGGATGGAGCTCATCTTATGAAATTGTCTGTGTAAGGAGAATATAAGTGTGCCTTTTGTAGATGAAATGTTATTACATGGAAAATGATTTTACAGTTATTAACCATCTAAATAAGATCTTTTAAACATGCTTTTCTGGGTTCAAATACATAAAAAGTGGAAGGAAATTTTAAGAAGATTCCAGAGAGAAGTGAAGCATTTTACAGCATGAAGACTGTGATGTCTCATTCTCTGGATACAGTTCGCTAGGGATGAACATTCTGGAAGAGCATTAAACAATTAATAAGTGCTCAGTCTCGTACTATAGGTGGAGGTTAGTAACTGGGCACTGTGAAGGGGCTATGGGTGAACTGGCTTTGGGGTGGGATGGGGTGGGGTTTTCCGTGGTTGGGTTGACCACAAGTAGAGAGCATTTCAGGCTGGGGTTTATTGGGCCTGCTTCCTTTCTCTCAAGATGTGACCTGGTGTTAAGCCAGTGTGAAGATGTTATATCATCTCTGCGGGAGGATCCAGTCGAAATGAAGCGGCAAAGCTGCCGTGTAAAGTGTGGAAAATGTATTTGTGCAGCCAGTATCTGCTCCTTGGCTCTCTTCAACATTTGTAGCAGTATTCATTTATTGATGGGTATAGTAGACATTCCTTCCCAAATTAGATCTTTTTATCTCCTTTTTAGATACCATGCAGAGTGCATCATCAGCAGGATACTTGTTTGCTGGATTACCAATCAGTAGAAGCCACAGTGACAGGAATTTCATATGGCAAAAGCTTTTCACAACTGCATGTGACTGGAATTTTACATCTGCTAAGCAAGGTTTTCTTCTCCAGTAAGAGAATGAATGATAAATTGCATATGATGTGGCTGTGTACTGTATAACGGTTATTGATGACTAGAAAATGATATAATCAAAATATGCACCATTTTTAGAGCTGTTTGCATGCAAATTCTGCATGTCAGCTTCTCTGAATCCGTTTCTGAGCTCACTGCTGATGAGGAGAGAAAGGGAGAATCCTGCGTCCTGTGATATTTAAAATGCAAGCCGATGAAACCCTGGAGGGCAGTGACAGCAAGGAAGCTGAAGTAATCGAGACAGTCATGTTGCAGATTATCTCACTGATCCAGTTTTTTTGTGATATAAACAAACAGAGGTAACACTAATCTGCTGGGCCTCTATTATCTCAGCTTTTTACATTAAACCAATAGTCTGTAAATTAGCCTGACAAAATCAGTCAGGCAGCATGCTTGGGGGGATGTCAGGGCATGGAATTTGAAAGGGATTTGACTGGGAATAGCCGCAGTTTATTTTTATTTGTGGGTTTCTTTCAGAAAGCGTATCACCGGGAGCTGCATAGCTGTCGCCGACAGTGATGGATATCTCTTCAGTCGCATTTGGGCTTGTCACGTCGTTGAAATGAGGCTCCGCGTTGTTCACAGACGGGAGACAAGTAGGAAACGGAGCCGGAGGGGACACGACTTACAGAAATGACACGAAGATAGAAGTTGGGGAACATAAGGCGACCGTTTTAATTTCCGGAATGCTGTGTGGGGGGGGAAATGAGTGTTGGGAGTGTGGGGTTTGGGGGGCGGGGGGGGGGATTGCAGACAAGGGAGATAAGTTGAGCATTCGGAAGAGGATCAGGTCGCTGACAATCTGGTGTGAGAATCATCTCATATCCTAAAAAAGAACCCTTTGGGCTTTCCAACGACTGACTGATGGTCGACACCTGTTTCTGGAAAATTCTCCTTCTACGCGAATAGCTTAGTGCGTACACCACCATTTTACATTGGTGTAACTTGTCCTGCCTCCTTCGTTTGTGAATTAATTTTGTGTTCTTTTGTCCCTCCCCTTTTATCTCTCATGCAAATTGACCAAGGGGGAATGGGGGGGGGGCATTCTGCGAACAGAATATGGCTCCTGTAACTCTCAAAGTCGACCTTATTGTCATAGTGCACCTGCACAACCAAATGAATAGAATAAATAGCATAACAAAAATACCTTTAGTGAGCTGCAAGGGTCATATATGTGTATACATACCGTATGTGCATATTTATATCAGGAGTTTGGCAGTTTGCAGATGTTTCCATGCAGCACCGGTCAACTCTTAGCTCCTTATATGCAGTTGTATCTACATGTAAAAGCAGTCCGTTCATTTGACACTGCACTGTGCTATTGATTGCCTTTTTTATTGCTTATTTTGATTCCAGCCAAGAACTACACCTTTGTTGATTTAGTTTAGGTTTGGCAAACCTGGTGCATTTAATTCCAGTTTGTAATGTTGCCGTAGCAAAGTTGAGAATTGCAGCCACTCTTGTGGTCCTGCTCTGTGGATGTGTGGCTCTGCATGTATTATTCATGGAAAGTAGGTCAATGAAGCAGCGAATCAATAAGCAGTAGGCCCTGAAAAGCCAGTAGCTCCAAACTCGCAGCCTCCTATTTGTTAATGAAGGTTTGGTCATTTTCGCACAATGCGGCCCATATCAGCCCAGGCAAGGGAGCATAATTACTTATATTTAAACCAAGCATTTCCGCTTTTCTCAGAACTCTTACCGTTTTATTTTCTTAAATGTTCATAGCCTTAAAATATAATTAACTAAATGCTCTGAAGGTTAATTATAGCTATGCTGAGAACATTAGCTACTTTTTTCCAGACAATAAAACCCTCCCCATTTGACACGGACATTTTATGTTTGTGTGTGTGTGTGTGCGTGTGTGTGTGTGTGTGTGTGTGTGTGAGAGAGAGAGAGAGCTCAGATTTCACCACTGTACTCCCTGGATCCCCTCATTTGTGGCTTGGCGTATATTTTAGTGATTTGATAACGTGGCAGATGGGGAAAGGTGGCATTTCATGTGTTATCCAATCACACGCATGAAACCTCCATAAACTGTGGATCCAGTGTAGCTTTTAATTGAGATTTCTCCACTTTTAGAAGTGTGAGGGACTGGCACTGGGTTGTGCTTTAATGGGAAGCCATTAAGAGGTGTCTCACTTCTCTTCCGAAGTCAAACTGAGCCTTCTCCAGTGAAGTTTTAGCTGTGCTCTGGAGGGAGGGAGCCATTTCACTGCTAGCAGGCTGAGAACAGCATCCTGCCAAATGATCCATTTTGTGGATGAGGCCTGATATCCTGCCTCCTTAGAATCTTCTTCCTCTCCATTGCTCCTCTCTTTCTGCCACCACAGTCACATCTTGGGTTCAACATGGAAGGATTTACTATAGTTGGTTCTGGAAGCTCTGGTATCATTATGTACAGTATTGTATGCCTGCTGTGTGGATAATTTGTTAAACTGGAATGAGAGTTCTTGATTTTAATATATACGTGTATGGGGCGCCGTTTGTAAAGTTACGAAACATTTTTGTACTTGCCACTTTTTCAACATTTAGTGCAATTTTCTGACATTTAGCTAGAAATCAATGGTGTTGTGGATCATCATATTTTTTGCTGTGTAGATTATTTGCACAGTTGTTCATCATATGTAAATATAAATGGTATGTCTATATATAAATATTAAATGTAAATGTCAAATATAAATGTTATATGTAAACGTAAATATAAAAGTTAAATGTAAAAGTTAAATGTAAATATAAATCTAAATGTTAAATGTAAAAGTTAACTTATATCTAAATGTTAAATGTAAATATAAATGTTAAATATAAATGTTAAATGTTAACTTATAGGGGGCGGCACGGTGGTGCAGTGGTTAGCACTGTTGCCTCACACCTCTGGGACCTGGGTTCGAGTCTCCGCCTG
>JAODLC010000038.1:3466958-3485960 GCA_026781145.1 Hippopotamyrus pictus | reverse complement strand
GCCCGTTGCTTCCGGGATAGGCTCCGGACCCCCCGCGACCCAGTAGGATAAGCGGCTTGGAAACTGGATGGATGGATGTTAACTTATATCTAAATGTTAAATGTAAAAGTTAAATGTAAATATAAATCTAAATGTTAAATATAAATATAAATGTTAACTTATATCTAAATGTAAATGTTAAATGTAAATGTTAAATGTTAAATATAAATGTTAAACGTAGACTCTAAATATTGAGAACATATGCAAATTCGCCACGCACATCTGCATAGAAATGGGCGGTAACGACGAAATTAGCCCGCTAAGTGGATATGTTAACATTTATATTTATATTTAACATTTAACATTTACATTTAACATTTAGATTTATATTTACATTTAACTTTTGCATTTAACATTTAGATATGTTAACATTTAACATTTATATTTAACATTTATATTTACATTTAACTTTTATATTTACGTTTACATTTAACATTTATATTTGACATTTACATTTAATATTTATATATAGACATACCATTTATATTTACATATGATGAACAATTGTGCAAATAATCTACACAGCGAAAAATATGATGATCCACAACATCATTGACTTCTAGCTAAATGTTAGAAAATTGCACTAAATGTTGAAAAAGTGGCAAATACAAAAATGTTTCGTAACTTTACAAACGGCGCCCCATATACGTTTACATATTTAGCTGATACTTTTGGTCTAAACCAGAGTAGAATCAGGATTATCAATTCCCTGGAGCAATTGGGGTTAAGGGCCCAGCGGTGAAATCACTCCAGCGACCATGGGATTGGAACTGGCAACCTTCCAGTTGCACAGAGTCCCAATCCACAGAGCCACACATTGGCCCATCTCATTGCACATTTGTGTGAGACTGGACATCTGTGTGATTCTCGGTTTTAGTGAGCGGTAACTTTTTTAGATCAGTTGTAGCATGAGCTGCATTTGGCTCTGCGAAGCACCGCTATTTATAAAGCTGTCTACCATATCCCCCAGTACTCCACAGTGGATTGCTCGCCTTGAGGGTGGGGGGGAGTAGAATAGCGGTTTAGCATAGAACCCTCGGCCCGCTTCATAGCGCCCTGCATACGGACAATGTTTCTTGTGTATGTGTGGGGTGGGAGAGGCCACAGATTAACCGCCTCTGCAGTGTGACGCCATCCTTCTATTAAACTGCAAGCACAGCTGCTCATCTGCAGATCTTTGTCACATCAGCCGTGTCACTTTGCTCATTCTTAAGGCAAAAGGTGTCATTTTAAGTGTGTTTTGATTGTTTACTGTGTTATATGTCAGGTCTTCGTTGTATGCATAAATATGTGCAAGGTGACTGTAGAGTAGAATGCTGTAGAATGTATTGTAATGTGGTGTCACCATTTAAGTTTGTCTTTGCGTTTGTGCATTTTCACCTCAATATATTCATTTATTATTATGATTTTTTGCGGCTGGTTTTTGCTCGATTACAATCATTTGTGTGAAAACCTTTTAGCTGTAGTATGATGGCATTTTTATGTTCTTATGAGACTCAGAGGGGCATCGGTGTTGCCTCATGACTTTGTGATGTTGGATTCGAATCTAGCTGCCTGCCTTATTCATGCTTTTTGAGGCTTTTCCAGGGTCCTAGGACATGTCAGTGGAGTATTGACTCTAACTTACTGGTCTGAAAGGGTGACACATAATCTTGTTGATTGCCCTTGAGTGTATATGTGTGTATATGTAAGTGGAATCCCACCCAGGGTGTCTCTCTCTCTGTTACCCCGGACTGGCATTCCTACAGACCTTTTTATATGTGTCGTGTAATTATGTCTCAAGACTGAATCCCAGGTCATGGATAGACTGGAAACAGTGATGAGGAGGAGAATGATGGAGAGGGCCAGAGAGAGACCCAGATGACATGGTGGATTTGTTCTACCACGTAGCTTTTCCTTGTATGTAGGGTTGAGGTTTCTGATTGAACAGAAGCACAGGACGGTCGTGTGAAGCGGCTGTGGATTGGCTGTCTGACTCCCAAGGCTCGCCTCCCTCAGAGCCTGCTGGGGCACCCCCCAGGCGTGGAAGTGCGCTGTTAGTAAAAGCAGAAGGAGCCGCGTGTGAGAGACGCCAAGATGCAGATGGAGTTACTGGGCCAGCATTGGTCTACAGCACAGGAGGAGCATTGGCACAAACATGGCCATCACCCCACCGGCTGCTCCTCGCTGCAGCGTTTTAGCCCTGAATGGCACATCTGCATCATACCTTTGAAGAACATCTGCCAATCTAGTACAGGTCCAGCGGAACTGCAAGAGGAAAGGGGATTGGCTGGGGTGTCTGTCCCACTCCAAGAGCTATAAGTCATACAGAAGCAACAACATTATCATTAGCCAATGATATGTTTTGAACTGGTGAGTGACCAGGGAGGGGGCACGCCAGGGGCCAATCATCTTTTATCTGGTGCCAGTGCTCTTGTGCTCATATGCATAGAGGCAGCGCCTTCGTCTAAGAAGTTTTAGAGAGGCAGAGAAAGGTCTGGAGGGGTGACACATAACCTTGTTGATTGTCCTTGTGTCTCCGGAGGTAATTAACGAGAAGCCTGGGTTTAACGCTGTGTGCAGCTTCCTGATTAGTCATTGGCGAGTTGGCCCCGGCGAAGCACTGTACTCAAGGCGTTAACCCTTTGACTGGCAAGCTTATTGTCCTCTCCTACTGCTGTGCATGTTGAACTGCAATAATTTGAAATTTAACAAGTGTTTTGGCATTTGTTTGGGAAAACTCAGTATAAGAGCCTGCAGCGTGAAGCGTAGTAACCACGCCAGCAAGAATAATGGCTGCCTTTATTTAACAAATTGTTCCCTTTTAAATTCTGGCTCAGGCTTGTGGAAAAGGCACCTGGTGTTGCTTACCGTATAGAGTATACGGAGCGCGGCTCGCTGCCATCGGGCTGGATTCTGCGTGTTGGCGTTCAGGGGAGAGTGGTCCTTGAGTCTGTGATGAGAAAAAGCCCTGTGATCCTTCATTTGCATAAATGTATCTTGTATGTGTTTTTCGCCATCTCTTCAGGATCTTTAAATTGGATTTCTCTTTTGACTTTAATTGGCTTTTGTATTTGCCAGCACATTGCTGGGGCATTTTACTGGCTGTGAGTACGCCGGCCTGGCATGGTTATGTAGGTGGTGGCGCTGGGCAGGGTGAGGGGGGGGGGTTGTCTCAGCATCACCGGGAAGGGTGGTGTTTTGGCTTACACTGATAATCATTTTCTCCAGGGCTGCCGGAAATTAACAGGTTCACGCAGGGTCTGTGTGTGCATGTTTGTCGGGAAGATTTCATAAGGGTGGGTAATCTTATATTAAAGATGGCAGAAGTCGTGAGGTTTGGATGGGAATGTGGGGCGTGGAGATAAGGATGGGGGTGTTCAAGGTAGCATGAGGTGCAGGGGGCAGTGAGGCTGGGGGGGTGCAGGGCCTCTTTGATGCTTGGCCCATATGTCTTCTCACTTTGAGCAGGACCTCCCGGCAGAAACTCACCCACCCTGCTTAAGCAATGTGGACCTCAAGCAGTGCTCATTTCTAAGTGCTGGAATTGTCATGCGGTGCACAGGCACGGACCAGGGAAGCAGGAACAAGAGTTGAGAAGTTAGGAAACCATGGGGTTTAATCAGTAAGGACACGATCGGGAGACAACTATACAACATAACATCAGTGACAGGACTGGGGAAAAAATACTCGAACGCGGACTTAAATACGTCAGATTAATTAACATCAATGAGAAACAGCTGGTAACACGGGGATTACACACGAGGTAGCAAGGGGGCGTGGCACATGGGAGGATCAGACGAGCAGGGCATGACAGGAGTCATGTAATTGGTGGAAGCTGGAACCCTGATGAGGTCTAGCTTCACACCGATATAGTAGGTGAGCATCTCCTCAGACATGAAGATGTTGAGTCCCACTGACTCAGCTTCGTGCTCCAGCCTTCTTGGGGAACGGGAGATTGATTCATATGTCTCTGCTTGGATAACTATGAATCAATGGATCCCTTGAAAGGATGGAGACACTAACCCTGGTTTCATCTGGCTACCAAACCTGCTTCCCCTTATTTGCCATAAAAAGTGAGACTTTTGAATAGATTAATGAGCTTGAATGATGTTTTATTGGGTTTTTCCTCTCCCGTATTTCTGCTGAAACACAGCAGCTGGGTCCCTGAACCTGGAAGATGATAGAAATCTGGCTTTTCGTGGCACAGAGTGAGGGAGCCGCATGTCAGGCTTGATTTAATGTTTCTACAGCGCTGTGCTGAGAGACATGGCACTCTGAAGTGCCGGCGCCCGGCGTTCTGACCCGAGGCGATCGGGCAGCGACTGTGGAAGACGGCTGTAGTGGACCCGTGAAAGCAGCCTGTGGGTAGCCGTCCTCGGACGACAAAGCTTAAGAGGCAGAGCCCTGCGGTGCTGGAATCATAACCCGGTGGCGTGTGGCGCTCAGACTGGGCCTGAAAGCTGGTCGAGGATTGCTGGGTGTATCGGGGCCTGCTGGTGCCTGTTACGGCCTTTCTGCTGTGTCTGCGGGCAGCGTGATGTTCTCCGAATCCATGGGGTACTATCAGTCACTGAGTATGCACCCTCAGTCCTCCTTTAAGAGTCTACTCTGACACACAGCTTGATGTCGTGCTACTTTTGAAAAACCCATTTACCGTGATAACAGTAATGAAAATGTGTATTATAGTATATGCTGGTGCACGTGGATTGATTAAAGAATAGCTACACCAAGCAAGCCCCTTAACCCCTGCCAAATGCTCCAGGGCGCCGGATAAATGGCCAGACTCTCCATTTGGACCTCAGATGTTACTCTTAACTGTGTGCGTGTCTCAAAGGTGGGCAAGATGAAAAGAAGCATTTCGGCGTATTTGTGCAAATGGCAATTAAAAGCATCATTTCATTCAGTTTAATGCATTTTGGAAGTGACAGCAAGCCATTGCGGTTTGGAGAGGTGCTGGTTTGAAGCAGCGCCGTTCATTTAGCCAACAGTTTTATCAGGGATAATTAATCAGCTGCTCAGCCGGAACGGAAAGCCAGCACGAAGCGGCGGCCCCCGCCAGGGCCCCGTTCGCGGAACGCCTCTTTCAGCCAATTAAAGACCAAGGGGAGGGAGGCCTTTTTTTATTTTTTTTGGGTTCGACCCATCAAACTCCAAAGCACTGGAAGGTGAGTGTGGGGGGATCAGAGGCGGAAGGGTGCAGGTGTACACTGTTGGGGACACAAGGCATGCTGGGTATGTCAGCCACCTCCCTGTATAACACTCACATGAGGGGTTGGGGGGTACGGGAATGCCCCAGGGGCAATTGCACACACTCACAGTGCTGCAATTAGCATACTGCTGTGGGCATTTGCCGGGCGCAGATTGTCGCTAAATACGCCCCCAGCCGCGTTAAAGCTGAGCAGCTGCTGCGTGGTGTTGTTGATGCATGGAAGGCCACTGCGCTTCCAGCCCACTGCCCCTCGCGACAGCTTCCCATGAAAAGCCGTCGAGGGAACGGGAGTCAATCCCACCAGTACTGGTCTTTTCCGGATCATATGAATTGCTTGGTGTGTGTGTAATAATCGCCTTAGCGACAAACTGAATGCTGTGGGATGCAGGTGTGGACTACGAGTTTGTGTGTGTGTGTGTGAGAGAGACATCTCACCCATAAACAGTCAAACAGAGTGACTACACTGTTGTTTAATGATTTTATGGCTTCCATTTTTGGAGTAAGATGTAGTTTATGTTTAATACACAAATGTTGTGGATGATTATGATGTGGGGTTTGTGTCCTCTTTTGGTCGATGAAGATCCTTTAGGGTCTCCCTTGGGCGACCTGGGTTGTCAGGACATTGGGACATCCTCTGTCTACCTGCACTCTCTGTATGTTTGGACCTGCTCTGTCCATCTGCACTGTCAGGACATTTGCCCCTGCACTGTCCGCCTGCTCTGTCTGCCTGCTCTGTCTGCCTGCACTGTCAGGACGTTTGCACCTGCTCTGTCTGCCTGCACTGTCCGCCTGCTCTGTCTGCCTGCACTGTCAGGACGTTTGCACCTGCTCTGTCTGCCTGCACTGTCAGGACATTTGCACCTGCTCTGTCTGCCTGCTCTGTCCACCTGTTCTGTCCATCTGAAGCATCTGCCAGCAGATCTGCCTTTTGAGCTGCACTGCCTGGCTGCATCAATCTGCTCTAATGAAACACTTATGCCTGCTGCAGGCCCTTCGCCAGAAATTTTGGAGGGTGTTCTCCTCAATAGATTTTTCTGGCTGGGGGGGCAGATGCAAATTTTGGGAGGGGTTGAAACCTGTAATTTTACTATGTGGCTCCATGCCTGGCTTGCTGCCAGTAAAAGACAGTCTCTGCTACTACAGAATGTCAGCGATCCCACTGGTAGCTGAGACTCCATTGATAACATTCTGTCTGGCTGACTTCACTAGTCCAACAGGTGACATTTGTATTTTCATTTACTTCGCTATTTGTCTGTTCTTGAAATGCCCTTGCTTATTTGCTGCACTCAGATATAAAGCACAGATGCAGGATTTTGTGCCGTACGTGTGTGTGTGTGTGTGTGTGTGTGTGTGTGTGTCTGTGTCTGTGTGTGCACGCAGAAATATGGCTGACCTTCAGGTTCCAGACTTTGCATCTTAGAGAGCCTGTTTGCAGGGTCGTCATGTTTACCTGCATCTAGCCTGGAATCGATTCATGATGCTCTCAAAACAGTTGCTCTTGACAGCTTCTAAGCGGTTTTTGTCAGCCCCTCCAAGGTGATAAAATCACCTTCAAGTGGTGTAACACGTCTGTCTGACCAATGAGCGGGCTATGCCATTTGTCAGACCACGGTCTTCTTCTCTGTACTCTCTCCAGCTTGACGTGTGCAGTACCGTGGATGCGTAGCTTAATTTATCTAACTATCTTGGTGAGGTCTGCCTCTTTTTTTCCTGCTTTCCACCTGTGTCAGTCAGGAGTTGCTTTCAGAAGCAAAAACAGCAGGTGGAGAGTGAGGTGTGACGGATCCATGCACGTGACTGTGAAGTTTCCATGAGCGCACATGGTGCCACTGTGGCACGGGGCGGTGGGGGGGGGGAGGGAGGTGTGGGGGGAGCTCCCACTCCCCCACCTTCCGTCAGGCAGATCCTGTGGTGTCAAAGTGTCTTTCAAACGGGTGCGAAAGTGAGAAATCTCAGCAGCCGGGGACCTGTCAGGGCGTCAAAGCGGCGAGGTGTGTGTCATTCGCTAAGAGAGAAGCTGAGGCCACGCTGGAAGGGCACTCGGAGAGGAAAGTGGCACAGAAATGCCATGTTACGCACAAGCTCCTCAGGAAAGCTCAGAAATCAGTGTATCCAGCAGCACTCACACTCCTCAGCCTCTCAGTGGATGCTTCCATTTTTCCATATTGACCAATTGAAGCTATTCCTCATTGGCATCTTTTCACCCACACCTTTTGTAGCTGTCCAAAATATCTCAGTTATTGCTTTTGTTAAAAACAATCGTATTAGTTGCTTATTTTTTGCTTGTATCACATTATATCATGTTTTTGTGTGTGACCACGATTTTTGCTGGAGATATTCTTATTTTAATATTACACACATTATTTTATCTCATTTACCTGAAACCTCACAAATTTTTATTGTTAATAATGTTTTTCATTGTTATTATTTCAATGTATAACCAAACATTCCTTGGTCTGAGTCATTTATGTATCTGTACATCTGTGTTTGAGTACAGTACAGAGCAGATATTTTACTATATTAAGATTAATATAAGTAAATAAATACCCCACAACACTAATGGCATTTATTGATTATGTTTGAGTTAATATTAGGTATCTACTATATAAATATGGTGCATAAATGTGGAGTTTAGGTTTTTTTCTCTTGGCAGATGACTAGCGTGCACACTTGTGCCCACATGACACTTTTATTAGAGTATGTGTGTTTCATGCCCTGCTCTGATTTATCTGTCATGTTTTTCAGATCATTACAGCATCAGACTCGTCATTCGTGCCTATTTTTGAAATTAAGACAAATTAACATGCCGGGCTACAGTACGGCCCAATGGTTAGGAATCCGAAAAGATTCGCTTTCATTTCTCTGGTTGAGGATGTGAGAGATGTTCGACAAGAGCCCTCTGGGTCTTTATATTTACGTCTGTTCATCCCGTATTTACTTATTTTATTTAACAGTTGTGGAAACTTTTTTGCATAATAAACATAAATACTGCAGTTTTTATGTCAGTATTATGCACGTGTTTAAATGGGCAGATTTAGAAACAATAAAGATACTTCTCTGAACCACAGAGCAGCTCTTAAACATCACTGATTGGTAGAGCTGGCTGTTCATTGTATCCTTAACGGTACACGATTGACAATGTAATATGAAGGCGGTTTCAGAGGAAATGGTTTCGTCTGCAGCATACGATAACCGGTAAATACTATGACTACGATAAATACTGACAGCTAAAACTAAGTTGGATGTAAACGTGGAACATTGTAAATGTATTATATTATACAAAATGTAAAAGGTGTTTGTAACAGAAGTGATTGATGACACGCTGTAACATTTTGGCCCACTTACGCTGTCTGACATCACTGAACTCACTCTAAGTGAACACACTTAGGACACCAGGAGTAATGACACTTCATATCATATATTCATATCAACATCATATTTTGTCCAGAGGGATGATTCCATGGAAATCTCCACTGGATTCATATTTAAAGGTCTTTACAGAATAATTCAGATCAGCAGCACACTTCAAGGTATGAGCTTTCCTCGTTGGTGGACTGCTGCTGTAGTTTTGCTCGGTTATAACGGACCTACAGGCTAACCCTAACCCTAACCCTACAGGCTAACCCTAACCCTAAACCTAACCCTAACACTACAAAGCGCAGTGGCGTGCCGGTGATATCCAGCGCAGATACATAGTCGGGATTATTAATAGTCACACATCTGCTCAGTTAAAGTTGGATTACTACATGTACAATATAATAATTTATACCACAAGTGTGTCTGCTGAGGTGTGGCATGAGTAAATGGTGTCCTGTAGTTGTGTTCTGGGCATACAGCAACTCTGGATATAATGGACTTTGGATATAACGGACTGTTTTGCCAGGTCCCTTGATGTCCGTTATAACTGGATTTTACTGTACAGCGAGTAAATGCAAATAGACACGTGTTATTTAGTAGCGTAACCAGTGGATTTAAAGCCCCCAAGAAAGCTGACACATGGAAAGATCACCTTCTCTGTGAGCGCTGTGTGCCAAATACATCTAAATGATCTTCAGACATGCGTTCCCTTCTCAGAGCACGATTGGCAAGCTCTTCGAGAAGTAACAGAAACGCCATTTTGATAGCAAGGACAATGCGCAGAAACAGACCAATTTATAATCTGCATGATCGCCGTAACTACCATGAAAATAATTTTTACACTTTAAAATTATTTTTATATTTTACGTTCATCAATTATTCAAATACTATCATTTTATCAGCTGTAGAATTAACAAAACTGCTATAACCGATTATTTTGAACAAACTATCATTATTCAAATGTGCGTACGAATGGTCTGAGTGTACGTAGATTCTGTTCTTAGCTAAGAACAAATTCAGATAAGAAATGTCAGAATCTTCGTAAGAAAAGTGCATACGTGGGGTTTAAGAACATTTTTTTGTAAGAACGGTTGGTGAATGAGACCCATTGATCCCAAGTAGCAAATTATGGATTTTTTTGTGGGGTATCAAGTTTCACACATTCCTGGACATTCATGTTTATAAATTAATTCTGAATAATTACCTAAGCTTCGAGGAAACTATTTATAACAATATGTTTACAACCATTTGGCTGCCATAGTGCACCATCTGTTTTTCTATCTTTTGAAACATGATGTTTGCATATTCATGCAAACAGGTCTGTTCTATTTATATATTAAATATGTTATGTTTGTAGGAGGTATGAATAAGGAGGCCGCTTTCACTCTTTAAACACACCTGGCTTGGTTTTCCCATCTCTTGCTGCTGGCATGAGATTCCACTCCCCATTGGGTGCTCCCAAGCCCTGGTGACCCCCGCTTGTTTCCTTTGCCTCCTCCGTCTCCAGCAGATCCCCCTTGCCCCCTTCCACCCCCAAAAAGAATGCCTGCTAAAGTCATTTCTGGAAAAGATGTGGCACATTAGAATCCCGTGATGTGTACAAAACAAGCTGGATGTGTTTTCTTGCAGTGTGGCTTTTATTTTCTGCAATGATCTGTAATCTGTCTCCCATTTTCTCTCTCTCTCTCTCTCTCTCTCTCTCTCTCTCCCCTTCATATAACTGTGTCTCTCTCTCCTGGTGCTGCTTCCCTTTCTCCCCCCATCTCTATCCTCCCCTCTGTCATAAGTAGGTCATAAGGAGCCCATTGACCTTATTCCCCCACTGCTCCTTCATGAAATCAGACTTTGAATTTAAAATGTAAATGGTTTGAGGTCAGGTGTCTCCATCTGAGTCGGCTCAGCTCGGATCCAGAGCTCGATCTCCCTTACGTTAGAGATGGCGTTAGTGGCCCTCAGTCTTGTGAAAATATTCCGAACAATGCTTTGCGACCGTGGGATTGTTATCAGGGCATTTGGCATTTGCAGAACAGTGAGTTGGGTGGGAGGAGCATTGACGTTAGTGGAGGTCAAGCAACAATGCCGTTCAATCAGATGTGTCTCATTATTGGTAATATAACAACTGGCCATTGTTTTGTTTCTTGGGCCAGGCCAGATACCCAGAACCTGATGCCCAGATCCAATGCCCATTTTGTCCTTTTGTGTGCTTCTGTTCTCCTGCTCAAGGGTCACATGGTTTCTGTTCACTGTGTCTTACATAAGCACCTTAGACATAAGTTTTAATTTGTAAATGATATTAATGATGTGAACTGGGTTAGGAACGAACACACTTATGTTCAAAAAACCAGTTCTAGTATGTATCCTCCTCTTTAGCGCTTGTAGCTAGATCGCCTCTGTGAAAAGCACAGATTCTAAATGCTTTTCAAGGACAAATTTCCTAATGTTTATGTTCCTAAGACTCCAGATGTACTGTATGCTGTTTGTGCACAGAATCCAAGGTCATCCTACAGAGACTGATGCACCTGTTGTGCCCACTGCCTGATGTGTATCGGTAGAAGATGAAATGTTTAGGCTATACACATACACACACACACACACACACACACACACACACACACGTATACACAGAATTAATAGTTGAAATTTTTGTATGTTCTTCCTGACATTGAGAAATCAAGACTTGAACATTTTTTGAGGGATGAAAACTCTGCTTTCCTGAGGCTGGATCTAACCATGTTCCCTGTCTACATTGTCCTGGATATCCATGCTGTGACTGAAATTAGACTTTAAGAGGACAGAAGTGATGGCTGGCCATAACAGAGCATTTCTCGCTCTTGCTCAGCTGGGGGAACTCGTCAGAATGGTGTGTGGCCAAGAGAATGTGAGGCTGGTCTTCTATGGACATATCCAAGAACCGACTAGGCAGCTGTTAGCCCCGTCACACAGCGCGCATTAGCGCGGTAATCAGGCTAATTGTCATTGACCTGTGCAAAGAGCAGCAGAGATAAGCCATATCAGCTTGGCCAACGTACAGCTACTTTGGGAACGCAGACAGAATAGGGAGGGATTCTCCGTCTTTGAATTCTTTCTTGCTCGCTGCAAGCGCCACAGTGAGGGTAATTCTGAGCCCAGTTATTCATTTTGCTTCTCTTTTCCTTTTTATTTTGAGGAGTGTAGGCGGCAAGAAGGAGGTAAGCTGTCACAGGTCTGACAGAGTCGTTTTGTCTCCCCCACACTTCAGTGGCTGTTTACTGCCTTGGAGATGAGCTCTGTTCATGAAGAAAGGGGGAGTGATAGCTGAGAGCGTTGGCCAGGGACCTGTCTGGTGGCGTGCTCTTCAGCACTAAGGAGTCTTTGTGGTTGTATGGGAAAATCAAATGAATCGTGAATGATTTTACTCTACTCTTGGTCCAGCCCATGACAGATGCATTATTGTGTCAAGCACTGCTTCCTGCTCAGCGGGCTCCATGGCAGTTTTTAAACCATCTTTGTATAATTATTTACACTCAGGGGGCTGTTATCTTCGAATGTGGTGTGAAATTCATTCTAATTGCAGTTCGGTGAAAGCATGTCTTTATTATTTTACGGGAGTAAAATAAGTTAAGGATGATGCTGTCAATCTTCTAGAATTCACCTGTGTAGCAGCAGGATGAGGTGAAGTCTAACTGGACAGCATATCCTGAAGAAAGTGTATAGGTTCCATATGCATCAGGCCTAAGTCCAGTATTAAAAATTCCTTGCCCACTTTTCTTCCAGAATGTTCCGCAGCTGCCTTGTGGGAAGGCTTTGTACAGCTATGAAGGCAAGGAGCCGGGAGACCTCAAGTTCAACAAGGGTGACATCATCATCCTGCGCCGGAAAGTGGACGAGAACTGGTACCACGGCGAGCTTAATGGAAGCCACGGCTTCCTCCCGGCCAGCTACATCCAGTGCATCAAGCCTCTGTCACAGCCCCCGCCCCAAGGCAAGGCACTTTATGACTTCGAAGTCAAAGACAAGGACCAGGATAAGGACTGCCTGACCTTCACTAAGGTAATGCTTTATGAAGATGCATTTTTCGAGTTTCAGAAACACACAGACAGTGTTACAGCTTTGGAACCGACATCATCTACACTTCTACATCCATCTTACAGTTGCTCTGTCTTAGGTAGAAATGGGCAGAATGTGATGTTGATTGAACCCCTTCCTCCCACCCCACCCATGTTTCTTTCTCCCTCCGAGCTACAATGTAAATTTTTTCTTCCGTGGTGCTTCAACAGCAATCTGAGTCTGTCAGATTTACTCCATTTCACACTCTCAGCTGCCTCTCTCTCTACCTCCTGATGGCCTTCCGACTCGCCGTATAAATCTGTGTTCACCTGCACCATCGCTCTCATTAAAGGCTCATTACATTGGCAGCCAGTCTATTTGCATGTGGTGCTTCACATCAAAGAAGCGGTTAGTCTTATTAATGAGCCTCGACTTACAATACTCTCCTAGCATATACACCTGTACCATTAATAATGCCAAGACTGAACAGTTTCTCCCTTACCGCTCGACTTTTTGTCATATCACTGCTGCCACGGAGTTACCGTTTTTAGCAGAGGTAACTCTCAACTTGGTTTGCATTTTTCCTCTCTGAGATTGGCGCCGTGTGGTACGAGGGTTCAATGTACAGCACCTTGCTTTTCTGAAGCATCCGCGTGTTCTCCACATACTGTAGGTGCCAGGAAGCTTAGGGCATACAGCAGGATTCATGCCTGTCAGGATGTCATTGGTTCACCTTGACTTCCTGGCATTTGGAACACCTGGGGAAGCTGCTTTGAACTTTAAGAATACCTACAAACTCCTGGTAGACAGCTGACCCTGCATTTGACCGTCCTGCAACCTCCAACTGTGAGGCTCCACCTGCCTGAGTCCCTGCTCTAGCGGTTTAGTGTTTCCATGCTCCTACAATCACTGTACCTAGAAACACACGCGTCCATTGCGGTGATAGACAGGCTGGTAATTCTCAGACCTGCCAGTGTATTCATTAACATGGCCTTTCTGAAATATTTCAATTCAAAAGGGAGAATGGTGGGTCTTTGCCACCTTTCATTAAAAATCAGCGATTTGCAAAAGCTTGACTTTTTTTTTGCAGTCTGATTAGTTTTTTTTTTTAAGGTGTAGTAGCCCGAGAGAAAACACTTGCTATTCTGACCAATTAATTTTAAGCCTTCCACAGGTCAGGTCACATATTGAGGTTATATGTTAATTTTACTTGGTACACAGGAATGTTGGAGGACAGAGTGGTTGTTTAAAACACTCTTCGTAATCTCTCCATTTATGACAGTCATACCCAAGGTACATTAACTACCCAGCAGGCCTGCTCCCAGGAGCGGAACATTGTATGATGTGAATAATGTCAAGCAGGTGTTCACAGCAAAGTGATGACTTTTATCAGTCTGGAAACTTTACCCCCCCCCTCCCCACTACATCGCCTGTCATTGGGGAGCTACATTCGATTGTTAAATTGTAAATTTCTGGCGTCGAGCAGCTTATTTGTATTCACTGCTGTTTCAAATTCAAATTCAAAGCGTATCATTTGTTCATTCTGTTATTCTCGGCTTATCAGGAGTCCAGGATATTCTGCCAGCGTGTGTCCCTGCCACTCTCCTGCCATTTAACATTCTCAATGCACTGCCTCCACTTCTATCAGAGGAAAATGGTATTTGAGTAAGGGGGCCCAGTGCAGACCAGATACACAATATTCATGAAGCTCTGATGGAGCAAAGGAAACAAAACACACACACACGCACACACACACAAACGCACACTCTCGAAAAGCACACTCCAAGCAGAATTGGAACAGAGCACCAAAGAGTGTTCTGGACAGAAGAACAGAAGACTTACTAAACAGACTTGCCACTGAAAAGAAAGGTTGATAAATGCTTGGATTCTATGGTCTGGGTGTGGGCAAAATTCTGCTTGTGCCCCCCCGCCCCCCCAGCACTGTAGTGTAAAATGCTAACTTAAGTTGATCTGTATGTAAACATTTCAAAGGGGAAAAAGGTGAAATCTCAAAACCTGATCACCATATGTGCCAATAAACGCCCTTTAATCACCTTAATTAACCTTTAATCAAGCTTGATTTAAAATCTTTCCTATCTACTGTATTCCAAGCCTAAATTCTAAATAATCCTTCTTCCCTTTACTATGCTTACTCTAGTAACGTAATTCATACAATACTGTGCAAAAATGTCTTAGGCCGTCAAAGAAAATGATATTTAAATGATCTTCATGTTGGTGTAAAAGTATATTATGTCTGTTGAAATGTGATAGCTTGGCCTTTTCAAAACCTCTGCTAAGGTCACCCCAGTATTTGCAGCAATCATCCAAAACAGACACATAGACACGTAGTAAAATTACTGATTTAACACCCCCCCCCTTAAAATGTGCTGGGAACCAGAGTTGGAAAGAGTACTAAAATATTCTACTCAAGTAAAAGTACTATTACATAAATGAAATTTTCAAAAAATATACTCAAGTAAAAGTAAAAAGTAGCTTGTTCAAAATGTACTCAGAGTAAAAGTTACTTAGTTACTCTGTTAACATTGATAGGGGTTGTTAGCCTAGCTCCAAATATGCTACTCCTGAAAAATTGTAATAAAGACAATATAATACAGTGTCCAGTCATGCTCCCCGTATTCTTACAGCGGTTAGGGACTGCATATTGGTTTAATGTTTAGTGATTATGCACTAGGAGCATTTGTTTGATAGGGACATTAGCATATTAAAACAATAGCTTCGAGTAAACCTGTTTCTTACAATGCGACCTCAGCTCCAGCGGGCTTCTTCCTCCTTTTGGCGGGGTGCGCCAACGTTTTTCTCCGCTCCACAGTTTGCAGCGAGTCCCCCACAAGACGAGCAGTCTTGTCCCCTTTCCGTCCACCCCCCGCTGTCCCTATTCCCGCGCTAGAGCTCCCGCGCCCGCTCTTCCGCTCCCCCCTCCCCTTTCCCTGATTAGTGAATATAAAAACAGTACCCAATCAAATTAAAGTTAAGGGAATCAGGAACTAAAAACACACTTATGCAGTGCCTGCCTCAGCGCAGCACTTAAACCCCACCTTATCCATACTCCGCAAAATAAAAAAAGAATCAAACACCGGACTACAATGGCAAAAACAGCAAAACATAAAAAAGAAAATGCATTGATAAATGTATTAAAACGTCCTAATATTTAAGAACTGAAATATTTAATTACAGGTTAAATGTCACTGATGCCAGAATTTTGTATACTATGTGGTCTTATGAGTTAGAGCTAATTATATACATCTAAAATATGCCTGTCATAATAATTATTAATAAAATGTATTACTCTGGTAAAATGTGTATTTAAGGGCACCTTAAGGATCATGTAAGATAAACTTTCTCTGGGATACAGCTGTTGTCCCCCAGTTTTCGAGTCGATTTTCTGACCTTCAGATAGATGTTTATTTCTGGTATAGGTACTGAAACTACACACTCATCTATCATCTGGCTGCTTTCGCACCGTGGGTCACAGGGGGATTCTTTGACCCATCTCAGGCAGCATAGCTCACAATGAAACTTGTGATTCAGTGTGTGTCTATATAATATATATAAGCTGGTAGTGACCTACCACATTTTCTCAGGACAGTAATTCATGATCCTTACAAGTGCAGCTGGTGAGAGTGAGAGTATTTCCACCCGCTTGAGACTCTTTGACCCCTGGTTAATTGCCACTGATCCTTATTAATATCAGTCCAGTATTGTCATGACACTCGTTCAATTTTAATACCAATATATGATTATGCTAATAAAGTTTATGGCATGATAGTTATTTTAAGTGATCCTAATTTCCCTGGAGTCTGTCCAAAGGCATGGGGTGTTTCTCAACATCAAGAACGCAGAGATTGTGCTTGTGGTCTTGGCAAGAGTGGTCTTGCTAACTTGCCTCCCAAAAATGAATTTGGGATGCAATGAATCATGGGATTTCTTTCTCGTTAGAGAGGATACAACCGATATATCCTTGATGTTTGGGGTGGGCCAAAAACGACATCCAGAGATTTATACCATCCTCCATACTTCTCTTCTGGAGTACTGGAACTGGTTTTCGGCAATTGAAGATGACGTCAAATGGCTCGTAAAAACACATGAACGGTCAGCCATGCATACCAATGAACATCTCATGTATGGAGGGGAAGGGGGCATGTTTCTACCATATATGGGCCTGTGAATCGCTTTTCATCAAAGTTCTGCCTTGTTCTGAAGGACAGAGCAGGTCTCACAGCAGATTTCCATGGTTCCCCCTTGCATCATCTGGGAAATGTTTTGGTCCATCATAAATAGTCCAGTTTCGTGAAACTGGGTCAAATTCAAGGACAGTAAAGCACCATTGTCGCACGTAGACTGATTTAGGATGAAAGATATTCTAGCAAGTTAGTGTCGAAATGTTAATGTGACCACTCCAGCAAGTCAATGTTGTAATTGCCCTTGGCTATAAATGATCATGTTGCTGGTTGATGAAAGTCAGGCTAAGAAAACAGACCAGCACATAATTAATCTAACAGCACTGTGTTACTCAGATACCACCAAGCATGAAGACTCAAGGATTCCAATTCATTTACTTAAACAAATTTAATTAACCAGCCATAGTGCTATAGTGAATGATTAATAGGAATAAAGTAATGTAGCAATGCATTAATTTGACATTTGGTCAAGATCAATGATGGACATTAACTGGTGTCATATTTGAAGTGTCTTCAGATGAAAGTTGGTACATATTGAATGAAGTGATTGTAAATGACTCGCCCTTTACTGACAAACATATGGGAATGAACTGAAAAATGGAAATGTCATCATCATCATGTTATGGGGTGAACCTTGTAAAATTAATGAATGTTTGTTTGTTCTTTTTTTATACAGGCTATAGATTATTTGAGAGATTGAATATAGTTTTATGCTTCTTTACTTCTAGTTGAAGTATTGACTCTCTTTTTTAATCAGTCCACTCGTGACACATATCTCATACTTCTGTGCAGTCATTTAGCATCCACTTACACTATCACTGTAACTGTCATACTATGACTGTTGCACTATAACTGTTGAATCATGACTGTCGTACTATAACTGTTGCATCGTGCCTCTTATACTGCGGTGATTGTATCATCAATATCACGCCGTGATTATTACACTGTGACCACTGCCTCTTATTTCAGTTACAATCCTCTCACCCATGTGGATGATTTACCCACAGGATGAAGTTCTTACTGTGATTCGAAGAGTGGATGACAACTGGGCAGAGGGTATGCTGGGAGATAAAATCGGAATTTTCCCCATTTTGTATGTGGAGGTAAGTGTTTGTACCTCCCTGTTCTCTACTTTGTAGGCTGATTGTGTGGATTTTCTGAGTTGGCTTAGATTCCTGGTGTAAATAGTTGGTTCTGTTTTGTTATGGATTCCGGTGTTTCCACCGAAGTGGCCCCCAAAGTCTCACAGTGAGTGTTTCGTCCCGGCCGCCTCCTCTGCGAGTCTATTAACTTTATCTTGACCTCATTAACGTTACATGGCGCAGCCAGAGGTGAAAACGTTCTAATAAATCAACAGAAGATGACCCGCTATCTCATGTACTATTACCCTCCTGCCTCACCCATCCACATGTGGGCCTTCGCTGGTACCTCTCATACACCTGTACCTATTTCCGTGGGAGGACGGCAGGGAAATAAATGAGCAGAGGCTTTAAACCGTCAAGGAGATTTATACCTGGCAGGTATGTGGCAGTGCCAGAGGTTTTATTGAGAGGTATGAGCCAGGCAGGAGTGTCATGTCAGGAGAACAGGCCCGTCATGAAGCGTGCAAAGCAGCGCGCCAGACCTCTCGCGTGTTGATTTACAGGGAGCGAGTTTCCCACGGAGCTCATACAGGGGCGGGCAAGGAGAGTCAAGGGGAGGTCCATGGTCTGACATGTCAGACAGTATCTATTACAGTGGAGTGCTTGGGTTTTCCCGGGGCCAGCACACCCTTAAGCTGTGCCCACTGTGAGCGCTGGCCTGTGAAGCGGAAGAGCAATGTGGACTCTAGTCGGCAGAGCCGGCCCAAGGCATAAGCGATCTAAGTAGCTGCTTAGGACCCAGCAGCCACCAGGGGGCGCCCCCGTATGATCAGCCTGTCAGAATGGGAAGGAAGAGGACGAATGACAACTAGGTTAATCAAATTTTGCTTAGAGACACAAAAAGGGTTTGGCCGGGCCTTTGTGCTAAGCTGCTATTGGTCAATCTCCTGTGTGAGGAAAGAGGTCCCTTTAAAAACGGCTTATTGGTATATTACAACCATTTATGTAGCTGTACATTCATTTGTGTAGAGCAGGGGTGCCCAACTCCAGTCCTGGGGGGCCAGAGCCCTGCACATTTTTGGGTTTCCCCTCATTTAACACACCTGAT
>JAODLC010000038.1:3442791-3464757 GCA_026781145.1 Hippopotamyrus pictus | reverse complement strand
CAATTTGAAAGTAGTTTGTAAAACCCGAAGTAGCTCAAAGTGTCCTCCCTGACATGGATTATCTGGTCACCCTATCTTAGGCAGTCAGGGAAAATAGTCTTTAAATGAGCTTCATGTTTGAGTGACGGTATGATTTTGTCTGCGTGTCAGCTTAGCCATTTCAAAACCTCTCCTGAAGTCACCCCAGTATTTTCTGCAACCATCCAATACACCCATGTATTTTTTGATTTTTTTGACCACTACCCCGCCATATGTGACTAATCAATCCCTCACTGACTTTTTAAAGGAGTATGATTGATTGATTGATTAAATGAGCTTTTGTGAAATGCAACCACATGTAATACACATGGAATACACATGGAATACACATGGATACGTGGAGTGTCTAAGATGTCTCTGAGGAGGGGATAGGGAACTGAAGCGGTATCAGTTTTTGGAGAATAGAAGAAATTACTGTCAGTTTTTATTGCATTCCTGTTAATTTGCATATGATTTAATGTTCAATTGTTTCTTTTTTGAGCAAATATACACTTACTACCCAGATGAATAGCTTTAGACCTATTCTTTGACTAAGACTTCTGCACTGTGCTGTACGTGTATTTATTACCTATTCATCTTTAGTTACTTAGCAGATGTACATTTTGCTATTGAGAAAGCAGAGTCTGCCAGTGTCTGTCATAATCAGAGCCTTGGTTAGAGGCCGCACAGTGAAACCACTCTGCTTCCGATCATGAGCACAGAGCCATATATCTATACAATGTATATACAGTGTGTGTGTGTGTGTGTATAGTGTGTATATATATATATATATATATATATATATATACACACACACACACACTCATTAATGAACTGGGAAGTTTAAAGAGACCTTGAGATCTTTGGTCGGTCATTTTATTATTCTTCACTTCTCGTGGAGTATTTGAATGAAATGGCAAATATCTAGAAAGGTTAAGAATATATTATTCATAGGTTTGTTGTTGCAAAGGGACGGCTCTTATTTCACCTGGGGGGTGTTCTCACTGTGACTTCTGACAGTATAAATACAATTCCCACTGGTAGAATCCCAAAAGGTTATATATTTTTTTCTAAATAAAATTTTCATGTCAGGGTTTTGGCTTCAAATGGTTTGTTTGAGCACAACTTCTGAGAGTGTCAGATGGAAGATTTAGGCCTCTTGTGGAAAGGATTTTTACAACTTTATACTTAAACCGAAGTTAGATATTCCCAAAAAGACTATAGCAAAGTCAGTAGTCACTGAGAGCATTTACAAGTGAATGTGAATATGTTTAGATGCCTTCAACTATATGCATTAATCAATTAATGTCCCACGACATTCCACTTCAGATTGCTCACTGTATGAGTGTGTTGTTGTCTACCTGGCTTGAAATTAAAACTAATAATTAGGGAATTTATCTAATCATCTTTTGGTTATAGTTGAAATTCTTCAAGCAATATGCTACCTTGACCAAATCTGCTTAATTGTTGATCATTATTTTTCACGGCCTATCATTCCTGTGGTATTAAGTGACATTTCCGTGTTGATTTGTTAGGTGAAGTTGAATTTTTGAATGCTCAGGTTTAACGTAATTAAGTCTCGGAGCAGAAGCTGCCGAGGGCACATAAGCCATCATGACCTGCATTGTTGACAAGGCACTTCCAGTTTAAAAGTTCAGTTCTCCTTAATGAGGCCCCTTGTGAACCCATCCTGTACCAGTCAAGACCACGTGAAAATGTAGACAAACCGAATGAATTAATCGTCATATACCCAACACCCTGGGGAAGCTGCCCTGCTGTGTAATGTGTGTCTAATTACATTTAATTATACAAGAATTTTTACATTACACTAGTATTTGGCCTAATGATTTGCTCCTTAACCTTGTCTGTTTAAAAATGTCTGTTTATTTAGAAATGTCTGTTTTAGAGCATGTTCATGCAATTAAAAGAGAATGGTCCTCATTTGAGCGGCTCTCTGTGATCAGAGATCACCACTCACTGTACAGTAGGTGCCCTCTATTCTGCTGTGAGTTTAACTGCTCAGAATTTCAGTAAGATTTACTGGGCTATTACACTGGCATTGAGACAGAGTGCTCTAGGCTAGAATATGGTACGACTTGGAATCTAGGTTTGTTAGACAAGTTAATTGTCTGTGATTGTGTTCTGTAAATGAATTTTGCCTGTTTTTTTTTCTTTTTTGTTTTTTTTTTTGTTCAGCCTCTTAATTGCGCAGCTAATGAATAATTGAACGTCGTTTGCCCCCAGTTGGAGTAACCACCTAGCAGCCAGGCAGAGCATAACTCTGTGGTAAAACAAAAAACAGCGGAGTTTGATGCTCACGATAGCAGAGGGCCTCTCTCCCTTGCTTTTCTGCTGGCTACTTTTTAAGTACTACTCACTTTAAGTGCTACTCACTTTACGGTGGTTCAACTTATGGATTTATGATGGACGTGATAGCAATGCACATTCAGTAGTTAGATTTCAATTTTGACCTGATATCGGCTACGTTACTTTCTACTGATACTGTGTGATGGCATCATGCATGCTTGCAGTCACTACAGTAATCGTCAGCAGAAACATCTCATACAGTGTTTAACTACATATTGTATGGTGTTTTTTTGTTTTTGTTTAACCAAATAAACTTGTATTCATTTATTTACTTTTCAGTTACTGGTATTTTAGGTGGTTACGGTAATTATTTATTTACTTATTCAGTGACAGTACTCACCTCAGATGGATGGGTGTACTGTGAAAATCTGGTATGGGGGAGATGGTTCTTATTTATGTTTTTAACGGGGGGCAGCGTGTGGCTCAGTGGCCTAGCCTGTGTTCCTGTAATCGCTGGTCGCCGGTTCACAAACCCAGCCTCAGCACGTCTGCGGGTCCTTGAGCAAGGCCCTTAACCCCCAGCTCCCTGGGAGCCCCCACAGGTGGCTGCCCTTCACGGACAACTTCCTCCAGAAAGAGGAAGTTGAGGGAGGCGTAAAAACAATTTCCCCATGGGGATCAATAAAGTGTCAATTATTATTATTATTATTATTATTATTTAAACCAGCGTTTTATAACCCGTGAGACACCCCTATAAGCTCCCCTCTAGAAGGAGACAGTAAAGACGTAGCTTTGTTGTTTGCTATGAGACCCTGGTACTGAGCAGAGACATGACAGCTCTCTGGGTTCAGTGATCGGGTATCTGCCTTCCCGTGTCTGTACTGTCATTTTATTATCAGCTTTCAGCTCTGATCTTGGCTGGGAAGCATTGCTCTGGTAAACTTGAGGGAATGCATCAAATTTAAACTGCACTCATTTGGAATGTCCATCCATCCCTCTGTCCATCCCTCCATCTGTCCTTCTGTCATTCCAGCTGTCCATCCATACCTCCATCCATGCATCTTCAGACTGCCTCTCCTGGTGAGAGGATGGCACCATGTTCAGCAGGGCAGATCAGAGCTCTCTTGCCAGGGTTACAGGCTACGGTTAGATCATGGGGATTCACAGATTTACCCGGATCAGGTGGGAGATACCCTCTGTCTAGTATGCTCTGGATCTGCTCTGGATCTGGTCCAGTTGGGTGGACCAAATGGTATCCTTATGAGATACCTGACCTACATCAGCTGACTCTTCCCAACCAGAAGGAATAGGGTCTCTTTTATGCTCCCTGGAGATCTCCAACCTCCACAATCTGTCACAGAGCCTGGCAACCCTGTGGAGAAATTTCAGATGTTTTTACTTGCTCTCTTGTACTTTTGTTAATGCCCACAGCTTATGACTGTCGGTGATGACTGGAATGTAGACTGACTGGTGAACCACGAGCCTTAGCGCCTACTTCCCCATCATGAAGCTGTTTCATGCTCACAGAACTGGAGCCACCTAACCAGTCTATGATGGAGGGGTTTGTGGTATTTAACAGAGGTGGAAATTTCAGGTCCAGAAAGTAAAAATCCAGACCAGGATTCTCTTTCAACCAACCAGTTCAGCATAAAGAGTGATGGTCATATAGTACTCAAGAGGTTGATTGAAACAAAATCCTGGTCTGGATTTTTACTTTCTGGACCTGAAATGTCCACCTCTGGTATTTAATGATCCATGGAGCAATATATCAGTGATATTACCAGTCTCCTGAAGCTGAAGGTCTTGGTAGAGGTCACTAGGTGAACATGCCAGTTTGGAGAGGCCAGAAAAACTACCATCCGAAAATGACCTGTAAGGTACTGATAAATACCAACGTACTTTGCCTGGATTACGGCTACCGGGCCGCCGGGTGCGGTTCTCCGCCAAGTGCCTGGTAGCCGGGCTGCTAATGTAACCAAGACTGGACTGCATGGAGCCAGCAGTGTGTTAGGTGGGGATCAAGTACAGGGCCCTTTGGGAGGGGTCCAGGTGAATCAGAACTCAGCAGTGATTTAAAGTAGCATCTAGAAATGTCTTACTTGGTCTGTATTTAAATTGCAAAAATGCAGCTTTGACTGGAAGTCTCGTCTTTTCATGCACCGCTTAAGATATGACGCTCATGCAGGTATCTGTTGGTGTATCTACTGAAATGCTGCCTTTAATTCTTCAGGGCTGTCTCACACCTCTTCTGTGACTGAACACATTTTGTTCTTTTAGTGGATACTGCCATGAGCAGAATGTAAAATCCTTAATTAGCATTTCACAGAATCCTCACTCAAAATGTGGAAAGAGAATTTTTCTTAAGTCTGGGTATGTGCTGGCGTTTATTTTTTCTGGGGGGCTTTTGGGTACTTATGGGGTTTTTTTTTTTTTTTTTTTGATTTAACAAACTTGAAACATTTCCAGAATAACCGCTGGATGGTAAATGGCAAGATAGTGCTTTTTAAACTGGGCTCTTAATTCAAAACAGGATGATGCTGAAAATGGGTTGGCATGGTAACTCAGCGGGAACTCGGTCATTTTCTGCAAATGGTCATTTTGAGAGGGAGCAGGCTTGAACCCCAACCACAATTTACTCGACTGCACATGCTGCAGTGAGACCTTTGACTTTTCTGTCTCAAATCCCCCTTCCATCCATCTATCCTTAGGTGTTTCCTGACTTTGTTGAAATCATCAGACAGCTATATCAAATCTGTTTTTTATAGCCCAGAGTTTCAATTGCACCTTTAAAATAACTTAACTCAATTCCCACCCCAAGCTGATAGTTCCATAGGAGGTTGGAGGTCGTACTACATTAACCTAAGTTATATTGCCCACGCCAAAGTTGTTGGTAACGAATTGCTGAAAAGCTTTCCAATTATTTCTCTATAGCAACCGCTGCACAGCTGTCTCACAGCACAAGCAAAACCAAATGATTCAAACACGAGTCTGCCTCCGGTTGAAATGAGTCAGCTGAGAGTGGCACTTAACTCTGAAAATAACTTTGAATGGTGGAGTGCAGCCAAGCATTCCTGTAATGTAAAAGGCAGGAGCCCGTACCAGAGTACAATCATTATCAATTTAAGCAGCCTGTTTTATTAAGCTAATCCATAGCAAAACGTGAGAATTTGATTTGAAACCTGGATTTATTTCCGATTTTGTGGTTCCTCTCTATGGTAGTCGGTTAGGGACATTTATATTTTCCTGACACTTTTATCCATAGTGAATTACAATAGAGGGGAAAAGTTATAATTTATGTGTGCTTACTAGGACTCAAACCTGCAATCTGTGCGTTGTTAGTGAAGTGCTAAACTTGTTGAGCTGCAGGATTTGATTTGAATCCCTGGAGCAGACAAGCAATCCTTCTGTTTCCTCTGTCCCCTGCAGCTGAACGAGACGGCCAAGCAGCTGATGGAGATCGACAAGCCGAGCCCGGTACCTGGGGCCAGCGGCCGGCCAGGTACCTCGGGGGCCTCGTGCTCGAGCCCTGGCACCCCGCCCGACAGCAGCAACCCCGCTAGCGCCATCCACCGGCGGCCCGACGGCAAGAAGAACGCCAAGAAGAGGCACTCATTTACGGGACTGAGCATCACCCAACGTACAGCCCAGGCGCTTAGCAACCGTCATTCCATGGAGATCAGCGCGCCAGTGCTCATCAGCTCATCGGACCCGCGCGCCGCCGCCCGCATTAGCGACTGCCCGCACCTGTCCTCTAGCGCCCCCACGGAGGTGCGTGACTGAAACTGCAGAGAATTCCTACCAATCTCTCCCATGTCAAACTCGGTCGCTTTTAGATTTGTTACCTGCTTGAAATACCAGAAGGGATATAGCCAGTGTTGTGTCATTAAAACATCCAGCTGTGTACACTGGAGTTTTATAATCCCGTCACTGTGGAACGAAACCCTCGGCCGGGCCACGAAATGAGAATCGCGCAAATGGGATGTTTAAATGGCCGTCCGAGCAGTACTTATTTCAGCGGCAGCGTTGCACGCCTGTCCTGGCTGACACCTCTCCCCTTGCAGTAAATGCGATATGGCTGGAGTGAGAATGTAGCGAATACCATTCGCCAATACAGGCCTCGTTTGAAGGTGGGCCTGGCCGTCTGGGGCACGGAGGCCTGTGGGCCTGAGGCAGTTCATTACCGCTATCATTCATTTGTTTGGCTGACTGCTGTAACTAAGGTGGCTGTTTAAGGCAGCACATGCATCATGGCCTATCAAGAGCGAACGGACGCGCGGGCCGCACGGCCTGCCCCCACCACGCCTCGGCATGCTAGCAGTCCGGTGTATAGCTACCCCCCCCCCCCCCATCAGGGGAGGGTCCTTGGCTTCAGTTATCCGGTAATTTTTTGGCAGCCAATTCTTCAATTACAGGTTTCACTATTTCTCCACAGCCCTTTCGCTCTCTTCGCCTTGCCGTGGATGTGATAAGAAACCAGAATCAGGTGGATTCTTTTCCCCCTGTTGCCTGGAAACATGGTATCGGTCTTATCACAGAGGCATGAAACTGCAGCAATAAACTGTTCAGGGCTGCTGCAGATGAATGAGGTGGACATGAATGACATTCCTTTGGAGACACATGGGTCATTAGGAAGAACCATCCTCACTGCTGCTTTCCCAGAGCCTGCTGCCTGCTTCCATTATCTCTTCCACAGAATGTCAGGTCTGAACATCTGAAACGTCTCAGGCATCCCCCGATGTGGACACTTATATTCCCAGACTTCACTCTCATTAGATGCTCTGGACCTTTAGAGAACATGGGGAATGTTTAATGCTGAACTCTGCTCCACCTCTGCTGCTTCCTCTGGTCCTCCTTGGTGGTTTTGTGAATTCCTGTAATGTCTGAGAAGATCCTCAAAGGACAGGGCTGTTAGACAGTGATGTGTTTTTGATGGGAAAAGGCGGTCTGTGGGTCGACCCTGACGGCAAGGGGGAGTGGAGCCACGAGTGGAGATGCAGATCTGGCTGTCTTCACACAGCACAGTTGGGCTGTGTTGCTAGGTGATGGAGGTTGGGGCTCGTCACTCAGAACTGTCGTTACGTCACACCAAGGGCTGTCAGAGAAACGTCTCCAAGGTCCACTTCTCCCCCTGTAATGTGTGTTTTGATAACACGCCCATAAACCCCACAGTATGAATCATGCAGTTCCCTCAGCACGCACAGACTGCTGTCATTTAATTGTGGCTTGGTCTTTGTGTTTGATACGACTTGAATTCGGATGCACATGAAGGTACTTTAAGGGCCCCATCCGAGACCTGGACTCGTTACTGATCGGCTATACTAAATTCAGTCCTGTGCGTGCATGCTGTCGGGCCCCAAATGAGGGAACCTCGCGGTAATGAGAGGAGCCGCCGGTATGTTTTCTCACAGCGTGCCTTGGAAGAGGCTCAGCGATGCCCCCTTCCTGTAAAGCGGGGTAGATTACGTTCCCAAGGCGGCCCCTCTGCTCACAAATGGCACCCAGGGTAACTTTGTAGACACGAATTATTTCATTCGTATCTGCTGTCTGAATAATATTACTGTCTGTAATGAGTTCTAATATGGGCAAAGTTCAGCTGTAATTTGCATTGAGTTGCTGCCAAGGCACGCTATAGATCTCCGCAGCCTTTCCTCAGCTTAGGCCTGTTTGCAAGTGAAAACGAGCCCCGGGTTGCTGGGGAAACCTTCATTCATGAGATTGATTGCCAAGTTTCCTCATAGCCAGTGAGCTGTCACATCCATGCTACAATTAAACTGTCGGGCTCTTTGCGGTCAGCGCTGCATTTCTCTGCAAGCATTAGAAGAAGACGTGTGTTCAATGACAGCTCTCCATCTCTCTCAGTGCAATTCACACTTAGAAGTTGCAGGCACCAGGGACTTTCAATTGCTGTGGCAGTCCAATGGATGTGCGTTTCTGTGTTTTTTTGCTTACTGCGGAGATAAGAAATGTTTTATCCTGTACATTTACAGTCACAGAGAGCATCTTTGATTCATTATTCATCATAATAATTTAAGCTCTACAATCCCTGAGAAGGCAAAGTGGCAGGATAAGTGTAAAGTTTCTGCACGAGGGACTTTCAGGATAAGGCACTGCCTGTTAGACTATAATGTGTCCGACGTGACCGCTGGTTAAAATACACCTTGTTACCTCTAATAATCTTTGTCCGCTTTGTGCTTTTACATCAGAGCCTAGTGAAAAGGTCAGTGCCCAGCAACTATTTGCGGTCGGTAAGTGTGGGCAGCAGATCCTTGCCATACTGTACATTGGCTCCACATATCCAGTACTGCTGCACATTATTCCCAGGATCTAGATATCATTGCTTCATCCTGGCCTCTTTAATGCCCAGCCCCTCCCACCTGGGCCATCTTCTGGGCCCTTTAATGCCCAGCCCCTCCCACCTGGGCCATCTTCTGGGCCCTTTAATGCCCAGCCCCTCCATTCTGGGCCATCTTCTGGGCCCTTTAATACCCAGCCCCTCCCACCTGGGCCATCTTCTGGGCCCTTAATGCCCAGCCCCTCCCACCTGGGCTATCTCTTAGGCCCCAGACTGCTTCCGCAGTTGCCCACCCAAAGTCAGTGGGCCTCCAGATTCCCCTATTGTCGCTTGCCTGGTAATGACGTTTCCCCTCGTCCTTTGGCTTGCAGGACTCCTCATTCGCCACGACCTCTTCCTCGGCCGCGGTGGCCCTGCCCAGAGTCACCTCAGGGTCTGCGGACCTGCTCGCCGCCGCCAAGGTCCAGCTGCCGTTGAACATGTAAGTGGCTCCTCGGCCCGTGAGACATCACTGCGCAGACGTTGTCAGACACGGGGCAGCATGACCAAAGCACCTTACACACCTTACACACCTTACACACTTTCCACGTGAGTCCGGCTAGGAGCTGTGTGTCGTCATCACAGCACAGATGGCTTGTGGGTTTAATATGTATTGTTTTCATTTTTTGTTTCTCAGAAGTTTGTACTATTTATGGAGATAATTTGCTGCATTTTGAGTATAGAGACACTACACTAGTGTTATAATTGTGCTAAGGAGCATGAGGAACTAACTCACAGTTACAGTTAAATGCCTCACCTTTTCCAACAAAAGTTCTCCTCGAGGAATGTGTATCATCTCCATCACTGGGATCTATTTCCGGGATGTTGGGGGAGGAAATCCAGGCAAAGGCTCCGGATGCTTCCGTCTGCCTGCCGCCTGTCTTCATCGCCGGCGTCCACCCCCACCGCTTGCGATGGGAACCTTTCTGTTGCCATAGTTACCCCAGAGGTTTTGCGCACACCTACACTCTGGGACCTCGTGGAGGACGCACCGGTTATTCCTGCCTTTGCTGTATTATGAGATCGCTGCCAGCCACTACGGGCAGGGCTGTGTGATGAAAGCGCTTTGCTGCACGCAGACAGTCAGCTCTGATTATAATCCGGGTGTGTGCCACCCACAATGCCCCGAGGGCGACAACACGCCACCAACACACGTCACCTACTCTCCCTGCCCCTGCTCTTTCCAAACCATAAATCAAACATTCTTCTAAAAAAATTTGCCCTGGACTCTATTCTTTCATTACCATGGCACATTTTATTTTTGGGAAAGAGCAGGGTCACTAGTCCCTGGAGCAATTGGGGTCTAAGGGCCTCAGTCTCAGACCAAATGGTAAAATCCCTCCGCTAGGTTTGGGATTTGAACAGATGACCTTCTGATCAAAACCACATTGGCTTATCACTGCATAGTTAACACATCACCCCCAAGCGCTACGAGCCTTTACACATCAGTATTCACGTCGATTTATCTTAACTGCAAGTCCCTTTTTGGGTTTCGAACCTGCAGCTTAATGAGCTTAACGGCTCGCAGCTTTTGTCCATACCCACCGTGCTACATATAGGGTTTGTCCTCGTCTGTATTGTGTGTTTAAGTCATTCTCATTGACCTTCTCTGCACTCGTGGAATTGCGTTTGTCAGCTGACTTGCCCAACATTACATGACCCCCTGACCCCTTTCTGCACTTTCCTCTGACCTCCACCTCCTTCCTGTATCCCCCTCCCCATTGCTAACAGATACCTGGCCATGTACGCATACAGACCCCAGAAGGCCGACGAGCTGGAACTGCGGAAGGGCGAGATGTACCGGGTGACAGAGAAGTGCCAGGACGGATGGTTCAAGGGCACGTCTCTGCGCAGCGGCGCCTCTGGTGTCTTCCCCGGGAACTACGTCACACCTGTGTCCAGGTATGCAGAAAAGGCGACCGGATCCTGGGGAGAAATGAATGAATAGATGAGGTGGCATGAGGTAGCGGTGTTCGAAGGTGGGATGCCATTAACACCTTGTGTCTGAAAGTTAAATAATATACTGTACAAAGTGGAACACCTTAAGCCAGTGTTTCTCAACCTGGTCCTTGGGGACCCCCAGACGGTCCACGCTTTTGCTACCTCTCAGCTCCTTGTCGGACAGCCCCTGAGGACCAGTCTGAGAAACATTTAATGATGGGTGTCAACATGGTGACCAGACTGAGTAAGGAATAAGTAGCCCTTCGCCATACATTCAATGCAAAGATCCCAGCTGGTTGTGATAGTAGGAAACATCTGGAAAGTGCAGTAGCATCAGGAATGGGCCGTGGCCGCAGGCAGCTATCAGGGATAAAATCATTTTAAAGCATGACTTGGACAATTAAAATGAGTGGAATCTGTCTCGAGAAAATGCTCAAAGAAGTGGAGCTCTCAATTTATCAGCAAGCCTCAGAAAATGTCATTAAAATGATAATGAATCCGGGTAGGAGAAAGTCCTCCAGTGTCTTAAAATGCACGCTAAGGCGTACGACACGGGCAGGTGGGACTGGCAGATTGGGTAAATTCAGGTTCACGACGGAATCTTCCCCTTTCTGAGAGCGACGGCATGCTCTGTAAAATCTGCGTAGGTGGACAAGGCACAGGAAGAAAATGTGCTTTTCTGGGAATGAAGCTGTATGAGACAGTGGAAGGCGGGAAAACTCAGCTAAGCTCAGAGGCAACCCAGATAAAAAAAAAAAAAACACACACAATAAACGATTCATTTACTCTAAAAATGAGCTCACAGCGAAGCAGGCACCTGGGTTTTTAGTGATTCTGCACGACGAACATGGCTGAACTTGCTAAGTGCGCCACCTGTTTTGCGTTGCGGAGATTGATGAGAGACGGCAGTGCTGATGAGGCGCGTGAGTGTGTGCGTGTGCGTACCAAAGGCGGAGGACGCAGCCTGTTTCAGAATGCTGCTTCATCAGCGCTGGGGACTTTAATTCTGACGTGCTGAGGGGCCTGTTCCGTGTCCCTCCTTCTGCTAGTAGGTGTAAGCAAATTCCACATGTTGCAGCTAATAGCTTCGCCTCCCGTAGCAAATAATATCCCTCCTACACACTCTGTTTAATTAAGGAAGGGTTAGCGTTTAATCCCCAAATCCACTGAAAATCCGCCGTGTTACACAGATTCCCTTGAATGATTAATTACAGCAGAGTTCCTGTTTCTTAATGGAATGAGATATTTTAGAATGGCAGGTGGACACGGCAGCCATTTAGCACTTCAGCCTGAAACTGTAGGATGCTAACAAGCAATGTTTGCCCATGGGGGGAGTCTGTGGCTTTAGCTGGGGCTAATGTGGGGGCTGCATTAGTGTTAAACTGTAATAAAACCCAGTTCAGCAGTTGTGGGACAGTTTGATCTCAGGTAAATGATTTCCTTTGTTGCTTGATTATGATTGGTCCATTTCGTATAGTGATTGATTATGATTGGTGCTCTCCTGTCCGCAGGGCCCCCTTCGTGGTGGGACAGTCCCGCGTGTGTCTCCCTGGGTCGGCTCAGGCCGTGAAGGTTAACCCCAGCTCCCCGGGGTCCGCCGGGCCCTCCAGCCCGGTTCTTCTGGGCTCGGGGCCGCGCTCGTCCACCCCCCAGCTAGCCAGCCCTATGGGCCCTTCCCCGTCAGCCTCCAGCTCCCCGCAACTGCAGCCGGCGGCTGCACACCTGAAGAACTGTCTGCGTGCGTCGGGACAGCAGGCGGCCGCGTTGGGCCAATCGCGCACACCCATGCAGCTGGGTAAGTCAGGCGGGGGGCGGGCCTGTGCATTCTTCTCTTCCTTAGATGAATGTATATCGTCCCAGAGCTTGCAGCATCGATGGTAACATATAATAAAAGCTATGTTTACCTCAAGCAGAATACTTATATGATGTGTCTGGAGTACTGGGAGTACTGGGAGAGTGGGGTCGGTCACTGTGAAGCTTCTTCCCTGAGCCATGCGGAGCTGTGAATGGCTCAGAAGCCTTACTGCAGCTTGCTGCTGGGGTCTCCCCAAAAGCTCCATGAGCCGTAATTACGGAGTCGCAAGCAGCCTGGCTCCCAGCGGCATCACTGCTCCGGTCACACGCATTCCGCTAGCTTTTAGCGGCTGCCCCACTTTCTGGCGCGCTGTGCTTAGTGTAAGCCTTTGTGGGGATTTAACGGCTATTGGATTGGGGGGGGGGGGGGGGGGGGCTTAGCTGATGGTCGGGGTTCTGCAAGTTTTCGGTGTGAAATTCCCGTGACTTATTCTCAGTGAAAATGGGAGCAGGTGTAGCATGCCTTAGCATCTGCTGCGCGCGTTAGCATTTTAGCGGCTCGGCGTAGTAAATCCAAACACTATACAGGTGCTAAATACGCAAACTGAAAATGTTTGATGTCGACAAGTCCGTAACAAAAGACGTTTGCGCTGTTGAATATTTCAAATATATCTTACTTAAAATGACTTTACAGATATATTCCACAGCTAATACGTCCCTCACTGGAAGCGCTAAAAGTACAAGTGGATTATTTAGACACGATTCCAATACTGTTGTGAGTTTTTTGGTGTTTTTGGTCATGTTGGCAAGCCGTCCATAAATCCATAATTCCCCAGCATGCACACACACGGGCATCATCGAGTTTAACCCGGCACTGAAGCAAGCGACACACCGGTCCTCGCATTTCTTCGGAAACACAGGAAAGGCGCGACGCCCTGGTTGTACACATTAATTTCCTGCAGTGACGGCCCGCCTAACCTGCGTGGACAGCAGTGTTTCGGATAGATTTGTTTTGTGCCGTGCCGAAGTCTCGGACTGGAGCGTGTCGGCTGCCTGGGGGGGCATCCTGTTCGGAATGCTGGGCAGGTTTCCACGGTGATCTCGGAAGCCGAGCTCGTGAGTTCTTTCTTTATTCTTCCCACCCTAACAGTGCACAGCCCCCCCTTGGGCAGCCCCGAGCGGCCAGCCACAGCGGCGGCACTTCCCTCTCTACGCCCCCACAGCTCCCCGGGCCCCTTGGCGCGCCCCCTCTCCGTGGCCTCCCCCCAGTACGTCCGCCCTGCCATCCCCCTCACCTCCGCCGCGGCAGCCATCACCCCGCCCAACGTCAGCGCCGCTCACCTCAACGGGGAGGCGCTGGCCAGCCCCCTGCGGCCCCCCTCCCCCGGGCACGTGCAGGGGGCCAGCGCCAACCCGGCCAAGCTAGACGAGAAGAAGGCTGAGAAGGTAAGCCCCTTTCGCCGTCATCATCGTAGTACTTGACTTCTTGCCACCCATGCCTGGATCTCTATGGCAACACGCATTCCGGTACGCTTAGTTACACCTTGTAGCCCGGTTGTGCACTATGGCTCCTGCGGTCAGCCATTTTTTTTAGCTGTAAGTGCTGCTGTCATTGTGGCCAGCCTTGACCAGTCCTACTGGGTTGCCATTATTAGGATGAGCCCCCCTGACAGCTGTAGATGTATTATATGAATTACGTGGGCTGGTAGAGAGGGGTAGCTCAGGGTAAATCGGGAGACAGAGACACTATACAAAGTTCATGCCGCTGCGCTGATCAGCCTTAAGCACCGGGAAACATGATTTTCTGCACGCCGCTCCGTTTCCTTGGCTCAGCTAAAATGTTCACGCCCGGGGAGGTGAGAAGTTTGCCGAAACCTTGTCAGTTTTACGCACAATCTTTCTTCAGAAGAGGCGGCCTCTGAGTTTACAGTCGGCTCGGGTCTCTCTTGTGGGGGTGCCGCATGTGAGCGGGGAGGGTATGGAGTCTGGGAGTCCCAGCGTGGGGCGCGGGTGACAGTGCGTGTCAGTTCCAGGGAGCTGGAACTCCATGTCAGGCCCCAGGGAGGGTGGGATGTTGCTTGCTTTGGGCTTCCCTGAGCACCAGCTTAGCTCCGGGATGTTAGCGAGAGAGCCATCTGATTCAGGAGGAGTTTCTCCTTGGGATGCGTACTGAGGATGTTCTCAAAATGCACAGGGTGCCACCCAATGTTGGGGGGTGGGGGGAGTTTGTATGACCACTGAACATGCATCTTCCAGTTTCTTGTCCTGGTCAGGGTGTCAGGGGACCGGGAGCCTGTCAAAGGCAGCAAAGGACACCCAGCTAGGGGACACCCTGGATGGGATGGCAGGCCGTCACAGGACACATACATACAAGTACTCACGTTCAGTTTATAAGTCATACTCAGTTTATAAGTCCCTTCAGGATTTTGCCATTCCACAATCGCAGAAATTTACCGACTGCTTTTCTTGAATCGACAGCCTGCTTGCGCTCGGACCTGCGACGCCTTCGATGTGCACATTCATGTGTGTTTTCTCCGATAGGCTTCGCTGTGGGTGAACCGAAAACTCAACACCTTTCATTTACCAACAGAAATTACTGCAAAAGTCCACAGAATGCAATTCCCGATTGTTTTGCACAAAAGTGGAGGCAACTGCTTTGCATACCTTTACAACTTTGTGCAAAATGGATGCATTGTTTGCATTTCAACCTGAAGCATTGGTCACATCCTGTTAAGAAGATGCCGTTTTTGTATTCTGTTAAGCTGAGGTATTGTAAAGAGCACAGACGATCATAGTCATCTAATAGTCAATTAATAATATAAAAAACAATGGGCACTGTTAAGGTATTTGACTGATTTTATTTGTTGCTAATGTTGAATTTACAGTTTATTTTACAAAGACTTAACTTACTGGAACCAAAATATAGTATTTTCTTTTATATATTAACTCCATGGTTCCTGAATGCAGAAAACAAATAAAAATGAGCACTGAAATGTGATTGTTTATTTGATATAAAAAGAAATACACAAAGAAACTAATTACATGTCTTTTTCTTCAGTGGAAGGAGTTTAAAAATTTTCTTGAATTTACAATTTTCTCAATTTATTTTCTGTAAAACAGAATGTAAGATGCTTCGCAAATTTTGAGAAAAGCTGCATTGCAGTGAAGCATTTTTGGCCTCAACAATCACAAAAAGAAAAAGAAAAACAGATTCATAGGGCCTGATCTACATCCAGTTTATAGATACCACTTACTGCTTGTCTTAGCACTGCAGGAGAAAACCCACCTAACACAGGAAGAGCACGCAAACTCCACACACACACAAAGTGAGATTCAAACCCACAGCCCAGTAAGTGGGAGGCAACAGCGCCACCTTCTGAGCCACCATGCAATCATCGGATACCAAAAACCAAATATACAGCAGCAGTACAACCAAAACTGAGCGGCAAACAGATTGTATAATCATTAATAAAATCATATGTAATATAAAAAAATCTAGCTAGTGATTGACTGATAGTGGACTTTAAACTTGCTCTTGTTTGCGAGTTCAATATTATAAGACTTTATGTTATTTACTTTTTTTGAGGTGAAGTTATGTATTGACTTGTTTTATATTTATTTTATATTTATCAGTTTCTGCTGTTTGTAAAGTAAAGCCAGTAAAGCAGCAGAACTGTTGTCAGTTACATTTTGGACCATAAAAAAAAGTCAGCCAATATTATTGGCTATCAGAACTTTTTTAGGTCATGTAAATTTTGTATCGTTATTGGAGACAAAATTATCATACGAGTGGGGCACTAATTAGCACAAGGATTCAGTAATGTCATTCGAATTGTGCAATGCAATAAATTTAATACCAAATGAGTCGGACCAGGAGAAACAGGAGAAGATGGATGGATGGATGGATTAAACTAATGTTTAATAACACCTGCTAAATTACAGCTCCACTAAACTGAAAGCCACCATACGGAGTGAGTCATGAAGAACAGGCACTGTGAGTCTGAGATTTCACTATTTGACAAATGGATATTTATTAGCGCTGATTCTCGCAGATACAGTAGTTTGGCTAATGATGTGCCAGGAGTTTCTGCTTGGATTTCCACATAACTGGCTCTGGCGTTTGCTCTGCCCCCGTGATCTGGTCTCTCCGACAAGCCGTATGCTGCTGGCAGCAGTGTCGTTGGAGATCTTGGGCCCCATGAGAGTGTATCGCAGGGCTATTCAAATCACGGTCCTCAAGGTCCGAGCCCTGCTGATTTTCCAGCCTTCCTTTACCTGTGAGCTGGGTTTGAAGCCTCTGTGGCCAATCAGAATCAGTAATTATTAAACCAACTACCTGGGAGCATTGAGAACAGGGCCTGGATTTAGATTCGAGGTCCAGATTTCAAGATCCCTGGAGTATCATATTGGGAACCAAGCCCAGACCAATCATATAATGTTCCAAATTTTTTAAGGCCCCTGTCACTCAGGGGCCCTTGGAATCATCCTAACTGTCTCGCCCATTACAGCAACCCTGGCTGCAGGTCAATTTCCATTAAGCACCTGGATCAAAGTCCCTTTGTCCCAGTGACTAGATTCTTTCCTCGGTGCTTCTGTTCAGTTTATTTCCTGGTTGAGTGTTGTTGCCGGAGCGGAATCTGGAAGAATGATGGGTGAAGACACGGCAGCACTCTGTCTGTATGAATGCAGAGCCGGAACACCCGTACACTGTTACCGTGGGAATCTGGAGGGAATGACAGTCCACCCCAGCTGTTTTAATAATGGCCCGAATGAGCAAAAGCCAGCGCTGGGAGTTGCTGTATAACTAATTGCAGGGATGTCAGGCAGTCAGGGATGTGAAAGTGAATGAAGCTTATGCCCACGTTGGTCTGGAGTGGGGCGTGAGGCTGCCCCCCATGCTGACAGCCAGCCGGACACGTTCCCCGGCGCTGATTATTCACGGATAATTGACTCCTCTGCAGCAGACAGCGAACCAGCTCATAGCGAGAGGGACCTCTATGACCAATGAGAGGGCGGCATTAGTTTCTGTTATGTGTGTAGCATTTCTGCCATTAGCCAGCAGATGGCGTAGTGGTTAACAAGAGTCCTGTGGCAAAATGGGTGCAAATTCCAGGCCTGTATGAGGAAGTGTGGAAGTGCTGTTGTTGTATTCATATTGTAAGCAACAATTATAAATTACAAATACAGTAAACATAAATATAAATATATGTAATATACAGAATAGATCTCCAAGTGAGAGATTGATAAAATAATCATGATAATCAGTAGGGGGTGACAGAACCATCCACCAAAGAACAGAAGAAATCGATCACTGGTCCTTTATAGTCTCCGGATAAGTCTTCCATGACGTTAATTATACAGGCTATAAACATGCACTGTACAGAGAATTAGTATCTGTGCTGTGGACGCATGGATTTAGAGAACACCTGCAGCTCCCTGTAATTACAGAGGCCCACAATGAATCAAAGTTACTATTACAATTTTATGTTTTCATTTGTCTTCCTTACTGATTTATTAGCAGAAGTATAATTTATGTTCATCGGAAATTGAGGTGCGATATGGTTTATATCTCAGCCATGTTTCTGGCACGTTACAGACGAGGGAAGAAAAGGTAAATATGAAAATTGTAATTTCATGCTACTTTGTGGTTATTTTATATTAGATGTGGAAGTCATTATTGCATTATTGGGTCTATGGTCAGAAGCACTTACCAAGGTTTACAGTGGGGGGTGGGCAGTCAATGATTTTCTGTACTTCACACTCTGGCCCCACCCTCTTGAAGTATTTTTTAATCCCATTGGCCCACCAACAAATCTTAGTTAACATGCATTGTGGGTAGTATTTTTTTGAGCGTGTCACTTGATTTTGCTGGCTAACATGTGCAGAGAGACAAGGCCTGACTGCAGCGAAAGCAGCCTGCTGACATTGGGAGACCAGAGCCCTTCAAACGTGATAAATGTCAATTTTGTTGTTATTCCTGGTGATGAAGCCTTGTCATAGCTAATGTAGCACAGGTGAACACTGTGTTCTTCATCTGCTTTGAATTACAGTTTGGAACAGTACTATACCCAGTCTGTGCACCTATCACACTCCCCCCCTGCGCCGTTTGAGCCAACCTTTCCATACATGTTTGTGATTCTAATCCAGGGGTCACATTTCCCGAATTTTCCTTTACCCTGTCACTGTAACTGGCCTATCAGTAAAAATGTTTAGCAATAGCATATGACTGGGGAAAACCCCTTTTATCCATGTCTGCAACATTGACTTTTGGATGCGTTTCTTGCAAATTTAGCAAGTGCTCCTTGTTTCTGTGATAATGAGTTTATATTTCTTTATGTTTGTATCTGTGTACCCAATAGGACACTGAGTTTACCGAGGGTGGATTGAATATGCTCTCTCTCTCTCTCTCTCTCTCTCTCTCTTCCTCTCTTCCTCTCTCTCTCTCTCTCTCTCTCTCCCCAGAAGGAGAGGAAGGGTGGAGGTTTCTTGAAACTCCTCTCTGGGGCAGCAGCCAAGAAAAAGTCCCGCTCCCCGCCATCCGTGTCCCCGACCCACGAGCCCCAGCCCCAGGCCGCCGCCGATGTGCCGCCACAGGGGGTCGCGGGTGCCTCGGGCCCCAGCCACGGGCGCGCCGGCTCCTGCCCCATCGAGAGCGAGATGCAGGGCGCCATGGGCATGGAGCCTCTGCACAGGAAGTCAGGCTCCCTGGACCTCAACTTCTCGGTGTCGCCGCCGGCCCGGCAGCCCTGCTCCGCTTTGCTCGCCCTCCGTCCAGAACCCAAGCCCCTGTCCAGAGAGAGGTTCGTGCCAGAGCTGGCCTCGCTGCCCGCCCTCACCAGGCTCAGCTCGTACACCTCTGTCATTCCCTTTGGCTTCTGGGGTGGACTTCTGCAGACCCAAAGCCTTAGATGTCTCCTGAGATTTAGAAAAACATCAAAGAATTCATCCTGTTGAATTTGCATATTATATTAATGCGATGGGAGAAAATCAGTGCTCTGTTACTTATAAAAATTAGCACTGCCAATTAATTATGAGTCCTCCAACGCTTTATGTCAAAGTAACCCTGCCGATTTATGACTATGACTGTATTAAGGGGCATTGCTAGGGCTTATTCACTACTTAGTTTAAACAGTGTGATCTCATTCATTTTTATTAAAATCAGACCCCCTAATAATGGCTTAGCTCTCCTTTTCATAATCTCCAGTGGTGCTCCTGACTGTATTTATCTAGTGGTGGAAGATCTGCAGAAGAGGGTCACTGTAAAGCACCTGGTTTAATTAATTCTGCTCTTCTGAGATTTATACCTCTCCTAATACTGTTCGGTCACTTCCGGTTTGAGGAAGCATGCTATCTCTGACATGTTTTTGAGTCACTTTTGGAGAAAAGAATGATCACGGGGTAATTGATGCGTTGATCAGTTTTGCGCAGGCAGATTTTCACAGCAGTACCAGCCCTCGGTATGAAAGCAGGCACGGGTTCCTGCCCCCCTGCCCTAGTCAGTGTTTCAGCACGCAAATGCAAAAAACAGTATTTCTGATATTCATAGGACAATATAGGAAAAATGAATTGGGGCCAAAAAACGCTGAATGTGAGATACAGCCTTCCAAGATGGATACGTCACACCCTCCCATCCCAGCCCTCCCCAAACTCCACCCAAAACACACTGGTGCAAGCGCTCGTGTGATCTGGGGTGACAAAGTTGGCTGAAGCGTTTTGATATTTATGCACATGGTCTCTGCCGGTGGCTGCTGGTTGGAGAACATTCCTTGCAACAAGACGTGGTCTCTGTGAGTCCCAGGAGGTGCTCCAGACAAATACCAAAGTATGTATGCTGTAAGTCATTTTTGGTTGAAACGTTCAATTGATCAATCCTGGCATGTTATTATTTATGCGAAAACCGTATTGAAACATCTGCTACCCAGACATTTGGAGCCACATATGCTAGTGTTGGGGCCTTGATGGTTTGGTCGATGGCTATAATCGTTCCCTGCAAATCGCAGTCTGAGCAGATAAATCTATGAAGATTCACCCACACTCATTACATTGTGGGTTGGCACTTAACGCCTCCTCTGCGCAGAGGCACAAAGGCAGCAGTGCCTGAATAAACCCATGCAGTGTCTTCATCTTCGCTCCTGTTATAGACCCTATTGTAGGTCTTTTTCTGAGAACCAAAGTCCAGATAATTTATGGCTGTGGGGATAAGAAAAATCATTAATTGATTTTCTTTTCACTGCAAGCTGGAGGTTGTGGATGTCAGGTCCAGACAGTACAGATATTGCTTCACTTTTACTGAAGTAATTACAAGGCTGAAATTTGTGTCCCTCAGAGGGAAATCAATGCAGAAATGATGTGCTCTTCTTTCATTTGTGCTCAGCTACTTCTGTTGGATATAACATGTCTCTGAATGTGAGATGCACATTAGGTTCTTTGTTGGGCTTTGTACTCATGCTTGACCTTCTGCTAAGATAGATTTTACTAAAAAATCTTTTTTGACTGTGGTTCATATCTCAGTAATTCTCAGCTGAAATGAAACTTAATCAGTGTGATTGCTGAATGAGTAGGTGGTCCGCTTGATATTACTGTCCCGTTCAGCCCAGGGGTGTAGCTAGTAATTCTGGGCCCATGAAAAAATGTCACTTTGGACCCCCTGCAAGGATTGGCACCTTCAATGTGAAGATAGAATTTAGAGAATCTGCAGAGTTTTCCCTTGGTTGATTTCACACAGCAACATGGATGGTGGTTGTGGTAGGAGGTGGAATTTGGAAGGAAGTGTTAAGGGTGATGTGGATATGGATGGAGGCTGTGGTAGGAGATGTGGATTTCCTAAAGTGTTTGAGGTGATGTGGATGGGGTTTGTGGTGGGAGATGTGGAAATTGGAAGGTGATATTAACAGGGATATGGATGGAGGCTGTGGAAGGAGATGTGGAATTTTGAAGGTTGCATTATCGGGGATATGGGTATGGATGGAAGCTGTGGTAGGAGATGTGTTCACGGTTGGCAGCTGTGAGGTTATGTTGAGGTTTGATGGTGTTGAATATGATTTTGCAGTATTTCAGTGGTAGAAGTAGAGTTGGATTATGATGCAAACATCTGGACTGGACTGAGATGTCAGAGATAGGGAAAAGTGTGGACAATCTGATCAGACATCCACTCTGTGCTCTGCAGAAGATGCTAACAGACTGCAGGAGACAAGCAACAGATGGTGACACATGTTTGGTGTGTGATGCCAGACTGACAGCCTGCTGCCTTGCTTGGGATATGGAACACTGTGCTACCAAAGACATAACAGTCTTACTAGCAAGGAAATGAATTGGCTTCTCAGTGTGATTTTTCTTAAAAAATGTATATTATTCAGATTTAGGAGTATATGTTAACAGCAAACAGCAACTACAATTAAAATCCTCTCACTGGGGATTTAAACAAGTACAAAGAAGCATTTCATTTGGGCACAAAGTGTCATTATCATTCTTCTATCACAGCTCTGCACATCTCTCCTTCGGGAGAACATTTTAAAACAAATTTGAGGAAGCACTTCTTTACACAGCGTGTAGTTAGAGTATGGAATAGTCTTCCT
>JAODLC010000038.1:3405956-3439855 GCA_026781145.1 Hippopotamyrus pictus | reverse complement strand
TCCAATATGAAAAGTCATGCTTTATTTATTTAAAAGACTTTATGTTACTGCGAGAAAAGGAAAAAAGAAATATATATATATATATATATATATATATATATATATATATATCGTGTGGCGACATTTGGCATGAGGCTAAGGAAGTCCAGGTTTTTGAGGCTGTTCTGTCAGTGCCAGTGATCTGTCATTTAGCCTTGCGATCGTGTGCACACTGTCTTGTACAATAAGCTATGGAGTGTTGTTTTTAAGTACGGTTTAGCAATAAATGCTTTTGGTTTAAAATACAGTGCTGCTTGGCTTACTTCCTCATGGCAGATTTCTGCTGGCGTGGAGAAGGTAAAATAACAGGTCAGTCCTTCAGAGGTACCAAAAGAGGGGGAAATGGTGACAGAGACAGTGTTCGTCCCAAGGCTGCGTGCAAATCGGGCATGTCAAAGGCCCATTGAAGGTCACACACATTTGGACGCCACCATCTCTCACCCTGTCCCCAAGGTAATGTTGTCCCATCACTGTCGTCGCCTTCGTACAGTTCCTGCATGTAATGTAGGACTACTGGAGGTATGTTTCAATTGTCTTACATTTTGACAGTTTCTTAGTTTTAACTGGGAATATATGAGTTATTTGTGGTGATTTATGATTAAGAAGATACTGATTGATATCTGCTCTGTTCAGTTTGCTGTAGAAGTATGTCTGCTCTTGCACGTACACAAGCATTATTTTTCTGAGCAACAGCCTTTGTGAAATTCAACAGAATTGTAAACACCTCGCAATCACACTGCCATATTACATTGAATGATTATTTTCGTTCTTGTTAGTCAACAGTGTTGGTTTTCTCTTCTTTGTCAGCATGTGCAAATATCACCACGTGTATGAGAGCACTCACTGCTGCATTGATGCATGGGCACAGCCGTGATCATGTAAGGGTCTAGGAAGTGCATGTGTTGGTTCTACACTGTAACCATTCCACCAACCTCAATAAGAGGGGGAGAGGCTGTGGATCGTGTGGTTCTTTGTTGGATCATGATTATTCATATTTCTCAAATTTTACTAACAAGCTGTAGCAAGTTGGTTGCAAAACTACTTCAGTGCTCTACCAAGAGTATAATATGATAAGAATGATAGGTAACATTTTCTATGAATGCAATGTCAATAATAATCAATGAACACATTCATTACATGTTTTGCTGGATGCGTATATCATTATAAACACGTCTATACATATTTATAAAAAGGCATCACACATCATAGCCATGTTTATTATGCATTTGAATGCTTTATGAAGCTCTCATCTATAATGCACTATAAATACCTCCATAATGCAATACATTGTATCCTTAATTCTTATACCAACCATTATAATGGATTAGGAAAGTATCTATAGTTCATTACGGATGAGAGCATCATCGGTGCTTATTAAGTATTATAATCAACACTAAAATGCCTTATGACTATTAATAGAAAATGCTGTAATGCTTTATTAATTATTATACTTACTATTATAGTGCATTATGATGGTATCTATAGTGCATTATGGATGACTGCTTCATTGGAGCTTATGAAGTTTTATAATCAACACTATAATGCCTTCTGATTGTCAATAGAAGATGTTGTAATGCTTTATTAATTCTTATACCGACTACTAATGCATTATGGTATCTATAAGGTATCTATAGTGCATTGTAGATGACAGCTTTAAGTAAAGTGATGAGTTGGGAGATCAAAATCTAATACTGAATGTACTGTTCAAGAAATAGAAGAATGACATGCAGAATATTTATGTAATGGCAAGCCAAGTCCGTATTACTACAGGGATATTATTTACAATCCCTTGCAGAATGATTTATTTTTTATCCATTAGTACAGAGTTGCAGCTAATTACACATTTCCATTAATTCCATGTAGGCCAATTTGTATTAACTCCATTATTTCAACCACATTGACACTCAGCTGGGATTGTTCTGGAATAATTGAACCAACAGATCTTGCCTTACACCGGAACATACTTTTTTAACCAGTGAAGCTGTTCATCATTATCATCAAGGCATTAAATTCCTGGACACCTCTGGTCCTATTAATGCCAGACAAACTAACTACTCCAGACTAGTTGTGTACGTGTTATTGCCACAGGTTATTGTGGTTGTCTTGTAGAATTATTGCTTAATTATGCAATATAGGTATACACATAATATTAATAAACTAATACATATATTACTGTTCCATATATAGTAAAAAAAAAATCTTGTGGTAAAATTGACAATTGTCTGCTAAAACAGTTCTAGGTTCCGGACATTAGTGTGTCGCCTGTTATTTAGTAGATGGTTTTTGTCCAAAGCAACATAGAAGTGAGGATCATATAGCAGCACGAACTGGAATCTACGAAGTAGTTGGGTCTAGGAACCTTTCTCAAGGGCACAATGGTGAAATCACTTCTCCTTGCCGTGGGATTTGAACCAGCGACATTTCGATCGTAGTTCTAACCCTCAGAGCTGTACACCAGGGTCTGTTTCATGGTTGTTCTTATCGTAGTTGAATCAGTCAATTTTATTGATGCTAGTTTTGTTTACTGCTCTTATGCTGGGCAGGATGAGACTGGGGAACTTAATAAACACTATATACGGGACATAATCCAGTTTCAAGAAGGTAGGACAGATGACTGGATATAAAGTTTTCAATACCAAACATAAATTGTCCCAGAGAAGTATTACATTTGCCATTTCCTGATAAATTACCTTCTTCAAGTCCCACCATAAATAGGCTTGCGAAATTGGCCTGGTCCTTCAAGAAACCAAAAAGAACGAACAAAATTTAATCAACTCCCTCAGTGTGCATGACACCGAAAAGCTCTGATCCTTCTTGAAGAGCTGTCATTGATTCTGCTGTGAGAAATAAAGGGCATCGCAGACACATCTCAATCTGTGCATAAGCCAAGAAAAGGGCAAGGCTGCGTTTCTAGCCGAATACCCGCTGATACATGTGCAATCGCTGTTGTTCTTTTAGTGACTCCTGCTGCCCACTTCATACATTTCTGATTATTGCCATCAAAGCTCTAATTTTCAAATAGTATTTCTTTCTGGGGAAAATATATATTTATATTTTTGTGTGTATTTATTCGCGATTTCATTAAAATTCATGGAATATGTAATGACATATTATAATAACATTTGACCAGTAATGAAAAGGAGTATAAGAGTTAAATGACTGCGGGTCTTACTCTGACCTGTTTAGTTCTCAAAAACCCGTCTTTCCTCTTCTCTTCTGCCTGTTACCGTGGTAACCGGTTTTCGCTTCAGATGGCGCTGCAGTTTAACATCTGAACGTCTGCATCTTCCTAACTTTAGCAGGACCAGAAGAACGAGTGACATTTTGGAGAGTCTGGAATCAGACTTGCACTTATGCCCCCACCTCAGCATGGAAATTTTACTGTTTCAGACAAGCTGCCTCATTTCAGACAAGCTTGCCATGTCAGTAATAGCACCTACACAGGTCTGGTCTGGACCCATTACCTGCAGTAACACTAAAAGTCTCTAGAACTGTTATGTTATGTTTATTTAAAACCATGTAAGTCATATCCATTCTCACAATGAGCTTCAATGAGCTATGAAGATATTGAGTTTAGGGCTGAAATTCAGCCAATTTTCATATTAGGTTTTCGAGGGAATTTTCTACGTATTGGCTTTCAGATTTGTTCGCGACATTTTTCGAAGCAGAAGTTTAATTCTTCAATGTCTCCTTACGCCCTTTTGCACCATTTGTATTCACGGCAATATTTAGTTTGCGTTCATGATTAAAATAATTCATTGACGCCCTCTAGCGGTATTCCATAGTACTGTTCTGATATATTTATTAATATTATCTCCCATGAGCTAAGCTTGTTGCTCTGTGGATATCGCACTTTTTAAAGATTGAGATTTTAAAAAGCCTTCGGCTAACTACAAAATTCCAGTCATACCCGCTGAACAGAAAAAACAATTCTGGTCCTGGAGATTGTCCGCTTACATTGGTCTCAGATAAGCTTGTGACTGAATTCTGGCACTATTAGGAATGGATTGGTCAGTAACACAGTCATTTCCTATGCGTCAGATAAAATAACCACCGGTAAGTCTTCTGCTAATGAATTGTTCAGGATTCCTGTCCTTACTTCTTTCCACATATTTTAGACCATGTCATAAAGCATAATATCACCACCAATGCCTACATGCAGCCCGTAGTTCTGTAAAAGCAATGAGCCAGAATTTGTCTGTTTTTACTTTAGATCACAAAGCAAAAGCTCAGAAGGAAATGATTGTCAGTTACATATTTATTCAAGTCTTTGAGAGAAAAAGTATGCATGATTCTCAAAAACTACTTCCTCATGGAAAAAGAAAAAAAAAAAATCTTTTCTCCCTACAGCAATCAATTCTGGTGCTACAAAGACGTGGTCACTTCCTGTAGCTGGCTTAGAAATAAATTTATGTTGAAAACTTAAAAGTTAATGTTGAACAAAATACGCAATTAAAGATAATATAACAAATGTGACTGGGTTTGTGACAGATTTTAAAAATAGACATTTTCCACTGATTTTATTGCTATGATTGTAAGTTAACCTGTGTTTTTAAATAGTTGCATTGTTGTACTGAGTGGAAATATGAATAAAGGCAGGTAACATGGCCATTACATGGTGTTACTGCAGGTGCAAAGAACAAGCTTCACACAAGAAGTGGACCTCTTACTTGAATAAAATTAGTTTAGTGCACTGTTTCTCAATCCAGTCCTGGGGGACCTCCAGCCGGTCCATGTTTTTGCTCCCTCCCAGCTCCCAGCCAATCAGGAACACCAAATACCTGGTACAGGTGCGCTAGGAGCCAAGAGGAAGCAAAAACATGGACTGTCTGTGGGTCCCCAAGGACCGGGTTGAGAAACACTGGTTTAGTGGGTCTTTTACTAGTGAATTAAGATGCATTATTGTAGTTAAAATCCCAAGGGAGTATTTGCCTTTGGGTGGAAATATAACTAAATGCAGATAACATGCTATTACATAATGTTACTGCTGGTGCAATAAGTTTTACATCAGAAGTGAACGTCTTACTTGATCAGCAGCAGCAGGTAAAAGACAGATTTACTAGTGAGTCAGTTAACATCATTAAATATGGCTAATCCAAACAAAATTAAATCTGTATAGCACTCCAAGTTGGAACTTATTGCTTATTAAAGTTTAAAATTTGTGACATTACTACACCTCAGTTTTAAAGATTGTCCAGCAAATAGCTCAGACAAGCATATTAAGTGCATAGTTGTAATAGAACCAATAGGGGGTGCTAGTGGGTGATAAGTTTGCAGGATTCCTATTTGAGTTGGGTGTGGGTGGTTGGGTTCTAGCCAACATGACAAACAAATCCAAGAAATAGAATTTTATTTTACTCACAATACCCCTATACCTCCAACACGGCTTATACAAACATGTTACCAATAAAGAGTATGATTTGGTGAATAACATTTTAATAGCATGAAGGTTTTTATGAACCATGCCATTGTTTGGTACTTATTACAGCACAACACTTAAGGTAAACATTTCAGCTGCTAGTAAAATACAGCAGCAGATTAGAGTAGAGAAGGCACTTAGGAAAAGTTTGAATGCATTATATTTAAGTGTCTATTAGTATTTGCATAGTATGAGTATAAATGGTGCCAAATATAAATGGCAATTCAGAGACTGCCTTTTAGAACGTGCAGATCCAGCATTAAAATGCCATTTTAATAGTTCTTTGGTTAACATGACACACGGAAATGATACAAAAATATTGTAAATAAAGGCATACAATGTTCTTTGCACCCAACATCCCTTAAATGATGTTAAGCATTAAAATTCTACTATATAAAAAGTAAATAATGCATGAATGAAACAAATCCTGATTCATTTTCAAAAGTAACAGTTTGTTGCTTTTCTTACAACAGACCAAAATAAGTGAAGAGTAGAGGTTTACACACAGGGTGTACCTCCCTACACAAGGGCCCAGCACTACTAACCCTCTTACCAGGTCCATTCCAGAGGCTAAACGGAGTGGAGGAAAAATCCACTCTCATGGCTGCATGTTACAGTTTGACACCATTAACATGCTCTTATTTGACATATCCAAACAAAGGGCACCATTACATCAGGTCAGGGGCTAAGGCAGCCATGCTAGCAGCCTCTGGGGCAATGGCTTAAAGGACAGAGAGGATGGGGGGGACACACATATAACAAGGCACTAGTGTTATAAAAAGGCAAGAGTAATCCACAGCTTGGCACATGAAGCAGTGAGGATTAGGGCAGCAACAGGTGCTATTCTGTTATTAGAGCCGAGTGCTGGGGGCAGCTGAGCATGTTTCTTCACATAAAACCGGAGCTAAAAGAGGAGAAAACAACAACAACAACAAAAGCTTAACATCCTTCATCAAGGGCTTCACCACTCTTATCTCTATTCCTCTCCCGCAGCCCTGTTGCTCCCAGTACCACAAACATTTTATTCATGATTCTTCACACAGTACCTAGTGTGTATTTACTCCTCAGCATGGAGAGGAAACTCAGGGCTTGTTAACGGACACACTTCAAATGTATAATGTGTATGTGTTCATGGAAAACAGGAGGTCAGAATAAGGAACGTTATTCGGTGCTGCACTGCTGTGGGGGTTCGGGGCAGAGGGCTGTCCTGCTTACATAGCTCGTCTGCATATGGTGTATGTCCTATATGATGGACATGGGGGGGCGACAGCTACGTGTGCGCATCTGATTAGTTGTCTGGACAGTGGTGAAAGAAGCGGCTGACACAAAACACATGGGAAAGTAGGAGAGTCCAAGTCAGACCTACTACACTGCACTCACTCACACAGGCAACCAACCAGGCGACTGCTTCCGAGCTGAGAGCCAATCAGGAAGCTGAATATTTAGCTGGCTGAAGCCATTTCGCAGGAGGCCTGCTACAAGTCATGGTTGAACAGCAGTGTCATGCTTTCAGATTCGCCAATCAGAATCCAGGCACTGAATGGAAGCAACAGCCATATTTAAAGCTGAAAGACCAAAACAACTTGCTTTGGGTGATGAGGGTTAATATATAAGAAGGAAAATCACCTAGTAAAACTTACACAAGTTAACAATAATAAATCCTTATGAGGTGTGTTTTAGCAATGTATAATTCTGTTTAAAAATACAGGGAAGTGAGACAATTTATACTGGTCCTGGAGCAGAGGACCAGTGTAGCCTAATTCAGTGAAAAGGGCAAGTTCCCACCAACTACAAGTTTCCTGCTTGTGAAATGAGTTTGGTCCAATTCAGAGACTAAGGGTGAAAATACACAGGGCAACTTCTTAGGCAATGTTGCCGGCAAAAGTTACTCGGACACTCTCCCATTCATATTGGACAACAAATATCTAATTGAAAATCTTTGATTGGCATTGGGCAAATGTTTGTGACCGTTTGGATCCAGATGAGTTGCCCATTTTCTGACCTGGTTGGCAACTGCCCAGCAACATTGCTCAAAAAGTTGCCCTGTGCATCATCACCTTAAGAATATGTCTATTAACATGATAGTGACTGCCCCCCAAGATAAAATAATGAGAATTCATTTCAAAACCAAAATTACTGCATGCACATGCTGACACTGGCCTGAAATGCCCTATTACCATTAGCTATAATTGCTACTGTGTAAATTGCTATGGACACTTGAACCAGCATCAGCAACTCTGACCTGTGTGCACAATTTCAACATCCTTGGACAGACTTGACTATTAAAGCAACAATGTTACCAGAGGTTTCCCCACACACTGTAGGCCCTCTATGCATGGTCACAAAACCTAAAAATAGTTTATGAACAGAGTGCAAAATATATGTTTTATAAGTTATTTAACTTAGCGTCAACGTGGTTACCTGAAGACTCAAAGAAAGCACCAAGATCAGATATTAACACAAGGCCTTTTTTCTTTTGCTGCAAGCAGCATTTTAACTTCATTTAAAGACTTATTAAATAGGGACTGGAAACACTCACTTCTTGCGATCTTTGTCTTTTTTAATGTTGGCATTAGTGTTAAACGCCTGAGCCTGAAGCAGCTCAGTGGCAGCCTTCTTCTTGCTGAAAGTGTTGATCTCATCCTCTAGCATCCTCCTCTTCTCATCCAGCTTGCTTGTCTCTTCATGGTGAAGTCTCTTCAATTGCTCAAACTTGGCCTGCAACTGAATTTAAGATAGAAGAATTGGCTGCAGTTCTAAAGATGACAACACGGTGGCAGCAGCTGTTGGAAAAAGCTCATGCCATGCATGTTCCATAACTACTCAATTAAATCAGGGTAGAGCCTGAAGCCTACCCCAGGATACAGGGCAAAAGGCAAATAACACCCTGGACAAGATGCTAGTCAGTTTCATGGGAAATGTCACACACACTAAGGCCAATTTAGAGACATAAATTCTCCGAACTACATAACTTTGGACTGAGGTATTAAACTCATGCAGACATAGAATAACATTAATGTTACACCTTCACTTCAAGATAACATTTAATTCTTTTGTGACATGTATAATGAATTTGTCTGTTAGCACAATGATAACTTTATATAACGATGATAAATTTACACATTGTTACATTTCACTTTGCTTGTTCCAATTTTAGCTATTGATTTATCGGTAGATCCACGTTCCTACCCTCACCTATGGTCATGAGTTCTGGTTAATGACCATAAGAATGACATCACGGACAGAAATGAGCTTCCTTTGCAGGGTGTTGCTGGGAGGGGCTCAAAGTAAAGCCGCCACCCCTTCACATCAAAAAGAGCCAGCTGAGGCGGTTCTGACATCTGTCATGGATGCCTCCCTGGAGAGGTGTTTCAGGCATGTCTAACAAGGAGGAGACCCCGGGGCAGACCCGGGACATCATGGAGAGATTACATCTCTGGACTAGCCTGGGACTGCCTTGGTATTCTCCAAAGGAGCGGGAGAGGGTGGCTGGGGAGATGCGGTCTGGCCAGCTCTGCCAGTGACCGAGGCCTGGATAAGTGGCAGAGAATGGATGGATGGATGGACAGTGATAATAAAGCACCTCTCTTTCAGCCTCCTTCAGCTCCATTTCCTTCTCCTTAACTCTCTGGACAAACATCTGCCTCATTTCTTCTTCCCTCTTCTGAAGCTCCCCAAGGAATTCTTGTCGCTTGGCTTCATATGTCTGCTGCAGGCTGCAAGACAGAGACTCAGCATAAAGTAATGGTCTAGGGAACTGACTTGCATACAGTACATATACAAGAGATATACAGAACTCAGGCAAACTGATAACTTAGGTTCATTAAGATAATATACTTGTTATAACAAGCTGTAAGGCCATTTTAATCAATGAATCAAAGAAACATGTGTGTGGCATGCACGTAAAAATAAGTAAACAAGGTCCATGTTCTGCACTGACATCATTGGGTGTAGAACTGGAAAAGAGAAGTACTTTGGCTTTTTAAGAGCAGGGTTTGTCTTGGGTGGTGTTTGATACACAGTGTGGAAAAATGAATTCTGCGTCACAAACCACAATGACTCAACCATAGGTCAGCTCCCTTTAAAACCCAAATTAGACCATGGCAACGGAGACCAAATTATTCCGCGTGTATACCAACTGAATGTGGTGCATACCAACTGAATGTGGTGTATACCAACTGAATGTGGTGTATACCAACTGAATGTGCAGTCGTGACATGCACTGCTCCTGTTTCAGATGGGGGAAAAATCAGCAACATCTGCACACCACTGACTTCTTTCTCATAAAGTATAACTTTCTCACATTAATGAGTGTTCTGTTGCACCAAAGGCAGGAATCCTCCTATCTGTAGAAACAGCAGCAGTATTTGTCTCATTCCAAAACGGAAGATAAAGGAAACTTGAGAACCTGGAATGACCCTGGAGGTTCATCCCCCAAAGCAACCACAATCTTTCTAATGACTGAAAATATCATAAAAGGCCAAACTTAAAAAATAAAGAATAATCCTGTGATTCTAGGTACTACCTTCAGTCTTACCACTTGAGTTCATAGGGATTTGATAAATGCTTAGAAGTAGTTTGAAACATCTCAAGAATGTCTGGCTCCGTGGGGTTAAGTCAACAATTTTCGGGGCCCTGGTTCAACTTAGACACTGATTAGAAGCAGGCATGGGCAGGGACAGAAATGAGGGGGGGGGTTCTTTAACGTGTTAATTTACAAATACCATTTCTTCATTTCAAACAAAATCAAATTTCATGAGAACCCCCCCCCTCCCTTTCGATTCCCGGGAAAAGTTACTCAGCCAACTGAGCAACAGAAACAGCCAACAGCATCAGGGTCCTCAAGCCTGCACATGCTAGGACAACAGAAATGATGCAGCTGTACCTGCTGCCAAATTATTTGGAACTAAGACTAAAAAGACTGAACTTAGTCACGGCAGCAAAACTTCAGATTCACATTAACTCCACAAGAATGACATGGTCTACGTCAGCTATTCTCATTATTGTACCTGAGCACTCAGCATAACACATTAAACACCTTTAAAGAATCAAAGCGACGGTCTAAAGCAAACAGTAACTAACTAACTGTTCATTAGTACAGCATTGGGGCCTTCACAAAAAGATACGTACCTGACAGGTTTGCTCTCAGCATCGGTGTCCTTGAAGCCCATCTCCTCCAGCTTGCAGCGGCGGTACAGCTCGTAGTGACGCGTGTGTGTCTGCTCCCGGAGGTCCTCCATGTTCACGCAGATCAGCATCTCGCGCAGCTTCACAAAATCGCAGTGATTCTCATTCTCCACTGTGGGGGTTGGGGACAGGGTAACCTGAGTAACAGCTCATCCAATCATCCAATGTCTCTCTGCCTTCACTCGGACAATGAGCAGCTGTATGGACAGAGGCACACTGGCAGAGCACCTGCCAGGACTGACCTTGCACCACCCCCCAAGGGTACTGCCGTGCTTTCACCATTTTGTTCCCTATCTTCACCTCCTCAGTGCTCCCAACAACAGCGAAGGGAAGATGACCCTGCAAAAACCAGACATGCCACCAGAAATGCCACAATTCATGACATCTAGGTAGGATACTGTATTGAATTTGAATCTCATACTAAAACAAAGCAACATCACGATATTCAGAACAGAAGGGGGCGGGACTTTATTAAAAACAAACTAGTCTTATATTATTCTGCGTACCAAGAAAGGGAACAATAAGGAATAGCTTAAACACACTTACATTCATGGCAGTATTGATTTTGGACACCGTCTCATCATCAATAGGGAACTGGTAAATCTGCACTCCATTGCTCACAAGTTCACTCATTATCTTGATCTTGAACTTGTGAAGCTCGCTTTTTGAAATGGTGTCAGCTTTGGCAATGACAGGGATAATGTTGACCTTTAGATGGCAAGGAGAGAGACAGTGGTGATTGATAAGAGAATTCCAAATACGAAAATTATAGAAGAAATAATGCAAGTGTCCCTCCATCATACTAAAGGAGATGTGAAGACAATAAGCATGACTAGCCAGCTCTCAAGTAAGCTGTGTGGTAACGAGGTATGGAAGTGGGCCAAGGTAGGGCTCAAGACACCCAAAGTTACCCTCACCAAAAGAGCAGTACGCCACTTGCAACAGAATAAGATACTGCTATTAAAATAGTCGTGATAAGTAGGACAATGTGATTACCAAGATAATTAGGCCTAGTATTAACTCACTCAAGCATGACGTGTTCAACAAAAGTGCCATTTGCTCATTTTAACAGTGTAGACACATATTACAGTACAAGTTTCAAAACAATGATGCTTGTTAGTTGCTACTATGCAGACAGGCACAGCCCTGTTTACATGCATTCACTAGATGACATGATTCAGACCAAAGCATTCAAAATTACAAAATCAAATCACAAGCTGGATTATAGGGATGTGTTGAAGTCATGCCAAGAAAAAGCACAAGAGAAATATCAATGACAGATGACAGAGGTTCCTGCCTCTGATATTACATGAAAAGTGCTGAACAGTAAAGGTTTCTTTGACTATGGTTTCTCTGTTATCAACACAGATGACCCAGGGGTCATGATTGTAATATCAGATGGGGCACCACCCAGTCCACAGCCATGAGTAATGCCTTCCAGATAAGTAACAAGCCTGGAAAACAGACAAGCAGAGACATCACAGATCTTGTTGGATGCGTCAACCGGAAACCCACCATTATCAAACGGGCAGTAGTTTGGTCTCATTTGTAGAATGCTAGCAACATAAAGCAAGGAACCAACAAAAACCTAAAAGGCTACTCTACAACCATTCTGCCCAAAAAACTATAAATGTTTCAAATATAGACATGCTCCAGAAAATGTAGGTTGGTGCCAAAAGTTTATTCTTTGAGTCTAATTGCAGAGACTCCATAGTAATTTCACAAGAACTTTTCAGAACATGCAACATCTAACATCTAATCCTCTTGCCTCAAATGAAAGTCCTCAAACACCACACTACTAGTTAACATCCATGTAGGCTAAATGAAGTCCAGAGCCCTTCCAGCAAAGCACATAGTGCAAGCTAGGGTTCACCAGGGACGGCCAATCCCAACGGGGAGGGGGGGGTGGGTGGCAGACAGAGAGAGAGACAGACAGACAGACAGAGAGTTATTTGAATTGTATGTGGGAAAAGCCAAAGAAACTAGGAACCATGCAAAAACTGCATCAGAAAGATTCAGGGGTACACTATATTATTCAGAAAACCTCCACACAACCGTTTTATTAACTATTAGCAATGCCAAATAGAAGAGCACAAGAACAGCAGCAGAATACATATACAAGGTCAGGGTTAATTCCACAACAATGTCTAGGAATGGAAAGATGCAATACTTCTACAGGAAGCAATCAAGACCAAATGTTTCCATTGATAAGCATGAAAGATTATGCATTCATCTGCTGGGACAATACTTTTTGATTCACTCTTAAATATTACAGATAGTAGCCTTTTCACACTCAATTTCACACAACATGAGGATATTTATTCACTCTTCTGTTCCAAGCTTCTCAAGCTGTACAGAGCAAGTTGAGAAATGGTCTTGCCGACATTATAAAATCGGATTAAGCTCAGTACTCAGAGCCATGCAAGGACAGCAATGCTTATTTTAAGCTACTCTCGAGTTACTTTGCCAATGAGATTTGGATCATTGTCTAGTTGAAAGAATCTTCTACCACAGTTTGAGTTTTCTGACACGGCTGGAGGTTTTTAGAATTCTCTAAATAAGATTTCTCCTTATTTTTCAATCATTTACATATTAGCATTCAGAAGGTCCCACGGTCACACTGGACAGCCATTTGACATTCTGCCAAATATTTTCAGTTTTTACCATGGGATGTCTAGTGACCTCTTTGTAATGATACGAGTTCTTTCTTGTCATTCTAACATAAAGACCCCATTAAGGAGTGCTTCTGATATTGTTGATCCGCAAACAATCTATCGTAGTCATTCAGTGACAGCTGGCTTAGCAACATCTGCCCAAGACCAGTCCTTGTTCTTTGGTAACAAGTCTGAATGGACAGCTTGATTGGCTGCAGTCTGGTGGTAGTTTTGCATTTCCCCCCACTTTTTACAACAGGCTTCACTGATCTATGAGATCTGCTGTTCCTTTTGAAATGATTTTGTACCCTCATGTTTAGCCTGATTTGCTCTTTTCTATAAAATCAAACTTCATTTCAGTGCTGATATGTCTTCATTTTGAGTCTTTTTCATAGTCTCCACCATATAATAGGACCTTAGAGAAAATTGTATTCACATCCACTCAGATTAATTTAAAGCATACCATCAACTTACTTCACCAAACAAAGAGAAGCTGCTAGCATAGCGGGTGAATTTTGGAGGCAATGCACTCACAAACATATTCAGGCTTGGACTGATCACAGCCATGAATATCTTATCCATCATATTACATCAGTTTTTTAGTTTTAGCAAATTATTCAAAATTTGCCATTTTTATTTTGATTTCACGTGGTGCTCAAAACTATGCAGACCACTGAGAAAGAACCCAAATTAAACCCATTCTGAATTCATCACATTCGATAACAAAACAAAAGCTATACATTTGCATACAGGGACACAGATAACTTTAATCCATTGATGACAGACCTTGCTGTCCAGCTTCTTCATCGTGACCAAATCCAAAGACTTCAGGGAGTGACCAGAGGGGGCAATGAAGTACAGGCAGGCATGGATGCGTGAGTCATGGTAGTTATGGAGGGAGCGCTTGATTTTTAGCTCTTCCTGTAGGTAGGACTCAAACTGTGTGTCTATGTAGTCCACAACATGCTGGTAGCTGCACAGAAACACCAAAAAGAACTAATTAGAAATGAGAACTGTTAAAACCAGTGAGTGAGAAAATTGGCCCTGAAGTACAACTTTGTTCTCACCGAGAGTGGAACAAGAGATCACAAGACAAACTCTGATAACTGAAAAGCAATAGCATCAACAACAGTATTTCCAAACAATAATTAAAGTACACTGCTATTTTTAACACCAGACCATCCACTGGTTCACAATATAAAACTTTATATATGTTTCAATCCAATCCATTTTATATAGAACACCTGTTACAAAGAATATAAGACCAATGTAGACCAACAGAGAAGTTAATGTGATACAACAATAAAATGGTTGTGTGGGGGGGGGGGGAAATTCAGAAGATGAGAAATTAAAAGGAATTTACTAAGGAGGTCTTATAGGAGAACAGCTTCTGGGGGTCTAAGGCCATCTGGTGGCCCAACTCCCCAAAGCATGCTTATACAAGAACTTATACAAGTCATAAAAGTGTCTAAGTGCTGTTGCACCTGCAGCAAACATAAAAATGAGTCTTAAAAACCTAATGGCGGTACGTGCCTTTCCTGCTTATTCATTTGGTCCCCAAAGCCTACAGTGTTGACGATGGTGAGCTTCAGTCGGACATTGCTCTCCTGCAGGTCATACGTTTGAGCTCGTAGTTTCACCTTGGGCTCAAAGTGGGAGGACTCAAAGTTCTCAAAATTAGTGTTGAAAAGAGTGTCCATCAGAGTTGATTTGCCAATGCCGGTTTCACCTGACACAAAAGACAAACTTCAAATCTACCCAGTGTTTTGACAATAACAGTATATGCTACCACGATGCACACACGGAGGAATAGTTTCAAAAAATTCTTTTAGGAACACAAAATATGTCAATCAATGCTTGTCGTTCTGGAATCAAGAAATTGCTTACCAATGCAGAGGATATTGAAACAGAAACCTTGGGATGTTGATTTATTGACAAGTTGATCTGGCAAGCTGTCAAACCCAACATGACCAGATAAGGACAAAGGACGAGCATTTTTATCTTGCTGGAAGGAGAAAGAGAAAAAAACTGGATATTATTTTTAAATTAGTCTTATAATTGTTTCTTACAGGCTGTCAAATCTAGGTCTCACAATGATTTCGCACACAGCAAATGCAAAATATTTAATAATTATAAATCTACTTGGTAATACGTCCAGTCACCCCTTGTTTAACGCAGCGTAACTTCAGGATGCAATGCAATGCAATTTTATTTATACAGCGCATTATCACAACATTACATTGTCTCAATGCGGTTTACATTTCTGCCACGTAAAGACCCCCCAGTGAGTAAGCCAAAGGAAACGTCTTTCCGGAATCACTTGCACTGGGTGGATTTGGTAATAGATTCGAAAGATATTATTATTACGACCATAAATATAATAATAAAAAGCGACTACAGAAAACCTGAGAACTGCAGAATATCTGTGGGTTTGATCACGAAACTTCAGCATCAACAATCAGCTACGAAAGAAAAATATATAACTTTTTGATTTAGATGTTCGCGTTATTCTACAGGGCACTGGCGCACATTATTCAACCTATCAATCGATTTCTTTCTGCGTTTCATGATCAGGGTCGCGGCGAGGCGAGCAGTCTATCCCAGGCAGCACAGGGTACAAGGCTGTGGCAAACCCTGGATTGGACGGCGGTCCGTGGCGGGTCACATACACAGCATTTAAAGACGTCAAACAGTCTGACTGTAGGAGGAAATGCGGAGCAGCCCAGTAAAATGCACATAACTGAAATGACTCACAAGTCCTACATATTTGTTGGAAGACATTGTTCTACACCTACTTTTGTAATTATATTAAAAGAAGGCAATGTCCACTCTCCCCAAAAAGGTGACTCAAACACAACAAAATACCTTAAATAAACTGCCAGTTTTAAACAAACGACAGCAATACTTTTACTCCTCACTAAAGAGATTTTTTTATATATATAAATCTAACAGCAGCAAATTCCCAGTTATGACTAAAGTCGGAATCACGTTGCCCCGCCTCCGGACTCAAAGGCCTCAGCACTACAGCTTCTTTAGCCGGCGCTCCCTACACAACACACAGCCGACTGGGGTTTAATATGTCCTGTTTTTTTTCCTCCACAATGATTAATATAGCGAGTGCTGGTCAAAACGTCTGACAGCTTCACCGAGAGATAAATGGTTCGCCTTACAGCTAAAGACTGGTTAGCTGACCGCGTTAGCCCTGGAATTCTGAGGCGTCCCGAAGTTAAACGGGTAGAAGTTAATCGCATACATTTTTGAAAGCATACTGAAACACGTACCATCTGTCGGACAACGTCAGGTGAAGTCATTCTGAAAGAGATTAGGAGTTTATAAACCTCGTTATTAACTATCTAAATGGAAAAAGTGTCTTCACTAAACTTCGGGTTGGAAAAAAATTCACACAACTGTAGTGGTTGGAATGTACTCTCGATATCATGACGTTAGTGGCCTCCATAATGACTGTGTTTGTACAATGTTAAGGATTATAAAATTAAATCTGTACTATATAACTGTTTGCATTTTATACAATTAGTGTCTTTAATATGGGACAAATTTCACCTTAAGGTAACGACAATTGTCATCGTTATGATATTTATATATTGCTCAAAACACCTACCATCTGAATGGTACATTCCATTTTTTTTCTATGTCGTTCCGGAAACGAGCTCCTTATTCAGAAGTTCGGTAACTCAGGCAACTGTGAACGCCTCCGACGTTTAAACTTTCGGGTTCCGGTATGGAGATGTCATTTGCGCAGGTCAGTGCTCGTCCGTCCGGCGTGGGTGTGCCTTGTTAAGGGGCGTGGATCACTCCTGCTTCGAGGACGCCCATTTCAATGAGATTGCGCGTAGGGTGGTACCTTTCAAAACCATCAACCCAGGTTATCAGACTGCAGAGACGCTCAGGATAAATCGGTGTCCCGATGTTACGGAATCTGGCAGAAGTGCTGCTTATGAGCGGGGCAATCGGGGTAGTAGTTCAGCGGCTGCATCCCAAGATCCCACGTTTCCAATGGCGACTCAATGCACCCAGGAATCTGTTTTGCAGTTTTTGATAGAAAGGGGCGGGAGGGTAAAAAACGTGGAGCTGATCGATCGATTCAAATCCGTGTTGCCAAACGATCCAGCGCAGAGGGCGCTGGCCAAGGAGGCATTTAAAGCCTACGTGGATAATGTTGCTTTTGTTAAAGCTGAAAGCGGGGCGAAGTACGTTTGCCTGAGAAAAAAATACGCGGCCTCGGTGAAGCGCACTGCTGAAGGAGCAGATGGACAGCGCAATGGGAATGATGGCTCCCAGTCGACTGGAGTCCATCCGCCTAATCCCACGTCCAGTTCCGCGGTCCCGGAGATGCCGAATGGAACGGAGTGCGGAGCTGACTCTGGCAACGGACAGTCGATTAAAGAAACACCCATGGCTTCGATAGACAGTCCGGGATCTGTAGATGAGACTTCACCGTCGAAGAGTACTGCACATGTAATTCAGTGGGTCAGCAGCCCTGGGAAGAATGGATTGATGAAATCAGCAAGCGAAGTTAACAGGGACACAGAGGGGGGAAGGCCTGGGGAAAGCTTGCATGGAAGTGAGCATTTTACTTCTGACATACATGTAACTGTGGGTGATTCACCTGCTTTATCCATGGACACCAATACGAAAGGCTTAAAACTCGACACATCATCATCATTGGATGGCGGTACACTTTCAGATTTTCCTGTCTGTGAGTCTGAGGATAACGCATCTAATGGAGGAGCACTTTGCATGGACGGACCACCCACAGATGCCCCGTGCGTGCCTGAAGGTGGACAGTGCAAAGGTGTGCCACCGCCACAATCCATGAGCAAATGGCAAGCCACCCGAGAGTTTCAGCAGAGCCAGTTGTTAAAGGATACCTTGGGTGATGGGGCAGATGAAAGGGTCCCAGAGTCTACCGATGACAGCAACACACCCAAAACCAGCCGGAGGACCTTCATAGAGCTCATGATGAGCAGTTCTCCCCAGGTACGTCGCAGCATGGCGCTCAGAAATTCCGGGAACTTCCCGGTCAGGCACAGGGATGCTTTTTCTGTGAGGAGTGACAGCGACTCTGCCTCCCTTGATGAGGATAGTGGCAGCGCGATGTTGGATCCCTTGGAGCACCAATGGATGATGTGCGCATCTGATGGGCAGTGGGACAGCCTGAGCCGCCTCCTGACCTGCGAGCCGACCCTGGTGGTGAAGAAGGACTTCGTAACTGGCTTCACTTGTCTGCACTGGGCCGCTAAGCAGGGCAAACAGGAGCTGCTGGCGTTGCTGGTGAACTTTGCGAAGCAGCACGACATTCCTGTGAACATCAATGCTCGCTCCAGCGCCGGTTATACCCCCCTGCACCTGGCCGCTATGCACAACCACATAGAGGTGGTGAAGCTACTGGTGGGAGCTTACGATGCCAACGTGGAAGTCAGGGACTATAGCGGCAGAAAGGCAGCCCACTATCTGGCCAGCTGTGTGTCCGACGATGTCCGTGATATCATCGGGGCGTGTGCCGACTCCGACTGCGAGGGCCCTGAGACTGTAGCCGGAAGGTGGAGGTTCTCCAAAGTTCTCCAGACCAACTTCAAGCTTCTGAATCACCCAGAGGAAGACTCATGTGACTCTGGCTTTGTGAAGCCTAAGCCTCTCTACCGGAAGCCTTCTGTGGGCAAAATGAAACCCAGGCTGCAGAAAATCAAGTATAAGACGCAAATAGTCCACAGCACTTCCTTCAGAGAGTCTGAGGAAGGAGGTAACGAGCCTACAAGCCCCCTGAAGTCAAGACCAAAATCAAACCTCTTTGGTTGAGGATGTCAAGCTGACAATGGAAACGCACTATATAGTTTTTTTTCTACCTGCCTGTTAATGAGTATACTGCAAACAGGGAGCCAAGGTAAATTCTGTAAAGCAAGTAATTTGATCATTGTATTGCTATCTGTTAAATTATGTATGTCCATGCATTATTACTTTTTCAGTAATAAATAGCAGCCAGAAAGGATTGGTTTAGATGGTCAAGGGTTGACGGGTAAATTGCAGGAAAGGTGATGTTTGGAATAGATTCTGGGTGCCTTAGATTAATGTACCCAAGATACAACTCCAGATAATAAACTGTGAATCTTCAGTATATTTATTGTCGCCAGAAATTGTCTAAATTTGAACTGATTTAAATGATACCCACTGAATGTAAAATTAGGGTGTTCTTTTAAAACTCAAATATTCTATTTAACTAAGGAACTGCAATAATGTAAATGTTTAGTGTCTAGTTTAAAATGTAAATTTGAGAAATTACTTTTTTTCTATAAAACTGTCATTTTTAAATTCACCCCTACATTCATATGACTACAGGTTTTTTTCTCCAATTTAAAATCTTTAAATTTCTGTGTTTGTAAAAGTTCAGTTTATTGGAAATTAATTATTGGTTTAATTAAAACATTATTTGGCAGTTATTGATCAGGATGAGAAAAGTATGATTATACTGGCAAAAGTTTCGCTTTAATTAATAAGCCTCATTGACCTTCATCAGCACATTAAAACTGAATTGTTAGGGGTTCTGAGCCCAGAAAATTCAGCTTTTTTCAGCATGCTTGTTTGGGCCAAATACAATTCTACGATTGTGTAATGCATTTTATTTACTTTTGGTTTATGCACTTGGATAACGTCGGGAAAATTAAAAGATTTAGGAGGAACCATCAGTATTATTCACTGATGACTAATACATACTTGACTGACTACTAATGGTATAATTGCGACTGAGGTTTTTATTTTACTTGCTTGTTCACATATTTACAGTTTATGACAGTTCTTTTCTGCTGAGGACCTTGCAGATAACTTGAGTCCTCTTTTGGGCTTTTTTTGTTCTTTGTGTTCAAGTTATGAACCAGGAAAGTATTAATTTTAGAAGATCACCAATGTTGCACAGTGGAAAGGTAATTTTTTTTCTCCTCTTTGTGTTATTCTTGCATGCCTTAGGTGTTGCCTACAGAAAAACACCCTGACAGAACAGGTTCTTGTAAGTGAAGCTGCTGTATTTCCCAAGTCTGTGTTGTTTTTGAATGTCTCTCCCAGTCAATATACAAAGACGGTACTGAATAAGCATTTGAAAGATGAATAGATGGATAGATGCATGGATGAATAGTATATTTTATTTGCTGTTGCTAAAGGCTAATTGCTATAGAATCTTTAGCAATTAGCTGTGTTTGTGCGAGGTTTAACTTAGGACTTGGTATATTTCTGAATAATTTCCTGGTGCCTTTTACATATCTGGTACCTGTCTGACATTTGCTTTATGGGTGGGCAGGTGGGGTGATGTTCAGACACTTTTCCAGAAGAGCAAAGTAAGCTAGACTTGCCAGGACTTGCTGCCTGGTCCTGTGTAGTACAGTGTGTTTGCACTGGGGAAAATGCTGCGCATAGCACGTTCACTCCCGCACTGTACTTTGTGTGCTGCCATGTTGGGTTCTTGTGTCATAGATATTTTAAAAGTTCTTTAATCACAGTAATTGTTTTGAACACATTGAGTATTGTGCCCTTATTAAAGCAGTTTTCTAACATCGATTTAGATTATTAACAATTCGACAGCCTCCTTATAGCAAAATCAATTGGGCTGGAACCCAGATTTTTACGATTGCCTTGTTTTACCACTTCAAAGTCATTATGTATTTTGTAATGTTTGGTACGTAAACCTTTTTTGGTCACAAATTGCCTGAAATGGGTTTTGTTAGCACATTTATAGCACGCTTTTTTTCTAATAAGGGTTGGAGTCCCTGTCAGAAATATAGGTTTTCAAACAGCGAGACCCCTACTTGATTCTGTGTTAATCACATGACTGAGCAGAAGGAAGGGATCTGGGGATAATAGGTTGGTACAATGTTTGTTATAAAATGTTTTCTGTCAATAGGACCCGCAACCTCTTTGTATGTATTTTGTGAGCTATGTACTATTAAGGTGAAAACAGTCAATATGAAACACTAATGAATTAAAGAAATATCAATCACTGTCAAACTTTGCCTATAAAAATAAATTATATTGCTTGGTATATTGGATTGTTTTTTTTCCCTCTGTGATATACTTGAAGTGCCCTTCTGGCCTATTGCTTATTGTAACAAGATAAAAATAGTCACTGTATTGGTGATGTAAAGTTGTGGTAATTACTAGATGTGTCTCTCTACACTATGATTAAAAACTGACACAGGCTTTTTTCCTAATTCTGCTGGCTTGTGTCTCCTTAGTGTGTCTAAATTATCCTGAATGAATCGATAATGCACTGTAATTGTCTTCTGCTTAAATTACAAGTGCCACTCTGCCTAATCTCCATTTATCATTAATAGGGCCCTTAACAGAGTATCTGATGAAGCGGCATCTGCCAGCTGTTGTTTGTCATCCAAGAAGAGAATACAGAATAACCATGCCTATATATATATATACACACACACACACACACACACACACACACACACACACACACACACTTTGTAAGACGTACCTTCTCTTTATTGCACAAGGTTAACACTTTAAGAGAGTACATACATTTTTTTCATACTTTTTGTTTAACATTCCCTCCCTCCCCCACCACCCCCAGACTGGACCAAGATTAACAAACCATTAACGTTTAGAGCATAAAATACAATAGTTACCAAAATGAGCCATATAAACAGCCAGGCGATTACACTTATAAAACCAATAACTAAATACATTAACATAAAAAGGAGAAAAGGTTTTTGATTTTGTTTCTGGTCTTAATCGTATATGGATTTATGATCAGACAAAACCTGAAAACATTTTCAACCATTCCTATTTTGGGATCAAAACTCACAATTTTTAATGTTTTTATCTTAATCTGCGATGCTGATTCAGTCAAAGAGAAAAAACAATCTATGTTTTACTGTATCCTTTACTGTATCCATACTGTATCCTACAGATACAATATTAGCTCAGAAATAGTCGGGCATTTATGCAAAGTGTTTTGGATTTTTTGACCTCCCCAAATGCAGATGTGTCGAGTTTTCACTCCCCCTTAATAAATACCAGGCAGTTTCTCTGACAAAAAGCTCTTTCATGTGACACTTGGATGCCTGACTTTGTGGGAGCAGTGTAAGTTCTTCCTTGCTGATTCATTCTCAGGACAGTACATCGCCGTGCTCTGCTAGTCCTGTGATGTGCTACTGGCTCAAATTGCCACTCAGAAATGAGGAAGGTAGTTTTCGGCTATCATACCTGGCACAGTAACACGATGATGCAGATACACAGTCATGAAGTGGTCATACATTTTCCTCACTTCATTTAGGTTCACCTGCTATCAATCTGATCTCTCTTTACTATATCCAGAATATCTGCTCTTTCGTTTTAGCCTTCTTATAACTACAACAAATGAAACCTTCATTGTGTATATTCTGTGAATGCATAACACAAATGTGTTCAGCCTGATACACACATGATCATCAAAAATCATTGCCATATGTTTTGACACATTTAGGCAGGTAGATTTTATATGGGAAAAAGACAAACAGAACATTCTGGTTTTGGTGGATCTTACAGAGTGACAGAAGCCTTCATTTAGCATAGCTGGCATCTATCTGGGTCCCATGGCTCCTGCAACCTACTTAACCATCCACAGGAGTTTTATGTCTAGCCTCATCTTCCCATATAATGCCTTAGTGCTTCATAATGGCTGTGGTCCTGATTATATAAATTCAAAAGCTTTAGTCTACTGCACATTTCACAAAAAACATATTTAGTGCATACTATTGAATTCCTTAATAGTTGCCTGGAGATGCAGCATATCTGGTTGTGTTCTGCAATGCACTGAACAATGCTATGCTGTACCTCTGAATATCAGATGTAAGCGTAGCATGTGTGTAGTGTCTGGTTGAGACCTTTCCGATTGACCTACCTTTAAATCCCCATGCAGACAAAACTGTATCAACGGCTGACTGCTCCTGTTGTGGAGAGTGACCTCATTTACACATGAACGTCTCTGTCTCGTTCGAAGGATCGTAAGATTTTGGGAGTCACTCTTTGCTATCTGGACAGATCTGGAGGGGGGGGGCTTTCACACACGTAGCAAGGCAACCCACGCTTACCTGTTTTTGGTTCAATTTCCCACAGCATGATTGAATCAGAAGGACCTTGAGCCTTATAATACATAATCCATCAATATTAAGATGTGACTCAGTGTGATTGATAATTGTCCAAGTCTGTCAAATCAAACACTTACTAATGCTAACGGTCATGTGGATATGAGTGAATTAATTTGAAGTGACAATGCTGCACACCCTTACACTAAGGTTTTTAAGTCTGTGAGCATATATCACTTTTTGTTCATCTATTTTTTTTATTTTTATAAAAATAGATGAAGTTTACCATCCTAGGTGCAAAGTCCAGGACATGATTTCAAGTTCTTTGCCAAAAAAAAAGGGCAATCTGATGTCACGGATGATGTCAGCCGTACATAATTCAGTGGAATTCAATGGAATTAAACTCATGCGATGTTTCTATAGCAACCAAATGTGACGATGAACTGTCTGCAACATTCAGAATGTTTCAGATAAACGCTGTGCGTTTGAGTTTGTCCACCATTTAGGGTGCAATTTAATTGAACTTATTTATTTCTGGATATTTAACAGGAACGGTTCCATTGAACACTGCATTTACCTGTAAATGGAATGTGACATTGACGTTACTAGACCCCGGTATGTCACGTTCCTGGGTGTTTCACCTATCAAAGTCTGTTCCAGATTGGAGGGTGCAAAGGAGGGTGTCCTGATGGCTCAGTGGGTTGCAGGTTGAAAGTTCAAATCCCACCTTTGCTATGTGTGTTTGAAGTTTGCATGTTCTCTTTTTGTTGTGTAGGTTTCCTCCTACAGTCTGCAGCCATGCAATTGCTCATAATGTATAAGACTGCTCTTGTGATTTACATCCCCTGCTATTGGAAGGTATGTTACCTGTGACAGGCTACAGGTCCCCACATGACCCTGAACTGGATTAGCAGTCAGAAGATGGAGAAGAGATGCTGTTCCTCAATACAAAGAGTGCAAAAATTATACTTGTGTTCTTGCTAACTTAAACAAACTTTGGATGCAATGAATCATGGGATTGTTCTCGTTAATGAGGAAGGCACCATGAACAGAACTGTCTTCCTGCCAAAGGTCAGCTGTGAACTGTAGCTTCACACCCACCACTCCTACCCCCAAGAGATGACGGTTTGTAAAGAATGCACACTGCTCTCAGTGCAACTTATTTACAGTATCTACCTATTATATGATTATCAGCATGTAATTCTGCTTTTGTACCTTCAACATGCGTCTATGTCTTTAACAAGGACACTTTTATAATTTTTTTTTTTCAAATTTCTTGCTAACGATGGCATTTTGCATCAGATACTGCCCTCTAGCTGCAACATTGTGAAATAGTTTTTAGGACATGGGACAGTGTTTTCTTCCCAAGATAGATCCTGTACATTTGACCCTGTATGTAATAATATTGAGTAATTTCCAGTACAAAATGGAATAATAAAATATATTCCATAATTTTATGCATATGAAGCTGTCTTAAGACTGAAAATGTTTGGGAGGTATTTACTTTAGCATCAAGATATAGCGAAGGGAAAAGTTGTCATTTTTTACACACCACAACATAACAATGAAATGTGCATCTAACCCATATGTGACATCATGACATAACAGGGGGCAGCTAATTCAATGCCTGGGGAGCAGCGCTTGGAGGCGCTACCGTGCTCACTGGGAATTTTAACCAGCAATCTCTCAGTTTGAAGTGCACCTCCCTAACCATTAGGCCAACACTGCCCAATAGATATGTTAATACATCTATAAGACAATTGTATTGGCTTCCACAGCATATAACATTGCCATTATTATTAGGAATACAGCCGAACACATGTGCATGCAGTCACACACATATTCCTCTTCATATCTTTGTGAGAACTGTCCGTTCATTTCTATGGGAAAAACCCTAATCCCACCAATGACAACCTTAACCCCTAACCCCGCGCTAACCTTAACCATAATAACCAAACAGAATACAAGTCTTTTGGCATTTTTAGTTCTTTGACTGCAGTCACGGATCTTTATAGAAAATTGAGTTTCCCCTTGTGGGAACCAAACACCAAAATAAATAACAGGCTTTTATCACATTGTGGGGACATTTGGTCCCCACAATGTAATATATACATGACCCCCACCCAACACACACACACAAGGTTATTTGAATAGTATGTTTCTGAATTTTGGGAAGACTAGGAAGTATGCAGACTGCATGGGAAAGATTCAGGGGTTCATCACATTATTTAGAAAACCTTAGAAAACCCCTAACCATTTCAGTAACTGCTAGCTATGACTAATAGAACTGCAGCAGCTATAGAGACCAATATGTCATAACATTAAAACCAGTGACAGGTACATTGATTATCTAGTTAGAATGGTACCTATCAAGACTGCCATTACATATTAGGCAAGGGAACAATCAGTTCTTGAAGTTGATGTGATGGAAGCAGGAAAAATGGGCAAATATAAGGATCTGAGAGATGTTGAAATGGCTCAATTATTCATGGTTGGATGAGCATCTGCAGGTCTTGTGAGGTATTCTCCGTAATCAGTAGCCAGTCGCTGCCAAAAAGGTCCAAGGAAGGCTAACTGGTGAAATGGCGCCAGGGTCTTGGGCAACCAAGAATGGTGATGCATGTGGGGGGCAAAGGCTATAGCCCATCTGGTCCGATCCCGCTGGAGAGCTGTTGTTGAACGAATTGCTGAAGAAGTTAATGCTGGCTATGATGGAAAGGTGCCAGAACACACAATTCATTGCAGCTTGCTGCATTTGGGGCTGCGTCGTCACAGACTGGTGACAGTGCCCACTGACCCCTGACCCCTGCCAAAAGTGCCTAAATGGGCACACCAGCATAAACATTATTGCATACTGTACCAAGTACACCTCTTCATGGCAATGGTATTCCCCAATGGCAAAGGCCTCTTTCAGCAGGATAATGCAGCCTTCCACACTGCAAAAACTGGTCAGGAATGGTTTCAGAAACATGACAGGGTATTCGAGGTACTGACTTGACGTCCAAATTTCCAAGGTTTCAATCTGATCGAGCATCTGTGAGAAGTGTAGGACAAGAAAGTCCGACCCTTGAAGGCCCCACCTCGCAACTTACAGGACTTAAACGATCTGATGCTAACATCTTGGTGCCAGATAACACAGAACCCCTTCAGAATCACAATATTATTTTCCATCCATTCATTTTCCAACCCGCTTATCCTTCTGGGTCATGGGGGGTCCAGAGCCTATCCCGAAAACTACTGGCAGGAGGCAGGGAACAACCCAGGATGAGGGGCCAGCCCATCGCAGGGCACACTCACATACACCTTTCACTCACACACCATTCAGTTACACATGTACACCTATGGGCAATATAGTTACTCCAATGAGCCTCAGCATGTCTTTGGACTGTGGGGGGGGGGGGGGGCCCCCCACGAGAACACAGGGAGAACATGCAAACTCCACACACATGGAACCCTGGGTCCCAGAGGTGTGAGGTAACAGTGCTAACCACTCACCACCATGCCGCACCAATATTATATTTTTGATTGGTTTTAATGTTGTGGCTGAGTGGTATATATGAATGCATGTGGGTCATGTATATATTACATTGTGGGGACCAAATGTCCCCATAAGGTGATAAACACCTGTTATGTGGACTTTGTGGGAACCACCTTTTCAGTCCCCATAAGGGGAAACTCAGCTTTATGAAAATCTGATTGCAAAGAAAGAACTAAAAAAGACTTAGATTTTGTTTTGTTACTTATGGTCAAGGTTAGGGCTGGGTAGGGGTTAAGGTCGTCATATTTGGGATTAGGGATTTGCCCATAGAAATGAAGGGAGAGTCCTCATAAAAATATGAATACAAATATAATGTGTGTGTGCGTGCGTGTCTGTGTGTGTATGTATATATATATAGAAAATAAAAAATAAAATATTAAGATGTCACTAAAATTGAACATTTGGAACAGCATCCAACACTGTACTTCTGTTGACACCAAGCTGGTCCTCCAGCTGATTTGAAAGCAAGGAGTTCCACTCTGTTCCTCTAACGAAGGCCATTGATAACGACCTCTGCTGCGGCCATTCAGGCAGAAAACTCCTGCAACTCTGTTGCTTTAATGACGCTGAATAATATTGTTGTTAAGGTTATATTATAATTCCAAGGGTTACTCTATGAGTGTACTGTCTGCGTTCTTACCCAAAAATGGAAACACCACGGAGGAATATTGGAAGTGAGGGGAAAATACTCAGTGGCCTCTTTATAAAATGTTAATTTTTCTCAGTAATTAGTTGAGAGTGGAGGTTGTGTAAAGGAGACTTGCAGATTAGCTTCAGAAATCATGACAGCATGGTTAGGGGGCAAACTTCAGTTTTTCTTTTCTTAATAACTTTTAATATTTAATATTTAACTCTTTGATCTAATCTCACACTGTCTGCATTGTATAATTCCTTGTAGATACAGTAGGAAGGAGTCAAACATGAAAAATATAGATGGTGGGACACATGGGGAGAGCAAACAGGAAACAACTAGGGGGCAGGCAGAAACTACAGGAAAATATTTTTATAAAAGGAACGTTGCAGCTTTTGACCTAGTGCTCGATTTGGCCCACGGTGGGGCTGAGGTCAGGGTGAAATGGCTTATGGGTAATAAGTCAGATTATAACTAGGGGCCTTTCTAAATCTGACTTGGAAGAACACATTAATATAAAAAATAAAATAAAACCTGGAAAATTTAAAACACTCCCCTGCAAATGTCATCTTCCAATCAGTGAAAATATTCTCGTTCACCTATACTTGACTGGTTGCCTGAGTGACTACAGTGTCTTTTACTTTATTCTTCAGTCTTCTTATTAGTCTTCATAAAAATGAGTTTACACAGTGATTGGTGTAGCAGCTGGGGCTATAACTTGCTCTCTTGTGATTGGCTATGGAGCAACACTAGGAGGAGGCGGAGTTTACAGAGCTGCACCACCTGGAAGGCAGCTGGGTGGGGTTGGGAAAGCTGGTTCTCTCTCCACTGAGAGTCCATTGGTATATAATGCCAGTTTTTTTGAGGATAATAAAATGAAGGATTTGAACAGTGGTCGTGTTTGACATTCTGCTTATGCTTTTTTGTGTTGATTTTTCTTTAGGCAAAGCTTGTGGGAATCATATTGGAGGAATGCAGAGGTGGGAAAATACAACATTTACTGTCTGAAGTCACTCTAAGTTCCTTTGCATGCCATAATGAGCAGCTCATTCATGCCCTCATTGTTACTGAAGCTATAAATGTATGTTCCTCTCACAGCCCTGGAATGTTGCCATTTGTTTCCCAAAATGCTCAGACAAACAGTGTATGGACCCCCTGTAGATACCCTGAATGAATCTGTGTAGAATGGGCTGCACTTGGGCACAAGAACCTCAGATAAATAAAGGGAATTTCCTTTTGATGGGAGATCTTCTTTTCTCTGGAAGCCCAGACAGACTCACTCCCCTGTTCCCTTTCTCAGCTGCTGTAGCTGTTATTTTCAGAGATGATTCCATTAGAACCATCATCTTAGCTGTCGCTAGAAATACCTCTCATTCCAGTAAAACAGAACGAAAGAATCTGCTTCACATTATCAAGGAAATGACCCTGCATGGAATACACATTTGGAAGATGGATGAATCATTATTCTTTATTTTAGGGCCATTTTTAGGACCAGTATGGTGACACAAGTTTCAACGTCGTCATTCTAGCCATTAAAAACAAAATGATTGAAAACACATCATTGCTAACTGCAGAACAAGGTAGTTTCAGGACTGGAATCACTCTTCAGAAGCACACACTGGGGATGTCAGAACCTCATCCACATGACTGAGCTCAGTACATTCCTGCCCTTCTCTCCCTAATGTCATCCAGCCAAAGGATAAAAATGAATAAGTTATGGACGATGTCTACAAACTGCTTACGGCTGGTGGGAATGCGTGGCAGAGCTGTCTCCTGGAATATCTGTAAATGCTAGCCATATTCCAAGGTTACCAGCGAGCTTCTGGGCATCTCTGATGAACATCGGCAGACCCAGCCTTGCTCTGCCCCAGGTCTAGACTGATCTTGTTTGAAAGTGCTTGACATCTGGGTCCTTGAGTGTGATGGCATATCAGCTCATGCTCCATTTACACCCCCCCCATCTGGTCAACCCCAACAGTTGCTTGGGTTATGCATTCAACTTAAGTGCTCCCTGAGTAATGTAAAAATAAAATGTTGATAAGCCACTTAAGAACCAACCCACCGAAGCTTCCATATTGAAAACGATCCCGTCCCTTTTGTTTACTGCTGGGCTGCAATGTTCCATAGTGAATCACAATATGATGTTGTCTCTAGTTCATTAATCTATCTTTTGTTATTTTTATTTGGAATTGGAATACATTCTGCTGGATTCAAGCACACATTTCAAGTTCAAATATTGTGCCTGCAGTTTTTTTTCTACTGGCATATGAATGATATTTCTGTCACTGACTATCTGAATTATATTGTTCTTTTGATTGCTTGTTGTCATATGTATTGTATTTATATTTATATTTTTTGTGCTTGGATTTTGGAGTGCTGCAGTTGGCAATCACATCCAACACACTGTTCTGAATCTGAGTGTTTACACCGCAGAGCATTAAACAAAAGTCCATTTATAAAGTGTTGTAGTACTCAGATCCCTCTGTATTCCTATCTTAATGTATTCTGATACATTTTTCAGTTTCAATGAAGTTGTCCAACATCTGCTTAGTAAACGAGAGTATAAAACAGGAAACAACACACTGCAGCTCTGGGCCAGGTTTGGTAGCATCATTGGGCCTGATTAGAAGCCAGCCTGGTTGGGTATTCTACAGATGTTTATTTTAATCACAGTATTAGAACAGCCCAGGAAGACCACTAAAAGACAGCACTGACCATGTGAACTGAAGACAGGAATGAAAACAAAAACAGAGTTAAATTCAGCAGAATGTGCCATCATGGAAGCTAATGTTCTGGGGAATTGATGTAATCTACAGGAACCAAAAAATTCACTGGCATGCGAACTCAATGTGATATCAATGTTTTTCCATAAAATGATATGCTCGGATGATCAGATTTTTGAATTCTCATTGGTGGTGATCAGTGCGTTGTTAGGCTTGCATGTCCAATGTTGTCCATTAGGTGGCGCTGTGTCTTTGCTTAAAGGATTCTTACTGTTCTCTGAAGTCCAGAACCCCTGACTGCGCTCACTGAGTGATCTCTCTGGTCTGCGCCAGCCCTGATTCCTTTGTTGCGTCATAGTTGGGGAAAGTCAAGGGCATTCTGTAAAGTGTGAGAAGAATACAGGCCTCCCCCTACGATTCACTGAAAACAGCGAAATGTGTTATCTTTACATGTCCTGGTGTGTGAGATGATCCAAAAGACCAGGTCATGTGTTCAAGATAAATTATAATAATACTCTTAAAAGTTAATAACAGAAAATTACAGCTTAAATATTTCTAAATATGGCATATAGAATCATTTAAAAATTACTCAGATTAATCCCAGCCTGTTTTTTTTTTTTTTTTTAGTGTTGTGAATAGATTTCCTAAAAATAAAATCTCTCTCTAAACCTTAAACTGAATCTTATAAGGGCAAAGAACGGGAAAGAAATTAAATGGTTGCTTAGATGGGTACACAGGGGATATGCGTGGAGGTGAGGAAGTTAAACACGTCTGCTTTAATCTGCCTCCTTACACTATGCCCGTCGCCAAGCTAAACCAGCGGCAACAAAGGGTATTACTTTCAGTGAGAGCAGCTATTAAATCTGTGAACTGTAAGCCCTCTTAAAATCATGGACTAGAAGAGGTCTACTCTAAGAGGTATTGAATAAGAGATTAGCATTTACATTTAGTTGCAAAACTGACACTATCAAATAAGGTCACCTTCAGCTGTTACCTTTATACAATTGGTTACCCTACAACAGTAATTCAGATTAAGTGCCTTGATTAATGCAGCTAGACCTAAACGAAAGACTTTCAGGTTGGCTACCTGATGACCCTTTGAATGCGGTGATAACTGTGACTGTTAGCTGTAAATTAGCCATGGGCGATAATCTAAATCACAGCGTAGGGTGGTTAAACTGGACCAACAACATTACTATGATCACTCATCTGCTGGTAAGATTCCTTCATCCAAGTTTTTTAATGCATTTTACGTTATAAAACTAAATAGTGATACTGGTACTATGGGCACATGCTCCTTGTTCAGTTTACAAAGACAAGAAATGTTTGTTCAACTTAAAAGACCCAAAACATCTGAACAAATATGGTCATAATAGTTAATTTTTTGATGTTTTTCATTTAAACCAGTTTATCTCTCAGTGGTGTTTGTGATAATCTTGCTATAAGTGTAACAATTCTGCTTAGAATCTCTGTAAACACCGTGGAGATATCATCACAGGAGATGTATGGACGGCTGCAGCCAAATAATGTAAGTACTTGGACGAGGATGAGCTGTTTATGCGCCGCATTGGGTGAGCAGCATGGAACAGTCTAGCTCTGCAAACCACGCGATGGGTCATCGCAGACATTTGTCTGCGGCAGTTCTGATTGCGCATATTTCACATGAAGGCAGATCTCCAGGTAACTCCACTTCTCCTGACTACCTGTTCCTGCAGGCAGTAGGGGAACTGGAGCTCAGAGTGTGCAGGCTGAAAGCCGAAGAGGCACCTGCTCATGTGGTACAGCGGAGGAGGCACCTGCTCATGCGGTACAGCGGAAAGCCGTTTAAAAAAATATCTTCCTACACAAACCGCTGCTATTAATCCACATGATACCACCTTCTCTGTGCTCAGGATGTGGAAAACAACATAATCAAGGTACTGTGATAATAAGAAGCCCAATCTGGATCACATATAGAACCAATCGCAAAAAAAAAAAAATAAATAAAAAAACAGATATTAGAGTCGTAGACGCTAATGTCTTTCGCTCATTTATGAACAATTATGATAATTTGCTTCCTGTCAGTCTTCAGATGGTCTTTTCCAATGTATGTTTTGATATAGTCCACATTAATAACCTTTGTCCTCTCAAAGACTGCATGAAGCTTCAAGGAGCATATTGTGTCAGTGGAGGGTAAGAGGCTTATGTCCTACAAAGGTGTCCTGGGAGTAATTTACGCTGCCCTTCAGCATCCTAGATATAGACTCCTAGAAAATCAATACCTTTTTATAGGAGAAGGAGCTTTTTGTACAGTGAGGATTCATTGAAGTGCTAGATTTGATGTCAAGCTGACAGAAGCTGCAGACTATTTTCTTTTTTTGGTCTGAACCGGAGAGGGTGTTCAGGACAATGATTCAATTGCTGATTTGCATCGCCGGAGATGGAATGTTAAAAACGTCCTCGGCCGTCATTCAGCTGTGCTGTTTTAACGCGGTCTTCCAATTGATAAGCTATAAGGTATATTAGGATAATCTTATTCGAGGGACGGTTGCTTTGAATACTGTTGCGTATTCACCAGCATTCAGTATTCCTTATGATTTTTTAAAAAGCCTTTTTTCTGAATAGTGTAAAAAAAAATAAAACGGATTTTGGATGAAAGCTGGTAGCTTGGTGCCGATATTGCAGAAGCTCCTCTGTGCCTCATACTCATTACTGACCAGGCCAGAGATTGTAAAGCGAATTATATTTTATAATATAGGCCAGTATGAACTGGTTTCCTCTTATCAGCCCATGGTTGCAGAACTGCGGCGGAATCCCAGGCAGCCTGTGTTAATGGAGACTTGTCAAAGAGCTGCTTCTTTTTCTCAGCAAGAAAAATGACACAGGTTTTTATGAAAAAAAAATGGCTTCTGGTATGATGCTGAAGGGGAGAAAGAAAAACCAGAAAGGTATGAAATAAGAAGGTGAGCCGTGGATTTCGACAGAGCGAGACGCGCTTTTCAATAGATGTAGCTTGAATCAACACACCGTATAACAGATATTCCAATCATAGTTCTGAAATTGCAGTTCAGTAAGCTCCTCTCAGAAGAGTATTTTTTATGTATGATTGTTAAGAGTAGGACTGAATAGTGATTATGTCCTTTGTAGTATAATAAGTATCTCCAAAGAAATTACCTGAGGTTGCTAGAAATACTGCGAGCCAGACTAGAAGAATTCATAGAGGATCAACCTGCTCACTAATGCTGATATGTCCTACAGACCAAGACGGGAGCGGCTTCCAGTGGCTGCGTCCTCTTTACCCTGAAGTCCATAGGGGGAATTATTCAGAATGATTTCAATGTTTGTTCTATGTGTCTTCAGAGGACCAAAGACACCATTATGCCAAATGGATGCTGCAAAAAATAACCCGCTGACACATTTCTGTTATGATATTCCCATTCCTTCTCTAAGATCTGATTAATTGCACTTCAAGCACTTTGCTTATGTCTGAGACTTGACCCGCAGTGATAAAATCTGTGCTATGGCCTCAAGGTGCTTATTCTGTTTTAGTAGCACAGAGCAGCCTGGACTGCTTTGACCGGGGACAAAACCTTCCCCTGCAATCTTACCTTGGGGGGGGGGGGGGGGGGGGCACTGTTTTCAAAAAA
>JAODLC010000038.1:3367387-3381056 GCA_026781145.1 Hippopotamyrus pictus | reverse complement strand
TTGCATTTTTAGTTTTTTCATAGCAGTCACCGATTTTTATAAAATAGAGTTTTCCCTTATGGGGACCAGGAAACCGGCCTCCATAAGGGAAAAAAACAGATATTTATCATGTTATGGGGACATTGTGTCCCCATAAGGATAGGTAAACCCGCTCACACACACAGCACAAGAACAAGAAGAAAGAAATAGAGAAACGAATCCATTCTTCAGACTGTGGGAGATAACCAGAGTATGGTTGGAAGCCCATGGGGTGAACATCAAACTCCAGACACAGATGTGGAGGAGTGACACAGTCATTCAGCCCCAGGGAAGCACCTATTAATGCTCTTACGATTCAAGCATAACAACTACCTTAATAGGATTAACACAGTCTAACCTGGGAAGAAATAGATTGCAATTCATAATGAACAAAATGTCATATATGATTTCAGCCGTGTCCTTTAATTTATTGAGTTTGCTTTAAAATTTTTGCTTTTTAAAATCTAGGGCATCGATCAACTACTGTGAAGGATGTGTGATGTGCATTTATTCTGTGCATCATAAAATGTCACATGGTCAACACTTACACACATGTACCCAAAGGAGATGTCACCCTCAAAACTCCATTTCTCATCCTGCATTGTTCACTGTATCAAATACAGTCATTTAATTTGAAATACATACTGCTGCAGGAATCCGGAAGGTGCCAAAGATACAATCTCAGGTTGCAGGGAGCTTATTTGGAATCTTTCCCTGGTCCCTGTGTGGGAGAAGATGTTTGGTCACGGCTTTTATCTTAGTCTTAGTCATATCCCAGATTTATACTTGCCATTCACACCTGTACTGGATACAGAGCGCAAATATACTAAACACTTCTAAACTCTACAAAAAGATGTGATGTTCACAACATTTTATTCACTGCCTTCTGTTAATAGCTTCAATTAAGTTCACAAAATTCATCAGGTCACAGGTTCGATAACGTATGGTATTTCCAATAACGAAATCAGCTGCAATTGGAGTCATTGATCTCCCTGAAACGCACATAATGCGGTTTATTGATTGTCACGCGCACCAGGCCTGGCTGATTATGTGTCCAATTAACCTCCTGCCTGGGTGCATCAGACACAGAACGGCGCTTCCATCTGGGTCTTAATCGTTGCCATCGCCGCCGTCCATTCCAGGTGGCTCTCGCCTCGTCGGGCGGGAGGCGCAAACTGTCAGAGAACCTGGGAGATAAGCGGGGAAATCCAGGTGGCATTTCGATCTGGCTGACAAAGGACAGGCGGGCTGAGATGGAGAGGGGCGGGGCTTCCCTAAAGGGGTGCATCAGTCATACGGCGAGTGTCACGCGCGGGGCAGATCTGCGGAAGGAAGCGCTTCAGCTAAATACCTCGATTGGCACTTATGAAAAAGCTTAGCTTTTATGTTTTTATTATATGAAATATGAGACTTCCCAGAAACATGGAAGTTATATTTTTTCCCAGGGAATCAAAATTAGATTAAAAAAACATCATGCAAGGGACTTTAGACTGGAAAAAAATGCACATACACTCCGTGCAAAACTGAATTATTAACTGAATATTACATGTGCTTTGGAGTTTTATTAAACATCATTGCAAACTTTATTTGTAAAGACTGAGATCACGGTAAAATGACACAAAAATGAGTAAAAGGACAAGCTAAATAGGTACACATACATTGAAAGTTTATCATTTATACTACAGATCTACAATTGTGCACAAAAAAAAATTCACTTTATGACATCCACGAGAAAAATACTGAGGTACCTTAGTATCTGAGCTACTGTTTCTGTAGCAATTTGAAAGAAAATTGTATTACACAGCAGAGTATTAGAATCTACTTTCAACAAATTGTATCCCATATTTCATTTGAAACATTAAACATTAAACATCTTCCCAATGATTGGATCATAACTCAGATGAGATGGGGGGACTGTGTGTTTTTCCACATGGTTTAGGGAGATCAGTCACAGCTGTTATTTATGAAGAGTAAAACAATAAAATGGTGACAGGGAACAATCTACATGGCTTCTAATGCTCGACTTCAGTATTTACTGTCCTTCTGTTCTGTGTGATCTCAACAAATTACACAATGCACTCAAATGGGGTCATTATAAGTCATTTGAAAGAGAATAAAGAGATAAAATGATGCATTAAATTTCTAATACTTAAAACATACTTGTAATGTCTCTCCATGCTGAGGGCAGGCCTGTTTCTGAGCAGATCGGCCTCTTGGCCTGCCCTGTTGGAAGGGGCTCATTTGTTCCACTGCTCTCCCGGCGGTTGAAATGGACAGGGCAAAGCCATCTGAAGGCCCGTCACTGTAATGCATGGGAATGGGCTCCAGCACTTTGCTCGTTACTCATACAGCTGTAGTGCAGCCCTCTGGGACATCAGGGAAAAAAAAGAAAAATTTAAACACAAACCATTTGAGGGTTTTCAGACGAAAGCCCTTGAGGCTGGTGTTTTGAGAGGAGGAATTCCTCAAGCCCTTGGGCCCTTAGCTGTATGAGACATACAGTGGCTCAAAGAGTCGCATGGTGATGGGCTGTAGTGAGCTGCGGAACTCTCATCAGAGTCACTGGATCAGAGTCACTGGATCAGAGTCACTGGATCAGAGTCACTGGCACATTCCAGCTGCTGCGTTAACCTAGATGAACGGATCCAGCAGTCAATAATAGCTGCTGTATATCTATTCAGGTGTTCCAAAGCCAGTGTTTTAACCAGGTAAAGATATAGACAAATCCAAAGCACTTCAAATTAAAACAAATGATCGATATAAAAGAGTTAATATTAAGCAGTAAACATGAATAATGATAAGCAAAAACAAGTATATTTAATATTTCTAAGACAGCTCAACGTAATTAAGTACAGAATAGTTGTAGTGTAGTGAATAGTAACGTTCTACACACACATGCAAAACAGAATATTGCAATAATATAACATAAGAACATAAATTTACAAACGAGAGGAGGCCATTCGGCCCATCTAGCTCATTTGGAGAGAACGTAAAAAGACAGGAACAGCTAAATAAAAATAGTTGGTTTAATATAATCCAAGGACAATTTTTGTTCCAGTCTTGTGGGGTGTAGTTCAATGTCCGGAAGGTCGTGGGCTCAAATCCCATGGCTGGCAGAGTAATCATATCACCGTTGTGCCCTTCAGCAAGGGCCTTACTCCCATTTGTTCCAGGGACAGTGATCCGTACTTGTACATTGCTTTGGACAAAAACATCTGCCAAATAAATGCAATAAGTAAAATTAATTTATAGCTGAATTTTAGCTGTAATTGTGGAAATGAAGGAGCCGTTTTAATGGAAATGTAAGAAAAGCCGTCACAACAGTGAACACAGCAAGGGGAAGCCTGAAAATCTGGATTTAAGTCAGTACATTCGGGGGGTCTAGCAGTCAACATCAATAATAACAGTAAAGAGTATTTCCAAGACAATTATTAGGGGAAGTTTTTCCATTATTCTGAATGAAAATAGGAATATTTTATAATGTTCTTTCCAGGTTTTTGAGTCACTTCCCTCAAAATTACTTGATGCAAGGGTTTCATTTGTCCTTGTTTGCTATTATTGTTTCAAGTTACAAGATACACACACACACACACACACACACACACACATACACATATATTTATATATATATTTATTATTTTTATAGAGGTTCATTAAAAAAAGGGACATAATTAGTCTGCAGTGGAGGATATGAAGCTATTTTCATTTTCACTGAAGCACATTGCGTAACAACATAAATGGAAGCAGTCACCTTTGCAGGAGGTTCACTGAGGACACAGAATCCCTCAAGTGAGCACACAGACTTGGGCATTTCCCAAAGACACTGACGTCCCCAAGATGAACTGCAGACTTCATTTATATGCCTATTGATGAAATACGGCACAAAAAGAAGCACAAGATCCCTTTCTTCGTGACTAGTCTCACATTACTTTCAATGTGCATGCTTGGTATACATTTTGATTTTATTTAATTGTAATTTGTTGGGCACCTTGAACAAGGATGTCAGTGAACCATTGGAGAAAAACACACATACAATGGTCATGTTATACACACGCGTTCGTGTTTATAGTGCAGGAAGAAGATGTATGAGAGAGGAACAACCACCTCCACATCGCAGACGAGACGGCATTCAAACACAAACCTTGTGTGAGAGTTCTGCTAGCGACTGAGCCAAAATGCAGCCAGTTATAATAACAATAATAATAATGATAATAATAACAATAATAATAATAATAACAATAATAATAATAATAACAATAATAATAATAATAATAATAATATAATAATAATAATAATAATAATACACTCTTTTTATGTAGTTTATGTAGAGTTTGCAAGCTCTTCCCATCCTGCAATTTTCTGGCTAATCCAGTTTCCAACCACAGCCCAATGACATGTATTTACGATAACTGGTGTCTTTTAATCGGCCATAGAGCATGATTGTGAGTGTGTCCTATGATGGTCTGGTATCTCACCCAGGCTGTACACCACCCTTCGGATAGGTTCCCAAGTGTTGTATGCTGTACATCACCTGTACGCTATGCAGACTGCTGATTGCTTATTAAAAATTAACCCATTTCTATGAATGCAATCAATTTCTTAATATCGCATATCAAAATTCAAAAACACGGTGTAAAGCCTTGCAATGAATTGTATTTCACTACAAAGAAAAATAATGTTCTTAAGAAAATTGTGCTGTGGCAAATAAGCACAGAAAAGTATTCTCAGGACAAATGTAGAAAAGCAAACATGCTGAAAAAAATGCTTTATATCAGCAGTAGGTACTGGGTGAATTGAAGCACTTCTTCAGTAGTATCTCAGAATTGGAACTTTGAGTTCAAAGCTATTTTATCCCTTGCTGTTGGCTACAAAAAGAGGAAACTGTGGATGCAATCAACATAGAAATTTCTGGAATTAGGTATGTGCCGCACAGAGTGGAGCTTGATGCTGTAAAATTATGCACATGTACATTTGTATTGTGAACATAATTACCATAAATACACTGAAGACAGCTTCCTAGATAATACTAGGTCCAAAATTAACATTCATTAATTCAACATTGCACCCAAGTCTGCACTAAGAACTCATATCTGTTTCCTTCAATTCTCCAGGAGCTGCGGGCAATAAAAGATACATATAATGGGATTATGGGATTATGGAGACTCTGTACTGCAGTACATAGCACTCGGAATTGGATTACTGAACTTGGTCCATGTTTACAGTAAAATCTCACAAACCGTGGCTTACCTTCCTTAATGACACATGCTAAAATGATTCATATCTGAGTACTGGTTCACTTAAAAGAAAGTGGCTTTTACGTGGGAAAGAAGTGGTAAACAAGTAATTCAAACATTTGTCTTTTGTTGTGAAAGAAAAGCAGCATTTCAAATGTGACACATTGCTGCACGACTGTTTTTATACTCTAAGACTTTGGCCATCCGAGCCTTTACTGAAAATGGACTGAACATGTGATCATATCCAGATGTTTCAGTATCTTTATTGAATAGCATGAAAAACGGTATTGACCATAGATCTATTTTAATTATTTATTAAGAACACAAGAAACTTGAGGGAATAAAGTAAAACTGTTGCCAGGTGGAAGCTTAACACATGAGGATTTCCATTCATGGCCTATGGTCAGTTTATGAAATTGTAAAATATTATTTTATAGCAATACTATCCTCTAAAACATTTCTGCTGAAAACCATGTCTTTGGTGTTTCATAATAAAATTTTCCGGTAACACTGGTAAGGAGTCATATGAAGGCATTATGGATACCTTCAAAATGCCTTATAATCAATTCATAAAGTATTATCTAACACAGCTATAAATACTTATAAAAAGGCATAACACATTATAGTCATGTTTATTATGTATTATGAATGCTCTATGAACCTGTCATCTATAATGCAGTGTACATACCTTAATAACACATTATAATGTTCAGAATTAGAATTAAGGATGCTTTGTGCTGCATTATAAAGGTATCTATAGTGCTTAATAGACGAGAGCTTCATAAAGCATTCATAATGTATAAAACAGATGACTATAATGCCTTTTTATAAATAGTTAGGACCGTTTTTATAATACTGTAGTAATGCCTAATAATACATTATGAAGTTATGGGTAGTGCAATATAATGACTACTTTAAGTACCAATTTTCCTTCTCTTTTGGGTATGGAGTGTATATGCATGGTTTCATCCTAACATTTTGAATTTAGTATTTGAACTAATGTGCACAGAAAACGAACTGCTGATCTTCTAGTAGGTATGGTATACATAAAGGTGATGGGTGTCCCAAAATTAACGATGATGACTTTTTTTTTGAAGTACATTCACTGTTGTTCTTTTTAAATCAATGTAAACATTTTCAGGGAAGGAAATGGCTTTGCATTAGGGAAGCTCCAGGTGTGTGTCAGCCACTAGCTGACTGTTGGCCAATTACTCTCTGCTCACAGCTTTTCTATATTGATAATTTGCCCTGTAAGAACCCAGGAAAGTTCAACATTTGAGGAGAATGAATGTGATCTTGTGGTGCAAGATTAGCTGTCGTTAATTTAGTTATTAAAGACTGGGACTTAAACTCACTCCTCGGGGCTGCTGGACTGAGGGTCTCTCAAGACATTAACACCTCACTGACACCTGAAATACCAGCTGAGCGTAATGGCGAGGAAAACAGGGGGACTTGCCCAGCAACTGAACTCCAGCTTCCGTGATAAATCCAGGCGATTGTATTTTTAACCTGAGGATCAAATGAAAGGACCTTTCAAGAGAACTGTGCAGAAGGTTACTTGGCCTCAAACTGCTTTTAAAGGACATGCTAATCCAAAGGCAAGGAAGAACTGCAGGCGCAAATCACTTCAGCTTTATTGCAGGTTATTTCATCTGTATCGGAGGATAGAACACTCTCCTAACGGCTATCACACTTTCCCAGGCATATTTGAGCAATATATACTACAGCAGTACCTAATAACATGGTAGTCAAATATCTGCTTTGAATTGCATTGTATGTGATGGGACTGTGCTGAGATATGCAAGGTAACTCACAGTGGCCATGGTTTTACGTCTCACAGTCAATATCTTCCATGTCCTTCATGTTCGTTTCAATTAAATAGCCATTTCCAACAAGCCTGGGTTTTGGGTCACATTGGTTGCTTCTGCTATACCAAAACACAAAGACGGCCCATAGTAAAGTCTTTATTTTGATCTCTAGCACTGGGAAATACGGATCTTCAATCAATTTCTGGACTTGAATCACGTAAGGAATGTGCCACGATCAAAGTGCATCATAATCAACCAAAAACACGGAAACACAGAACAGAAAGCTGATGCTGTGGCGCCATGTTGTCTTCCGACCCTCTTACTGAACAAACAGACGCAGTGGTAGTGGTAGAGAATCTGACTTTGCATATTGCCTGAACATATTCACAAGGATTGTTCTGGATACACATCAAACAAAAGGTAGCATCCACAATGATAATTCAGACATCAAAACAACAAACAAGCTTAGCGTCCACGGGGAAATTTCTGTCAAGAGCGACACAAAAAATACACAAGATATATATATCTCAATGTTATCGGAACTCTTGCACCTGATTCAAAGACAAAGCAGGACTTGCGAGGTAGCCCCATAGCTTAGCATCTGCTAATTATTCTTAGCTTTCTTCCTCGCCACAGTAAAAACGGGTTGAAGCAATCCATTGATGTCATCATATGACTTGCGTAAAATGCATCTCGGAGGCAGCTGATGCAGACAAAGCGTGCTGGAGTACAAGCAAGACCTTACACAGATAGAACATAAGTGGTGTCGCCACAGAGCACATGAATACGCAAACCACAGCTGTGCATTACAGTAACTATGACTGCGCAGGGTTTCATTCATAAAAACATCACCCATGAACAGGCAGAGGGGACGGTCAACATACGTTGATTGCCAATGGACAAAGGAGACTCTTAGGTCTGGTGGCAGCCATGAGCACTTTATCACAGTGCACAAATGATAAGGACTAGGATTATAAATCAATAAATACAACCTTCTGTTACATGGGTTAGTTCTTTAAGTTTTACCAGTTGAGGGAACTGAAATGGTTATTGGGGGGGGGGGGGGGGGGGGTAAAAGAAAAGGGGGTTTAAATGAGGGTCCGAAGTACCAGTGTTACATGTCTACCTGTAGATGTCTTGCAGACTAACTGCACCATGTTTGGAGGATGGTGAATGCTTGCGGATCCTCCAATATGGCAGATTTGGCAGAATTCAGACCGCTAAAGAGTTCCCCCACCAGGCTGTTATTTTTTTTTCCAGTTGAAAGCTTTGGAAGTGAAAATAGGCAGGGGCTCCTCTTTTGTGTTGGCGGTTAAAAAGCAGGCTCTCTCCGAGGGGATACAGCAGGGCTCGGGGGGGGGGGAGGGGGTCTGCTCAGTTTGCTCTCTTCCCTTCGACTGGGAGGCCCACAAGAGCACGACTCAGCCTCCACAACTGGACCTGCAGGTCCTCATCATAGGAGGCATCTGATGACTGTGTCCTCTGTCCATTATACAAGTAACAGCAGCCCACCCCCTCCATCTCGGGGGTGACGGCGGCATATATGACCGTGGAGGCTCCCTCGGCTGGGGTCTGGGGACGGGAAGAGACAAAGACGTCCGGTAAAAAATGTCGAATTTAAAAGGCATTGCTGTTTTCTTCAGTGAGCTATGTAGCAGAAGACTGCTTTTGCAAACATCGGGTTTAATAGGCCTGTGCTCTGTATGGTGGATGAGAACCATAGAATGATTAATAAAATCCCTCCAGGACTGGCCTGTAGTGTACAAAGGAAATCTTTCCTTTACGTATATCCTATCTTATGCTCCTTTAAGGGTATACTCACTCTACACACTCCATATCGTGCCTGAGTACATTTGACTCTTAAACTCCCTCCTGATTTCTGCTGAAACTGCCTTTGAGGAAACATGGAGTTTAGAATCTTTTGGGTAATCAAAGCGAGTGGTCTGGGGTAGCAGAGTCAAGGTGAACAACCTTCCAAACTAATGGGGATTCTGGCCATTGAATAGCGTGTGATCACGCCCTACTACTGACAGACGTTTGCATGGGCAGTGTACGGCAGATTAGGAAGCTGTCCTGAGATTGGAAGGGCGCCGGTTCAAGTCCTACGGTTGACAGAATGGTCTCACTGCTGGACCCTTGAGCAAGGCCCTTAACCCCACTGCTCCAGGGACCGGCTGTCCCTGTGTTCTCAATTTCACGTCACTTTGGATTAAAGTGGCTGCTAAATAAATAAATGTAGTCAAACAGCCGGAAATAAACAGCAGTGTGGAAGCAGCTGTGCCAAACCGCCTTCCACTGTGCCACGGCCTGAGTACACAAACAAAACTGGGACCAATATGTCGGAGCCTTCAGCAAGCAGCATCAAGTCGATTATTATTTACACCTGCTTCCTGTTTTTCAAAAACAGCAGACGTATAGTGAAGCTAATGCAAAAAGGCCTGAATAAACACTGCTGTGGGGGGAATAGCCGGAATGGGTTTTGTGAGTTTTGGGTTAGATTAAATCGCTTACGACTCATTTTGCATCTATTGCGGTAGAAATTACTGGAGTTGCTCTTCCCTGACACAATGTAACAGCCCACTTAATTACTAATACATGAATCTACCAGTTAGCCCAGCTCTCTGTCCAGCTGGGAAATACACACTCCAGTTTGGCTCTTAATGACTTTATTGGAGCCAAGATGGTATTCAAGAATATGTGTATGCACACTGTTTTTTGAACTACTTCCAAAATAAACGTAATAGTATTTCATGTCGATACATTAGTATTTGCAAGTCCTTCCTCAATTTTCATCTCTTCCACACAACTTTAAGCTATAATCTATCTTTTGACAGCATAAAAGAATATTTTACTATAAATACCTGTAAAAAAACAACCATAATGAAGACAATTCATCTCACTGAAATATAAGTGCCAGGAAACCTTCTGAATATTTATGCAGTGTATGGCTGCACAGGAAATTGAATCCAGATTTCAGAGATTAAAATTTGGTTCATATGAATACAAGGCTTGGAAAATCGGCCTTCGATGGTCTTTAGTATCTGCTGTCTCCATACATGCCGCATGAAACACTCATAAAACATCACAAAGCTGAGCTGCTCCCCTCTGCCTTCACCAAAACATGGTGTTGCGAGTCGCTGTTCACCCTAGAGACGGCCATCCTCACCCTGAAGAAAAGCCGGGCCACAGGCCTCTTGAGCAACTGAGCGGGACCGCACAGGTTCTGGTAGAGGTCCGTGTCCACCATGCCTGGGTCCACGGCGTTGGCTGTCACCGGGAAGCCCTGGGAGGTGAGCTCCTCCTGCAGGCGGTACGTGAACAGGACCAGTGCCAGCTTGCTCTGAGAATAAGCGCCATGGGCACAGTAGCAGGACCTGAGACAGGAATCAGACGAAGGTGAATTGAATCACTATTTTAAGTTATAAATGCATTGTAGTACAATGCAGACAAAGAGGATACCTTATGAAAAGAGCTTTAGAAAAAGTAGCAACAACAGGTCTGTATGAAACATGTTTGGTAAACAAGGTTACAACCTGCCAAGGAGGTCATATGGTTATGAAATGATGCTTTATTTGCCATCTGTGCATGTAGAGGTGAACTACAGCCTAGAAGTTTGGGCCCACCCTCCGAAAAAAAAAAAACAAAAACAAAAAAAACCCAACACGCTGCTTTTTCAAACTTATTACAAGAAAATATTAGAAAGACTTATAATAAATGTAACTGAGTGGTTTTTAAATGTACTGTAGCAATTTACAGTACCTTGTACATGCAATTTAATGAATGCGAGCACCTAAGCACGAGTTTCATCAAAATAACCACCCCTTGCCTTTATCACAGCAGCACAGATTCACAGAATCCTTTACAGCAATTTTTAGAAATAACTTGTGTCCAAACCCTCGCAGCACCTTTTCAAGCATGCAAACAAATCTGTCTCATTTATGGATGCTCACTTTGAAATTGTTGGTCAACTCATCCCATGAATGGACTTTCATCCATCCACCAGACCTGCTGCCCGTCCTGAATACTCCAGTGTTTATGTTGTTTAGCCTATAGTCTCTTTTTCTTATTAACACCATGAAGGGAAGGTTTTCTGGCAGCAACGCGACATTGCCGTCCAGCTGCTCTGTCTTTGCTTGACTGTAATAAGAGAAACGGGTTTCCCTCTGTTCACATTAATCACAACCCTCAGCCCTCTGCATCTTCTGATTTTTTCTGCACATCACAAGTAAGTGTCTTTGATGTCACTTTCCTTGCTCCAGACTGTTTCTGGTCACTGTTGCTTCCTGTCTGACTTTTTCTCTGTAAACAGTAGATCACTCCATGCTTTGAGACATTTAACTTTTTGGCTGTTAGGCGATGAGAGAACTCTTCTTTACTCAAAATATTGATTTGAGCCCTCTGATCAAATGTTAACTGTACCTTTCAAGCCATTACAAACATAAAAACAAGAAATATTTCTCAAAAATTCTGATGTATCAAATTCTGATTCAGTACAACAGAAGATTGAAAACAGGAGCAGACAGTGCATTAAGACTCACAAACTGATCAGCGACAAGGCAGACGAGTGACTATCATTTTGTTTATTTAGACACAATCACGAGGCCAAGAGCAAATGAAGTTCTGACATTAGCAAACAGAATTCCAACACAAAGTGAACGTCAATGCACTAAAGACAGTCCTGATGTCTTCTTCGAAGCTAATAGTTTCAGCCTTTGTAACTAAATAATGTGTTACTACAAGCTATAAAATACAGAAAACCATTCAGATACATTTGTTTTAAACATTTCTAATATTTTCTTATAATAAAAGTTTGACAAAGCAGTGTATCATTTTTTTTTTTATCCAAGAGTGGGACCAAACTTCTGGCCTGTAGTCAATGCATCCATCCATCCAATTTCAGAAACCGCTTAATCCCAACTGGAGTCACGGGGGGAACCAGAGCCTATCCTGGGAACAATGGGCGCAGGCAGGAACCAACCCTGGGGGGGGCGCCAACACACCACAGGGGGCAAGCGCGCACACACACACACACACACACACACACACAACTACAGGGCCAACTTAGACACACCAATAAACCTATCCTGCACGCTTTTGGACTGTGGGAAGAAACTTGAGCCCCCAGCGAAAACCCATGCGAACACGGGGAGAGCGTGCGAACTGGACCAGGACCCAGGACCCGGGACCGAACCCAGGACTGGCCTGTAGTGTACACAGGAAATCTTTCCTTTATGTATATCCCATCTTATGCTCCTTTAAGGGTATACTCACTCTACACAATCCATATCGTGCTTGAGTACATTTGACTCTTAAAGAATTGGGCCCAAGTTTTTGCTGCACTACTTATACCTCTTTTCCCCGCACTTCTGCGTAACTGGTATTCTGTGAGGTGTTCATGTGTTTAATGTCATGATCACATGATCAGCGATTAGTCGAAGTCAAGCTTAAAGCGTCATCGCAGAGCAGTAAAGTCGACTTATCGACTAGTCCGTGCAACCCCTAACTCAGAGATGGCATCAGACACGCAGCTGGCCGTTTAACAGACATGGGAGCCTGACGAGAGGATCCTAAAACAAATGGATGCAACACTCAAAAACTGAGATATTTGGTAAAATATGGGACTGCTTATACATGCAGCACGATCGAATAAAAATAGCTGCATTGGGGACTTGATAAATCTGTAACAGGACTATGCGTCATCGCAACCAAAACGACCGCAGAAAAGCCACCAAATAAGGACATTAATCAAACACCATTGAGTCGTGCGACAGCGGTTTTCTTCCAACATTTTCTTCAACACAAAAAGTCGCATGGTGATGACGAAAGCGTGTTCGCTCCAGGAAGATTAAGCGCAATTTGAGCGCAGACCAGCGGGGGAGTGGGGACAATTATGCCCGGATATAGTACAAAGCAACTGGGCCAAGTGTGAGTATGCGCTAAGACACACACAGGTAAGCGTGAAGTCAGCGATGTGACTATCCTGAAGAGTGATCTTCCACTCACGGGCGCAGAAACCTAACCCTTCGAGGAGTGATGGGGACGAGAACCCCTAGAATTTTCACTGTAATATAGGAGTGACGGGAACTCTACACAGAACAGAAGAGAAACTGACATCATGTCCGTTCTGAAATGATTTCTAAGGTAGAGTTGCACTACGGCCATGTGGCGCGTTTCTCTGAGGGTGATCCGGCTCACAGGATCCTCATTGCTGAGGACCCAAGCGGCTGGACCAGGCCAAGGGGACGTCCACGTAACACCTGGCTGCGGCAGACAGATGGTCACATCTGGAGGGTGGGACCGGACCATGTATCTGCCTGGGGGGTTGCCGGCCGGGATCCCAAGGAGTTTTGCTGTGTGGTGGGTGTGGCAACGCGCTGCATCAGCGCACGCCCCCCAACCCGACCTGACCTGACCTGAGTTGCACTCTAGGGCTGTCTTGATGAAGTAAAAGAACACTATACCAACAATACAATGAAGTGAATATTTTATTTTTAATTGAATTTTATTTTATCATTATTTCAAGATGATAGGTAGTATGGAGGGCTAAGAGTGCCAAAATTAAATAAATAAATACACCAATAATTAATTACTTAAATGTGTCATGAATTA
>JAODLC010000038.1:3334431-3361331 GCA_026781145.1 Hippopotamyrus pictus | reverse complement strand
AATAAAGATATCCATGCTTATAGATCTATAGGCATGTCTATACTGAATAAAGATATCCATGCTTATAGATCTATAGGTATGTATATACTGAATAAAGATATCCATGCTTATAGATCTAGAGGCATGTATATACTGAATAAAGATATCCATGCTTATAGATCTAGAGGCATGTCTATACTGAATAAAGATATACATGCTCATAGATCTATAGGCATGTCTATACTGAATAAAGATATACATGCTCATAGATCTATAGGCATGTCTATACTGAATAAAGATATACATGCTTATAGATCTATAGGCATGACTATACTGAATAAAGATATCCATGCTTATAGATCTACAGGCATGTCTATACTGAATAAAGATGTACATGCTCATATATCTATAGGCATGTCTATACTGAATAAAGATATACATGCTTACAATTATGGGATTGACCAGAGTTAAAGGAAGAGACGCACACAAAGTTCACATATCTCTGTCATTGTCTGGACTCTCCATTCATTTCTTCAGACATAACTGTAGCCCCTACCCAGCCCTAACCTTAACCAAAAGTAACCAAACAAAAAACACACACATATACACATGCAAGCACACACGCTAAATGATGCTTCTTGTACAGAAAGCAAAATTGCAGTCGTGTTCTGATAATAGCTGAGAGATTGGCAGGGACATTAAACCTTTAGTTCAGATCGATTAATCCGCTGAATTTAAGGTCCTCTAGGCTCTCAGTATCCTCACAATGACTCAGTGTGAGAAAACAAGGCCGTCACCCAGACAAAGAAATAGCTGGTGCGTACTCTGATGTTAATGCGTTTGCTCTAATTTGATCCATCAATCACCCAATTCTATTAGGATGCTAATTCTTAGCGGCTGAAGTCAAAGCACTTCTTTCAGTCTTTGACAAAAAAAAAGAATTCAAATAAATAGGCTTCTTGGGCGGAAGGGGGGTACAAACCTATTTGCTGCATCATTGCTGAATTTTTTACTCCTTTGCATACATGGCTTCAAATATTATCAACACATTTGTATAGGGATTACTTCAGAAGCTGGATTGGAATGGCTAGTGACATTCCGTAAAGCACACACCCTTCTCCCTTCTCCATCTTCTACAAGGTAATACAGTTGCTTTAGTTTGACAGCATGGTGAAAGATTTCTTGTTAAAGGCACAGTAACACACCTTCACTGCATACATCTCTTCTAAGTGGTGACTAAAATAATCGTAGCTGACCACTGACAGTGATAGAGAACCCACAATGTATGCAGAGGTGACCACTCGCACGCATAGGACAAAATGCCATGTTAAAGAGTAATCCTGTCAAGGACGCATCACAGCTGAGGCCATCTGCGATTATCCAGTGCCAGGGTTTGAGAGAATGCAGCCAGTCGTGTTGCGATCCCTGACTGCGGAAGCAGCAGTGTTCAGCGTCGTGTGCGGAACACGCTGCTAACTTTGCAGTGTACCGGGGCCCGATGGCGCCTTGGGGGACGGGCAGGTCCCCTGCAGCCGGCTCTGCCTCTCAGCCAGCTTCTCCTGAGCCTTCGCATTTCCAGCCACCTGGGAAGCTTGGGGACAGACACTAGGTACCAGCTGGGCTTAGGGAGGTGGGGGAGGCTGGCAGCCAACCAGGACAGGGACGACACGCCCATCGTCGAGGAACCAAACGCAGCAAGATCGTGACTGAACACATCCTGTTTGTCAGTCTCCTCGGATTAAATGCCATGTGCGGGAATCTGTGCTCTGCATATGGTGCTCATGTGGCGAGTTCCAGGCATCGTTCTGATCTTCGTTTGGACCTAGAGACACCATCTCTGTGGTCCAGGATTCACTCCAAGAAAAGCCTTCTTAAAATGCACCGTGACCAAGCTCAACACCTGGAGTTTAGCGTCCATCTGCCGTCTGGTTCCTTCCTGCTGTATCATTACTAAAGCGCAAACTTCACTATTATGTTTTCTTAAAAATAATCATTGCGGGGTGGGAGAACAACAAACCAAAGACTAATGGAAAAACAACATACTTAAAACCCCCTCGTGAGAAGGCTCTGCAGGTGAAGACCTTGTACCAGGGGTCAGAAGGTCACCGGTTCAAATGCCATGGCTGGCAGACTGATGCCACTGTTGGGTCTCTGAGCAAGGCCCTTAACCTCTGGCACCAGGGGGTGTTGAACACTGGATGACCCTGCACTGTGACGCCGAAGCTTGCTTTCACTTGAATACCAGTTGGTGTGTCTCACGGAAAGCAGGACGGAATAGGGAAAAACACAGAAAGAATAGAGCATTCTATTATTCCACAAAAATGACACAGGCTAAATACTACATCATACACCCTTAATCCATTCATACTTTATGTTTCACACACTGAATGCTGAATAGTAGATTGTACTGTAAAATTCCCATGCTTAGATGTGAAAAAATCTCAATTTATTAGTGAACTAGAGCAAAAGCATCAGAATATACCAAAAAAAAACCCCAAAATGTTTACTTCCAAATTAGATAAATAGATTAATCATGAAGTAATGAAAAGAAGCATTATTATATTGACAAATTATAACTGGGAAAAACAGCAATCAGAAAGGTTTTATACGCTTTAAATAACCGGGGAAGGTCATCTCCTGAATTAAAATCACTGAAAGCTTTTGGTTGGTGTGAAAGCAGACCTCAGGTGTCAGGTATAGAATATCCTTCATTCACTCCAAAAAATCTGCTAAATCAATTACAAGGGCTCCTTATCCATGATTCTGTGATGTAAAATGTCTCCAAGTCTGATATATAAACAGGAGTAAATTGTTACGGATCTGTGATGCTGGTGCTACTTGCAGAGATGGTACCGAACAGCAGCATCGTGGTCTTGCTGATGCTGCGATAAGACTGCCTTTGAGTTTTCCCATTTACAAATTTAAACTGGAATTAGCAATTAGCAAATTCTGGCGAGTCAAAGGATTTCTCTGAAAAGGCCATCCTGAAAACGAGGCGTAGCAAATGTCACCTTTAAAAATAAGTGTCATTTCAGCTTTAATCCATGAAGGTGAGTTGGGACAAGGAGCTTCTAGTTGGGGGGTGGCGGCTCAGTGAGAAAATCCACTGCGGGAGGCAGTAACGCTCAGAGGAGCAGATGTCAAACTGCAGGCTGCTTTCATCGCTGGGCATCACGACAGCATGCAAACCTTAAGTATTAAAAGCCATTTACACCACCTTAAAATTCATGGGGGTTTTAATAATTTGTGTAACGCACTCAACATTCAGTCCTAACTAAGAAATAAATCAATAAATCAAATAAATCAAAAATCAATGAGCTGTAAAGATCAAAAAAAGTAAAAAAAAAAAAAAGCTAGTTACAAACTTGACATCACATTGACAGTTGAACAAAGTATTGCATACATTTATATAAGAAAACATGTAGTAAAACGTCAACAATGTAGATGTAAAAATATAGAGTTAGTTTTTGCTGGTTTTGCTTTTCAGTTGTTTTACCTTGAGTAAGCCAGAGGAAGCTGTCATTCGAAAGCAGGAACGCGATCAGTGTGCTTAACGGCACTGTGTTCTTGGCGAGGTGACGTGGAGGGGATTTGACACTTTGTCTCCTTGGCGCAGCAGGATGCAACAAACGGTGCCATATCAGGTAGATGCATTCAAACGTTTGTTTCATGGCAGGAACCCTGGTGCTTTTACAGATTCTCTGTCTACAGATTCAGCTTCTGCACACAAATTTAACCTAAAATCAGAGGAAGCATATCGAGAACAGGCTCGAACAGGATACAGTCTCTCAGCACGAACAGGTCAGTGTTACTGCAATGAACTACATTATTATGCTACACCTGGCTATCAGAGTACCATGGAATGCATTCACTTGCCAGAGTACATTTTCACAAATACCAACAAGAATATATAGAGAGCAACACAGATGCCACTTAATAGTTATATGAAGTAAACAGTGTCAAGGCAACTATTTTAACTTAGATAATGATCAGATCACATTTTAGGAGTCATTCTCAAGAACATCCTGATTTTTCAATTCCAAATAGGCCACACAACAGCTAACTCTGAAGGTAGCACCTAAACAGAGTTGCAGGCAAGTCCTCTTACATTTTCAGGTTGTGAAAATATCTGCAATCAGCTGAATAAATATTTATGACTGATGAGTAAGACTTCACGTCGAGCACTGCACCCATCTTCCGGTGCCGGTGGATGTCTGAAATTCTGCACGCACTATTTGGTAAAGCACCTGTAAGGCAGATTACAATGCATTTTAACAAGTCTTATTTTGGAGAGAGCCCTGGAGATGTTTAAGTATTTCACTCTACTTGTCTAGCTTCAAAGTGAACCCCAGAGGTTTCTTTCAGTGCCAGCGAAGGCAGTTAAGAGTTAGCAATGACAACCAGGGTACCAGTGGGAAGAACCCCCGCAGATGCCCCACCACCTGAAGCGTGGACAGCAATGCTGGGCTGATACACTGTACAAGGGGGACGCAGCCTAATATTACCTGCACTCCCTAATTAACCTTGAAATCCCGCTCTTCACAAGAGTGTTAAGTGCCTGCTAGCAAGGGTGCCCCTCCCTCGATTGGAATGCAAATTGATGTTCTGCACAAACAACTAAAAGCATAGTAGGCAATAAATCTCAAGATTTCAAGTGGCTATGCTAAGATTTATTGCCAGCCGTAGTTACAACGCAGAAATCAATAGGGGCCGACAATACTGCCAACAACATGCTGCAACCCATTTTAAATGTTTAACCATTTCAAACATGGTGAGATGTCAAACCAATGAAATTATTTACTTATTTAGCTGATGTATAGCTGAGAAAGCAGGGTCAGAGGGTCAGAGTAAAGGCCTTTCTTAGGGGCCCAACAGTAACATCACCACGTAAACCTTGAGATTTGAACCAGCGGCCTACTGATCAAAAGTACAGAGTCCTAACCTACTGAGCCACACATCAACCCCTACTGGAACTGACCGGATGAGATATAGAAGAGGTCTGGGTTCCTCCTCTATTCTAAGGTGTTCTGCTCATGAATGTAATTATATCTCCTATGGAGCTGAACATTGCGCCAATTCTATACGGAATTAGAGGCATTTATGGGCAGTGAAGCAGAGAATATTGTGTTAGACTCTTGGGTTTTTCACACTTCATCAGATAATCAGAGCATCACTGTAATGTTTAATTAATCCAACAGCTTCCCCCTTGTGCACTGCTTAAAGACCATTTTTTTCTATATACTTAATTGCAACGGGTGAAATGTTGTGTCTTCTGGGGGAATCCTAACTTGTAGTCTTCAAGGTTTTACAAAAACAAACCTAATGGCACGTTGCATTAGTAACAGGCATACGGCAAAAGACCAAATTACACAGTTCTTTACAGAAATACAGACATAGGAATATAATTCCAATAAGAACCTCATTCAGTACAGAGATTACATTTCAAATTCAAGAGCGTGATCCTACACTAAGACACCACTATTAGCCATTTCTATTAGAAGAAACTAGATCGCCTGGATGCTTATGGGCTTGTGGTCTTATTGTGGAGTTTGGGGCTTTGCTTTCCTGGAAGACCAAACGGAGAGATTAAAAACAAATGTCGTCCAGCATAACAGTAATCCTCCTCCACCAGTACCAGGCGGCACAGAAAGAATGAAAAACTTTTAATTTTATTTCCATTTTATGGACTGTTGGAACCTGCAGGGTGTTTTATTTTGAAAAATGACCAGATCATCTCCCCATCACTTTCGTCTGGGCCTTTAACATCTCATATATCATATATTTTAAAAGGTAGGTACCGCATTACTGATTGAACGCTCGCCTGTGCCATCTCCATACTGGGGGAGTGAACTCGCTACTCACTGGGAGTAAAGACCTTGGAAAGATGCTGCACACAACAGGCAAACCTTGAAAACGTGCATCACGGGATAACTTGTATTTTGCTGTTATGTAACACAGGGAACATGAATGCTAACTTTAGACTATCCCGAAAATGAACAGAAATTTTCAGGGTTAAACGTCATATTTACTTAAGTGACCTCGTTCACTGTACAGTTTACTTATATAAAACTGTCAGCCGGAATGTATTTGCGCTCAGGAGGTTATACACACTAACTAGCCTAAATCCTGGTGCTAGCTTACACCATTCATCCACATGCCAGAAGTAATTTTAACATGGTCTTGCTTTTGTCAAAGGTTCCCTATAGATCCCGGATTAAGGAAAGCTTGGCCCATAGCTGTCTGACGGAAAAATCTTGAGCCTAATGATACCACAGTTATCTGTAGCTGTCATTTCAAGGCAGATGATTTTGACAGAACTGGGCAAATGGTGCATGTGAAGGAATATGTGGTCGCCTCTGTTTTTGCTTCCTTTCCAGACCATCTGAAGAAGGTTAGCATGTAAGATAGTCACAAGATTAGTGGTTTTTGTGGTAAATAGTGTTTACAGTTCAAATTAACTGGAATAAAGAGCATACAATAGCATAACTTTCTGGATCATCATCTGAATGATGTCATTAAAGCCATTAACCACATTAAAGTACAAGTAGAAGCCCTTGACTCACAGCTGTTTGAACAGCTCAAACATCAGCTTTGCATCTTATACGCAGAAGTTAGATGGTTTCTAAAGGTAGATCACCGGCAGAGTGTCACCGCTGGCTGCACATTTCAGAAACACGGAATGGGTTGCAAAACTCGCTTACTTGTGTGACAAATTCACCCTGTCCAAACAAACTGAAATCTGTCACTTCAGGGAAGAACAACTGTCAAAGCCAGACTGGAACTGTGGGGATGGTGAGTGAACAGAGATATCTGACAAGTTTCAAACATTAGCAGGGATCTTGGAAGAGACGGAGCCTGGACCTTCATTCTCCCAGCTGGTGGATGATCACCTATCTTTGTTTTTTAAAAAGTTTGAATGTTACTTCCCAACAACAAAAGACCCAAGAACCGCGAAGGAATGGATCCGTGACCTATTTGTGAACATGCCAGGTGAAATGACCTTGTCAGTGCTGGCAGAAGATCAACTGCTTGAGATTACAAATGACGGCGGCTTTAAAAGCATGTTTGACAGAACTCCAACTCTGCTGACCTTCAGGATTAAAATCAAGGTGGAATTTCTTAAGATCGCCACAAAACCCCAGAAAACCCTGCCTCAATTTCCAACGGCCTATCTTTGTGAAGCGGTGTTTTCTGCAGTGACAGCACCCAAAATGAAATAACACAGTAGCCTGAACATAAGGAACACACTTCAGGTGTCATTGTCTCTCATCACATGTAGATGGGACCGTCACTATGCACAGAAACAAGCTCAGGGCCGCCACGGATTCTGCGTAATGGCAAGTTGTATTTATTATGCTTTATTATGCACACATGATGGACGGCCCCTGGTAAATTGTGCTATATGAAACCGGTCCGTGATGCAAAAAAACGTTGCAGAAAGAAAGGTTGCAGTACAAGACTCAGCAGTGAAATGATTCGGCCAGAACATTGGGGCCAGTGCTTTTCCCACTGACCAATTAATGCACAAGAGTCAGCTGGCAAAAGCCGGCCCACTCCTAGGCTGACGTCTTATTAGGAGGAAATCATTTCACAGCTTCTGTCAGTGGGCGTAGCGCTGGAGAGATTACGAGCGGCCTGTGCTTCCTCCCTCCAGCGAGACCGAGGTTTATTACCGGGCTCATTGGTTTCACACATTCTTGTCTCGTAATGAGTTACTTCGCAGGGTACAGAGAGTACGAGGTTAACGATGTGGAACGGGGGGGGATTTCCACCTATGGCATTTTAAATCAAGCATATTCACTTTCGACCAACGCAGGCTGAGATATAGCTGACCTATGGTCTTTGAATCCTAGCACAATAGTAGCCTCATGTAACAGCTGTTGATACTAAAATATAGAAGCAATATACTTCGCCATGAATATATGAATTTCAATAGGTTGAGTTGACAGGAGGGCGGCAGAGCTAAAACAATTATGCTGTTGCCACAAGAAATAACAGACAAATGTTTTAGTTATACAGAATCCCAGCCTACCTTACATCTATTCCTCTTTCGTCTTCTTATTTCACACCAAAGAGTATGCAGAAGATACTAAGTAACCGACCATGAGGAGATAAGTATATTAAACATATTTAATGCATGAGAAATGTTCTACTCAGGGAACATTCAGTAAATACATGTGCAGAAGCACAGGCCTAGAGCAAAGGTTGCGCAAATGTTTTGACAGTGTGTTTTTTATTTATCTTGATGTGTTGGCCTCATTCAATCAGTCGCTATTAGTCCCTGATGAAGTGATTTTGAGATAAAAGGTAATAGAAAGGGACAGCGGCCCTGGACACCAGGAACAGAAGGTGCTGTGCATGCAGCATATGAATACTATATACATGGTAAGGAAGCCACCACGTTAACTGGTAAGAATTTGACATTGACATAGCAAGTGTAACATAAGTGGGTTACGTTTTTTTTTTTTTTTTTTTGTTTTTGTGGGGGGGGGGGGTTGATAAATGTTTTGTGGTCTACAGGTTAGAAATAGGACCATAAAACAGGCAGAGGGGTTCGGGGACCACATCAAGTCTCTTCTCAACCTCTAGTCATAAAATCTTTCATGTAAAGGTCTTCATATACAGTATTATAATGTTTAATTTGTATTATTCAGTACCACAATACATCACAGTTGTGTGTCTGACTGGTTTAAAATAAACCTTTTTGATATAATAAGATGGATAGAAGGTAGAAGTTCAGTGAAATTCAGGATAAGTTCCACAAAACACGAAGAGTTACTGTCATTTCGCAGTCTGATATGAACAAAAAGGACTTGGAAAGAACTACATGCAATGTCTTATAAGTTCTCACTGTGCCCAAAGTCTTCAAACAACTGCTTTTTTTGGGAGATGCAACCTACACCCTGACCCTCACTCTGCTGACTATGGCTTAGGTGACCAGATAATCCCTGTCAGGGAGGACACCAAGTTAGGACAGGATTCATAAACTACCATTTCACTTAAACACTGAGATCTTGCTGTGTGCTGCTTGGTCAGGCTCCTATAGTCATGCATGTGCCGTGAATGTTAATGTGAAACAGCTGGATGAGTCTTTCAATCAAGGAAATGAGCCAGTCAAAACATAAGAACATAACTGTTTAGTCAAGCACAGGAGCCTTTTCGATTTTCAAGTAGTTTGTAAACATAAAATACCTCAAAGTGTTTCTTTCCTGACATAGATTATCTGGTCACCATAACTATGGCCTGTTCACCATGTTCAAAAGAAAAGTCAGTTTTCTTTCTAGAGAAATGGGTGTTCTTTGAATTAGGCCATAATGAGCAAAGATTTTATCTAAAGTTAAACAAAGTGAAGTTATAAAAATCATGAGACATTCAGTGTAAAGGTCTTTTCACTAATAGCAAATTCACATTTTAAAATAAATTCAGTTCAAAAGGCCTTTGTGCCAAAAGACAGAAAATACCTGCTTGCAAGTGGTTTCAATGAAAAGAACCACAGTTCTCCATAGGCGTCACAACTGAAAAGTCATCCTTTTAAACAGGTTTTGAATGACTGTTGAAGTTGTAACTTTGTCAAAAGACAGTCAAAGTAACCTCACTAAATTTTTAAGGGTAGATAATTAGAGTTGCCAATTTATAAAATTAAGATACACATATCAGATCCCGAAGCCTCTGTCCCTTAAAATCAAATACATGGAAAAGACAGAATGGATTAGATGAGTGATTCTCAACCTCCGGGACCCGCGGACAGGGCACATTTTTGCTACTCCCAGTTCCCTCCCAGACAGTCCAAATAGGGAGCAAAAACATGATCTGTCAGGGGGTCCCCTAAGGACCAGGTGGAGAAGCACTGACTTATAAGGTTCAAAGTAGAATGAAGAAATAAAGGATCCAAAGAAAAAAAAAAAAGATTAAAAAAATGAATAAACAAACTGGTGAAATGTCTACTTCATTACCCCAGTCTCTAAAATTACCTTTCCTCTCATCATCCTCCTCTTGGATTTTCTTCACAGCTGCCAGACCCTCTTCTTCTGAGTTCCCAGCTAGAGGAAAGACGAGGTTTACAGCAGAGCAACGTGCAGGCAGCCGAAAATCCTTCTGACAGTAAGGAAAGTTACAGACAGGGAGCCCTCTCATTTTGTAAAAAAACACTTCTGCGTGTGAGCTGAAAATGCAGAAAAATACAGGAAACTGCACCAATAGCTTAAACGTGCCCCTAGGAAATCATTTGCCCACTATTAATATTCAACTCTGAGTAGGTATATAGGCTTATTAAGTCATTATTTGAACTAGGTTTGAATGGCAGAGCTAATAACAAATGATTGTACGCTTCAGCATATTTCCAGAACTGAATGAAACCCTTCACAGGTTTCAAAGATTCAATATACATTTCAAAAGCATTCAAATAGTGTTAATGTTCATAGCTGTCATACGGAAGATTTATGGTGTTGGAAAAGGCACACGGGCATTCACACACACCGCGTTCAAAGCTAATGTCAAACAGGAAAGCAGTTTAAAGAGGACACAGCCCTCTGAGTTTCCCTTCACTAACAGATCCATCTGACTGGTGGCCTTTTGCGCTGCATTTTTTATGAAAAGCACCACAGCAGTGCAAAGGTCCTGGACATGGAGAACATCTGACTAGATTAGAAAGGCCTCAATACACCAGCATGCTAATGTGGAGATGGGGGTCACAACAGCCTGAAGGTTAAAAAATAAAAAATAAAATGAAGGAAAAAAAAAAAAAATACAATAAAGCATCACACACTTTAATAAATGCTTTGTAAACATCAAAGGATAATGGGCTCAAAATTTTTTGAGAGAAAATTTTAGTGGGTCTTAAATATGAATGGAACCCTTGTTGGTTAGTAAATAAAACGATTTAACAGGAATTCTGCAATGTACGACTGTCGCAAAGTAAAATCCTCAGCTGACATTTTTAGATACGGGTCACGTTGCCCGATTAGATTCTCGTTAAAGAAATTCTGTGAGACTTGGACGGATTATTCCATTGTGGGGGCTTAACATCACATGGCATTTAAACTACTGAGGACAGAATGACTAGATCCAAACTTTGGGGCAATGACCTGGATGCAGTAATAATCAGCATTATGAAAGCCTACAAAATATTAACAAAGAACATTTAAATACTTTTAAAGAACTGGTTAATTGGAGCTCCTCTAATAGAAAGGAATGGAAAACATGCCTGATTTCTGGAGACAGAATTGCTGTTGAAGCCTCCTGTCGCTTTCAGCAGCAGTGAGACTATGATTAATAAAATGGACTTTGAGTCTTCTAACGATTCTTCAGGGGAAACCAACTTCAGGAATTTTGTCACTAACTACCCCCTAGAATTTTTTTTTGTAATATGGGGTCAGGAACTCAAATTTAAATATTTATACCTGCTATTGTGTTTTTCCCCAAGGGAGATGGGAAAGTCAGATGATTTTGAAGATTCAAGAGAAAGATGACATATTTAAAATGACAAAGTCTGCTTTAGTTATAGATGAACAAACAAAGAAATCTATAAAAGCAACCCAAATCCCAGCAGGTCAGTGGCAGAAGGCAGTCGCACAGTGAGCGGGGTCTATACCATACCTATTATGACATGCAGCGGGGTCTATACCATACCTATTATGACATGCAGCGGGGTGTATACCATACCTATTATGACATGCAGCGGGGTGTATACCATACCTATTATGACATGCAGCGGGGTGTATACCATACCTAATATGACATGCAGCGGGGTGTATACCATACCTAATATGACATGCAGCGGGGTGTATATCATACCTAATATGACATGCAGCGGGGTGTATATCATACCTATTATGACATGCATTCCGAGGCTCGCCAGACATCTCGCCGTCTCATATCCCATTCCTTTGGCACCCCCCGTCACTATGGCAACCCTTCCATTTTGTTTGGGAAAAACTGTGCAAGGCAGAGGAGAAACAGAGACATCCAACATTGCTCCTTTAATCCCAATGACAACAGAAAAACATGTCATTGGCGGTGTGCTCAGAAAAAGGATGTGAGCTCAGCTACTGCCTGTTTGCTGGGCCCCAGTATCCCTCTGGGGTGACTATTTACGAAAGGATAGTCTTCCGGTCAATTTTTGACCTCATTTTATTTACTCAACATGAAATTATCAGTGCTGATCTTGGAGAACTTATCGATTCCTGCCATTAAGTCACACTTATGATTTCAAATCCATTCACATACATTTAAGCCAACACACTATGCATTACTGTCATGAGGTCCTAGTTCAGAGTTTGATTCAGTCAGCTACTTTGGACATACGGTAAAATCCCGCTATAACGGACTTCAAGGGACTTGGCAAAACAGTCCGTTATATCCAAAGTTGCTGTATGCCCAGAACACAACTACAGGACACCATTTACTCATGCCACACCTCAGCAGACACACTTGTGGTATAGATTATTATATTGTACATGTAGTAATCCAACTTTACCTGAGCAGATGCGTGACTATTAATAATCCCGACTACGTACATATCTGCGCTGGATATCACCGGCACGCCACACGCCTTGTAGGCGGAACTATATGTCCGTTATAGCCGAACAGAGCTACAGCTATAAAAGCAGCCCGCATGAGGACCAAATTGTTTGTCCATTATAAGCGAAATTCCGTTATATGTGAGTCCGCTATATCCGATGCTTTTTCTGCATGTTCTTAAAGGTGGACGGCCGGGAGCAACGGACCTCGTCTGTTACAGACGATATTGCGTTATAAGGGAGTCCACTATAATGGGATTTTAATGTAATACAAGCAAATTAATTAGTGATGACTGGAGAGATGCTCCCACATCTATATCACAACCCCACAAAATTGGTCTTTATGAGTCACATTCTTTTCTTCCTAAACTAAACATCAAATTTCAGTAGGAATCTATGAAAATGAAAGGATAAAATTCAGTTATTACAGTAATTTTACTAAATGCAAGACAAATTAATTTCCACAACATTTATAATGAAGCAGAGAGTTGCATTGATTTTATTCCTGTTTCAGTTAAACAGAACATAACAAAACAAAGACATATAACCTTCATTCTGCCTGGCACTGGGGCAACATTTTTACATGTAAAATACACACAGAGATTATATGGATTTAGAGTGATATAATGAAAAGCTCACTAAGAGGACACAGTCCTGGCAGAGAAATCTGATTATTACAGATGAACTAAATCCAACATGTCCTCAGTTGAACTGAACTTAAGGAAAATCAGTGCAAAGGCAGTACCAATACTGGATATCGCTTCCTAGGTTTAAGGAGGAAAAACAAGGAATGGAGAAAAATTGTGCAAGTAAAATCAGACATGACATGAAATCATTAAATAAAACAGGAGTGAAATAGGTTATAACCAAACAAGTAACTAAAACAAGTCAATAACTTCATAAATTAACAAGTTTAGTAGTAATATAGCATTAAATCCAAGTTTTGAGGCCAATTTTAATATGGTGCAAAAACATTCACATACAGTCTTTTCAAGCCTATAGCCTAGTCTGATTATTTTAAGGGGTCTCATCTAACAGTGAACTGTGTGATACAGAACACAAAGGGAATCAAAATTAAAATGTGCCTAATAGTATTCATATGCAAAATAGCAGTAAAAGACACTGACCCATAAGAAAAAGCATTTGTCATATATGAAAAAGGCAAAAAAGTACAATATGCTGAATGACATAAATCCAGACCACTGGCATTAAATACTCTTTTCTATAGATGCAGGTGCTGCTGTACCTTAAAAGACTGTTTAGTCACAGGGGATGATTTAGCTAAACTACATTATGTGGTGATTCGGTATGAGCAGGATTCAACACACATCATATACCCAGACATCTGTGCAAGAAACTAGCACTTAAAAGTGACTGACGATTATGGGTCACAAAACAAGCAGCAAGTCTCAGAAACAGTTGTTGATGCCAGAGCCGTCCTTTCATGGAGGGTAAAATTTTACTAGGAGCACTTTATATGGCAAGATATTTCAAAGTGCAACTCAACCCCAGTCCTCCAATCAAATGCTGTCTGATTACAAATAACGGATCATTATAACGATAATGGTTGAGATCTGCATTCACTTCTAAGACAATTAAATTACATTTTTCAAAACAGCTAAAAATACTGGGGCAAATTCACAGTGAGTGTTTCCCTTAAGAAGCAACTTCAATTCGGATTAAAATTTAACATTAAAGGCACATCAGCCTGATCGCAGGCTATAATTTAGTGCATTATGTACACTACAGCATAATCAGCTGCTGAAATGACAGCGACACTATATAAAGTTAAATGTTTAAAACATTTATTTACACCCTACCAGCAAGGTAACTATGGCAACCTAAAAGAAACCAAAGGTAAATAACGGTGAAATTGCTAGTCATTGTTGAAAATGTACTCTATGACCAAGTGTATTTACATTCAGTTCAGCTGAACCAAATAAAACATATCAGTAATAAAACGCACATTGTATTTACATACATGAGGAATTATTGGGAAAAATGTCCATATCAAACATTTCACAGGATTTACACAAGTCAGCAACTATGTAAGAATAAATGTACATAAGAAAACCTGATTCATGTCCCTTACAAGCACATCTATATTCACCATGGGCCATGACGCATAACTAAAAACAAGTGATGAATATGTCAATATTTCAGGCGATTAAACCTTCCAAGACAACTAATACTCAAGTCGAGTTGCTAAATATTGACCTACATTTGAATTCAGAATAAAACGTTTGTCCCTATGTGCCAAACGGATTAAATTGTTTGAAACTTTTGTGTGTCTTCTATTGCAAGAAAGGAGCGAGGAAAATTAGACCACATGTGCTCACTGATAATAAACTTGCTATGGAACTATAATCAGAGCAATGACAGATGTTCATTTTTTAAAAAATGAAGATGCCTTTTAATGTAGGTATATTTGGTATCAAAGCTTAACCTTTGTCCTGTGTTAGCTTTCTGTATGCATCTCTTATGTTAGACGGGTCGGTGCCGACCCGTGTCCTAAATCAGCCATAAAATACCCTCAAGACAATAATTTATCATCCAATTTGTTTCTTACCTCTTGGTTACCTTGTTAAGCTTCCTTATCCATGAAAATATTGGTTTTAATATTTTTGGTGTGGCTTTCTGCACCTTTCTTTTGACAGCATCTCTCTTGTTTTCAATAAAAAAATAATGGTAAAATAAACCTTAAGAGAATTATATAAATAAACTGAATTGGTCTTATCTTGCCTTGCCTTTTGAATTCTTTTTTTTATATAGATTTTCCTGATACAGTACACAAATTTATGTGGTGCTTTTATGCATTTTAAACTTAAAAAGGGATCACTGCCAATCCCAACATCAGAGCTGTTATAATGTTGACCAGAGCATTTATAATTTAGTGAATTATTATTATTATTTTATTTTGTTTAAATAGAGGTTCGCGACAAAGTCAAAAAGCCTCGATGCAGTAAACAAATTTATGTGGTGCTTTTATGCATTTTAAACTTACAAACAAGTCGGTGCTGACCCGAAGACCATAGGAAGGTTAAGCAATCTTGTTAAAAAAATGCAAACGAAAAGAACCCATAAATAAACTGCTGTTCGTTCAGGTATTGAAGCATAGCCAGAGTATGGACCCAAGACATGGCTGTCATATGTAAATTGTAAAGATCTATAATTGGACGACCCCTTTTGGTGTCTGGCCATATGGAGAAATCCTTACAGTAACCATGTCTTTAGCCTACACAGATAGCCCATCACCTACCCCAGGCACCAGGTCCTGTTCTACACCCCATTCTCCCTCATCCTCCTCTGCTGGCTCAGCTTCAAAGCAGTTTCGCATGTTCTCATACAAGAAAACCTGCTGGTCAACGTGGGCTGGGGCCAGTCGGTTCCGCTTCCCATCGAGAACACTGCCTGATGAGCTAAAGAGCCTGTGTGGCAGGACACTGGTGGCAGAGATGCACCAGTACTTCTGAAGCACTTTAGGGAGGGTGGGAAACAGAGCTAAGCGATCCGACCACCAACGGAGAGGGTCCTCATTAAGACCCAGTACCTTCTGCGATTTGAAATTGCTTAGCTCCTCCAAGACCTGGGCGTGCTGCTCTTCTTGATTCTCATCGCTCCCCGGCTGGCAGAAGATGACGGCCAAAAGGTTGCTGGCATTGCTGGTGGAAGGTGTGCTTTCCATAACCTGCCTCTTGCTCGGCGGTTCTTCAGAGAACTGCGATGACTCCTCCGATTTAGAGTAGTCCTCCTTACGTTTCTCCAGGAGCGCTTTGCCCTCTTCGATCACTCGGGTTTCCACTTGTGAGCGCTCAAAGGGGGAGAGAAATGGAAGCTTCTTGTACCGGGGATCTAAAAACGTGGCGACGTTCAGGAACATGTCGATCTCGGGTGTCTGTTGAAAGGTGGTGGACAGAACTTTAGCAATCACCTCCTTCACCATGCCGACCTCCTTGAGGTCACTTTCTTTCACTTTAAGGGTTGTGTTGAGCAACATGTGCAAGATTGGTTTCACCATGCTAATGGTAGGGTACCGGCATGAGGTCATCATGTCGGCCACCAATCGGAAAGGCAGCAGCAGATCAACCAGGCCCTCCACTATGCTCCACTCCGTGGCCTCCAACATTAAATGGTGATTGTTACTGTCTTCCATGAGGACTGAGGCAATAACAAACTGCTGTTCTTTTAGCCGTTGAAGCATAGCCAGGGTACTGACCCAAGAGGTGACTCTGTCACTGATGAGCATACACTGAGTTAAACCTTGTTGCTTCTGCTTCTCTCGCAGCAGGTACATGGCTACCATGGACTGCTGGAAGTACTCGACCATCTTGCGACAGCGGCCCAAAAACATGTTCAGCTTCGGCATCTCAAATGCTTGTCTTATTCCTTCATTGACTGTATGTCCAAAGCAAGGCATCTGTACAGACAGATCGAGAAGTGAACATGCTTTCACGATATCGGAGGAGCTATTGGTAGTTGCACCATAGATTTTGGGGTTAATTCCCCATTCTACAAAGGCTTCATATAACGCACGGGTGATATTTTCAGCTGTGTTATCCTCTGGAACTTCGAACGTTTTCAAGCACCTGATTGCCAGGGTGAGGCTGTTAGACCCACAGGTTTTCAAATAGTGCGAAGAAAGGGAGATGTATATTCTGTTGTGGGCTTGGCTTCTCCACAGGTCTGTGGAGATGCCACACCACACCACTTCGGCAAGTTCTTTGAACATGCTTTCTCGAACTAGGTAGTACTTTTGAGGAATCGCCTTTGTCATCAGTTCAGTTTTGCTGGGGGGCAAAAATCTCGGGTCTGCTGTTTTTAAAAGAGATATGAACGAGGGCTCTTCTACAATGGACACTGGGTACATGCCTTCACAGATGAAGCTGATGATTGCGGAAATCAGGTCACTGTGCTTTCTGTTCTCATATCCACAAGTCTGCTTCACAGACAGCGTCTCTTGGGAAAACTGCTGTGAGGATTCAGGTTTTAATTTGGAGTAAGCTGTAGCAAATGCTTCCCTCATCTGTTCCGTGTTACTCTTCACAAACTCACAAAATTCTTCTGGGTGATTTTTCTCCAAGTGGTATGAAAGATTAGAGGTGTTCCCTGAATATGCTATTTGGGCCATACATATTCTGCAGTATATTTTCTTCCAGTGCAGTATACATCCATCAGCATCAGTGTCAAACCCAAAGTACTTCCAAACCTTGCTTTTGGCTCTAGGATGAGCGACCAGATTGAGGTCTGATGGGGAACCCTCTGTACCCTTACTCTCCATTATCTCTGATGACTTTATGAACCTTCAATCAGAGTACCTACCAAAGTCAAAAGAGAATGTGAATTTTAAAACCAAACATGCAGAATTTTTATTTATCTAGGTTTTTCAAAAGCCTTTTCCAATGTTGATCCAAAAATGTAAGCATTTCTACCTTATTTACCATAAACTTTAGCACTAATGGGATAACACTAGATTGAGACAATATTTCACAAAACGTAGTAATAAAAAACAAAACAGCAGTTCACTGATATATACATAACTGCTCTATTAATTTTTTGCTCTATTGAATTACAGATAAAGCAAGATTTGCATTAGAACCAGCAGGATACTAAAAAACTAATAAAAAATGACAGCACACAAGTACAAAACTGACAGGTAGTACATTGCTTGGTAATATTTTTATGAAATACACATTTGGAAAATGTGTGGAATCTTCTGCTTCACAATGAAAAACCTAATATTAGCTTCTTAATGTGCCATAAAGAAGCTTTTTCCCCCCTAGACACTTCCCTGTTTCATCCGCCATCAACTTTATAAGCTTATCAAGAATGACGACTTATTAGTCATATGAGGAAGGTGACAAAATCCCACTGTAAACTGATCACAGCCCATCATAAAGACATCAAGCCTAACCTCAAACAAAGCGATGGTCTTCCAGTGATATTTTGTAGGAAAATGGATACATACTAAGCATTATTTTTCTGGACAGAAAAATTAACCCCCCATTTTCTAAACATGAATATTTAGAAAAATAGAAATATATTTTCTGCTTAAAGATTAAATCACATTGCTCTAATTCTACTAACTCATTGCTCTAACTCAACAACCAAATTTTTACTGAGCACATGTCTAGAAAGAAATCTGAACATTTCTAACCAATTATCCATATATTACCAAACAGAGCACTGACAGAAAAAGAAGGGGCACATAAATACTGCACATAGATCACATGGTCGGAAAAATATTTGGGTGAAAGGGTTCTTTCTTGCGAAAAAGGAACAAACCAAGAGCTAAAGCAAAAAATAAAACTACTCAAATATGTGACAAGTATCTGGATTAAAATAAGGGTACCTAACAAATTGGCATCACATAACTAATACATGAATATACTTAGAAAAGTTGTTTTCTGAAATACCTGCTGATTGCATGAAAGCTATTTTTCCAACTACTACAAATATAAGCATAGTTTTCAACTTAGAACTTAGAACATTGGCTGTTGGTTTATATAAAAAAATCAAGTCTTTCAGCGCAGTTACTTTTGATAACTGATGTACTGAGATATAGTGGGTGCTACTGAATCTTCATGTTAAGTAACACACTTTCTTGCAAAATTAAACAGCAACATACATATATGCTCGCTACATCAAATCCACGGGTTTTTAGACAGAAATTAAACTACGTAGTGTAGATGCATCTGTCAAAATGTACAAAAGGAAGCAGTTTTTGTAGATCACTCAGTTTATTAAAAGGATCTAGCCAGTTCATAATCACATCCTTCGCGTTTTTTACCTTCATGTTAGTTACTTAAGTGCCCCATAATCAGCAGTTCTATGCTGCCCAATTTGGCTAGTAACGTCTAATTAAACAGAGAGAGGGGAAACGGCAGCTGGTGAGTGTACACGGAGAATAAGCATGCATCAATGCATCAATTATTTCACTGGACCAAACCTTATTTCACATCCCTCGATTGCGTCACGTTAACGTTTCTTTTCATAGCCTATACTGTTGATAAACGTAACGTAGTAGTAGACAGTTTTGACAAACCACTTGGCTGAAATTATAGAGCTATTTACAAAACTGCTTCCATATACAGTGACACTGACACTCCACAACATAACTCTATTGTGCATGTTATAGCCCGGCGCTAAAAAATAGTACTTAGTCCTAACCTGGTAAAGTGAAAGGTTTGTTGAAAATCTGGTAGAGCAGGACTTTCAGGCCGACTAAATAGACCTTCAACACCGGCAAAATAAGCTTCAGGAGCCTCATGCTCGTCGTGCGCTTTCGCTATCACCGGCGCGTCACTGTTTCGTGTCCCCCTCCTGGCGCTGCTTCGTTGAAGTCCGGAGTGGAAACTGGCACCTCCTGACACAAGTTCCGCCTTTTGAATCTGTGTCATGAGACATTCACAATGGTTCCGGCCAAGCACAAGCCTCTTTTAAATAATAATAATAATAATAATAATAATAATAATAATAATTATTATTATTATTATTATTGTTGTTGTTGTTATTATTATTGTCATTATCAATAACACTGGCCCTTTGCAGAAATGACTGGCCACCCCGGTCTAGATGATCCACTGTCTGATTTGATGATGCGCAGTGCTTAAAACTCTGTGTGTGTGTGAATACAATATATAATTTCCAAATCATGCATCCAGTGTTTAGATAATGCCGTTTATGGCCAAACTGTTAATTTCAGTGGACTGAGGAAGGAGATGAATGGGGAGCAATTAATTACAGTCTATTTGGTTGTTTCAGTGCTGTTTTGTGATCCATAATAATTTCATCCTGCCACATTAATGATGTTTTTGTCAATCATTGTCCTTTGACATAATCAGCCTAGGGCTCAGGTTTTTACAGCCTTTCCAGAAATGAGTTATCAGAATCCTGTGCACCTTATCAGTGTTGGAACTCAGGCACATATACTTCAGGAAAAGGTAAAGACTTAAGTGAATTAAAGGCAAATCATGGTCTAGAAAGATCGAGATTTTACCACAAAACAAGTAATGATTGTAATACTGCGACGTCGTTTATTTGAAAACCCTAAACGAAAATGTGAATTTGCTCTCCCAAGCGTAAACCTCTGTGAAACACCAGGAGCATATGACTCATTGGGATTAATGAAGTACATGCATGGGGGCTGATCACATTTATCCCTTTGCTCAGGCATTCAAACAAAGGCAGGTATTTGTCAGCAAAGAATTTGCAGACATGGATTTTCTATTATCATAGGATAAAGCAATTTTCACAAAATTGCCAACCCTTCTGCAGTGGAAAGCCAAATTGCGCTGTAACTAGTCTCTCTTCGCGGAATGAGTCGGTTCCTGTATGCCAGTGGAAAAGCATCATTAGGGTGCGTCTGAAATCGCATAATTGTTTATTATCTAGGAGGAGACATGAGCAGTATGTCGGAACCCCCAGTATGGATGACGCAGTACTCGGATAACATACTACATTCTGCAAAATTCCTAAGTGTGCAACCAATCAATGCTACGCTATCGCACAAGGTCACTGGAGCAGCAAAGAATGTTGTTTGCTCAGAATTGTTTGTAAAGATGCGGCAGGAAGTGCCATTTCTGTATAAATGTAGATAGAAAATAATGTCCAGTTACATTAGTTGACACAAATAAGTATTTTTACATTGATAGTTCTTTTCATTGATAGATCAACATCATTGGTAAACATCCAGGTTAGGCAATTTGCAAGATGGCATCAACAGTGTGTGCAAATGTATACATACGGTTCTTAGACATATAGTTAAGTATGTACTGCATGAAGAGTCAAGTAGTAGGCCATAGTGGCCATAAGTGGAAATTAGTGGGAGAACATTTTAAAATGAATTGGAGAAAGCACTTCTTTACACAGCGAGTAGTTAGAGTATGGAATAGTCTTCTTGCTAGTGTAGTGCAAGCTAAAACCCTGCGGTCCTTTAAATTAGAGCTAGGCAGAGATAAGATTTTAACAACTCTGAGCTATTAGTTAAGTTCTCCCCAAATGAGCTTGATGGGTCGAATGGTCTCCTCTCATTTGTAAATCTATTATGTTCTCATGCAGGTGTCTAACAAAATTTAGTACCTACTATGTAAGTTTGCAATTTCAGACATACGCTTAGACACACCACTTAGTCTAACTGGATGGACACAGGGAAAACGTGCAAACACACACACACACACACACACACATACACACACACACACACACACACAGTGGGCGCATGCTTTGACCCCCCACCCTAGGGGTGTGCAACAACAGTGCTATCCACTAAGTCACTGTGTCATCCTGTGATTGATTCAGATAATTATTATTCCTGTAACCTGTGTAATTCTGTGGCTAATGAGAATGCTGGAAACCATTATGAAGGAAATTACAGCAAAGCCACACAACCGCGCATATGACCTTGGATTTATCACACAGCATAAAAATCCTCGTACACAAGTGAAGGTTTGCAATCTGCAGCAATAATCGCTGCATAGGGTTTTTGAATAGTGGCAGAATGAGTCATTGATACAGGAATATACCTGGGAAAAGGATAAAATAGGTTGGGGGACATCTTCTTATGTCTCACGTGTTATTAAAAATGACAACTGGATATCAGCACAGTTATACTTCAGGAGGAAGTAAAACTAAGGATAGTTTTTATCATCTGACAGTTCAAGTCAAATGATCCAATCGTATAATCCAACATCATTTTTGGATGAATGTACACATTTGAATGTCAGATGGGAAACCACTTAGGTATATAGTAGGTGAGCTGCTATATCTTGGAATGATGATCCCACTAGTTTAAGGACATCAGCTGATGAGTTATTTAAAAACAACTGTATGGTCAGTGTGTCTTTTTTCTCTTTCAGCTGTGTCTCATACACCCCCTTGGGACAGCGCTGTGTATACAACCTTCAGGATGCTGGTGTCCAGTTTAACCCTCGGTGGGCCATAGATCAATCCAGCTGCTTTTCCTCCACTCTGTCAGTTCAGTCCAAGGTATGACGGATTCCATTACAATTTCATTATCTCCTCTATTTACAAGCCCATTTCCAAAAAAGTTGGGACGCTGTGTAAAAATGTAAAAACAGAATATAAACCCATTTATTTTCATTTAATTGAAAATACAACAAAAGCCAACATATCAAATGTTGAAACTGAAATTTTATTGTTTTACGGCAAATACAGCTCTGGAAAAAATAAAAACACCAGAGCAAAATTTTTTGTTGCATTAATTTCTCATTTATGGGAGTGCATCTGTGTAAAATATAGATTTTTTGTAAACTCCAGCGTGGCTCTTCCCTGCTTCTCATTGATGAAGAGCTTCTGCCTTGCATTATGGGACTTCAGACCTGCTTCTAGGAGCCTGATACAAACTTGTCCTAGCAGTACATTTCAAACCACTTTATGTTTCCCATTCTTTTTGGGGGTCACTTGATGTCATCCTCCTATCCATGAGACACTGTTGGATAAGTTAATGATCATCTCTGGCATTAGAAAGTCACTTCTGTCTTCTATCTAGCTGGTTTTTGGTTGTTCCCAGTGTCTCCTGCTTCACATTGTTCTTGAGTATTGTGCTCTTAGAAACTTTGAGCCTGAAAGCAACCTGCTGCTCAGTGTAGCCTTCTGCCAGCAGAACCAGGATTAAACCAGGATTAAACAGTGCAGATTTTTTTACAATATGGAATGGTCTAATTTTTTTCCAGAGCCGTATATGCTAAATTTGAATTTGTTGACAGCAACATGTTTTAAAAAAGTTGGGGCATGTTTACCACGGTATTACATCACCTCTTCTTTAAATAACACTCTAAAGATTTTGGAACTGAGGAAATGAGTTGCTGAAGTTTTATAGGTGAAATGTTGCCCCATTCTTGGCTGATATAAGATTTCAGCTGCTCAGCAGTTCTGGGTCTCCTTTGTTGTATGTTTCATTTCATGATGCACTAAATGTTTTCAATGGGTGACGGGTCTGGTCAGCCTAGCACCCAGACTCTTCTGCTACAGAGTCATGCTGTAAAATGCTCAGAATGCGGTTTGGCATTGTCTTGCTGAAATATACGCAGCCTTCACTGAAAAAGACATTATCTGGCAGCATATGTTGCTGCAAAACCTGTATACATCGTTCAGCATTAATGGTGCCTTCCCACATGTGTAAGCTACCCAAGCCATGGGCACTGATGCACCCCCATACCATCACGGATGCCGGCTTTTCAACTGTCCACTAATACAAAGCTGGATGGTCCCTCTCCTTTTTAGCCTGGAGGACACGATGTCCATGATTTCCAAAAAGAATCTGAAATTTTGATGCGTTAGGCCACAGGACGGTTTTCCGTTTTGCCTCAGTCCATCTTAAATGAACCAGAGGATTCATGCTGCATTTGTGGATGCAGTGAAAACCATTTACACAGACTATAGGTTTTGTGTTCCTGAGCCCATGCAGTAATTTTAACTATAGAATTGTGTCTGTTTTTAAAGCAGAGCCGTCGGAGGTCACAAAGATCACAGTTATCCAATAGTGGTTTTTGGCCTTGTCCCTTGTGTACAGAGATTCCTCCGAATTCTCGGAATCTTTAAATGATATATTAGGTACCGTAGATGATGAATTTCCCGAATTCTTTGCTATATTACGTTCAGGAACATTATTCTGAAATTACTGCACTATTTGCCCACAGAGTCTTTCACAGAGTGGTGAAGCTCTCCCCATCTTCATTGCACAGAGTGGTGAAGCTCTCCCCATCTTCATTGCACAGAGTGGTGAGGCTCTCCCCATCTTCATTGCACAGAGTGGTGAGGCTCTCCCCATCTTCACTGCACAGAGTGGTGAGGCTCTCCCCATCTTCACTGCACAGAGTGGTGAAGCTCTCCCCATCTTCACTGCACAGAGATTGTGCCCCTGGGAGGCTCTTTTCATACCTAATCATCTTACTGACCTGTTGCCAGCTAACCTAGTTAGTTGTGAGATGTTCAACTAGGTGTTTTAGTTTTAGCATCACACAACTTTTCCAGTCTTTAGTTGCCCCTGTCCCAACTTTTTTGAAATGTGTAACTGGCATCAAATTCAAATTGAGTATATATTTCACATAAAACACATTTTCTCACTTTCAACATTTGATATGCTGTCTTTGTTGTATTTTTATTTAAATGTGGGTTTATATAATTTGCTAAGTCATTGCATTCTATTTTTATTTACATTTTTTACAACGTCCCATCTTTTTTGGAAACAGAGTTGTATTCCATAGAGATATCTACGAGAATACAGCATTGATTTTTTTCACCAGAGTACATGGCAAAATATCTCTGCTCTCCAAATGCACTGCAAATGTCACTGGCCATGAGTGGACGGAAACCCAAGTCCCTTAGACAGACACCGATGCCTAACTCTTCAGCTTATGAATCCTTCTCAAGTCATCCCTGAAGATCGTTTCCAGAGAGAGACAAATGAAAGGTACTGTAGTACAGTTAGGCCTCACAGTGTTGGTGCCTCAGGGGGTGTGTTATAGCCCCCTACCTCCAGGGTTATTGGTTTCATTCCTACTGTCACAGTGGGGCATTAAGGAAGGACGATCCACAGCACGACTTACAAACAAACAGGAACTCAAGCAGAACTCAGACATGCATGAAACAAAAAGAACCAAACAGGGTCAAACCAAAAGCAGGTAGGATAAACAAGGATAAACAAGGGCTGGAACAGGCAAGCAAAAACATCCATAAAAAAATCACAGAACCACTGGTACATATAAACTCCACAATGACCAACACATATATATGTGGATAGACAAGAAACAAAGTGTGGGCTATTGTCTAATAACCAAACACTAGGGGCTAGGAGTAACAAGACAGAGGTGAGACTCATAAAACACTATAGACTCAGACAATAGGAATGGGATGGCCAGCGATACCTACTGGTCAAGCTGGGAACTGGCAGACAGGATAGGGGTGGGCCTGATCCTGACACCTGAGTACCAGTTTGTACCTTTGCTTGTCACTGAGGCTGTACCATCAAGGGCCTGCTAATTATACCCTTAACTGTAGGTAACTGTACCCTCAAGGGCCTGCCAATTATACCATTAACTGTAGGTAACTGTACCTTTAAGACACAGATATGGGGAGAGTTTCCTGAATCCTTCTTAATGCTACGTCGTTCATAAGTTCTATGTTAAAAGATAGAACTTACGAATGATGTTGCATTAAGAAGGTTTCGGGAAACCTACTCGTGGACTCTGAGGAACATTTTTGTATCATTGAGGGTACATTAATGTTGTTTGTTCCTTGGGGATTTCTCAAAGTCCATTTCTGTACCATAAATTAGACTAAAAGGTACATTTTCCTACAGCTAAGGTACCGTCAGCAGACCCTTGAGGGTACAGCCCCAGTGACAAGCAAAGATACAAATCGCTGCTCTCTTTTCTGACAGTATGTCCTCATCAGTGTGCGGAGAGTTTTTACTTTCTCCCCATATTTGTGGATTTCCTTTGGTTCCTGTGGTATTAAGGTATTTGTGGATTCCATAAGCGTTTTTTTTTATGTCAAGGTCTTTGAAGTCACCAACTGCAGAGAATGCAGGCAACTCTGGGCAGTGTCTGTGAAAGAGCTGTACTGGCACAGCAAGACCCCGACCATCTGTCCTGCGGGTCCAGAAGCGCAGAGGCCCGGTTTATCGCGCATTCCTCCACTCACCTAGTATCCTGCCAAGCGTCGTCTTAGGGGACGGGCTTGACATGCAAATCACCATAACTGATAAAGTTTGAACACAGTCACATGATCTGTTGTTTGTTCAGAGTTCACAGCTTGAGATTACATTTGGGTTTCCAGTAACCGTTTATATAACATCCAATTTGTGCAGCTGCTTGAAATTTGGACTGAAAATCTGAGCGTTTACTGGATTGCTCCTCATAAAATCTAATATCGATGACCAGTCAGCTGATTTTCAGAATCCAGCTGCTCTCCATTATTACATTTTGAAGAAGCTTTGTAGTAATTTTTGTGTAGTTTTTTCCCCCTAAACATTAATATATATAGATGATGAGCTGTTGAGCATGCACTACATCTCAGCCTCGTTAGTATAGCACACGCCCCAAGCCATCTGTGCTTACAGCCACAAGCGGGGTCACCTTGACACAGCCTTGGGCAGAAGGACAACCTTCTCGGGTCTTCAATTATTTGCCCATGAACACCCCTCCCCCCCCCGGACAAGATTTTCCTTCAGCAGCATATATATACCACTGGCCCACTGGCAACGGAAGCACAAAAGCACCCATGAGGGTGAATTTTTGTTTAAACCACCGCTAACTGCTATATATCTATGAGTAATATGTGCACAGTTCTGAATTTTGGCCTGAATCCTTCCCTGCTTGCTGAAGGAAGACAGAAGGACACAGTGGGGTGGGGGACAGGGGTGGGGGGGGGGGGTGGTGGTGG
>JAODLC010000038.1:3293606-3319587 GCA_026781145.1 Hippopotamyrus pictus | reverse complement strand
ACAGTCCTCCGCCATTGTAAATAGTGGTTTGTCCCCGCCCATAAACTTCCGTCCAGAAGCTGGTGGCCTAGAAGTGGTGGCCTTGAAGTGGCGGTGGTGCGGCGCTGCAATTTGACATTTCTCGCAACTTCTGCTGCGTACGGCAACCTAACGTGGCTGGAGAAGCTGGAAGTATTCAGCGCTCAGTGGCAGGAAACCACCAAATGTAAAGTGGCTGTCTAGCACTGTACCTTGCTGGGGGCAGAACCTGATGCTGCGTTAAACATCAATAGAAGTATTTCTTAACATGGTAATAAACCGCGCTACAGTGATAATGGAGAAAAACGTATACTGAGGTAGATTCCTTATTTTTCCTCGTTGTTGGAAAAGACAAGAACCACAATTAAGAGGTTAAACCCTCATTCATGAGCGCAAAGCGGGGAAGGGTTGGTTTTGGAGGTCTGATGTGTCAGTCAAACTGGTCTGGAAATGCCAGTGTGACAGCTTTCAATTCACTTCTTAGTAAAGGCTTGAAAGCATTGTAGACACACACAGACCTGCAGCATTAACGCTATATTAATGGATCATTGTATATGCTTACAATCAAAATATTAAATTCCTAACACTGGAATTGATGTTTGCATGAAGTGTTTCTCATTGTGATGGCAGGGCATGGACAAAATCATGTGCAAAACAGGAGTTGCGTGTTTTGCTAAGTCATTTATAAAAAGCTAGTGAAATCCTTACCTTTAGCCCTTGCCTAATACATGGACATTGTTATCATCTCTAGTAATGTAACACAACATTGTTGTAGAGGTACCCAGATTAACATGTTTGCTTTTTCTGTCTATTGATCAGCTGACAAATTTAAACTTATTTGTGGTAATTGTCTGGTTACTTCATTTTGAGAGCTGCATCTTAACTTCATATGTTAATGTCAGTATGTCAGTGCTTAGTTTTTGAGGTATGGTATGGTATTTTCACTGACAAACGTCTTTGGACAAGAACAACTCATACATACATGCAAATAAACCTTGTACAATTACATGTTCAGCACATGGCTTGAAATAGCCTGTCAGCTGGAAATGGAATACAGCAATCTGAGCTTAGTTTGTAAGAAAGTTATAAATATTTCTCAGCATTGACTTTGGACAAATGTTTCTGATCATCTGACATACTGTATTGAAACACTAGCGTGTTTCCTCATTCATTTTCATAACAAACAGTAATTAATGATGAAATAAGATAATACTTTATTTTGTGTATAGCTATATAAAGTGCACAGATCCAAACACTTAAAGTCCAAAGAAAGTACACTTATAACAGTATTGTTTGGGAAATTTTTCTTTTATTGTATTTTTAAATACACCTCCAATTCATGAATATTATTGATACAAAGACGGTACAGTTTGCACAAATCAGAGAATTATGCACTTTTTAAAGCGGCTTTGAGTGAAAATTGACACTGAATGGGCAGGAACATGTTCATCCAGGGGGGCCTGCACCCGATGGTCCTGGCCACGCCCACTTCCACCTCTGAAATTTCCCCGCCATTTTGTGAAATATGCAAACCTACTTTGATATTTGACTCGGAGACAAGTAACTGGTGACACTCGAATCCTTGGTCCATGGATTATGTACTTTTTGTAGTTGCTTTGAGTGAAAAATGACATTGAACGGGCAGAAATGTCAGCCTGAACAATCAAAGAGGAACAGAAACTGGATGCCAATTTTAACTTTGTGCCTAGAAAATTGTAGAGGGGTTCACCAGACAGCTTAAACCTGGTTTAAACTGACCTATTATAGTATTTCTCAATCTAGTCCTTGGAGACCCCGAGACAGTCCACATTTTTGTTCCCTCCTATCTCTCTGAATCACCTGAACCAAATAACCAGGCAATTAAGAAAACGAAATACCTGGTACAGCTAAATTAGGAGCTGGGAGGGAGCATAGATATCGAGGGTCTGGGGTTCAGAAACATTGGTGTATTCTGATCTCATTTTTGGCAATGGCAGTTCTTAGGCAATTGCTTAGGCAAGCAATGCATTCCTAGGGAGACTGTGGCAGAGGCAAAGCTATGATGCCTGGGGCAGCCTGAGCCAGTTCCTTCCCCAGAGTAACTGTGGTGCCTTGCTTTTCAGCTGAAGAATTTTGAGTCAGTAATTTGTGTGACATCAGGCCCAGACTTTGTGGACAGATACATTAAGGAAACTTAGAAGGGATCGCCGCCCTTCTGGATCTGACTGACTGGAAGTTTAAAATGACCAAAAATACTGATTCTATCGTGTACAAGTTTTTTTATTTTCATGGTATCGATTCTACAGCCTGCACTTCCAGTTTCCTCTGACCACTGAGGTTCGTGGGCTACCAGTGCGCATGCCTAGACCTGACCGCAGTCTCACGTGTTAGAGCTTTTTCCACTGCACTTAATCGATAAAGAATGCACATGCAGTGGAGTCTGGAAATATTTAGGCCAAATGAAGATGATAAACCATGGGGCACATAAGTCTGTGTGCAAGTTGTACCACTGCGTAATACTGACAAAGGGGGCAAACACAAATTTAGCTAAACATGTGAAGGACCGACACACAATGCAATACGTAGTGTTTTGAGAGAGGTGTCTTATTTCTGAATTACTGAAATATTAACCTTTATGGGCCTTGTATTAATTAGTATGATTATTCTGATACAAACTTTCGTAGTCGTGCAATTGTTAGAACTGTTTGTGCTTTGAGATATAAGATAAAATAGGCATGTTAATGTGATGAACATTTTTTTATCATGCATCGTAGTAATAAACGTCTAATTTTTAATAACGTTTATTTACTTACTTCTCATGAATCTCTTGATCCAATTACAGCGTGATTACAATGGCTAATGCTGAAATTTGTTTTGACTGGCAATGCAATATGAAGGTTTTTTTTTTTTTTTTAAAGTGACACAAATTTACTAAAGATTGTAAAATCTTTACTGAAAACAATTGCAATTGAAATTGAGTTTCATTATATACTGTATCAAAAATTGTACTGAAAGTCAATACTTTTTTGGTATCATATCACAGTTTTGAAATTTAGGTATTGTGACAACATACTGCCCAGTGTCAGGAGACCATTCAGTTATTGTAATTTTTCTCAGGGACTTAGTGTTATAGTGAACTGACATATGTTTATGTAAATGCATGTTGCTAATATAACTTGTGAATTTTATGGTAGTCTTGTAATAAATACGTTTACACTTGGAAATAACTTTTGTTTCTCCGGCCTCTGTCACATGAAATAATTTGATAGCATGTACTTTATATTATTCTTTTTTTCTTTATAGATTTTGATCTTTCTGATGCCATAGATGATGATGGTAAGTACTGTATTAGAAATGTTTCACTGCTTTGGTTCCTCTTTATTGTTGCTTGTAAATAACACCCAGGTTAGTACTTATCATGAGGCCTGTCCTGATCAGTTTTTAATTAATGTGGTATGAGTGCAGGTTTTAGTATGGACAAACAGACAAACACTTTCATATTTGAGTTTGTTTGAATGTCTACCTTTTTGTATTTGCATTGTTTTGGACAACTCAACTAAATTCAATAACTACACTCCCATTCAAAAGTTTGGGGTCACTTAGAAATGAATTAAATAGGAAATATAGCTAAATAAATAGGAAGTAGTCATTGACAAAGTTAGAAATAATCATTTTTCAAATGAATATAATAATTGTGTTCTTCAAATTTTGCTTTCATCAAAGTTAAATCTGATGAGATTTCACCCCAGATTTCATTGAGCATCTCCCACGAGTTGGATTGGCTTGATGGGCACTTCTTACATACCATTTGGTCTTACATACCAGTTGAAGACCTATAAGACGTCTGTTTCTCAAACGACACACTACAATATATTTACCCTCTCGCTCAGTTGTGCCCCGGGGTCTCCCTCTCCTCTCTTCTGCAGTTAGAGCCATTTTGTTCTGCTCTGTGAAGGGAGCAGTACACAGCATTACACGAAATCTTCAGTTTCCTGGTAATTTCTTGCATGGAATAGCCTTCATTTCTCAGAACAAGAATAGACTGATGAGTTTCAGAAGAAAGTTCTTTGTTTCTGACCATTTTGAGCTTGTAATGGAACCCAGACTTGCTGATGCTCCACATACTCAACTAGTCCAATGAAAGCCAGTTTTATTGTTCCTTTAATCGATCTATCACTGTAACCACTTTATCTCAACTGGGGACTGGAGCCTATCCTGGGAACAAGGGGCACAGGCAGGAACGCACACGGCCAATTTAGACTCACCAATCAACCTGCCCTGCACACTTTTGTACCGTGGGAGGAAAACAGAGCCCCCGGCAGAAACCCCCACAAACACGAGGAGAGCATGCGAACTCCACACAGAAAGAACCTACACCTGACCCCAGGACCTTCTCACTGTGAGACAGCAGTGCTAACCACTGTGCCACTGTGCCATGTTTCTTTAATCCGCACAACAATTTTCATCTGTGCTAACATAATTGCAAAAGGGTTTTCTAATGATCAATTAACCTTTAAATGATAAACTTGTATTAGCAAACACAACATTCCACTGGAACACAGGACTAATTGTTGGTGAAAATGGGCCTCTGTACACATACTGTATGTAGATATTCCATTATAAAACAGCTGTTTCCAGCTATGATGTTAGTTTACAGCATTAACAATGTCTATACAGTATTTTTGATCATTTTGATGGTATTGTAATGGACAATTATTATTATTATTATTATTATTATTATTATTATTATTATTATTCAAAAGCAAGAAAATTTTAAAGTGCCGCCAAACATTTGAATGGTACTGTATATCCTAGGAAAGGTTGTGAGTTAATATGAAAATATTAATATAAGCATTCTTTAAAATGGAATAGTGTGTAATACTGTGGCCTCACGCCTAATCTAGTATATATTATTTTTCCCCTGACTCTTTCCATTTGGATTTTGTTCTCTTTGTCTGGATTTCCTTCAGGTACTCAATTTCTTCCCTTAGTACAGTTTTTCTTTTTAAAAACGTTTTAGCTCTTTAGCTTTTAGGTGCCTTGGCCTTTTAAAACTCCACATCAAGTATGGTTGTATATGAATGTGTTTTTTTTTTTGATGGGCCAGAGTCCATCTGTGCCACCCCCTGCCAGCTGGATTTGCAACCTGGGATTTGTCCTGTAATCAGAACAATCCATCACTGGAGAAAATGTTATGGAAAATGGAATAATTGGTTGAATTAATTAATTGATATAATATATTTTTCTGAATGGTGCACTAGATTCATTGTTTGATTCTTTGCCATAGCTCCATGTGTGTGGAGTTTGCTGTCCTACAGTTCTCTGGTTTCCCTCCAGAGCCTGAAAATAAGTTAATTGGAGTTTCCAAGTATATGACATATATATTTCTTGACACATTTTCATACATGTGTCACGGTGCGTGCCGGCGTGCAGGTAAGCGAGCGGGTAAGCAGGCGAGTACAGCCAGATTGTCAGGCAAACGGGATTTAATGAGACGAAAGGCAGACATCCAGGAACGATACTACCATGACAATACAATGCAGGATCTGGGAAACAGGGGGAGACGCGGACTGATATACATGACACAAGCCGAAATAGCAGGGAACAGCTGGGCACAATCGGGGAAGCACACATGGATAATGAGGGGGCGTGGCACACAGGAGGATTGTACGGAGCCGGGCGTGACAACATGTCAGTCATTTCTCATTTTCTGATTATAGTATTAATTTTTCTACATTGCTTATCAATTTCTTAAACTTGTGCACGCCGACCAGAGAAGCAGGAACAGGGAAAGCGAGGAAGTAGGGAACGAGGGATTTATTGTAGGAATACACAAGGCAAAACATAATGATGTACGTGACTTCAATGACCTGACTGGGGAAAACATACCTAATGTAGACTTAAATACATTGGACTAATGACAACAATCAGAAACAGCTGGTAAACACGGGGAATCCACATGGGGTTGACGAGGGGGCATGGCACACGGAAAGAGAGGACAAGCAGGGCAGTAAAAAACTGCTCATTTGTGTCACTCAGCCAGAAATTGACAATCCATTACAATTTGGAATGCAAGAGAATGCTCACTTCACAAGTTAATAACCAGGGAATTTTGGGTGGTTCTGGAATGTAGATAGCAATTAAGCCAAGGATTGATATACATTTTTTCCATGGGTACATTTCTTCTATATAAATTTTAAAATTGAGCAATGGCAAAGTCTCTGACCTTTTGATGTACTTGTTAAATGTTCTATTAAAATCTTCTCCTACAGATGTCACCCCTACACGAAAACCTTCCGCCAAGCCCCCCAAAAAAACACCTGAAGGTAAGTTTCTTCAAAATCCCTTATCACCTGTAAGCTAAACACACTGAATATGATTGAACTTGACTATGATATTTTTTTCAATTTAGATGAATTGGATCTAAGTGACGCCCTTGGTCCTGGTAAAGTTGTGGGTCCCACATGTGTACTGTAATTGGTTGGGGTATTTATGTCTGTCTGTCTTTTGGTGTGACACAGCCTTGGACTTGTTTTTGCAAAGCTGCATAAAATGGGTCTTCCTCCTGGATTCACTAGGCTGGGATCATTATGCTTGCTTTCCCAATTCCATATTTCAGAATATTCAATTTTCTTTAACTGCTTCAGCTACTGTCTTTCTAAATGTGTTGGCAAACATATATATTGCGTGCAAGTTTTTAGAGTTTTTATTGTGACCTGTCCAGTTTTAATGTCTTGTATGCATTCAATACATTTACTGAATTATAACTATAATTTCAGGTGATTTATGGACTATATTACATGAAAGAAAAAGTCCAGGCTAAAGAAAAATTGCTTATTTGTACTAGAAAAAATATAACTTTGAAACTTATAACTTAGTTGACATCTTTTTTGGTTGTCAACTAAAAGAGATACAATTAGCAAACCTGTGTTTCTTGATCAGGTCATTCATACCAATAAAGTTATTCTTATGTCACATGAAAATTTAAGGCAGTTATTCATCTTGCACATTTAATCTAACACTTAGAGTTCAGTCAACAGCCCAGTCAGTAGTTTTCAGAAGGACAGGAACCAGAATGGTTGTCAGGACCAGGATCAAGAAACACCAGTTTAGGGAAGGGATGGTAAGGGGAGTGAGTAAACCTTGAAAAAGGTCTCGCTACTGGCTACAGTGCAGGGCTATAGTTCCTGCTTTTGATAAATGTCATTCACTTCTTAATTCTCTCTTCAGCAGACCCAAAGACTGAAAAACCAAAAGTAGTCCGTCCCAATGATGGAGGAACTGGTAAGACAGTGTTGTGTAACGTCTTGTTCCCTTCCCAGCAGTATCTACTTTTTTATACTTATGCTGAACAGAGATCAGTGAATTTCTTTGTGATGTGCAGGAGGTGGTACGTTTGGGGATGATGACCTGTTTGATTTGAGTCAAAATGGAGGCTATAAGCCTGATGCAGGCAAAGGAGGTAAAGGTGGAGGTGAGGCCCTCTTGCTCTTTGCTTCACTGTTTTAATGAATAGTGCTGATGCAGCTGAAATGTAGGTCTAAGGCACCCGGTCCTCGAGGACTCCCAGGTCCTGTGGTCACATGACCATAGGTCATGTGACCGGGAGCAGGGAGGGAGCAAAAATGCGGACTGTCTGCGGGTCCCTGGGGACCGAATTCTAAGAGAATCTGAATGGAGTTGAGAAGGCCAGAAGCTTAAAACCCAGAATTAAAAACAAATTTGAAACTAACCATCTATAGAGCTGAAGTTCTTGGTCTGTTTTTGTGCATGGCTAGTATGTGCTTGGTGCTCATTTTCTCCACGTCTTCTCTGATTTGCTTCCAGGTCGTATTGCAGACCCCTCCGGAGGTACGTATCATTTCAGCTTCTCTGACTTGCTTGGCATCCCTTCTGTGCCTTGATAGACTCTAAACTGCCGTCATTCCTTGTGCTTTTCACTTCCCTGTTTTTCCCTTATTTTAGGGGGTGGAGCTGCCCAGCCCCAGGGTAAGTACAGTTATGCCATTTATTTAATTCTTTGGATTTGGATCAGTGGAAAATTGTATGTTTCATTTTGAAGTGAACAGAAAAAAAATCTTTCCTTCATATTCTTTATTTTTTTGGTTTATTTGTTTGGTTATATTTTTGTACCTTTTAAGCTTTTGAAATGGTTTGTGGGCCCAGCGTGTTAGGATGCTGGACCTGAGAAATGGAAGGTTGCTGGTTCAAATCCCAGGTGATTTCACTGCTGAGCCCTTGAGCAAGGCCCTTAACCCCGTTTCAAGGATTCTCTGGCCCTTCCTTTTTTTTGTTTAAAAAGTGTACTCCTTTGTAATGAAGTGTCTGCTAAAGAAATGTAATGTGATGTAGTATGCAGGTCTTCTTCTGCAGTAATGATGGCTTGGACTTTTTTGACTGGTTTGTTGTGTTGTGACTACACACTGTGTTCTTCATGTTAAGAAGGCGTGGTATTTAAGTGACCCTTCTGAACTCTCTATCCTGCTCTGAAAATTCCACTGGCATATAGTGCAAGCTTGGAATACTGAACCATAGCTCACTGGTTTGGGGGCATTATAAAAATTGTTTCATGGGGGAAGGCAGTGGGGGAGTAGCAGGAAGTTGCACTGGTATTCTGTTGCTATTTACTATTATTTTAGGTTTATGGAATTCCTAAGATTTAAGTTGTAAGAACTAAAACTATTGTGATTTGGACATGTGCCAATTACTAATAAATAGCAAACACCTCAGTCGTAACAAGCAAAGGTAACTGTGTCTGTGTTTTGGATCAGAAACCCGCTTTGATAGAGATTTGGCTTTTCAGGAGTGGGTCTTCTGTCCGTGTCAGTGGTCACTGCAAGCCTCTGTCCTCCACCGAGCCTGTTTATAACCATTTTGATTTGGCTTATTTTGAGTTTGCTTTATCCGGCATGAAGAGTAAAATGAAAACTACTGCCATTTTTTATGAAAGAGCAGAATCACAAGGATCTAAATAGAATTCCTACAGTCTCAGTTTTGTATCATCAGATTTCTTCTAAGAAGGCATAGGGTTTAAGTGAGCCTTCTGTACTATCTATCCTGCTCCGAAAATCCCATTGGGATGTAGTGCAAGCTGGGAATACTGAAACGTAGACCACTGATTGGAGAACATTGTAAACTGTTGTCTTTCACAAAACAGAATTCCTGCAGTAACGATTTTCTAATGCAAATCAGATCACTTGTTGCAATGACCATAACATTGCATTGTATTTATAGTGTGCCGAATGGATAACTGCATGTTCTTATGTAATTTGCATGGTTCCTTTAGGCTTGCATAATATCAGAAAAAAATAAATTTTTGTGAGCAAAAATTATTTTAAAATTTACACAAAGTAAAACCAAACAGAACTTATCTACCAATAGTCTGTCAAATAGGATGTTGCTGTGAGTAGTACCAACACAAATCAGTGCCAAGAAATTACTTGCTTTTACTCAGTTATCTCTATGGAATGCAAAATATTTCCATACAGCAGAAGGCAAATGTCTTTTGTTGATCATGTCTTATTCATTCTTCCCTTCCCCGCTTGCTTATGTAAAAAATCTCACAAAAAATACAACACTGTCAATGAGTGAGTTCAACAGCAGTGGCTAAAATGATTATAATTGGCTGAGAGAGTGTATGCAGAGCTCATGCAAAAGTAACACAGCTGAACTTTATAGTTTTTTTTTCTTTAATATGTATTATTTAATCTTTTTTATATGCTAGTTAATCTTGACATGGAACAGTTATTACAGTTACGACGCTTGCTAAGTTTTAGCAGAACTTATAGAATTCTCGCAAATTTTATGTCCTAGATTTCAAAATAGCAGAAATTTGAATACCAACCAAAACTAATCTCGACCCAGATGACTGTTGTAGTCCTTGTGATGTGACAATTGCATGTGCGTAACCTGCAATGTCAATACTACTGCAGGCCTAGTTGTCTTAAGTTACCCTATAGATTTCTTCGTTTTAGGTCATGTGAGGGGCTGTTTCTCAATATGCGTACTTGATTGCTTTAAGTTGTCGTCCATTGCTGAAGACCAGTTTAAAGTACAGAGGATGGTAAAAATCCACGGAAGTTGTTCCTGCCCCACCTCAAATATCAAGGGTACTTTGGTTGCATCCTCACCAAACGAAACCAATCCCATGATTCATTGCGCCCAAGTTTGTTCTTGAGAGGAAGGACTGCTCTTGCCCAGACCATAAGTATAGTCTTTGCATTCTTGGTATTGAGAAACACCCCCTTAGTCATGTATGCATGCTTACACACATACACACATAGCTCGTGCAAACACCCACGCAAAAACACACACGCACACACACACACACGTCAGCTAAACATATCTTTATGGGGACCACTCATTCATTTTTATGGGAAAAATGCTAACGCTAACTATGACAACCGTAACCCATACCCAGCCATAACCATAACCATAAGTAACCAAGCAATATACAAGAGTTTTTGCATTTTTAGTTTTTTCATTGCAGCCACAGATATTTATTAAATTGAGTTTAAGGGGAAAAAACAGGTATTTATCACATTGTGGGGACACACACACACGCGCGCACATACACTGCTGAAGTTTATAAGCCACTTGAGGAGGGAAAAGAACTTTATGTTCTCTCTCACTTATATTTTATCATTCTTGTTTTGGTTAAAGTATGCTTAATTGCATCATTTAATGTTTCATTTTAAACTCAAGATAGTAAATTGTCAATGTGTTTTTCTCTTTTAATGTGGACAGACTGCATTGACAGATTTAAAATCTGCTTTGTGCTCTATTTATTATAGGGAAACATATGTGTTATTCTTTGTTAGAGTACACTTTTGTTTCCTACCTAATGGAAAACAGGAAACCTTGTAACTGGAAGGAGGGCTGTTTTCTGATTGTTCTGGAGAAAGGTTTTTCTTTAATGATATTCACAGGTCACACCGCTGCCTGAAAAAAGACACCTTTTCCTGTTGATTTTTATGTGTGCTCTGATATTTCTGATTATTACAATTATTGTAGTAATTTAGTTAATTTAATACTCAGATTTTAGTTTTTAATATTCACGACGATGCATGGCTTAACCGATCCTTTTAACTGGAAGTGACACATGTAATTCTGTGTTCTAAAGGTGTATATTTATAAAATATAGAAAAAAATGAATGAATAATTGATACCTTAGTTCCACATCTTAGATGGTTAAATCCCTTGTTCTGACTTTGATAACCAGAGTTGGATTTTAATATTATATTTCATAGACATTTGTTAGGTAATGGGTTGCGAAATGCACTACACTTTGTGCGTTTACAACCACTCAGGTGGTCGCTCTTCTAAAACTCTTCTGCAATTCTTTCATTGCAGATTTAGAACTTCCGTGGGTCCAGATCCTGAAGCAGCTAAGCAATAGCATGCCAGAGTCCCTCCTTATTTGGATAGACAACTTTAAAGAAACAATTACGCCTTTGTTAGAACGAATCAAGGAACTCCTTGATGTGAGCCAGTGATCAAGATTGTATCTTGTGATATCAATCGTCTTTTCTGCATTGTCTGGAGTTATTTGTTGACAGTAGGTCACTTATTTGGGGGAGGGGACAACTATATTATTACTGGACTTTCTTTTAATTCGAAATTTATTTGCTAGTTATTAAACTTGGGGTTTCTTCACATGGTAGTGAAGGGAAGCCAAGTGATAAAATCCTAAAGTGAAGGTTAATGTGACAGCCTTTCTGCAGGTAAAGGGAAAAATAGACATTCCTATCTGTCTTGGATGGCTTAATGTTATATTGATAGAGAAGCCAAATGTGAAGTCAAGGACCATAATAAAATAGACCACAAAAATGTGGTTTATATGTTGGGGTTAATGCTTTTCTACTACGGGTAGAAATCAACTACGGGTCATTTTACAATTGACAAATTTAGAATTTTTAAGGGAAATGCAATTAAGTAAACAAGAATTTGTGTGTATTGCAAAAATACATATGTTTATAGAATTTCAAACTGGAATGCCTTCATTGTTAATATAAAGATTTAATTTTAGCAGTACAGTTAATGAATGGGTAAAGTTTTTGAATACTTCCTCATCAGTGAAATCCAGCTCACTTTTAATAGACACATTTTATTATAAATTTACATGCATTCATATCAATGTTGTAATTAAGATTTTTTTTCTCCTTTAATAGATTTTCAAATGACTATTCAGTGTCTTAAAGATTAAGGTGTTCGGTACTTAAAAATCAAGTGCGTCTGTGTAATCATGTATTGTACTCTCAACTGTATGTGTTTGGTTTAAACCAGGACTGGACAGTGCTCTGTTCACCAACACACCCTTTATGTTTTACTTGGCATTTCTCTAGAAAGTATTGAGGTATTGAGTGTGTGAGAATGAAGATTGCATGTTTCTCTTTGAAGTGTTTCATAATCTGACATTTTTGATTTAGAACTTTTTTTCTGGTTTTTAAATTCTAGCACCTAGATTTTTTTCCCTCGGTTTAAAAGTACCACAATGAAATAAAATATTTTGAAATCATGAAGTCTTCGTCTTTTTCATTTAGCTACTCTGCTTTGCTTCAGTCATCAATGTATAAGCATTGTTTTCCATGTAGTTGTTTTCTGCCTTTCAGAATTTATTTTCTGGTTTTTATGGTCAGAAGACTTAGGACCTCTCACACCCCAGATCACTTTTTGATATTTTTTTCTCTCATATTATTCACTATTGTAGCTGACTGCTGCTGAACAAGATTATTTTTTTAAGTTTGCGCCCCCTAGTGGAGTGTCTTTTGTAATGCTGTGATAAATTTTTTAATATATATTTTTTTCTTTTCAGAAAACCCTGGTCAGATTGCTGGTATTGTGAGTGCACTCGGGGTGGCACTGATCGGTGCAGCATCCGGTTACGTTGCATATCAGAAAAAGAAACTTTGTTTCAAAATGCAAGGTGGTAAGTTCCTTATGAATTCATCCTCCTCGTGAATTTGGGCCACTGCAGTCATATGTACAAACCTTTTTTTATGTGCTGCTGGTTTCTTTCTGAAATAATAATGATAATTCCCCCCATCCCACCCCCTAGGTGACCCAGAGAGGGGTGTTAACACCCAGCGTGGGAATCAGTCTGAAAGCAATGGTAGGTCATAATGTTACATGTGTACATTTCCATAGAATCCCAGAAACTGCCTCAAAACTACTAGCCTGAGTGTTCTCCATGTAGTATTGACAACTGTTTTGATGCTTCCGTAAAATTCATTATGGAAATATCTCCCCTGCCTTTTGTCATTACAGTTCTCAGCAATCTTCTCAGAATATCTTAATTTCTTTCCTGGTAAGACTACTGGAAGCAACAAACAAAACTTCACGTGCTCTAGAAGAGAAACCAAATACTAGGTCATTTTTTTATTTGTTATTGTTTTGTTTTTTTGACTATGATTCTAAATGTCCTAAACAACAACTATTTGTCCTGTGTTTTAAGAGTTCTTTTGTGAAAAGATAGGTGCTTATTTTTCCTCAAAGAATTGACACAAGCAATAATTATGTAATGTTTTGAATGTTTATTTGCAAACTGAAAGGTCATCAAATTTAATTTAAGTATGTTGTCCAATGATGATACTTTGGAAATGAAGTTAGGCTAATAATAATTTTAAAAATGTTTTTAGATAATGTATATTTTGTATAATTGCACTTTCATGATTGACTACAGGTTTGTTTTTAAAATGGTGACCATTACACTATTACAACGCACACATTCTTGTGATTTTCTTCCTCCCTTGCCTTTATCTTAGTACCCTAGATTAGCAGTCTGTGTGCTGTAAATATTTTTATTCTCTATGTATAATAACAGTCATGTGTGTCAGAAAAAAATGCATCATTCTAATTCATTGATTTGTATGTGTGAGGCAAAAAATGCCTGCATTTTTATTAACAACATTTACATTTAAATCAAGAACCAAAGACAGACCAGTAAAGGTATAAAGCTGAAATGATGTCAGATTTATTCATCTTCCGCACAGAGCTTATATTTCAGTTTAGAATAATCATCTTATTTACCTTTTAAATGCTAAATTATACATTCTGCATTTTCTTTAAAGGTTGCAGTGGTAGATATGACACTTGGCATTCCAATAAGATATATCTTCTATTGTCCAACACCAAAAACAGACGAAAGGATAATGAAATTCTATTAAGCAACTATTTTAAGCAGTGACAGTATAATTAATGCTAAATGAATATTGGTTGGTACATGTTTACTAATATATTCTGTCCCCTCACATTGTGGACACAGTGGTTTGTTCAGCTCTTCTCTGCAGACCAAATAAATGCTTGTTTACGGTTCTTTTCCATGGTAGAACCGTCTGTAAGAATGAAACCGGGCATGTGTCAGTGTTACAATATTGAAATCGTAACTTCAATTTGTGCAATCATCAACTTAGTCCAAAATAATAAAGGATTATTACAAACTTAAACTGTGTTTTCAATTATTTTAAACAATATACAGTACTGTGCAAAAGTCTTAAGCAGTCCAAAGAAATGTTTAAAGCTGTTTATCTGGGTAGCAAGTGTACTTTGGCTTAGAACAAAAAACACAATTTAACATTAGAACATATGCAAATTAAGAGTAACACAATAAAAACTAGTAATAATTTCTTCTGTTTTCTAAAGTTACTGATATCTAGTTGGATGGCTAGATGAACACCGCTTCAGTTCCAAAACCTCTCCTCAGGGGCACCTCAGCCATTACATGAGTTTGTCGCTGCCAGAGGTGGAAATTTCAGGTCCAGAAAGTCCAAATCCAGACCAGGATTTTGTTTCAACCAACCAGTGGAGTACTCTGTAACGGTGACTCTATATGCTCAACTTGTTGGTTGAAACTAAATCACGGTCTGGATTTGTACTTTCTGGACCTGAAATTTCCACCTCTGGTCGCTGCAAATACGGGGATGATTTTAGCAGAGGTTCTGAAATGGCTAAGCTGACACACTTTGACAGGCTTAATGTAGTTTTACACCAACACGAGGCCACATTCAGGCCACCCCAGTGACCCCGTCCAGGATAAGTGGTTGGAAGATGGGTGGGTTTCACTGTTAAAATCTGTACTTTATATTAATGTTTCAAAGTGACTGCAAAAGACAAGAAGGTTAATCTGGCACGAGGATTTCAGAGAACTGAATGAATTCTTTGTTATTGATGTCAGCGTTGCTAAGCGCTGGTATGTGCTTGGCAAGGTTCACTACAGTCATATTTACAGCATTGGATACCACAGCCGGGGCTAACACCTAACAACTGCTATTTGTTTGGGTGATGATCTGTTGTCTAGTAAAGATTCCGGTGTTGAACTGATGACTAATGTCACAGGACAAGATTCCTCAGGCGCTGGTCCACGGCCCAGCATGGTGGTGTAGCGCTCACACCTCTGGGTATGGAGTTTGCATATCCTCCCTCTTGTGGGGATTTCCCCCCGCAGTCCAAAAGCATGTGTGCATGAATGGTGTGAGTGTGCCCTGCAGTGGGTCACCACCCCGTCCTGGGTGATTCCCTGCCTTATACCTGTAGCTTCTGGGACAGTTTCCAGACCCCTGTGGCCCAGCGTAGGACTAATGGATATAGGAAATGGATGGACAGCCACTAGTGGGCTGTGGAACTGTGACACGAAAATGTGGTTTAGTGTGTAATGCACCATAATCCACCCCCCCCCTCCCCATCCCAACATGATGAATCATGAACAGCCAGGCATTGTGGTTGGAAAGTTTGAGAAACCCTATAGTAGGATTTATATCTGAGGAATGTAACCAATAACTGTGGGACATCCAGTGACACCTGGAAAGGAGAACAAGCCTTATTAAAGTAACAAATCACTGGAGCCCATTAGAAGTGCTGACCTCAGCACTGCAGCAGTGCAGCTTCCAAGTCTCATTCACACGATCTCTCACTTGTTCTCCACTGGTGTTGCTCAGCATAGAATCTTTAGAAAAAAAAAAAAAAATCAACAATCCAGACTCACGGTACAATTTGGACTAATAAACTGTGGTAACTGGAAGTGTGATGCTATACTAGTCAAATTCTGTGCTATTTTTTTTTGATTTACAGTGTTTTACCATTTTATTTAATCATACTCTCTAGGAACACCTTATTTTGGTGGTCATGCGGTGTATTGTATCTTAAATATGCTTCAAGACTCTCACTGGGAAGTATATGAAGATTCATGAAACTGGATATATGGCTTTTGATCACTTTTTGTTGCCAGTTTGACCAGACGAAGGCCAGTGTAACTGTGTTCTGGTTCCTGCAAGCTGAGATACAGGAAGTTTAGATTTACATTTTCAGAGTGTTTTTACACTTTGACAACCGCAGAGTTAGTTAAGTGTTTTTTTTTTTTGTCAACACAACCACCAGGGCACCTTTGGGGACTTAATCCTAACTGACCTTAAAGCATCTGTGTCATCTGTAGACGGGGGCGTTTCTAGATATTGGGAAAAGAAAACTGGGCTAAGTTTACCTTGGGGTTCAGTTTTATTTATTTTCTTAAGGGAGCTTGGCATCGGGGCTAAAATCATCGGGGCTAGGCTTAAAATGATGCCCATGTCTATCGATAAGAAGCATCCACATAACTCACAATGTCATTTGATTTAGGAAAAACAAAAGAATTATTAAAAGCTGTTGATTAGTAGCAGAAAGTGACAGAAAGTGATAGAAGCAATATTTTCACTTAAAGGTTGAATTTCAACAGTTTCAATTGCAAAAGTCATATAGACCCTGTACTAGATAAGTAAACAGAAGAGAGACAGCTGATGTATAGATGGATTACACACTACTATTTTTTAACCATATAATTAAAGACATTCCACACCAACAAACGACATCTTGCCAGCACTTCAAAAGGTTAGACGGATAATACTGTGATGTGTCTTAGTCTGTCTAAATCTCACCCATTTGAGAAAGAGGGGAAAAAAAAAAAACATTTATTGGCAGTCAATCAATACCAGTGACTTAACTCCTTAAAAGTCTCTTTGCTAAGTAACATTCCTTTTGTCTGAATAGATGGATTATGCTGTCTCTTGCTGGAAAAGTTTTTGCTGCAGTATTTACAATGACTACCACTTTATTAGGAGGACTTTTATAATACTGGGAAGGACCAATGGTGTTGTGGTTAAAAACGAAAAAAGGTGGGTAAACTATACATGTCCGTGGACACACCTTTACGTGCCGATAAAACAGCTGGATGAGCTACCTAACATCCATGCTGCACTGCACTACCACTGAAACCAAATCATAATCACCTTCAGCTGAACGAGCCGTAGCATGATCCTACGCAGTTGCACAGTCACACTCCCTTTGCCTACTTTTATAGTTGCACTTGCACACTTGGCATCACTGCAATGATTGTAATGAAAACACTGCTTTTTAAATCTAAAACTGGGCCAACGCTACGATATTTTGCATATGGATGAATATTGAATGTTTTGGATATTGATAGAAGCACATGTCGTTTTTTACGTACAGATGGAGCTGTTTTAAGGCCACATTAAAATTTCGTCATGTAAGCTAGCATGTTGTGTGCCTTCACTGCGCTGCTGACCTCCAACTCTTCCTGTCTCTGTTCCTGTTTGTTTGCCTCCTTCTCAATACACGAGGTGCATTCAGTGTGGAAATGCAGAAGTTTGTGTCCAGCCAGCACAAATGGAAATACATTTGCAGTGATTCAGATAGGTTGCCTGTTTAATGTTACGTCTATTAGCCAGCTCACTACTTTTGCAATGTTGCAAATCGCATAAACCTGTAGGCTTCGGTACTCAATGATAACTAATGTTAGCCTGTTAACTAAAAAATAAAGAAACACTTTTTACCATTTTCAAACTTTATCTGTGATTTTGGATGACTTTGCAATTCTTGTGAAATGTTTGATGTCCGTTGCTCCGCAAGCACACTGCAGGATCTGTCATTGATTTGCTTGCTCATAAGTACTGACTGTGTTGTTAAGGAATGAAGAGGGAAGGAGAGGGAGGAAGAGGGAGGGAGCGTGTGCCAGTGTGTTGAAAGGGTGAGTATGGTATGCAGTTGTAGGGTAAGGCAGTGAACAACGCAGTATATTTTTGACTCAAAGTTTTAAAATTGCATTATGATAAGAGAGTAAACGATCAAAAAAAGGTGCATAAACAGCGCTTAGATGCATTTACCCTTCACTACACCCCTGGGTAGGCCCCCTCCCTTCAAACTCAGAAATATTCCTTATAGGTTGTAGTCTGCTTTAACGTGGTTGCATCACGTACAGATGTGTAGCTGCACATTCGTGCGGCGAATCTCCCATTACGCTTTATCCAGACGGTGTTCTGTTTTATTTAGTGGCTTTCCCGTTATCCTAATCAGCAGGACCGAGCCTGATCATCATTTTTAAAATATATATTTGTTATTTTGGGGATAATAGTGCGACTTCGGGAATGGACTTGATAATCACCTTGATAATCCACCTTTATGTAGCTTAGGGTATTATGAGAAATGTCCATCTTCATCATTTTAATGGAAACAAAGTGTGTCATGTCCAGGACAGATGTGGAGATCGTGTGATTTCCGGCCCCACAGCGGAGACCCCCCCTAGGGGAGTCGCCCAGCGCTCTGCAGCCAGACCCTTTTCATCAAGGTTGGATTTATCTCAGGAAGCTGGAGCCAGGTGTGGACTATTGCACTGTAGTTAAAGAACACAGACACCGGCACAGTGCCACAACATAAAGCAAGTACACGCATCAGCTTCTTTCGCAATGTTATATATATTTGGTTTTTGCTTGCGATTGGTGTCATTTCTGTCCTTTAGTTATTCTGTCTTGTTTCCTCATTTGTTCACTGCATTGTTTTTCTGTTCACCCTGCAGTGTCTCCTGTGTAGCTTTTTGGCAGCGGCTTCTGCCAAAACATTGATGAGTACTTGGACTTCGTCCCCCACCCAGTTCATTTGCGGCTCTATTGTTTAATTCTTCTTATTCGTTTCCAGGGAAACACAGGAACCCAGGTCACAAAGCAGGGGACACACATTTAGATACTACAGGCTATTTCAAGATACAAATTAACCTGAATCATATTTCTGAAAATTTGGAAAAAAATAAATAAATAAACAGGAGTACCTGGAAGACACCTGGAAACATATATTCAATCCATTTTCCATACCCCTTTGTCCCACGCAGGCTGACGGGAGTGCGGAGCGTATCCCGTGCTGCAATGGGAAAAATGCAGGAACAGCGCTCCATTCAGACAAACACACCTTCTACTTGGCTACTTCAATTCACCGTAACATGTTCTTGGGCTCCAGCTGCAGCTTCAAGCAGCAGATGGATTTTCAACATGAGAAGCAGCCACAATGTGTGCAAAGTCTTCCATTTTCCCTTCATCCATGAGTAATGAGGAAACCCTGGCTGGGATGCCAGTCCATCAAAAGACTAACACAGGCATAATAAGACTCGGTGCGAAATTTAGATACACCAGTTCACCAAAAGCATATCATTATTGGACTGCAGGAGGAAAGACTACCTGGAGGAAACCTGCAACCTTGGCATAGTACTGGGACTGGAATCAAGCCCATAACCTTGGAGACGTGAGGCCAGGGTGTGACCCACTGAGCCTGCCTATTGCATCTTTTATAACTTTTTCCTTGTTATTTTCTGACTGACAGCTGTCAGATATTAGAGGAAGCTGACATTTGCATGCATTCACTTAGCAGACACTTCTGCCCAACATGGCATATAATTGAGAAAGCTGGGTCAGTCAGTCCCTGGAGTAAATGGGGATTAAGGGCCTCGCTCAGGGGCCCAACGGTGAAATCGGACCTCCAGCCAGAGGATTTGAACCGGTGACCTTCCAGTCACAGGCACATCATACTAACATGCAAATAAAGATTGCTTTACAAAGCCTTTCGTGGGGGGCATACTGATCATTGTTTGTCATTTCATGATGCATGCTTTCGCAACAAGCACAAATCTTTCATAGGGATGGGCTCTGAACCCATGCATGCAGACCATAACAGATCAGCAGTACATCTCATCAACCACTTGGCCACCATATCATATATACTGTGCAGCATGTGCATTTAGCTCATTTATATCATACGTATTCAGCAAATGTTTTCATCCAAAAGGGTTATTTTTTGAGGAAGCAGGGTCAGCCAGTCCCTGAAGCAGCTGGGGGGGTAAGGGCCTTGCTCAGGGGCGCGGGGATGTGACTGTCTAGTTTTTCAGGTTATTTTTTGGTAAACACTGGGGCTGTCTGCAGGACTGCTTTGAGCAAAGAAAGGGCAGAACAGACAGCTTCTAAGCTTATTCCGCCAACTCTGGGATTTGAACCATCCACCTTCTGATCAGAGGTATCGCACTCTAATCCGCTGAGTCACCCACTACCTCTGGCAAAGCTAGAAAAAACCCTTTGTTAACCCTTGTTAGAAGTGAAATTCAAATTTAGCATTAAAAGACTAAAAATGCTACAAATGTATCTACATGGTGTACAGTACTTGTGCTCTATTTGTGTGGCTAGTGGAAGACAGGGTGCATCAGATGAAGAGAGTGAGGTGCAGTGTCAGAAACTCCTGCAGTATCGCACAGTGAGCACACAGCTGCCAGTGCAGTGTCAGAAACTCCTGCAGTATCGCACAGTGAGCACACAGCTGCCAGTGCAGCGCCCTCATTCGTTATTCGTTATTAGCGGACCGCTAACACTCAGCCAAAAATATTTTTACACATAATTCATGACGCAAAAAAGACTGAAATTGACTTAAAAATGTGGCCCTGGAGACATTATGAGCACCGGTTACCTGCTCAGTTGGCTCTTGCAAAATCACTCCACTGCAGCTTGTAAGCAGTGGGTGTGAGAGTGAAATGGTCTAACCTGCCACTGAAATTTCAATACACTCAGAAGCCGTTTTTTCGGCCCATTCAAACCCTACAGGCAGCCCTAGTATTTAACAATGAATGGCCAGAAAAACTAGACAGTCAAATAATCATGTGGACTCCAATGAGGATTTCTCTGAGAATTTCAGCATACCTGCATATGCACTCTGTATAAAGTATATGGGAGATTTCACATGTATGGAGGCCAAGTCATCATCAGTGAGTTCTCATTAACACACCTACTAAGTGTGTTTTACTTGTTTGTTAATAATATAATGTAATGGACAGGATGAGGTTTAGGTTCATCGCGATTACCTCGTATTACTTTTACAGTGTTGCATATTGTTTATTTTCCTGAACAGGTCTGCCCTCTTCTGGTGAAAGTTGGTCACAGCAGTTCTTTACTTTGTACAACGTAAATTGAAAACACCCCTTTTATATATTTTATATATCTTACATATTTATAGCATATAATAGTAAAAAACACTGATTATATATATGATGTGAAATATTTCGGTGTCAGGCAGGTGTAATTCATCTTTGTAATCATTCATACATGCACAGTGATCTAAATGAAATTGCCTTTACATTGCTTTCTAAAATGATTGTAAATACCCGCAAGTGAAACATGTAGATCCATCAATAATTAGGTCCTAGACAGTATAGTGGAGGACATGATGAGTATATATATGTCTGCTGAAATGTATGTCAGTCCCACAGATACTTCAATGCATTGGGTTTTGATTACTTTAGCTTTCATATTCAAAATGGTTAGTTTCTTAAGTTTTTAATTATTCAGCTTTTTTTTTCAATTCAGTTTTTAAAGGAAGCTTGCTTTCCATTTGATTTAAATACAAGTTACTCATATTCCACGTGCATTTAATTCAATTTTAAAAATATACAGTATGAGTAATATACTGTATTGCTTTAATAATAAACTGTCTGATACTTTATTCTTTACCAAATTCAAATAAGTCTAATTAATAGGTACATTCATTATGAGTTTTTCTTGGTGTTAATGAATTTTGAACAGAAAATATCAGAAATAAAAAATGTATCTTCATCCTTAGGTACTATACTGTTATTTAATCAAAATTTTAAACTGTACTATGTAACAAAATGTGGTCTGGAGAAGGTAAATCTTGTTAGTTTCTGAAAATTAATATCTCATTTTCATTTCAGGTCAGTGTGGAGACGTGTTTTTTTCCTGTCATTCTTTCAAGTCAGTGTCTCATTATTCAGCTCCAGGAGGATTCAGCGAAGAGACCAAACACTGCGTCAGACAAAACGGGAGAGGAGGAATCAACAGAAATTAAATGCACCCAACAGTCATTTGGGCAACACTATTTTCAAATAACTAAGTAAATTAAAGGCTTTATTTCATTAGAGGCTTCTGAATTTGATTACTCTAGTTTCAGACTTCACATGTACATTTTCACTGAATCACACTAGTCCATAAAACCACAGTGTGTGATATTCTCACTCTGGGTCTGGAATATCTGTACAGATTTAGGGCTCTTCTCACCAAAACAAACACCCACATACACCAATCAGTCATAACATTAAAACCAATGACAAGTGAAATGAGAAATACTGAATAGCTCATTACAATGGACAGCCAGGTGTGTGAATGTCCTTTACAAGGGGAAGAGACCAGGATGCTCTACAACAGTAGCTTTGAACTCTAGTCCTGGAGGGCTGGAGCCCTGTGTAGCTTAGTTCTTTCCCAGTTCCACCACAAATGATTCAGCTGAAGAGCTGTGTGGTTATTAGCACGAAGAGAAACCTAAAAATGTGCAGGGCCCTGGCCCCTAGGACTGGAGTTTGACACCCCTGCTTTACAATATTCTGCCCAGAACATCCATGCATCCATCTTCTAAAACCACTTGTCCTATTCAGGGTCACAGGTGGTCTGGAGCCTCTCCCAGAGGTTATGGGCACAAGGCAGGGAACAACCCAGGATGGGGCACCAACCCATGGCAGGGCACACTCACACACCATTCACACACAAACCATTCACACTTACAGATAATCCAGTAACTCCAGTTAACCTCAGAATGTTTTTGTCATGGATCCAGCTCACGGGACAAATGGGGATTTATTAAACAAAACAGAAAACACTAAGAACACTACAATAAAAAAAAAACAAAAGGACCACAAGATTAAATTTACAAAAGGGTCAGGTAGGCAACAAACACAAACCATCACAAACAATGAACCACTAGGGACTAAAACTCAGGCAGGAACTTAAATACAAAAACTGAACAGAGTAATGACAAGCAGGAGTGAAACAGACAATTAACCAATCAGGGAAGGTGCAGGACAGGCAACAGGGGGAACTAATTGACTCAGGGAACTGAACAGGGAAACTAAGGACTAACCAAGGAAACAGGGAAACAAACTAACAGTGGGGAATAACAGACAAGTAGCAGGGGCACAAAGAATTTAACCAAAAGCAAATAAAAATGAGAAGACACAGGAACTAGAAAAACTCATACAATGAAACACTAGGGAACAAAATCTACAAAAACAGAGAAGACAGGATTCGAAAAGGGGAGCAAGGGAAGACACAAAGTTTTATAGCATGTCTATATGTTTGGTGGAAACCAATGTTTGTATCAACAAACAAGGGTACAACTTCTTATTCTAGAAGCAAATAACTCTGAAGTGATGTCTAAACAAGGGACACAGATATTAATGACACCATACCAATGTCTGTATGAAAACATTACGTCATTATAGTAATATATTAGCACCATGTGCTGCTCCAGGATGGTTTGGTTTGTCACAGTGTGGTTGCTGCAGCACAGATCTCTCCCTGGGAAAAGTCTTTTTCTGGAATGCTCTTCCAGGGACTGTGTAGGTGGGGCACAATCAGGTAAAAAGGGGGCACAGACATACGTACATCTATAATAGAATAGAATAGAATAGAGTTTCCAAAAAGGTTTCAGGTTACCGGGATGGGGGCTGTGCTGGCTGTCAGTGTATTTTTACCATTGCTGGGATCTTTTCCTTGGAAACCACCAATGTTCTACCTGCTCCACAGAAGACAAGGACATAGGTACTGATGAGAAGATGTCCTTCCTGCTGGCCTGGCAGCCAGGCTGTGCCGAGCAGTGATGGAGGCCCCTCTGTCACTTCAGGTTATGCAACAAACACTAATCAGAGCAGGCTGGGGACGCGTTCCTTAAAGACAGGAGTGAAAGGGCTCCTGCAAGTGAAGAGTAATTGGCTCAGGTGTTCACCTATGCTGAGAACAAATTAGAATTACGGTTGAAACTATGACACATATGACACATTGTTGTGATGTTTCATATTACAATATAGGATGAAATGCTATCAATACTTGTGAATCATCCTTTTTTCAGAGTAATTCCTGTCAAGGGACTGTCAGGGTGGGAGGGGCATGTTCTATGCAGGGAGAGTCAGGTGATGAAATTCCTCTACACTGATTTGTTCCTCCTGCTGACTGTCAATTTCTATGTGTTTTCTTTTGTTTCACACTTTGTAACCTGGGTGTTTACATTGATCCCGGCCCTGGACCTGTAACTTCCACTTTTTAATTGCACTGTTCAGTAGAATATCCATCCCATATTTACAAGTTTCTTTTCCTGATCCTACCTAATGAACATGTAAACTCCCCAGTGCACCAGTTCATCATGCATCTTTCCCACCCCAATTCCCCTCTGACACGTTCCCGCGACTCCCCCGCAGGAATATATCTGTCTGCCTCTGCCTTTTGTTTTGCAGCCCAGCTGCAGCATGGTGGCAGTGTTTCTCCATAACAAACGGGCTTCTCCTCGCCGCATCAGAAGGGCTGTTTGTGGCTTTCAGCTTTGGAATCACATCACAGCTGAAGTGTAAACTGGGACCGTATACGGCCAATGGCCCCTGCAAAATTTTTCTCTCATTTAAAAACCGTTACATGTTCTATACAATTTTGCTGCATTACAGATGAACACCTCATCTGTTTGCATTATAAAGAATAAACCCTTAGTATTGGAGCTGCAGGCCAGTTTAACATAATTTCACTGGGCAAAGTTCAACTTACAAACACAGAAATTTAATTCATAGACAAACCATGGCCAGTTGCCTCCCTACCCCCCACCCCACCAAAAAACAGGGGATTTTGTTTACCACAATGGAATGAATGGACTATGTTTTTCATTTTGCATTGGACCTGTGGACCAGCTAGACCAGACTTGGAAGATCAGGGAGACTGACAACCTTGAGGGCGTTACAAAGGGTGTAAAGGGTTTATAACGGTCCATCAAACTGGAAAGAGAAACGGACACAGTGAAAGTCAGTCTTGTCATTAAGGATGAACTTTGTGCATCACTATACATCAGAGCAGAGATCAACTTAAATGCCACGATCTGAAGCTAATGGTGGAGCTAGTTATGTTCAGTGTAACACCTGGAGGTCATTATTAGTGCCTTTTGTCACATTCCCACTGACTGATGTGCTTCTCCATGACGTGCTGTTTTGAAAACCCACTGTTGATCGCCATCTGCATCTGCAGCTATACAGGGGGACACTGCAGGTCCCCTGCTGTATTACAATGGCCGTTTCATGTGTGTGTCGCGTGTTTTCACCAGCGGAGGTGTGAATCAATTCTCCACTGACCTCACTGAATAATAATCCTCCAGGCTGACGCATGACTCTCAGTGTCCTGTGCAAAAATCTAAAAACATGGCGCAGACTGAGCTAAAAGGTTAGCGGGGCTCGAGGGGGAAGGGGGTGGGAAAATCCGAGCGGTTCTGGGAAAACAATCCTTCCATCTTTCGCCTCACTCTCTGTGTAATTATCACAGATGGGAAACCTGTCTGGAGAATGAGACAAACTCACAGTAGTAGCCTTCAGCGAATAAGAAGGAACGCGCGGCTCATGGGGGGGGGACTTGGGTGCATCCATCCGCATGGGGGGGGGGACATATCAGAGACTGAAATAAGGAGTTGGAAGCAACCAAACGAACAAAAGTAGCTTTCAGCTTTAACTTTAAAAGCAATAAAAGGTCAAAGGACGTCATTTCATTATAAGAAGCAAATACCTCCCACGAGCAATAAACCCAACTGTGGAACTTTGCTCTTTGTCATTTTTTTGCTTCAGTTTTGTCAGTTTTGCTTTTCTTATATCAGCCAG
>JAODLC010000038.1:3241866-3259482 GCA_026781145.1 Hippopotamyrus pictus | reverse complement strand
TCCTGAATGGGGACTGCCTGTATGGGGACTGCCTGAATGGGGACTGCATGTATGGGGACTGCCTGAATGGGGACTGCCTGTATGGGGACTGCCTGAATGGGGACTGCATGTATGGAGACTGCCTGTATGGGGACTGTCTGTATGGGGACTGCCTGAATGGGGACTGTCTGTATGGGGACTGCCTGAATGCCTAATGACATTACCTCCAATGACACCAGGTCTCTGAAGACCGCATCTGGGATGTTGTGTAGGTCATTTCCATGCATCAGAAGAACTTCCAGCTTTCTTAACGCTGTGAGAGAACTAGCTGTGATCCTGTTTATAGCATTAAACCTGTAACAAGACAGCAAGAAGTCAGCTGTTACCCACTCATTGAAGTTTACTGCAACAGAATTGTCAGTTACAGCAGTCAGAGCTCTGAGAAGCTAAGAAAAACTGAAAAGGGACAGTTCACAGAGTTCTTGGAAGCAGATACTTAACATTTTCTTGAATGTCTGTCAAATGGTTGATATCACACATTCACAGGTGCAATATTGTTTACTTCACACAGTAAGACACGTCTGCTCAGCAGATTTCAGACAGTGGGGTAAGTTTGCATCCTACATGCTGGGTGGCATCCCCAAATGGGGCGTTCCCATGCTGCTTACCCCAGATTCACACGCTCCACTTGTTTGGGAATGCCTGCTGGGACAGTGAGCAGGGAGCGGAAGGTGCAGTGCACCTCCGTAGGCTGGTAGCAGGCACATGGGCGCGGACACGGGCGAGCTCTGGGCAGCGCTGCCAGCAGCACAATCACTGACAGTAAGGTGGCACCTGTATCTGCCATTTTCCAAACGTCTTGCCAGGGAAATCTCTCACAGCTGTCTGACACCAAAAACACAGACATTCCCTCCTGTATGAAACACTTTTGTGCTTTTTTAATTTTATGACGTTCACACACATCAACTTTTTAATAAATGCCATTAAACTTCTTCTCTACTCCAAAATGTGAAATGCACTCCAGTCAGCAGGGCAATAAACAAATACAGCTCAGCAGTCGTTAATTAACCTCTTAGTATTCTGATATTTTTAAATGCCTATTTACAAATACACAATTCTGACTAACAACTATAGGGCTCTGTCGTTTTTTTCACATAAACGTCTAGGTGACAGGGATGGAAAACTGCTTTGTAATATTGATGAATAAAACACTCCTCAGCTTAATTTTCTGCAGATACTATTACCGCACCCCAGTAAAACATATTTAAAGTGTGAACAAAAGCACGTTTTCGGCCATTAAGATATGGTAGGTTAAGCTTATTTATACTGCACAAAACACAACGCCAGGCCAAGTGTTATGTAGACTAAGAGGGGACTAAGAGGACTTTTTTTAGTAATATAATAACATAATGTGATTTACTGATCTCCAGCTGGCACGGCAATTTATCCCCAAAACCTGATAAAAATCGGCACAGATCTTTAAAATCTACAGTCTTTAGTCGTTAGAAAAATGTATATTCCCAGATGAAACAAACTTCTGCCTTAAAAGTAAATGGTAAATTAATAATTTGAAGTAATTACTCACACTTTACCTATTAATAGCAAAGCGGTTCAGGGGAAACCATGATCTCGTTTTTAACTCCTCATTTTAATCCGAGGCGAAGTCCATCTCTAATAGCAGCTCTTTCGGTCCTTCATTCAAGGTTGTGCGGCTCTTCCTGGTATCCACACGTTTTTCACTTTTTAGTAAAGTTGCTGAAATTTAACTCGGGATGCACGTCCGGTATAACCCTCCGATTCTTGACAATAATACTGATCAAAATAAATCATTAATGGAGGCAATGGGTGATGGAAACAGTTTAATGTCAATGAAATGTCGTTGAAAATTGTTTTTCAGTTCATTCCTGCATGCATTTATATATCCGCCAAAAGTAAGCTGGACTTTAGAGGTCCCAGTGATTCACCGACGCGCTTAAGTTTTCACTGCGTTTCGTAGCCCGGAGCCTCTAGTGATGCCTTTGCAGTGCAAAAGTGAGGTTCGCCACATAAAGAGGAGCCAAGAAGAGAGTGATAACTTTTTACTCAGAGGGGAGGAGCTCTGAACTGGGCATCGTGCGCTTTGTCACTCAGAAACAGTGCCATAGTAAATAAACTTATGTCACCGAGTTTGTCAGTATGAGACCAACAAAAATAAATCCACTTTCTGTTATCGTAACATAGCTTTTACGGTAATATTTACCCAAACATAACGCGCTGTTTAAACACAAAGTGGAAATCTGAGTGGAATACGTTCATTCGTTCATGCTTTCCATTCATTAATGTTGCCCCCACTATTATTGTTACATATACATTATTAACCCCAAAACCACTATTATGGCTACTACCACCACTATGCCTATTATATTATATTATCATTTTTAAATTGCAGCTAGTGCATAAGGGTGAGTATGTTCCTGTGTCTGCCCTGACAGGGTGTACCTCTACCTTGTGGTCTGAAGGTGGGTGAACAATGCAATATAATAACATAATCAATTACCTTTACTTTGCTGCAATGATATGACATCTCCTTAAAGGAGTAGGGGGAGAGGGGAAAAATAGGCCTTTAAGTAAAATGCATGGTCAGTTTGCATATTTTAGCAGTGCTGTTTAAAATGGACGTGACTTACTGTAATGTAACCTGCACTTTTTCAAGGGCAGTCTCCATTATCTTGGTTCATCTCATTCAATTGCTTTACACCCTTTTACAACTGTATTAATTTTATGCAAATGGTACAGGATACATTCAGTACTTCCCATTGACAAGTTGGAGTGAAAAGGTACCAAATATATTTTCTGTTAAAAAAATAAAAGATACGAGCAGTGTTCATTTATTCTGGTCGACATTCTGTTGACTGTTGACATGTATTGTGAAGACTGCACTCACCTGTTCTGTAGTGTAATTATAGCCTCAGCACTATTCTGCCCTTTCGGGCTGGGTGGTCTTGGAGTTTGGAGTGTTGTGTGCATTCGAGGTGGAAATAGGAAGCACTGCTTCACTTACAAGACATCACAGGGCTGCTAATTATGCCTCTGATGTAAGCAGGTGCTGCTCAGTGCGTCAGCAGGCAGTGTATGGAATGTGTAAATGGAGGGTGCAGAGTTTAAAAGCCCTGAGTTCTAAACCCACTTGTGATAAACAACGTAAAGGTATTTAGTTTGAGGGACCCTAATATGCTGTGTGTTCAGGATGTGTGTTGAGTCATTCGGAATCTTCTGTGCCTCCTTTAGCACAGATTTTTTATATAAAGATTGAGGATAGTGCTGTTCGTTTGTCTCTAATATCTTCATGGTTGTTTAAATGAGATGTTTGAGCTTAGACTTCAACTGTGCTGACAGATTACCAGACCATACATGTATGCCATAGCAAATGACACTCTCTAAAATCATTTGATAAAACTGTCAGACGTCTATACCAAGGCGCCTGATTTACGGGTATATACTATATTTTGAATTAGTATTGGACTGTGATCACCAATTGACTTTGGATTGAATATCATCCCCACGGTTTTCTTCACATTCACGAGGAGGTGAGCATCACACGACATCCGTAAATTAAGACAGAGCTTTTTATCATTTACTTACATAACTATACCATTTATTTTTAAACTTAACATCAATCTGTTTACTGAATTGTTTTTAGCTTTTTCTGTGAAAAAAACTGTCAAGTGATACAATTCACAAGTAGCCTCTGGAAATAAGTTTTTATATGTTTAATTGATAGTTTAAATGATATGCTTATTGGGCCATTTTCCTACGCATCATCAAGAACGACACTATTCCATTTAGTGTCCTTATCCTGAATATGAAGATACTTCTTCATGACTGGCACATCCACTAAGGTATTATATTTAACATTTTACTGCTTTATTTTGTATATGTGCATTTTTATTTATTTAAAATCAATTGTAGTCAGTTGTCTTTGTCTGTATCTCATAAACAATGAGCTAAAGTCTCCCATTAACCTATTAAAAATAACGCTCAGGTCTCCTTAAGTTAGTACTATTACAGTGGGGCATGAAAGAATGACGATCCTGTGAGCAACAAGGGGAGTTTTATTATGAAGTGCATTCAAAAGACAGCAGACAGAGGGTCCATGAGAGATCAAAACAAAGGCAGGCAGGTGGAACAAGGACCATCCATGGCTAGAACCGACATAGAGGAAACAATGAGGCAACACTAGCAAGAAACACTTAACACATGCAGCTCCTACAGCACAAACAAAGACTGACTGAAGAATTGGGGAAGGGCAGGCTCATATATACACTGATGATGAGGTTAGACAAGAGACAGGTGTATATCATCACTAATCATCCAAGCACTAAATACTAGGAATAACAGGGACAGGTGAGGGTCAAGAAAAAAGCACTAAGGACCCAGAAATTATAGGCCATAACTACAAACTAGATAAGAATAAGGGTAACTCGGATCAAAGACACAAAAACAGAACTAATACAGAAACACGTGAACAAACTAGATATGGGGGAACTATTAGCTAAAATGTGAAATGTAGTTGATTCTGGCCTCTGGCCAGCAATTAACCCCGGACAGCAGAGAAGTACAAATAACTAGCCAGATACTCAATCCTGTTAGCCGCACGGCAGTCTGGGAAAATGGGGAAAACACTGGGGGTAATGAAAGGTGCTAAAGACAGAGATGAGAATGGAATGGCCAGCGGCACCACAGCGGACATAAAGGGACAAGACAGGGACCAGTACTGATACTATGCATCTTCATTTCAACATGATTCTAAGGTTGTGATTTGCCTTTATACTTTATCCTGAGATACAGGTCATTGTAACATGCTGTGTACATTTGAGTGTCTGTGATTAACCTTTGAGTTAAACAGTTGGGATTTTAGCTGTTGTGTGGAAGCACAGTCACAACCATAGCACGATTTGTTAAGGAGTGTGTGTAAAAAAACACAGCTAATGGCAAATGTGAAAACCAAATAAATGAAACATGCTTTACTGCCACAAAAGTTGAAAGGTTTATGCATTTTTTTGGTAGACATCATGTCCACCAGTGCTAATAAGCACCATAAAAAGTACCACCGTGTTAAGAGAGTAATTGAAAAATCGTTTGCTTTTGGCGTTCCAGTCTTCTCTTTTTATTATGGTCTGTGTTTGTTGTTTTGAGTCTAAATGGTCTGTGAGCTGTATAAATCTATTAATATGTGCCATGTAAAGTATTTACACAATGTATTTTTAGAGATTTTTTTTAAATTAAGCCTGTTTAAATGCTTGTTTCGCAGTGTATAGAATGTGCAGCTTCAGAAGGAAAAAAACAAATTGCTCTAAGTGAACTTATTTCTTTGATAGAATTGCTACACCTTGAAATGGCGGAAGGAAAAGAACTAGGCCACTAATTAACCACATTACTCAGCTAATAAATTATTGAGCAAGAATTTCCAATTATGAAGAAGAAATTGAAATGTTCTTAGTAATTACAGTGTTCAAAATCTAAGTGTCGGTTTTGACAGTCTTACTTGAGAAAATAAAACTTTATATGAATAAAATTCAATAAATGCCTATAATGACTAACTGCACATTGAAACGTGAAACTCTGCAATGCCTAAAAACTGCAACATTAACCACAGTTCATTTGTAATACCTTTCTGATTGCTTAACAGTCTGCACTGATTAGGCTGTTAAATCAAATGAATGCATTAGGCGAGCCATGATATCATGGGCTCAGTGCAAGAATATAAGGGAATTCACTTCCCAAACACAAAATTTGATTTGTTAAAGATGGCCAAGTGGGGGACTTTTATGCATACTGCACTATATCCATACAAGAGCAGCCAAAACTGAAATAGGGGGATCCATGTCAAGTCTATGGCGTGTCAGACAGTTTCAAATATTGGCATGTAGGAGAACATAATTATGAATAATACCATATAATAAGGTATTATTCATAATAATAAAGTAACAAATTGCTAAGATTGGCTTCTTTACTAAAATGACTTTAATGACATTTAATGTGTTCATATAAAATATTTTGTAAGGTGTTCAGCATGTTATGAAATTCTGTTTGTCTCAGAGTTTCTAGACCACATGAAGCTACAACATTTACAAATGAATAAATACAGCAAACAAAATGAATATAGTTAAAATAACATTTCTAATACCAGCCTTGCAAGTTTGTATCAACTGTTTGTTGTTTTCAGCATTTATACATTAATTGTTTTAAATTTGAACAACAGTAAAGAATATCTATTATTGTTCATTTTGTATTTATGTGTTTGTTTGTTTGTTTATAATTATGAATTAACTGGTCTAGAAAAAGAATTGATATTGTAGGGTAGAGCCTTTGTTCAGATCCTCAGATAATCCTCCATACTGTGCCTGGGGTTTTTGAAGGCATATGTTTCTCCATATTTACATATTTTTTCTGATTGAAATGATTGGATTATGTACAGCAAAATCCCCAAACGAAAGAGCAGACAGAACCATTCTTTCATTAGAAAAAATCAGGGGGCCCCTTTTCAGAATTTGCTATCTAATGACAGCAGTGCTTCCGTAATGGAATATTGGCACATAGACTTCAATAGCCAACAGGCTTAACAGCTTAAGATGGGTTGCACAGCAACATACTAATGAGGAAAAACAAAATAGGAATGAAAAATCATTTGAAAGTGGAAAAGGGAAAAATCTTAGCTGCAGCATAGCTATGAAAATTGTTTATAGTGTGTATAATTAGACGAGCTGAAACCTAAATTCCTGGCACCTGAATATTTATAAATATATTGGAATAGACTATATCCTGCTTTATTCTTAATCTCCAATAGGTCATTATAATTGCAAAAAACAATTCACTTAATGTTCACTTATTTAAGACTGAGACCCCTGTGCTGCGTATTATAAATTGTCATTTAGCTCTATCTGTGGGCATTTTTAAAACATTGTGTAAAGAGAGATCGTGAGAAAGATTGTCATTTAAAAAGGCAGATCAGTGAAAATTGGAAAGTAAGCCAACTACCATATTCCTCAATGTAAAGTAATAGCCAGAGGTGGACATTTCAGGTCCACAAAGTAAAAATCCAAACCAGGATTTTGTTGCAACCGACCAGTTGAGTGCTCTGTGACTGTGACTCTTTATGCTCAACTGGTTGGTTGAAACAAAATCCTGGTTTGGATTTTTACTTTCTGGACCTGAAACGTCCACCTCTGATAATAGCTTTTGAAAATATTCACATACTATTCTATTTAACTAGTTTGCTTATCCATTTTTTGGAAGAAGTTTAAGAAAAGTGAGCAGAAGACTCAAAAACGGTGAGCAAGGAGCTTTCATGGCAATACTGCAAGTAAAACTTGTTACCCCTTCAGGAGCAAAGGATGTCTCTGTTCTGATCTTTTCTCTTCAGCCAGCTCCAGGTATCGCCTATTTTAATGCCTTACATCTTGTTGCTAAGTGTTTCTTGGTTTATCCTTTTTTCCTCTGGCCTTCTTTTGATGTTGTTTAGAGACCTGCAGAAAGTATGTCAAAACCATCCCCAGCATCTGTTAATAATCTCTTTTTCTGCAGCGACCTGATTTGTTTTCTGCCAAAAATCATTGTTGACTGATGGTATTGATCCAGTGGATATGAAGGACCCTCCTTCACCAGGCACTGATGGAGTTCTTCACTTAATAAATGTCACCGTTGTCCTTCATGTCTCTGCTTAATGAAGTAGGACTGACTTTGCTCTATGAGGTAGGACTGACATCGGTGTTAAGCAACCAGACTTTAGTGTGCAGGGCTACTTCCTTGGAGTTCCATATCTTGCATAACGGCTGGAATGCTGTTCTCGCTTTATTGATGTTTGCCCTTAGATTGCCGTCTGTGCCCATTGGCGACGCTGCCGATGTAGGTAAAAGATTACGTCCTCGATAGCCTGACAATCTGACAGGGTATGTACTGGTTGTATTAGGCTTAAAGATCTTGGTCTGTCTTCTATTAGTCACCATCCTCATCATCATTATCACCATAATCATTTTCCTACTGCTTTGCCTGATGTTCCTAGTGGCTGCATGCCGAGCAGGTTGGGCCAGATGTTTTTTCTTTCCTTGGCCACATACTCTAGCTTGCTTTGGGGGATTTCTAGATGTCCCCAAGCCATCTGGGAAATATAATATCTCCAGCCCGTCCTGGGTCTTTCCTGGGGCCTCCTGGAATGTAACTGGAGTAGCTTTCTTGGGATCCATCCAAGTAGCACCCTTATAAGATGCCTGAACCATATTTCACCTTTAGGTTGGTGAGACTCCAAGGTGGATCCACGTGGCTGAACCTGACAAGGTTACATGGCTGGCTTGGCCAGCATTATCTCACTGGCCAACATCACCCCTAGGCCTGGTCCCAGGCATTGAACCTGGTAACCATACTCTAAGTAACTTATACTTGTTCTTTTTCGGTTCTTTATATTAAGGGAATTTCTTGGATCATAGCTTTTCTCGCCTCTTCCTACAGACCCGTTTGCTAAGGGAGGCCCTATTAGGACCTTAAGCTGCAGCTTCCTAGAATTTAAAGGCACAAAAACCAGAAAAACCTGCAGGTCCATTCATCTGTTCCAGCTCTCCCGTCGATGCAGTCCAGACCAGCCACTCCATTTCGCATCTTTCCTTCACATACCTGCTTCCAGTTTTTCCCTTCTGTCCAATGAAGAGTCAAAGACAGCTTTTGCCCGTATTTACTGAATTTACCGAGCTACTAATTGATTGTATTTGGATTGTGTTATGGTGTATCTGACCACAGATTGTCTACTGGTTCACCCTTTTCGCTTTTGCCCTTTGGATTTGTTGGCCGGTTCTTTCTTTTCTTGTGTGATCGCTCGATTTCTTTTTTTTTTTTTTGGACTAAGACTTCACCTGCTCCCCCCACCACCCCTGGTGTGTGTAGGAATTGGCTGCCATTTCGTTTGGGTGGGTGGCTTGCTGTTGTGGCTAGTCAGGGAAGTGTTTGTCTTTTGTTTCACTTTTGTCTCGGTCGGGGAAGCTAGATGAGATTCTGTAACAGTTAGTCAGGATATTTATTAATTATTTTGGCCGTGGGCTACTTCCGAAGTCAGCACCTATTGCCATGTCCTCCTGGTACATTCAGTAATCACTGCCTTCTGTCCCATTTTTGACTCGCTGTTATGGCTCCTCCCCCTAGATGAGGTCATAACACCGCCATGGTCATAATCCACTAAAAGGGTTTTTCTAGTTTGTTTTCTGCCAGATGTCATTGTTACTGACAGTGTTGAGACTAATTTGAATAGAGGTAGCTGTCACATCACTGACTTTCACCTGTTGAAGAGTATGGAACAAAAAATACCAGGTTTTATGCAATGCCAAGGTTGTTAAGCTGTGTTCAAGACATTACCTGGATTCAATTTCTCTTCTGCACCATGGATGACTTCATAATCCTGTCACGCACAAACAAGAAGATAAAACGTGAAAGTTGGCACACTTATCTGAATCTGAATGCTGTCAGGTGCCACACTGCTTTGCTGTTACTTAGCTGCTCGATAGAATTCCAAATTTTCTTCCTGGCTGGTTTGCTGCAGTCTATGGACTGGTGCATCTCAGCCAGCAGGGTATCAGGTGGGTCTGATAATTTGGGTCTGTGAAAAAGTTGCTCAAAATGTTCCACTCATCAAAGCATTTAATGTGCATTTCTCATGAATGGGTAAAGGTCTTTCTGCCTTACTGTATTTTCCTGACAGTTACTTGATAATATCATACCAGTCCTTGTTCGTTCATTTCTCCCTCATTGTTCAGCTTCTGCTGGCAGGTTGTTATTGTAGCTTTTCTTGTCAGCTCTGATATTTTTCTTTGCGTTCCTCATGATTTCTTTTTCTTTTCTTACGGTTGACTGCTGCTTTCTTCTCCATCTCTTGGATCAGGTATAAGGTATTTAGCGATATCCGCCCCTCGTCATTCCCGGTTTTAAGTACTTCCTGGAATGTTACAACTCCTTGAATTTGTTCCACGTGCTGTTAATTATTTCTTGATTGTCCACCAGTTCCTGTGTAGCTTCTGGGCATCATTCAGAACTTAGATGTTGAACTTCTGACACTGATATGTTACTTACCTGTACATCCAGTTCCTCTTTAGCTTTAGGTACACTTACACCACTTCAACATATTGATCAGAAACTGCATCTCTGCCATTCTTCACTCTGAAATCCTCTAGTGATCTTTTCTGTGTGGCGATCTGGTGCCTTGTGAATTCTCTTATAGGGGAAGATGATGCCACCAGCGATCAATTTTTTTAAGGTACACAGGTCTGCCAATCATTCTTTATTCTCATTTATATCTCCAAGTCTGTGTTGCCCCTGTACTTCTTTATGTACAGCACAAATGCTCTTATATTATGGATATCTACTGCAAAGCTGTTGATATTCTCAATAGTAAGTGGAAAGGACTTGCCATTGAACAGAATATATGTAAATGGTCCTTCAAAACTGAATAGTTGGTCAGAGGAGATTCAAAAGGTCTGCATGGCTAAGATGGAGGAAGCTGCAAAATGTCAATAACATCGTAAATACTCCATAAATCCAGTGTGGGGGCGTTCTGAAAAAGAAAAAAAAAAGCTCAACTGAAATCCAGAGTATGTGTGGAACACATTTGACATATGTCACAAAGACCGTCATCTGTTGAAACAAAAATCTGAAGTACTATGTCAGCACAAGTTACGTAAATTGAGTGAATGCCAAGTATTGGTCTTCTTGCTGTGGAGTCTGGATGTGCCAGTGTCATGTTATGGGAATGTATTTTCAAAAGACTAGGGAACCTGTCAGTGAAGAAGGAAAAAAAAACAAGTGTAACTAAATACATTTAAAACCGTGACGAAATTCTGCTTTTGTCTGCAAAAGAACTGAGGCAGACAAATGGCCCAAGACACTGCAAAAGTGATACTTAAGTGATTTAAAATCAAGAAACCAGAAATTTCCCAGAGTGACTCAGGCATTGGACTATTATGAAACTGTCTGTTATGCTGGTTATGCCTAATCTGACCTAAATTTAGATCGAACTTGGTCAGAGCTGTAAGTCTATTTTAGCAGGTATTTCATCAGTGTGAATATTAACAAATCGGCACCTTTAAAAAAACAATGATAGTGGGCAGGAGGCTAAATTCAGAAATCGAGACAAGAGTTATGAACTCGGACTGCAACTCAAGAAGGAGAGACAAGACTTTGCAAAATGGTGGAATGCGACACAAGTGGACAGAGTCAGGGGCCCGAATGGGCCATTTTGCATTCAGTTAAGAGGAAATCACAGAACATAGAATTCTCTTTTTATATGTATTACACATGTCACAACTAACATTAATCCAACAATATTTCATATAAAGAATAATTAGTCCAGTACAAAATAAAAAATCCTAATTGTATCTTCTGAAGTAAGTCTGAGTGACCTGAAACTGGGGCATAATGTTATTAGTTATCATTAACAACAGAGGGTTGTGATAAAGCTTAAGTTTCACACGAGCAAGCAGCCAACATACCTTATTCTCACACGCAGTAGGGATAGATTCCATCAGCATGGCCAGATGATACTTTCCAATGCTTCTCACTGCTACTGTGACTGGACTTTTCTTGGGACGAAACGGGCTCACTGTATCTGATCAGCCACCATGACCCTTTGGAAAATAAACATTGTGTGCAAACCCGCCAGCACCCAGATGGTTTGCATATGTGTGCTCCGTTTAAAAATCCAAGCAGGATTTTAATATTCTTAGCGCCATATTCTGAGATGCAATATTCTGAATGCTTAATGCTCTCTTGGTAGGTTTGTATGAAAGATTATTATTTTGAATTACAATGTGTCAGAGTAGCAGAGGCATGTAGGGGGATATGGTAAGTTTGAGAATCTGGCTTTTCCTCTCTTCAAAGGGAAATCTGTGTATTCTTCCAGACTTTTACCAATTTAACTTGCTGATCAAATATGAACCTGCCATCAAAGGTCACATGCTCAAAAATCCCCCACAAACCACAGAATAAGAGATTTATTTTTAAACATATAATAATTAGTATGTATGGGGGGGTGATGATTATCCCTGTCACCCCCCAGTACCAGGTGTCAGAGCTGTCTCAGCACTTGCACTGCTCTTCTGATGTGTTCCAATGAGATATAAGATGCATTTACAATATGCTTCTGAATCCTGGCAGATGTAACTCAATATCTTGATAGAACATTTTCAGTTTGGACAGTGATAATTTGTTTGAGTTACAAAAAATGTTTTGGAATGACTGGATTTTTCTGAGTCAGTTCTGTAACAGTGCAAACAAACGTTTTTGGTGTTTTTTTAACTGCTCATTAGACTATGACATAAATGTAAATTGATGATTAAACAGAAAATGTTTTCTAAAAAACGGCCTACCTTAGACAGGTCAATCAGATCAACCCTGAAAAAGAAAACTTTGTCTCACAAGCTTGACATTGCAAGAGATGTAAAACAACTGGTGGCCTTTATAATGATTTGTTACTACAGTAGCATTTCAAAACTACAATTCTGTTTACAGAGAATTTTTCTTTTACATAAAATGGTTTAATTTCACAACCAGCATCATGTTAAAGACTCCAGTAATAACAGATCTCTGCTTTAGACATAATTTGGTGCCTATTTGTTGAAGACAGCTGGTAGATTCATTAAAATTTGCATATAACATTAAGTGAATAAACTGAAAAGGCCAAATATACAAACAATACTATAAAAGAGTAACCAGTAGTTTTATTACTGATACTGATATGACAGATAGTTACTAATAAAAATACACAGTAAACTTACTTCTAGATATTGAGGCATAAAATGTATTATATGGTATTTAATTATTAAACATCATAGTAGCTTCTAAATTAGGCTACTCTTCAAGTAAAAAGGTTTAAATTGAAAATTTCTGCTAGTCTTCATTTATTTACTGAATATACATTGCTACTAAAGACATTTGCATTACTATTAATTCCCTAAATATCTGTCTGCATTTTTTTGTTACAGAACATATACTTTTGGAGGAGTCAAATGAGAAAATTAATACATAACAAGATATGCCTTCAAAAACACATTTAAAATTCCAGCTGAGAGACTACGGTGGCATATATTGAGCCCCAGGCAAAAAGAATTCCAAAATCTGAACTTCCCCAGGGACATACGGGATTTTAGATGTGTGAACATCAACTACAGTAGAATTCTCCAGCCTTATGAAATCCAGAATGTCAATCAAAATCCAGAAGACCAACATGTCATTAACTGAAAACAGATTTATATTCAAAAATCCATAATAGCCATGCTGCTGTGGGGATATTAAGAGCCCTGATTTTTAATGTCAATGTTAAATGGCATATGTACAGATATTATTATGCAGTTAATTACTACTGATGATTTATTTTAATTTGACCTGATAGAGAGTCTAGCTCTCTATCCACTTCAATTTGTTAAGGAAAATGAAGGACAGTCTACAAAGCAGCAGGAACATATTTTCATATTTTCTGATGTTTTATGGGGAAACAAAATTAATAACTAATAATTTTTAATAACAACACAAAAATATCCATTTTCCAAACCATCCTCCATGAACATTGACATATGTGCCTTGTTTTTCTGATTGCCTTTTAGTTAATTGTACTCATCAGCAGATGACTGATGTTTAAATTTAAGGGAATGACCAATGTCCCACATTCTATGTAAAGCTCTTTCTGGAAGCAAAGACTTGGGGATCTAAAGCCTGGTTGTGGCAGTGAAACATGATTCCAGCTGGAATCCTAGAAAACCTCAGCCATTGTGAAATTAAACTCACTGTAATTAAACCAAACATGTATTAATCAAATAATACTTGCAATGCATTATACGATAAACAAAAGTTATTGTTTTCATCACTTTACTGAACAATAATAAACATTTTATTTAAAATTAATCTTAGTATTGACTACATTATAAAAATTATAGCTTTATTAACTTTTCAAAAATAATCAGAATATCTTGATTGCAAAATAATTTGTAAAAGGTTTCCTCCATAAATATTTTATTTAACTCATTGATTTCAGCAGATTTAATTGAAACCACTTCAGAAAAATGCTTGTGTTTTGAGTTACCAAATTCATTCAATCAACAGCTAAGCAAAGGGGGCTTTCTGAAGTCCGAACAAGAGCTAGAAAGCGTGGTACACTGCCAGAATCAAGGATGAGACACATTCATTCAGGTGGGGAAGATGAAAAACATTTAAAAAATGTAGCTGTGACCCATAGGTCAGGAAACTGAAATTTGAATGCTAAATATATCACAATAATTTCATACACACATATGCATGTGTGTGTCTGTAAACAGCTCTCTCTCTCTCTCTCTCTCTCTCACACACACACACACACATATATAGACACACACATTGATAATTACAGTTAATCAATCCACAATTAAAATGTTTTAATTATCTACATAAAAGGAAAATAAATGAAGATCTAGAAAGACTTTTTAATATCTTTGTTAAAAAAAACTCAATAAACTGTTACAACTACATTAGTTTAACTTCCTGGAATATGTATTTTTATTTTGTCATGGGGTGTACTAAACTTTGCTTTGTTGGAACACATAACTGAAGAATTGGTTTGAATTTGGTTGAACTTTATATTTTTGTAGGATAAGCCACACGGGCCACAATTTCCTTGATTGCTGTCTTTACCAAAGACTTGTCCTGTTTTCACTGCGTATCTTCAGCAGTGTGCAATTAATCTCACTGCATATCACAGCAGTGTGACAGTTACATTGTGAAAAAGGGATTGTGAAACTATACAAAAATAAACACAAACCACCATTATTAACATATCGTTAGCGCATGCTATTGCATTAAATTAGAGAATGCAGGCCCCTGTACTTTCTGGTTTTTATTTTCTTAATGACAGAACAGCCAACCAGACTATTGCATAGTTCATCTGCATGATGCAAACCAGTCAGAGGAATTGTTTCCAACACTTGTCAGAACACACACGCACACACACACAGTTGAGTAACCATATGTTTTTGGGGACCACTCATTCATTTCTATGGGAAAATGCTAATGCTAACTATGACAACCTTAACCTCTACCCAGCCCTAAACATAACCATAAGTAACCACACAAAATGCAAGACTTTTTGCAGTTTTAGTTTTTTCATTGCAGTCACGGATTTATATAAATCAGGTCCCCGTAAGGTAAAAAAAAAAATGGGTATTCATCACGTTGTGGGGACATTTGGTCCCCACAAGGTAAGGTATACCTGGACCACACACACACACACAAATGCATGCACAGACACACATATAGAGCACAAACCTTTGGGCTTATGGCATTGTCTAATGAGAAAATACATAAAAAAGTAAATTATTCATACACTGCAAGTAGAAAAAAAGGTATGACATTGTGAGACTGCCTACAGTCTTAAAGCCTGTGGTTGCTTAAGTTAGCCCTCTTTCGTTAGACTCCTTTTATTGGCCACCACATGTGATTACTTCATATCGGAGAAGGCCATGCATAAACAACCTCATTTCTGCGAAACAGCTGTGCAGGTTTCCAGTCTAGACAGCAGTGGAAAAAAGGATCACAGTCTGCCAGGTTTGTCTCAAAAAATGTGCTAGTTCAGAATGAATACATCTTTATAACTGCTGAAAAAAAAAAGCATTTCCTATCCAGGTGGGTATGTGCACTGCATATAAGTTTGCAGTGGCTTGACATTGGGCTATCAATTCAAAAACAGTGTTTCATACTTCCATAAAAGTCTTCCACATTGTCTGCCTATGAGTCACAAAGCCAGAAAGGTCACACAAATGGCCTGAATTCATTTATTTTCGATTGTATTAACAAGCTACTGCAAGGTGGGTAGGAAATTTCCGTTTCACCTTTGTGCTCATGTTTGTGTTTATTGCTCCAATTTTTTGTAGACCTGCTATAATTCCCTACGCAGTTTAAAATCATTCAGCCAACAATCAATGAGGGCTAATTAAGAGCTCAGCAGGAAAATCACCATCCCTTCCAGCCTGGGAGGCCTGTCGTCTCCAAACCCTTTTCGACACTCATTTTAGCCAGGCCGGAAATGCAGAATCCTTAGACAGGCCTATAGACACATTAACAGCTGTTTTTCTGCACAGCTTTTATTGTTAAAATCCTGTTTTCTTCCGCACAGTGAAGCTCCAGTTTAGTTCATCAGCTGAATGTATAGCTACACACTTGAAGTGAAGTCAAGTTTACAGTCTGTAATATCGCTACACTGCTTTCCACATCAGATATTTTTTCTTTGTTGGCTTTATTGAAATTTTCACGAAGCTCCATTCTCAGTGATGGTATCAAATATGTCTCCTAAATAGCTAACCTGCCCTTCTTATGGTCACCTACCTGCTATCTCCCCAGACACAGTGCGACAGTCACGTTGTTGATAGTTCACAGTGGAGTGCGAGTGGATTAATGAGCTTATGCTCTTGTGAAACTCCAGGGACTCATGAGAAGGTCAGTACCACAGTAATTTTCTTCTTAATTGTAGGGAATAAGGCTTTATATGCAGTACTGTGTCTATGTCTTAGGCAGTCAAAGAAAATAGTGTTTAAATGATCTTCATGTTGGCGTAAAACGATGATATAATGTCTAACAGAGTGTGTCAGCTTGACATTTCAAAAAGTCAACATAGTATTTGCAGCAACTGTCCAATACACCAATAGATTGTTTGACTCAACCACTACTCCACCTTGTTTGACTAATCAGTACTTCATTGAGTTATTAAACTAATTAAGTAAATTAATTAATTGTGCTGGCAGTGAAATTTTACATATACATGGGATGACTGAGGTGTTTCTGAGGAGATCATCTCCAATGTGGTATTCATCTAGCGATCCAACAAGATATCAGTAACATTTCAGAAGACACAAGACATTCCTTTTATTTTTTTGTGTTCCTGTTAATTTGCAGAAGCTCTAAAGTTAAATTGTGTTTTTTCAAGTAGATATAGACTTATTATCTAGATGAATAACTTTTTCTTTGACCGCCTAAGACTTTTGCATAGTACTGTATTTCACCATAAATTTTATGAGCAAAAATCAAATAATAAAAAGGCATGTGTATATTCCTAACTGGCCTCAGACCATCCATTTTAATCATGTTTATTTTTGTAAAAAGTAGGATCAACGTCAGACACTCACACTCATACATAAACTTCATGGATTTTCCAAAGAATAATAAATGATATCCATCAATTGGTTTTCCATTACGCATCCTGGAGCCAATCCTAGGAAGCGTAAGGCATGAGGCAGGGATTCCAGTATAATAAATGACACAGCCACGCCTGTTGAGGCTCTTGCACAGCCTCCGCCCGCAGCAACGCCCGGGGCTCCTGCGATGGCCCCGCCTCCTGCTGTGCCTGAGGTGCCTGCCACACCCATGGGTCCTACCCCGGCTGCACCGCCCGAGGCTCCTGCTGTGGCTCCGCCTTCGCCGGCTGCACTGCCCGAGGCTCCTGCTGTGGCTCCGCCCGTCCTGCCGGTCTCGCCGGCTCTGCCAGTGACTCCTGTCCCCGAGGAGGTCCTGAACTGTACCATCCTCACTCCTCCTCCAGGGGTAGACATGGAGGGGGAGCTCGAGTGGGACCCCTCGGGGATCCAATTACTGGGTCCCCCCGACCCA
>JAODLC010000038.1:3228862-3239481 GCA_026781145.1 Hippopotamyrus pictus | reverse complement strand
ATATATTTGGTTTCAACCAAAAATTTTGTGAAAATTGCATTGGTTCGTGTACAAAATTCGGTTGACGAACAGATTCCTTGACCAGATTTTTTTTTATACTAGTGTAGCACCGGTGGGGCGCATGTCCCAGCATGTACCACATGTCCCAGCATGCACCACATTTCCCAGCATGCCTCACGTGCAATTGTAAATAGAAGGACCACAACAGGCATCCAACGAGCACCAAACCCAAATACACAGACGGGAAACACAAGGTTGTCAGACGCCAAACTGCAAGATACACACACGGTGGAAGATTTACACACGCTAAATATACGCAAGGATACACGAGGAACACACAAGACACAGGCAAACACACGTGCGACAATAGGGAAATGCAACTATTATCATTAACATTAACGTCAACAACAAAAACAATGCAAGGGTTAAGGACTGTTAATAAAGAGCACGATTTCCCCGGCAAGCAAGTCTCCATGTCTCTCCCTGCTCCTGCGATGCCTTGGTCCGCCTGTCACCATGCTATGTTGTGTTTTTACTATAAAAACCAGAAAATTAATTAACAAAAATATTATTTGGTAAGCTTGTGAACGAATTAATCGAATCCCAATGCTTTCTTATGGGAAAAATTTCCTTGGTTCACATATAAATTGGTTCATGACCCCTTTCCAGAAATGGATTGCGTTCTTGAACCGCAGATACCACTGTGTGTGTATATATATATATATATATATATATATATATATATATATACATATACAGTATATATATAAAAACTTAGCACAAAAAGTAAGGAAATTTGTGTTTGGTTGATTATTTTTTTGTTGTGACAATGCTTCTTGCCAGTGCATCTTATAGCGTTGGAAAGCTAATATGTAATATTTTACTTTATCTTTATATATGATTACTTCACAAGTTACTTTACATATATAAATTACTTTATTTATATATGTAGATATAAGTATGTGTGTACACACATACATACACACACATACACACACAGACATGCACACACACACACACACACACACTTTTGGGAGACACATTTGTGAAGTTATCAAGTGAGAATAAAAAATAAACAATAAAAAAGCAAGTTCTTTCCAGGTGGGTACCATCTGGATCAGGTGGTGAATATCTGGCATATGGTTTGGTTTACATTAAATTTAAGTATTCATTTTGCCACAGTTAAATGCTAGACACATGTTAAGTCGTGGCCTTGTGATGTCAGAGGCTCATTTTCTTTAAAAGAGTAGAATAAAGTATTTTCGGTGTAGTGTGTGGCCACTAAGAGCTGTGCAATATGATGTAACATTTTGCAGTTCAGGATTGTTCATCTGCAATGCTCTGTACACAAATAAATCTGTTGTGATTTTATAGCGAGAAGATTCATGGATTTTGAATAGCAAACTTTAGACTTTTAAGGAACTGAATGGATGGTAGTTTGATAGGTTAAGATGTTCTGAGTTTTTCTTAAGGAACTGAAAAGACAGTAGATTTATAGGTTAAAATCTTTCAGACTGAGTGTTATGCAAAATCTCTGTTGTTTTTACTAAGATACTGCAGATGAGGAGAATCTCCACCTCCTCCACCTCCTGCTGATGGTAAACCTCACAGAAATGGCCTCCTGCCAAAGTGCAGTGCTGCTCACACAGTCATCTGTTCTCGCCGTTCCCAGTTCCTGCTCGGGGGAAGAGTAGCCGCACAGAATTTTCACTGTTTGGAAATGAGCCGTCAAGATTCCTCTGAATTTCTGGTTCCAAATATGGAAAATAGCTCCAAATTAAATAATTTCAACATTTAGTAAGAAGTGATGTTTTATCTTCAGATTGCATTTAAGGGATATGTAATGATGATGAATGCTCAAATTCACATTTTACACTGAAATACGTAAGACTTTTATTGTGTAAATATTTTACAAATAACATTATATATATGTACTACATAAATTACACATATAACACAGACATTCCTTCTAGAGATGAATAAGAAGGAAAAAGTAACATTTTGTTCTGAAAATAAGTTAATCAAGGGAAATGAGAACATTGCACAATGCAGCTTGATTGTAAAAGAGTTTGGAAAAATGTCATTTAAAAATGAGCAGAACAGACTCTATAGTCATGACTGGTTTACAAAATTGCATCATCCCCCCCCCCCCCAAGATCACATTTTAGCAAACTGACTTTCAGATATTCAAGCACTACTGCATACTTTTAAAAAAATTGCAAAACAAAAAAAGTGTGCAAATAATATGCTCCAGGCTTTACCGCCCTTTCTTGAAAAAACTGCCCATTGTCTCTTCCAGATACCCGGGTGCAGTTTCAAGATTCACCTCATCTGTTTTACCCACAAAGAAAGACGGCCAGGGATGCCGAGTTAACAGGCCAAGGCCCCGACATTGCCTTCCAGTAAATGTAAAGCCAGGGCAGCGGGGGCGGGGCGGCTATGGGAGAAGCACAGCTTTGAAACCAAGAGTGGGAAGCACGGGGTCAGTCAGAGGGCAGTACCTGTTATCTGAATCAGATTCTATCACTGCCAACACGCTTTTACAAATGTTTCCAGGGCGTGCCTGAAGTCTCAAGACTGCAGTGTAGGTGGGGCCGTTTTCCACTCTCATGTAAATAACAGTTAGGCACAGCATGAACAAGTCTGGGTTGGTGTTTTGTTCATTACAAAGTATTGTGATATCGTTGCATGGTATCCAAGCACCATCAGATAAAAACAACAAATAAACAACCTGTTCATGTATAGTGTTACTAGCTTATTGCCAAGGTCTGTTTCAAGTGAAAACTGTTTTTTTATTTACTAGCTTATACAGCTAGATTTAAAGAATCAATTAAGAGCAGCTGGCAGCAAATACAATTCATTTGGAAGATTGTAGAAGATTCCACAGACTCTTTAAAGAATGGATTAAGAACTGTAGGCTGCAAACACAATTAATTCTGGAATATTCTATAAGATTCGTCTTGCACTTTAAAGAATAGATTAGGAACTGCTTGCTGTAAATACAATTCATTTAGAAGATTGTAGAAGATTCTACATGGACTTTAAAGAACAGATTAAGAACTGCAGGTTGAAAACACATTTCATCTTGGAAGATTCTAGAGCAATGGTCAGTAGCCAGTCTATCGCAATCATCAGGATGATCTTTAGGACATTCCTAGTCAATTGTGATGCCCACCATTCTGGATCAGTAGTTCCCCAGAATATTTTCTTGATATAGAGCAGTGGTAACTGTTAAAAAGGTTGGAGACCACTGTTCCAGAATATTCCATTTGCACTTCAAAGAATAAATTAAGAGCTGCAGCCTGAAAAAAAAAGTTCATTTTGGATGATTCTAGAAGATTCCACTTGCATCAGGATGGAAGCATGTCACCACAGAATGAGTATGAGATCAGAGTTTATTCAGAGTGGCTTCATATTCACTGACGTTTACCTTTCCTGTAAGAGTGGCCTGTGGCCATTTTGCAGTGTGTGACTTGTCTGACCATGAGCCCTGTATTGCCTGTTTTCTTCGTACTTGACTCAAACAAATACATCTGTTAGTAATAGGGTAATAAGGTGCTTATGTGGTGTATCTCAGCGATGTTTACAGTCAATGGAGTCAGGTTTCCTGGTGCAGTTTCCTTTAAATCTCAAAAGAATTTGCTTTCACAGCATTTTAACATGACCTCAAGCATGTTGGTCCATTAACTGCTGAAGCAGTTCATAAAGCACTTTTTAAGCAGTCACTTGTGGGTCCAGATTTATTCATGGCCTGTTACCTAAGCAAAGGATGCACAGAATGGAAAGATTAATGCAGGCACAGCAAAGTAAACGTCGATTTCAAAATGATATAATGATATAAATGAATTGATTGAAGTAAATTATAAATTATTATTACTCATTGTTTTGTGCCTTTGTCATATTTTCCTTTATGCTAGTGAGCTATTAAATTCCAGAAACCTTCTGATAGTAATGTTTCTAATCTGAAGGAATTACTGTTTCTAAGGTTGTTTGATATTATTGAGATGTGTCTTCTCAGCTGGTAGTCAGTGGAGGCTTTTGGAAGGTTTGTTTTGTGTATATAGTCAGCCCTCCATATCTGCAGGGGACTGGTTCTGGGAATCCCTACAGATACCAAAATCCCCAGATCCTCAGGTCCCTTATATAAAATGGTGGAATATTTGCACATAACCTACACACATCCTCCCATATACTTCAAATCATCTCGGGATCATTTATAATACCTATTACTGTTACCTATTAAAGGGTTGTGATACCGTATTGTTTAGAGAATAATGACAAGAAAAAAATCTGTACATCTTTATGACAAATGCAGCCATCATAGTACATATGTATGTACATAGTACATAGTTCCATAATTATAAATAGATAAAATATAAATAATTCATACTATCTCTCCATTCTCACTTCATCCACATGGATTCAGCATAGTGCACGACGCGCAGCAAATTCAAGTTTGCTTTTTTGAACTTTACTGATTTTTTTTTTCCTCAGATATTTTTGATCCCCAGTTGGTTGAATCTGCGGACGCAGAACCAGTGGATACAGAGATCCGACCATATTTCTGTGCGTATATACGTGTACCCTATGAGGAACTGAAATGCCATGTTGCGCTTGATGGGATAGAACCCATGACCCCGACCAGAATGAGCAGTTATAAGATGGATGAATGGGTTTCAACCAATTATTTCTCAATTAGCAGAAAAAGTAATTTGTCTGAAAAATAAGACTTTATGCAAATGAGACTAAGCAGTTAAAATAGCTGCTTAGCAGGTGAGATCTTTGACAGTGTTAGAAGCATCAACAGTTCTGAGAGGTTTTCTTTGGCAAATGCTAACCCAGAAATGTGTGGTGTGTGTGTTTCTATAGACCCTGAGCAGAGATCTTGGAACGAAAGCAATGCTTTTTTGGTCATCCAACAACAGAAGAAATTATCACTATTTTTTTGTTGGGTTACTTTTAATTTGCAAATTTTATAATGTTAAATACTGCATTTACTACCCATACCAATGGGTTTAAATTGACAGGACCAAGGATCAGTAGCTAGACAGACAAGGCTAATTATTTGGAGTTTTGACATCTAGCCAAAACCCATAGAAGAAGTTGGCATAAAAAATAATTAGAACCAGATCAGAACCAAACTGGTATAAGTGGACAGAGAGCCCTTTGTTGACATCTGCATTTAATTGTGTGTGCCTTTAAAATAAAGAGATAATGCTGACTTCCACATATATTTAACAACATAATTAATGATCAAAGAAAACCAACAACTGAAAATGTATGGCATCATGGATATTTTTTCATGAGTATGCGTAACAGCTGGTTTCATGTATTTGAATACATTCAATAATAATTTTTCCTTTACTATTTAATATCTAGAAGTGCTGTTTTTTAACAACAAAAGTGAAGCGTGACAATGTGGCTCCTGACTCTGATTTTTTTTTCCCCCATAATTTTGACACAAATTGTTTTTTGGAGATCAGTAATTTTTTGAGGGAAGATTGATTATTTAACTGGCAGGTACTTTTGTGTCAACACAAGTTTATTTTAATTTTATTATTATTATTCTTATTATTATTATCATCATTATTATTATTATTATTTTAGCAGACCGGGTCAGACAGCACCCCCTTTGAGGTTAAGGGTTCTGCCCAAGGACCCTTCAGTGGGATCATTCCATCAGCCACAGGATTCAAATTGGCAACCTTCCACTCACAGGCAGACTCTTCAAACATCAAACATAATCTGTAGTTGTGTCCCCCTACTTTACACAAAGATCAAAGAAGTATCATGTCAATACGTCTGGCTCTGTCCTTTTTAAACACATTATCAATAAGCAAGTTTTTGAGGCACATTTTTCCATGATCAGAATAAATTCCTGAAGCATTCTAACGGACAGAAAGTTTTGATATTAATCCTCACTTTCTAAACGGTTACAAAGACATTTTTTTCTGTTTGGTGCTTCACAAAATGGTACTTAATCCCTTTTTTGTTTTGAAGTATGTGGGCCTGAGCTCAGAATCAGTATTGCTATCGTCTATGATATCGGTGCAGAATCAGTATTGCTATCGTCTACGATTTCGGTGGCTCCCCCTCTCAGTCTTCCAATCTCACCTTAAAACCGCCTTGTTCTCCTAAGCATACTGCTTCCCTCCACCTGGTTTACTCCACGTTGATCCCTCTGTGCTCTCCTCACTCATCTTGCTTCATCCATGTCCCACTGAATGTATTCTGCATCACTGTACTGCTCATCACTGCTTGCTTCTTGCAGCCATTTTTTTCTGCGTCTGTCACTTTCTTGCTGTGTTCTGCGTTATTGTTTATTGTTGTTAGTGTCCTTGGATTTTGAAAAGCACTGTAGAAACTGAATGTATTTTTATTTCTTTGATTCACCACGAACATTAGGAAGTAATGAATTTTTCCTGGTAGCGGTGTTAAATTTTGGAACTTACATACATATGGGGCACATAAATATGATGAATAGGAATGTGTTAGGGTATGAAATAAAAAGGATTTGAGCTTGAGAGAGAATATAGAAACTTGATGAGTAAGTGTGACATGTACTGTACATGTAAGTAAGTAGTGTGGTATTAAGGTGAAGGTAAGCAGATTGGTACATTGGGGTAATGCAATGTCTGGATGAATCATCAATCAGCACTGAGATTGGTGACTTGTTTGGAGGGCAGAAGCTGTCAAGATGGCATTGAGTTTTTGGCACCCTGACAGAAAAAGGTGATTGATGGGGTGGAAGGAGTCAAGGATGATACTTTCAGCTTATTTCTCTGCTCTAAATTAGTGCAAATCCGAAGGGAACTGGCACACAATATTGTGATCATGGACTGAACTGAGCTGAACCTGGGAGAGGCTGATCTTCCTCAGTTGTTGGAGAAAGGAGATGCACTGTTAAGCCTTATTAAGGTTTGTAAGGTTGTGTAAGATGGTGGTCCCCAGAAATTTTCTAAAATTTAAAATCATTTTCATGGTATTGAGAGTGTTCGCTTCCGGGTTATGGTGGCCACCCCAAGGCACAGGGAACATGGCTGACATCCGTCCTTTAGGGTGAATCATCATCAGTGAACATGAGTCTGAGCAGGAGGTTCGATGTCAGAGTATAAAGCAGGGGCTCTAAAACTGTGGGGCGTGACCCCTGGGGTTGCCAAAGAATTAGGAGGGGTTCCAGAGATGATTCTGTATATAAAAAAAAATTATTTAAATATTTTTTTACATTGAAATTGAAGATGCTGTAATTTAGGTGATTAGGTATTAGCAATTCAGGGAATTAGTTTTTTGTTTAAGTTGTGAGTGATATGGGTGTGTAGTCATACAGAAAGGAGACATTTTGTTGTTTTACGGCCCGGAATGCTGATGTATGCGTTAAGGCAGGTAGGGCTGGGTAAAGGTGTTTCTGAGTGCCTGTGTATGGTGTTCAGGCCCAGCAGCTTTCTTAGCATATTGTTTTGGTGATAATGGGGTAATTGGATTGAGGAGCTGAGAGTGGGTTGGTCAGCCCGCTAGCTGTAGTCCGCCGCACTTCACACCTTGCATTTAGCTTGTTTGGTAGCAGAGATTCTGTAGCCACTTGAGACTCCACAGTCTTTATTCTTTTTATAGCACGTGGTTGTTTGAGCAGCCTTCTGTGGAGACTCAAAAGACAAGGAGATGAGGAACACTGTACAAATAGGAATCTGCCATCCAGCAGTATTCCTTCCCTTGTGGGAAGATGGCAGTCTCTAGGATGGCTGTATTACACTATCCACCTGCAGAAGCTCACAGAGCTGGCTTTCCGTTTCCTTCCTCGCTTGGGTTCTTCCCACCTCGGGCTTTAAGTTTCGCAAGGGAAGACTTCTGCCGCCTGGTTGGGCCAATCATTAGTTGTCAGCTTTGACCCATTGGCTCTTCTTGAGGCCAATGGTGAGGAAACCATGGCTACCACTGGCCTGCATGGTGCTGATAACCCCCTGCTGGTGGACGGTGGATTCTCAACAAACCGTTGCGTCCAAAGACAATCTATGGTAGAGAGTGGCTTGTCAAGTTTTTCGGTAATCTTTTACCGTGTTCTCCACCAGCTTTTAGGCTTTACCACTGGGTGGCACGTAAATAAACATGTTCCAATGACGCATGCATTTTCTTGCGTTATGTTTTCAATCACTTTATTCTTTAACTTTCAAATAAATAAGGGGGAATTTGAGAATAAAGTCAAAGCAGATGTTGAATTCACATTGTTGTTATGAATATTGAATACACTGAAATGTGAACTAAGCCAGTAGAGCACATGCTAAAGTCACACCAATTTTTCTTTGTAGTGGCATTAGACAGATTTGATTTCTTTGTTCAGTTTGTCTTTGACCTTCTTGTACTTTTCCTGGTCACCACTCTCCAAGCTCGGCAGTGAACCAGGGCTCGTCTTGTTGTGCTTCTTATAAAGTTGGCTTCAAAAAAACTAAAATATGAGTTGTGTGTGCAGTCATCAGGTTGTCACTGGTAGGATTGAAGATACTCTAGTCATAGAGTGTCATAATTTTAAAAGTTTTACAGAATAAAATATAGTTGACTGGTATTATCTAAATTAAGATACTCTTGGTCGTGAATCTCTCCAGGAGAGACAAACTTCCTAATGGAAAACTGTCAAAGACACCCACAACATCCAGGAAGGAGCTGGCCTCTCTCACCTTGGCTGTTAATAACCATAAATGTTAACAACTACCAGAATAACTGAGGGAAAGTGGGACCGGTGTCAGAGATGGAAAATGGAAACCAAAAAGCAACATAAATGTTGGTCAAAACCCATTCATGTGATCCTCAGGAATTGTAATACAATGTTTCATGGCAAGGTGACATTTTTTCTAACACTACCCTGTTTACGTCTAGTGAAAAGCAATCTGTATTTTGCTTTTAGAACCTCCTCAGCAATAAAATAATGTTAATAGTGTCAGACAGCATTGTTGCATGACATACCGTCATTAAAGGAATCATTATCTGCATTCTGCCAGGGAGATCTGGACCTAAATGTGCTGGTAAATCTACATCAAATTCATTTAAAAATATAGAAATTACATTTCTGAAGCAGCCTAGCCTAAATTATACTTAAGCCCGTATCTGGATTGTTAGTAAAAACTCAAACATACAATTGAAGAGCAAATTTCCAAAACTCACAGATATTTTTGTTCTTTCTGAGATAGTCACGCTTCCTCATCATATGTTACAGTATTGGGAACCAAAACTCACTCAGTCCTCATGTAATCCAATGAGGAACTTCCGCTAAATTTTCCCGAAAATGTATCTTATGGACCAAGTGAGTCTTGGAAATTTGCTTTTCGATTGTAACTAAGCATAATCTGTAATATATGTAGAAGTGAGCCTGATCACATAAATTGCTACTAAATGTGGTTTAAACTGCCTTTTTTAAACTGGCTTATGAATACCCTTTATTAAACAAATCACAAGTATCAATGTCTTGTGAAATAAATTCAGTAGGCTTCAGTTTTCGTTGAGCATATGATAACTTCAGTCCAAACACACGGGAGAAGACATTCCTTGTTTCTGACTTAAAATCTTTATATCTTCAATCATCAACACATCTGCAAAAGCACAATGCAAGATTATGTTAATTAACACTGTTATTGCACCACCATCAATTATGACTGCAGTTGCAAATGATGCCTATTTCTGTATGGTATCAAATGGCCAAGCATGAACAGTAAAGTGCTGTTTACCTTGCCTGGCTTTAAAAAGGAGGCGAGTACAACCTGTCCAAACAAAAAGACATTACTCCTCTAATTAAAGTCATTTGCTTTGTTTCCATGCCTCTAATTTAAGTCATTAGATGATGATCATAAGCCAGTCAATTACATCAGTCACACTAGTTCCACCCAAATAACTTCAGGTCTTTTTACATGTAGTGCATAAAAATACAGAATCAAAATAAACCAACTCCTACAATAAAATGCACCCAACTATAAAGTACTTCAAAATCATTTTAATTCTTTCCAGAAAACAAAGACTTCTGAATCAAATATAAATGTATAAACTCTCAGGTGACAAACGCAGCCTCTTAAGGTTACAGGTGTCGATATAATTTTCAAACACAATATAAGCCATTACAGAGATGACCATACTTAATACTTGATTCTATGGATTTAATACTAATAAAGATTTGAAAAGCACATGTATCCCTACAGTTGTATAAATTAAATTTCCTAGAACAAGAACAGTAATAAAACGACCCAGGTGCTACTTATAAAATGTCGCTCTTCCTGCATTTAGGGTGAGTGCTCCTGTGGTTTAATTGCTCCTGTGGTTTAATTGCTGCAGACCCTGAGGTGTGTCTGTCCCCCTGGCCTTTTAGGCTTTGCTGCTGCGCCCCTGGCTACGCGCTTTGGTCTGGAGAGTGCTGATGTGCTGTGCATTTGAAGGGCGCCGCCCTGTCTGCCGTTTAGCAGCCGCATGAACTCAAAGGCGAGAATCAGGTTCAGTTCGCCGCCTGCTTCCCTCTTCTCCTTTCCCGTACCCTGAATCAGGTTCAGGTCGCCGCCTGCTTCCCTTTTCTCCTTTCCCGTACCCTGAATCAGGTTCAGTTCGCCGCCTGCTTCCCTCTTCTCCTTTCCCGTACCCTGAATCAG
>JAODLC010000038.1:3202847-3228762 GCA_026781145.1 Hippopotamyrus pictus | reverse complement strand
AGGTTCAGTTCGCCGCCTGCTTCCCTCTTCTCCTTTCCCGTACCCTGAATCAGGTTCAGTTCGCCGCCTGCTTCCCTTTTCTCCTTTCCCGTACCCTGAATCAGGTTCAGTTCGCCGCCTGCTTCCCTTTTCTCCTTTCCCGTACCCTGTCCCAGCACTGACTCTCATGGCCTCCGGGGAGCTGGAGTGTGAAGGTTTTATCAGGACCTCATGGACGCACAATATGAGGTCGAACCCTCTGACACGCAGCCCTGCCCCAGCAAGAATGTGGCGCGAAGCAGAAGCTCTGGAGACATCTGTTAAGGTCATTATGGGGACTCGGATACAACTGTTCCCCCAAGTCAAACACTGGCACCAGCAGACAGACCTCAGTCTGCACTTGGAATGGGGGACAGCATCAGAAACAAAGATCCATCAACAAAAGGCCAGGATTAGCAGACAGAGTAAAAATATTTGGGGCAGCAACAATTAAAACAATTTGACAGTCACTATCCAGCCTATTTATGTCGTTTAAATGCATTTCCAATTAGTAGATATAGCTATAGCTCTTTACATAGTGCTACGCATATAAAACAAACATTAAAACGAGTAGGATCTGAGCCACATGTAAGCATTAAAAATCATGAAAGGCTATGCTTTCCTTTCCAGCTTATTTTTTTCCTAGAAATATTGCTGATTTTAACATGAGGAAGGTAATGAAGGGTGCTCTGATATATTTATTTCTGAAATAAGTTGATAGGAACAGGAAGAAAAAACAAACACAGCTCTTATTACAAAACGGCATATTGTGGTGATGCCGACTTGAGGAGGAGCAAAGCACAACTTATCTTCATACTTCACGCAAAAGCTGAAGTCATTTCAGGCTGATACCAAAGAGCTCTAGTCCAGCACTCCGCAAAGGGGCCCATGAAGTGGACCCTTGTGTGTTTCTTTGGCAGCTCCAGTGGCTGACAGGCACCTGTGTTGTTCATCAGTCATGCCTTGAAATGAGATGGATTCAAACTCGGCTGTAATTGCCCTCAGTGGAGAAAAGAAGAACTTCAAAAAGAAACAAATATGTATTTTTTAAAAATATATGTGCATATTTTCTTACCATTTGATATATATGCAGAGTCTGTTGCAGCGCTGAGGGGATTTTGCAGAAATGCAAGATATTTGGGAAAACGTCAACTGCAAGCAGAGACAGGCTGGAACAGACCGACACGGCAAGCTGCCATAAGTGACACAGTAATGTCAGAGGATACAATGTCAACTGTCACCAAGGTGCCACTCCTGGCCAAACACTGTGGAGATCATCTTTCACTGGGAAGCCCTTGAAGTGAGTCATTCCGGTCAGCCCGCATAGTTAAACGTTTCCTCACCATCATTCAATTGGTCATACAGACACCATATTTGCAAAGGACCTCGCACGATGAGCGTGACCAACTTTCCGTAATGTAGGCATCTGTGTACATATATTAGTTATGCATTGTTGAAGAATTCTATCATGATTTTTGCCCATTTGTTCAGCAGCCTCTGTTCAAGCAGTTAAAACTAGACATTAAATCCAATATTACTGCCCCTCCGCTGCCTAACAACCAGTTTTTGAAAGTGCATTCATGCAGGGCAGTTTATGGTACTGTACGCTGGCCATTAAGCATACAATTCCTGAATCACCTACAAATGTTAAACTTTATATTTCCCTCACATGCCGTTTTTAGATGCACATATTAAGATCCAACATTCAACACAACAGAAATTAGTTTAAAATGATTTTGACATCTAAACGCAACAACACAAACATGACTTACGGAAAAAGAAACAGGAAGAATTCAGTCCTGAGCTTAAAGACTTATGGCAGCCTGTCCTTGGAGGACTTTGTCCTTTCTATCGCGGCAAATCGATTAAAGGTGGCGAAAATAGCCAATTCTCAAAGGCTGCTCAAAGTAGCATATTTCATTTCCTGCTCTCCAAAATACAGGCAACAAATACCTGGGGATTAAAAGTCTGGTTAAAATGCATAGAATCCCATTTGTTATCTGAACAAAAGGATTCCTTCCCCAGGTCTCTTTTGAATGGACTCACAGCTGGTAAAGCATTCACTACCGTGCATGACGGTACTTACTCCCATATAGAAACAGTTGCTGCCTACAAAAGAAATGGTTTTATATACTCCACAGCCAAAAATGAGCCAATGACTGGATCATTATTACAGCCCTGCAACGTTATTCAGCAATAAAGTGAAGTCAGCTGAGTACCTGAATCTACTGAATGGCCAGATTACACCTCCATCCATCATCAATGGATTTTTGTCTTCCCTGTTGGCATGGGCATGTTCCAGGACAAGAATGCCAAGATACATTGGGTTCGAATTGTCAAAGAGTGGTTAAGGAAGCATGAGGAATCATTTTCACGTATCACTTGGTGACCACAGAGTTGTGACCTTAACCTCACTGAAGGTCTTTGTGATGTGCTGAAGGAGGCTTTATGGAGTGCTTCAACTCACTTGTCAATACAGGATCTCAGTGAGAAATGAATGCAGATCTGGATGAAAATAAAGGGTGAGATGTTGCATAAGCCTGTGGAAACAATGCCATGACAAATGTGTGCCATAATCAAAGCTAAATGCCATCCAAAGAAAAACTCAAATGGCAACTTTTTTTTTTGCCCGGGCAGTGTATATAGTAAAATTATGTGAAGTAATTTAAAAGACTAAACAGATCAAACTATACCTAATCAAAACATTCTACAAATTAATGACAAAATGAGTACTTAAAGAAACATGACAAACTCAAGTGATGATTTAATCATCTGTATTTCAATCTGCAATTCAGAAACTGGTTTTGGCTGTAGGAAACACAGTGGTAATACACATACACCTCTCAAAAAGGCAGAACATTATGAATATTAAAACCATATTTAAAGATGTGCGAACTGCCATCATTGTCATCATTTTCCCAAACATTAAAATGCTACAACAATAATTAACAATGGACGTATTACTGAAGAACGAGACATGTCCTGGTTAAAAAAAGACAGCGCATTAAAATAAGGTAAAATAAGGTAGTAAAAAAAAGGCATTGGTAACAGATATAAAAATTCATTCAATGTTTTAGAACACCAAAGACATAAATAAACCAAAATCACTTGACAAGTACATATTAAATAATAGAAAATTTTAGCACCAAATTAATTCTCAGTTTCATCAGTGCATTTGGTAATGAAAATGCTTCAAAATTATGCACTGGGATGTTGTTTTGTTCCTATACTTACTCTGATATAACAGTTGGTTTTACAAGCATCTTCAGTGAGAGGGGTCAGTTTTAGGAAAAAAGGGCTTGACCCAGTTCAGTTCATTAATCAGTAATGTAAATGTCAGCCACGTGGCTTTTGTTGTTTTAACTGGACCTGATTTTGATGTTATACAATTTCTGTGTTAAACACACTGCTCAGCAGAATGATTACGCAATTAAAAAAAATATATATAGTTCAAAACTGGAAGAACTGGATTTACCATGCAATACCTCCACAGTAATTTATATTAATTTCTCTTTCAATATATCCAATTTGACGTTCAGCAGCAAAACAATATCAATATAACTATGTGCTGTATAAAAAAAAAAATCTACAGTACCATTTTGAGGTATATGCCTGTAGACTTGTTCACGTGCATGATGTGATAGCTTCAGATGTTATATTTTTATACACGTTACCTGTACCGTTGTGATGACAAAGATTCAATGCCCGATTCCCATGCTTTGCATCATTGTAACATTGCTGCTGAAATAAAACTCAATAGCTAATTTGCACAACATCCCACCCAGGTTTCTAGACTTCAAATCCTTTCCATTCACTTTTACAGTTATTAGCTGCAAACCTCAAAGAAACTGCACATTTTCCCTGTAGTGAAATACCTTAACGTATTTCAAAAATTCAAAACAAGACTGGTATTAAAAAAAAAAAAAACCATTCATTGTGGTTTTAGAGCCACTGAATAATGCTTCATTGGAAGAGGACGGTTGAAAAACTTGAGCAGTTCAGTTGAATTATGGAGGGAGCGCCTAGACTGAAATAAAAAAAGAAAAAAATAAATTATTTTTCCAATACAGCGAGAGGTTATTAAAAAATTCGTGTGCACTACGATTTTGGTAATTGGAGAGGCCAGGGCTGAATGATCATATTATGTAGTTCTAAGTTCTACCCCTAGCAAAGAGCATATGAAGTCAACATATAAAACATGGATGAGAGGAACAAAAAAGAAAGAGACATCTTTCTATTGTTATTATTATGGATTATGCTGTTATTGTTATGGATTAAGCTGCTATTAGAGAATCCTGGCTGCACAAAGCCACGTGAAACACACAGTGAGAGCTGCCCTATTTTCAACACCAGCAGTGTTTCCATAGCGTCAGGAGCTGGAAGCCATCACCTCGAGCACATGAGAGACTTGGCAAGAGCGTTTCACTGCAAAAGGCACTAAGAGAGCCTGCGGATCGCATACGGGTCGTAATAATGTTCTCGGAGAGAGGCTGGGTTAAATTTAGAAATGCACCTCTCCCATTGATCCAGAGCACATGACAAAGGCAGAGTTACTACAGTGTGCACAAAAACTAGAAGAAAGGTAGAAAGGTTAACAGTCCAGAGGGCAGAAAAGAGCATCTTTACCTGCTGCTTCAATGCTGAAGACCTTTCAGAAGTTCTTGAAGATTTCGAGGTCCTTGGGATGTACCGGAGCCTCCTTTTTCCACTCATCTTCAGGATATGCATCAAAGTTCGAAGTGTCCCCGTCGTGGGTTACTTTTGGGACTATTGGAGGCTGAGGCATTGGCAAAAACTGTTAATCACATGCAGCACATGCATGGAGATATTTCAGCATGAGGGACATTAACGGAAAGGAAAACGCAGCAAATACATAAAAAATTTAATATGAAAATAGCTATAGCTAAAAATAAAATGTAGATACATTTACCTTTCCTTAATTTTAGCAATAGGCTACCGTAAATATACACTGGAAGAGGATAGAGAGATATTAAAATGTATTCAGTTCTGTGTCAATGTTTTTAATAATGCTAGTTTTACAAAATACTGCTGTGGAGTGGAAGTCGGCCAAGGTTATCACCCTCCTCTAGGTCAGGCATTTTAAATTAGATTTCCTTTAATGTCCCATGCGGCTCTTGAGTGATTCTCACCTTCAGCTTCCGCAGTGGCACACCCTCCCAGTCTATAGATTTGAACCATCTGTGTTTTTTCACATCATCCGCTCCGTTCTGGAAGACAGAGTTTTACAGTCGAAAGTGAGACGGGTTATTCCCTTAGCCACTGACTGCCTAATATTCCTTGTGTTACTTAAAAAACTGCACCATTCTCTTAGATAAATGTTGCCTGTTAGCAATATGTCACGCTTGCCAAGTCACAGGGCTTGGGGAAGCCTCCACATTAGCCTGTGTAAATACAGCTGTTATCGCCAATTCTGCACGCTCGACTTGCGCTTGGGGGCCAACTCCAGGGGAAGTTTGTTTTCCCTACCTCTACAGAGATCACCTTCCTGGTGATGAGATATGACAACACTAATACAAACACAGAGCAGCTCATAAACAGCTGAGAAACTTGGATCATTTCCCCCTGGGAATCCCAGAATAAGCTAGGCAAATACTACACTCTGGTTAACACACAAGGACCGGTCAATGTCTCTGTGACTCATGGTGACTGAGAAAACTCAATGTCTTGAATGAAAATTCAAGACAGCGCACAGTACAATACTGTATAATAAAGTACAATGTACTTTATCATTATTGTATGTAATGTTGGTAATGTCTTACTATGCGCAGTTTATCAATTTCCATATGTATATACATGAAAATCACGGGACATAAGTGGTCCGTGAAAAGTCTGCTATTATCCACGGTTTCAGCTATGTATAATAAAGTACAATGTACTTTATCATTATTGTATGTAATGTTGGTAATGTCTTACTATGCGCAGTTTATCAATTTCCATATGTATATACATGAAAATCACGGGACATAAGTGGTCCGTGAAAAGTCTGCTATTATCCACGGTTTCAGCTATCCGCAGTAGGTCTTGGAATGCATCACCTACAGATAGGAGGGACTACTGTATACCTGCAGTAGACCAGTGTTCTAGTGTAGCACTACATGCTAAAAATAAAACTGATATTCAAACTCTAAGAGAAGACTAGGTTTCCCAGGGTGGGGTGAACTCAGTTGCACTTCCATTTACTTCCACCAGGATCTTTTTACGGATCCTTACATAAGCCCGCACTATGTTTTTTTCTCTTGTTCCAAAGCAGACTACAGACCCCAATGCTCCACCCCTGGCCCGTGTCCAGCATTAGCGACTGGATGTTGTTGTTCTGGCTCCTCATGTAACATTCTGTTTGGTTTTGCTCACTCTTCCACCAGGGGCAGATATCCCACAATTTTACCAATCAAATATATAAATTTTAAAACTTACATATGCATTATTATGTATCATCTACCAAAGAAAATTCTTTCTTGCGATTCTTTTCCTAAATGAGTCGTCTGCCCAAATGTCGAAAGTCTCTTCCCAAGAATCCTTGATTTGGATCATTCCTTCAAGAACTTTTTTTGACAGTGACATCAAATTTTAGCTGAGTATCTACTTGGGGAGCAATGCAGGAAGTGCTTATACCCAGCGTTTTTCTGTGATGCATTTGTTACATGGGTGGCATCTTCGATGTTTCTGCTTCATCGGCTGCCAGTACAGTCTGAGAAGTACGCTCTACTCTCAGGAAAAATATAGTAAGACTTAAAGCCACGAGTCATGCCAATCTGTGATGTAAGAGAAATTACAAAGTGATTCATTCTAGCATATGGTTTCTGTTTAACATGTCGAGAAAAATTAATCAAAGCTTGGAGTCCATTCATATGTAGATGGTTTTGGTAAAACTTTATTCTGGATTCTCCGAAAAGGAGAATCCAGTAATATTATCTCCTAAAATATCTGGATGTTATGAATCCATCTATATGTAAACTGCAGCGTGGACCTGCAGCTGAATTTATGAACCTCCCGTATGGAGATTTCAGGCAGGCCGACTATCCATCCACTTTCTTCTGCAAGCTATCCCGCCAATTCTCCATACTCATCACCTTGGGATGGAAGAATCCTCAGTAGATACAGCAGGCAAATCTAGATACAGACTCTCAGAAACCAGAACTAAGTTCTGTAGGAGGAACATGGGAGGAACAAGGAGAAACTGGGCTTATGGCAGCAGATAAAACTTCAAAAACAGGACTGGGTGTAAAATATGTACCTACAGGTGTCAGGTGGATGTACAGATACCAAAATGTTGCTACCAAGATAATCCAGTGCAAAGTCAGACAAGAGGGAAATCTATGGAGGATAGATAAATACTTTGTTTAGCAGTCTCTTATCTAAAGTGACGATTAAGTAAGGTAGATGGTAGACAACCAACATGTCACATAGCCAAGTAGTCATAAATGCACCTAGGTTGAGCAGAGTCTTGAGGTGTTTAAGGTTGAGAGGGACTGTGATGACCAGATATGGATGGGAATCTCTCAATTACTCTATTGCATTTTTTGGTCTTTTCTCTTGCATATATAAACCACACAGTTACAGTATTTATATTTATAACTAATGGAATTAAAAAAAGAACCTGTAGTCGTCCTTACCTTCATATTGCCCAGCCTTCTAGCTCTATCAACAACCAGAAACTTCTTGATTAGGTCTCTTGAGAAGGGAAAAAACATATTTCAGATGATTAAAAAACACTGCCATCAAATGAAAGTATGAAGTCCGATTCTTTCATCACCAAACTAAATAGACTAAAAGTCCAAAATAGGCCAAGAAGGCAACAGATAATGGAAAATGACAACATTTCTGCTAATGGGTAAAGACTGAACCTCTTGCTTATTTACCACAGGTAATCTTGAAAAATATTTTATAAATAGCAGAGTTTAAAATAGTCACAAACTTCCTTTGAAAAACATAATCTGAGCAAAGTGAAGACAGAAGTGAACCAGTGGCAGCATACTAAAAGGACTCAAGAGTACGCTGTTATTGTCGTCTTTGGAATGCATAGCAAGATGGCTGAATAGGAGGTGCATAGAAGAAACCGTGACCATGCTAGCTCTGGCGTTTATAGGAGGACACTGAAGCTGCCTCTGACATTTCTTTAGCAGCTCATTTTCACATCAAGCCCATGGTTTTATTAAAGAGCTTTAGCAGTTTTACATGGTGCATTTTCAATGTCAATAAGGAGTTCACACTGAAACTTTATTGAGCTTCTCAGCAACAACAGAACAGAAACTCCGGCATCAAATACTATATTAGGTGCCCTTTCGCCAGATAAAAACAACCCGATGACAGGGAATGCCAGCAGGATAACAAAGAGAACCACACGACAATCAAACATGAAACCGGGGCTTCATTTGTGAAATGGCATGCATCAGATATATTTCATGTAGGGGTTTAATTTAAGTAGTATATGATTTTTGTTTTTAAATTTCATAAAAACTTGCACTGCAAGTTCTAATGTAATACAAAACTCATTGAGTCTATGCTACTGTGATAACACATGTCGCTTTGAACACAATCCAGAACATATGCAGTATTACACTATTTTGTCCTTCACCCAAAATAGGTGCTTTGTGGGAATTATTGGTGTAAAATGAGTTCTGATACTTCAAATGTTTACATCTCCTACTGCCCAAACAGACAACAGACATAGGCAGGTTTCAACAGAAACTGGCTTTCCGATATTTAGGCGTGGACATTTGCTGACCCTATGTAATAATTTTTTGCCACTGCATTATACTGTGGCACTGAAAATGAAAGCAAAACACAGTCATATCTCTCTTTCGTAATGCATAAATTTATCTTCCCTGATACTGCTGTCCAACAGTATAAAAGCAGTCATATATTCCTTAAAGAGAGATTTTTATGTACAGTGTAATGAAATAGTGTACTCATCATCCTTTATGTGCTCTGTTCCAAATCTAATTTGGAATCTTGTAGCTGATCTGTCTGGTCTTGCTATTGATCATCTATACAAAGCAGCTTAAATCTACTTAAAGCCCATAATCTCCCTTGCATTTCCAATAATGCAAGGAGAAGTGAAAGTGCTGAATGTGATGTTTTCCCTTACTTTTTGAAAGACAATGTATTCAGCTGTTTTGAAATTTTACTCATCATTTGGGCAAGATTAAACATAAATACCAGTTTCATCTCATGCATAAGAAATATATAAAGCATAAACAACCACATAAAAACTGACAGCTTTACATGCACACGCTACTCGCACACAAAGGGAGATAAAAGACTTGCTTTTTAAATCCTCAGATGTGATTTTCAGAGTAATCAGCAACTTACTTGACATAGAAATCCAAGTGCCGAGGGAATTCCAGCTTACCAGCAAGGATTTTCTGATAAATACCAAATGGATTGTCATCAAAGAATGGTGGATACCTTCAGAAAAGAAAAAAAAAAAAAAACAAGGCAAGGCAAATCACACACAGGCAATGCTACCCACAACAGTCAAGATTTTGATCATTACTTCAGTCTTACTCATCTCAACAACTGTGAGACAGTTATCTATCAGAATTCCAGCCAAGTCTTAATATTTAATGTGTTTTTCAACATTAAGAATGGCGTCTTATAAAAAAATCTTTGAAACACAAATCCATGAAATTCCAAGACTCTGGTGATGAAGCTTTAATTGAGTGGAGTCATTGTCTGCTGTTACCTTCTCTGTTACCCAAAACCACCTTTGTTTTAACAAAGTCTGCAGCTATGGTGGAAAGCTTATGAATTTATTAATTATGCCAAAAGATTTCCCAGAATATTCACTTCACGCACAAGCCATAATTCTGCTTCATTACTGATATATATTAATGCTATATATTGTCATCTTTATTATTCTTTCTCATCATTCCTACCTAAAAAAACCTTCTGAATTTCCTTATGAATGCATTTTAAATAATATTTGCATACATGAATACTAGGAATCCAAGAATAATCCAGTAAAATTAAGTGTTCCAGGGTGACAAAATAAAATGAGATACCAAATGCCAATTTCACAAAACGTTTCTCCCAGCAAAAACATGAGCTTTACCTCTATTAAAACACCACCAAAAGGGGTCTAAATCCTCTATTGGAAATCTGAATACTTAAAGGAGCGAGTGCAGAAAAGTTAAATAATTGCCTTGCTGTGTTTTATAACTTCAGGGCGAGTTCTCTTTCTCGTCTGGTTATTCTAAAGCATTTTGCAGGTTAAGGTCAGTAGGATGTAAGAGATAGGAACATCCCGGATTCTTCTGAGAACCAGAACCCTTATTATTACAACAACCGCATGACTGGGCAAAGGTTTAAGGGAGGAAAGACAGGAACCACAGCAGTCGGACGAGTCCCGCATCATCCTGCTACTTCACCGGGGGCATTAGAGCCTTGAAAGGCAGCTGGTTACCTAACAGTTAAAACGACGGAGAAAATGGCTACTGGCAAGTTCAGAGTAGCTAGCATACCTATAAGCTGCTTATAAAGAAGTATGTGACAGACAAGCATAGCTAATCTGGATGAAGCTGAGGCTGCTGTTGTATCGCCTGCCATACCTGGCAAGTTGACAGTGGCCGTATTAGCAGCACCTCTGGTTATGTAACAGCTGCCATGAGTTTATATAACACCTGAGACATGGCCAAGATCACGGCACGGCAGAGCCAGATGATTAATGGTCATCGATACTTTTTTTAATGCTGTTAGGATAGCAGTACGAGCTTTACCAAAAGCGGCCACGGCGAACGCGGGTTTCAGAATTCGCTTTGAAACACGAGTTAGCGATAAGGAAACAGTTAACAGCTGAATTTCTTTATTCCTCACTGTGAAATATACAGATGAGCCAATAAACCTTCAGAAGAGCAACATAAATCAAGTGGAGCAAAAAGAGCAGCATAAACAGCCGGCGAACTCTGTCAGTAGAATATGAGCATACGCAGTATTTCAATTAAGGGCCTGCTTCTATCCAGAGGGCGAGTTGTCAAGAAGAGTTCTTTCGATTTCAGATGCTCTGGAAAACCTCACAGGTGATGTAGATACACGGTTACATAATACTGCAGAGTTCATCGCAGAGGCTGGAGGATCACGTTAACCGGGAGTCGGGGAAGATGGTCTTCATCTACAAACAAGCGTCGCTGCACCTTTGACTAAAAGCACACTGTCTTGAGCTCATTGGGCCTCCAGGCTCAAAGGGCCATTTGTTTTGGCTCTTGAAAGCTCACTTCTGTGGCTGCAGCCAGGGGCAAAGAAGGACATCCATTATAGGAGCGGTCACTTCAAAGGGGCACCCAGTTCACTGCTGAATGACAGGGAGGGTGGAGGGCTTTTTCCGTCCCTTTTATGGAGGTTAGACACCGCCTTCAAATATACGGAGTACTTTGTTTTCCTCAGCTTGCTTCAGACAACATGACGCTTCATCGGAAAACGACTTAAAGCCCGGTAGATTATATCATAGTAGATTTCAGGAGCCCGCGGAGTTCTGGTCGTATACCTTCAGCTGAGGTTTCTCACGCTGGTGCTGAAATCCAGCACTAGGCATTTTATTTGCTCTCAAAGAAAAGCATGGAAAGAAAAACGACCGTCCTGTTTGACCGTTTGAGATCTGGCCAATGGGGGGTGCAGGCCAACATTAACAGCCCCTCTGGTCCTGCCATTCATGCACGGGTCACACTTGTGAAAAGGAGGTGGGGGAGGTGTCCACGGGTGCCGGGTGTCCCTGTGGAGAAGGGCTCTGAATGATCAGCAGTTTTGGGGTTTGGCTCTGGACTGAAGGTCAACAGACCAAAATCCTGACTGGGGCACTGATCGTCAATGTACTTGCTATACTTTGAAGAGTGAAGTCAAAACCACACAGCTAAAGAAATCAAAGATCTAAGGCAGACAGAAGTACTTCATTTAGCACAAATTAAAGCTTGGCAATATATACAAATGCAGTTAACATGCAGCAAAAAGGTCCTACAAGCAGTAACATTCTTTCTCTGCGCAGTTTATCACTGACCAATAATCTGAATACATGGATTTATAGGGGGAATTAAAAGATATGCAGAGAGGGACACAGCGGTTACATGTATTTGCAGGCAAAGGGCGATGTCTTTGCCTTCTGTAACCACAGCAACAGTTTACCCAATTTTTCTTCTAATATAGCACTGTATTACTGCAGCCGTAAAACTACCATGTTTTTCTGAAAATGGCAAATCCAAATGATGTGTGCAGTACTGTGACTTGTCCACCACGTTTGCAAAGTCTCCACATCAAAAGACCTAAGACTGCCCTCCACTGGACAGATAAATCCATCACCATAAATACTCAATGGGCCAGCAATGCACACCATCCCCGACCATGCATGGAGAGCTGTAAATGTAATGGAAAGGCTACTTATAAAAGTAAGGGATCAATAAATTTGATATAATCTAATCAAAAATGACCTGCATATGCCTTTAAATCAAAATTATTAGAAGAAAGTGCTCATTACTGTTCTTTACTCTGAAGCATGTGAGGTTCCAATACACTGCCCTCTAAGGATGGATCTCAAGTGCCACCACCTATTTTGTTAGCCGTTTTCTTAAAGGTTACACATTGCCACTTGCTAAAAGTAGAGTGAATTAATATATTTACCACATATTCCTTAAGTGCTTTATTATTCACTCATTTTCTTAACAGAGTTAAAGCATGCAGATATTCTTTGTGAATTTCAAACCACCCTCCAGTAGGGGCGCTGCAGAAATGGGACTAAAGCACTGAGGTGAGGTGAGAACTACCCAGGAAAGAGCCGAGCTTGGTACTAAACTTCTCGGTCTTACTACAAGATGCTGAACATATTTTCATCCTGACTGCGACATGGGCGTTAGATGGAGATAACATGGGAGCTGTCGTTTCCCTTGAAGATCCTGATCTCCTGCGGCTTTCTCCAGGGCTTTTCAGATTTTTATAAACTGATAGCCGCCAATAAGCCCTCGGGCACACATGAGAAACTGAGAAAGTCAAACTGCTGAAGCAGCATGTATTCTGATGTTTCCTGAAGCACAAGGACTTAAATCGACATGCTGTATTCCAAGACACAAAGCCAGGGATATCAACGGCCCACCTGGGTGTGGAAACACTAAAGAAAAACATCCAGGCAGAACCAAAGCCACTCTGATTCAGTGTTGCAGTATTTTTCCAGTCAGGCTATTTGAACGGAAGGGAGCTCTGAGAGACAGAGAGAAACCCCGTGGTGGACCAGCTCAGGGAGTAGCTGATGCTCACAGCACTTTTCAGAGAGACTGAGCTCTCCAGAGACACTGAAAGGGCTTCTCCTGTGCAGTACCACTCTCACTGTGACCCTGCCAAGGGAGTCCCACGAGCAGCAGACACCAACTCCCGTGTGGACATTCTGTTCCTACCAGTGAAATCAACTCACAGGAGCATCTGGGTGATGTCCTACCATCACGAATACAGCACACTATGAAATACAGACCTTCTCATTACTAATGGGGACCCCTGAAGTGGCGTGGTGACTTACCCAGAGAGCATCTCAAAGACGAGGACCCCCAGAGCCCACCAGTCCACAGCTCGGCCGTGACCTTTGCTCTGAATCACCTCGGGCGCCAGGTACTCTGGGGTTCCACAGAGTGTCCAGGTCCTGTGCAGGCATGAAAAGAGGGCTGTAGACACACAGCACACCGAGTCGCTAATCTATAAAGCTGAAAAACAAACTACATTATTTGGCACTAATCATTGTTCCAGAGGCATTTTTAAAAAGCAGACTAACACTGAAGGGAGCCATCTTCATTTGACAATGCTGTTACAAAGCTTTTGTAGACAACCAGGCTGATCTCGATATTTATTAGATGGGAGTGTTTTTCTAAATATTTTCCAGTTGCAGGGTTTTTGGGCTTGTGGACGGCTCAAGCTGGATCGGGGGGCTGCAATGGCAATCGATGAAAATTAGGGCAGCTTTACACCCTGAGCATGTAAGATACGTAGCTTCTTGGCAAAAGAAATTGTAATAGAATTTTAAATTAAAGGCTTTAAATTGCTTAGCATCCGAGTCAGCAAATCATCAGGTTTCAGGAGCCCAGTCATGAGAACCCAGCAATGAAGTCGAATGCTTTACTCAGAATTCTTATTTTCTGCATCAGTAAAGGTTCTCAAATAATATGAACTCACAGTTATTCAATCAGTACAAACACCTTAGATGCTGCACAGCAGCTACGGTACAGGGAAGCCGGAAACTGAATTATAGTTTGACTCATTTTTAAAAGCCATTTGCTTCACTTGGCGTTGAGCGGATAAGCTGCTCACGCCGTCGCTCAGCCGCAGCTGTAGCAGTCAGCGGGACAGCAGACGGACTCGTTAGCCACGGCTAGGGACAGGATATCGCAGGAAACGGAAAAAACGTGGGGAGCCACAGTAATGAGACGGGGCTACAAGATAATTGGTGTTGGACAGTCTATCACCGGCAACGACGGCATGATTATGAACGACCTGGTGCTGAACTGGTTATCCGTTCGATGTAGACTCGCCTGGTAGCATCATAGGAAGGCTACAGGGAGCGAAAGGTAGCAGGATAAAAGCTGTGGCCAAAGCATTTGTACTTCACGCACTTTGTGTAACGCATTAGGCCTGGAAGGCATGATATTGTCCTCCTTGAAGTAGTGAGAAGTTCTCCACAGGTGTTTGCCATACGGCAAGCGTGTAAAACATCCACCCGCCCCGTTAGAACAAAGTGAGTCTTCTCTGCTTGGGCAGTTAGGGTCCCGTTGCTTCCTCGCTGTATTCAGGCAGCGTGTTAATTGGCTGCTTGGTCTGTAATGACTGTTGCCATGGTGGCGGCAGGTCTACTCATGTGTGATGCTGGTCAGGCAGATGGCTAGAGTTACTGGGTCCTAGACTCTACCTGCAGAGATTGCAAATGCCCCTTTTTCTACACAAATGATGTTAACCAAATCTTTTGATTATGCAGCTCATATATGCAGAGATGTAATTTTTACTATACAGAATTTCTTTAGACACTTAACTGAAGTACCCTGATTGCTCATTCTACTCCAGAAGCACCAGGTTCATGGTTATGCACAATTTATTTTGCAGTAGCGCTAGACGCGTTGCGTTTAATGTTAAGGATGAGGCTAATGAAGTAGACAAAAATGTAAACTTACCAAGTGATCACAATCGATCAGCTAACCTGTAATTCAGACTTAGACACCTTGGCTCAAGCACACCAGAAATGGCTAGGCGACATGGCAAATCAAGATTTCATTTACGACGCAAGACCTTGTTTCCATTCGGGGCCCAAGCTCTAATGGCTGCCTCTTGTGCCTACTAGGAGGGAAATTGAGTTTGTAGTGACACTCTGTCGGTCTCTTTTCTCAAGGACTCATTTGGCCTCAGTGCAGGCTCACCATATAAGGCTGCAACAGATAGCAAGTCTATAAATTTGATCAGTTCAAAAACAATGTAAAAAAAAAAAAAGAAGTTATAATCTATGATGGTTACTCTGATACTTTAGCCAAATTGGCAACTTTTTCCATTTCCAGTTTGTATTCTTAAGTGGACATCGTGATAATTAGGCACAAAATGACTACAACTGAAAGGAATTTTTTTAAAAGCAGAGGGAAGAGAGGCAAGAAAACCAAGCTGGCTATTGTAGGGAAGTATATGAGTAGAGCATTCTAAAGAATAATGAAAGAATTCAGAGAAAGAGAAATTGAATGTCAAAAATATATTACAGTTGCAGTCCTAGTCTCATCCGCATCAGAACAGAACTTCTGAGTGCTCTGATACTTATGGTCAAGGCATCAGCAGATAAAAGCAGACCATGGATCCCTCACGGACCTCTCGACACAAAACAAGATGTGATGATGCAGTGACAGCTGATGACATATCATAAAGCAGCCAGGACTATCATGAAGACTAATCTTCTCATTCCTACTGCCTTTCTAGGCTGTTACAATGTCAACAAATGCTTGTCTTTATTCCTTGTATTGTCGCCATTTTCTATCGACCACTGGAGCAGGAGTCATTACCGTACGTCTTTCTGGATACCACTCCACACCAACACATGGGTCTCAGGTTAACAGAGAGGCTCATTATGGTGCGACAGTTTTTGTGGCACTTAACATTTAGCATTAAACTTTATGTACCGTAATCTTAATTCTATCAGTTATGAAGGATATGTCTGAAAGTACCCAGTTGCCTAAGCAACTGAAGCAATTACAGAGTAGGTAGAGGCTAGTTAATCTATTCTTTTATTAACAGACATGTAACCAACTATGCAGCCAAATCTCACTATGGACATTCTGCACTATGACACTATCCCAGAGGCTTGCAATTCTGCACTGTTCAGAGATGTGGAAGATTTATCTCCAGAGACATACACTAATCACATCAAACTGAGGTTTATAACATGTTTCACACCCACATATAAAATGTTCCCATGCTCTGAAACGTTTACTATTTTGAAAGGAAAAAAGCAGCTTGCTCCTCTTCACTACACATCAAATCAAAACAGATTTGGTCGCGACAGTCAAGGCTGGCTAAACTGGAGATGTTCTCTGAAAGATGGCCACTAGATGGCACTGTTAATGCAATTACTGTTGTGCGAAAAGGACTTTGAAAACCCTGGGTAGCCAACGGCCCATTACTGATGGTGAAGTCGTCTTCCAGCTGCATTTGTTCAGTGTTATTGTTTTCCATTATATGAGCGGGATGCTTACGCATCAGAGAAACATCCTCTACAGATACGTTTATTACTATCCAGACGTATGGAAAATTGAATCATAAGCTTTTGTGTTTTGCTTGAATTACATTAAGGCAGAGAAATCCTGAACTGAATAGTCACATGGCACAAACGTCTAAACATTTCCAAGTTGAACCTCTTCTCTGAGGCAGGGTCACAGGGAGACCTGAAGCCTATCTCCAGAAACACCCGGGATGGGATGCCAGGCCAACGCAGGGCACACACATGGACACACAATCATACTATGGGCAATTTACTCATGGGCAAACAGGAGTACCCACAGTAAACCCATGCAATACAAGTGGACCATGCAAACTCTACTGATACTCTGTACTGCCAAATGCCGATTTATACTCCAGTGTAGAATCTACACCATAGATCCGCCATAGTCGCATACCTTACACCGTATCCTGACGTGCACCTCCCCAGAAACTATACCTCGTGGCAATGCAGACTGCAGCAACTGTGACTGGTCCGCTTGGTAGCATTGCACTTCCTCGTATACAAATGATGTTAGTGATTTTTTGAAATAAATATTACAATATTTATAAAGCTAAAAAGGAGCTAAAAATAAATACATTTCTCACAGACCCATCTGTGAGTGATTTAAACGGCTAGGATAAAACTGCTTATGATTGGCTCAGGGAACGCGTACACGGCTCGTGCAAAAGTGGGGCGGCAAACTTTAAACCGATTTTCAAACATATATTAGATAACCTTGAGAAAGAAAAATCATTAAAATTGCAAAGCTTGTTAAGTTTTTGCTCCTTTGACAGTAAAAATTCAGCCAGCCATGCTCAGCCAATTAGAGCTTTGCTGGTGTAATTGCTGATCGACACAGACGCACCAGTGCACAAGTATAAATGTTCACAATGGTGGAGGCCACAGCGTAAGCTCCACGTAGGCTCAATGCAGAAGTGTAAATCAGATTTAACAGGTTTATCCCTTACTAGATAAAGTTTGATTTTAACTAAAATAATCACGAGGATATTTCAGAAGCACACAAAGTGCCGGCAATAAACACTGTTTGCACTTGGATACTGTATCAGGTTTACCCCTATAATATTTAGACATATTTACCCCAGCTTGCTTCCATCACCTTGAATGCGATGAAGTGCAGTGTAATGCTTTTATCAAACCTCACGCACCCCACTTAGCAAAGAGGTGACCATTACCTGTCGCTCAGTTTTTTAGCGAAGCCAAAGTCTGTGAGCTTGATGTGCCCTTCACTGTCCAGCAGTATATTCTCGGGTTTCAAGTCTCTGTAAACGATCTCCTTGGAGTGCAGGTACTCGATGGCGCACACGATCTCCGCGGTGTAGAAGAGGCCCGTGCTGTTATTGAACCTGCCCCGCTTTCGCAGATAGCTGAACAGCTCGCCGCCGGCAATGTATTCCATCAGCATGTAGAGGAAGCGCTCGTCGTGGTGAGTCCAGAACCTGAGGAGCAGAGCGCAGGTGCAAAAGGCAGCTTTCACCACAGCTGAAGAAACCAGGTCCCAATCACTCAGCAGCAATACAAGGCAGCAGAAGCAGACAGCCCCATTCTCCATGCCAGGAAAAATAGCACTGTAACTGGAAAAGCCGCCTCAGCATCTAAACACAAGATTTGTCTTCCTTTTATCCCGTCAAAAAACTTAAGGCATACTGTATTATTCTGAACTGAAACTTACTATGTGAAAAGAACGGCTAGAAAATAAAGTAATTAAGAACTAAAGTATATGAATAAATATCCATATTTTTACTGGATTCAATCACATGATGCACAAAATGTAAATCAGTAAAGTTTTCAAATAATTCTCAGAAATGGTTTTTAACCTTTATAGTAATACTTAAGAGGAATAACACAAGAGCAGAACACCATTGTAAAATACTTCTGGGCAGTGGAATCGTGGCAGATGATTCTGCATGCATGTAAATAAGAACATAAATTTACAAACGAGAGGAGGCCATTTGGCCCATCAAGCTCGTTTGGGGAGAACTTAACTAATAGCTCACAGTTGTTAAAATCTTATCTAGCTCTGATTTAAAGGAACCCAGGGTTTATATCAGCAAAAAATATGTATCTGACCATGTTCGGTTAAACTGAGGGAAACAGGAAACGATACTCACAGCCTGATGAGGAAGGGGTGGTTCACCTCCGTAAGAACTGCCTTCTCGTTGTGGACGTGCTGCTCCTGCTTCAGGCGAATCACTTCTGGAATCTTCATTGCCTTCAGTGCAAAGTAGCCGTTGGCTTTTCTGTCCTTCACGAGAAACACTCGGCCGAACGTCCCGGTTCCTGTGTGGTAGAGGCGCGCGTGTCAGCGGGAGCTGGGGAACAGTGCCTGGCATGAGGCTAGCATGTACATTGCATGCATGTTTTTTATTATTTTCCTACTTGATGTAAATACTCCTTAAAACAACTACTAAAGCCATCAATATAGCTGATTTTCTGAAAAGCTTACCCAAATTAGTTTTTTCCCCTTTTATATAACCAAACTTCTCATTTCACATTAATAATCCAGATCATGTACCACACTACTACTAAAATACTACAGCAGAGAATTTAATGAGGGACCCATAATTCTATACATCAGCAATTATGAGTCAAATGATACAGAACTTAAGTACGAACTCGTGCCACCAAAACAAAACTTGGCATCAAAAACACACACACACTGAGGTTAAGTTAAAGTTTAAAAAAGGCCGTATCACATTCCACAATGACACATTTAATTTTAAATTGATATTTTGATGTATCAGAATGCCTCAAAAAATATCAATAAATCAAATGATCAGAATCACAAAGACTTGAAGTCAATTCACCTTTAATTGCACACCTCAATTCCCCAGCCAGCTCTCCCACCAGTACCCCTTCTGGATAATTAATGAACACCCAGCAGGGATTGACTACGCTGCTGTCCATTAAAAATACACTTTAAAAGCGGCCACACCACTACTCCCATCATGGGTGGACTGTCACCATTACACAAAACATTCGCCCAAATGGAACCCAGAAATCATTACTATGAAACTATACACATAACAGGTAAACTTGCATGAAATACATTTCTTTAATAAACTATTCAGGCTTTGGGCTCATGGTGTGAAAATAAACAGATTAATGCTGTAGCACATTCATGGACATGAGTTTAACTGCAAGATAGCTCACTGCTGTGATGACCGTGGAGACTTTCAGGGGACTGAGGGCAGAAATGTAGGAAATGCAGCAGAGCAGCAGGTGGCAGAAAATCCTGCAGACGACAGGTCAAACAGTGTTCCTGCCTTACTTACTTACAGCAGATAAACACCAGTCTTCCGATCCCTCATCGTTCACCTGCAGTTCCATGTCTGAAACCCAAACAGGTGTGGGGAGCCAGCCCCAAGCCAGGAAAGTCCACCCACAGCTTCGAAGATATTGTACTAATATATCTGCCTCAGATTCGACTGAGTTTACACCTAACATGACACACAATGAAATAAGACAACAACTGCTTGCACGGAGAACGGGACACCTGGAATGTGAGGACAGCCTCCGGGTGATACCTGCACAAATTACATCGCGAGACAGCTAGCTGTCGGATTCAATTGCAAGAGCCATCCGTGGGATTTTCCAACGTTTCTCCATCAGGGTACCAATATCACGGAGGTAATATCCAGCATGACATGGTGTGGGATGGTGTTTTTATTCTCGAGCTTTAAACCAACCTTTTGACTGCTGCAGAAAGAGCAACTGTGCTGTCTAATATCACAGACCATGAATGTCAATAAATACTTAGGAAATGAGATGCTTCAGCTGTCAAGAGATGATATATTTGAAGATCCTGCTGATATGCAACCGAGAAGCCCTCCCCCCTCCATTTTCACTTGTGCTAGGTCGATCTGGCCCACCCACTCTTCTGCAGAGCCTCGGCTAATTGGCTAGGCTGCTCGCTTCTTTAACGAGTCACAATCCTGATGGGTATTCCGTATTCCCTTCGCTTGAATGAAAAATTAGTTCACAAAACTCCACTTTCATCTCTCAGGGATTGGAGGGAACGTTCCCACTCCTGCGCCTTGGCAGCAGACCATTAAAGAAAGGGTCATAGGTGTAATGATAATTACATAATTACCCTTAATCAATTTTGCTGCACGGTTTGATTTTAAGGTGAATTTAATCCAATGAGTATCACATTTGTCCTTTGGGTCATCCCTTAATTTAAATAACAGAAAACTTTTAAAATATTGTGCAGAAAATACATAGTAATATTTTACCCAGCTGACAGTAAATGAGTCCAACCCAAGAACAGACCGTTATAAATCACAGAAGATGACATGAACTAACTGATGCAAAACACGCATTTGCAGTCACTTGTTACCTGTTGCGTCACCTGAGTATGTTGTTTCTGGGGAAGGCTACAGACCTGTAACGTATGGCATAGGACCTCACAGAGCCAGGAGCGACGCCTGCAAGACCTTCTGACAGTGCATCCGGATTGACAGCCATGTGATACTATCTAAAACCTTTTCATTTTTAGCTAATTTGTAATGGGTTTGAGTTAAACACAACAAGAGCAGTGTGGTGGCGCAGCAGTTAGCACTGTGTCCTTATATCTCACAGCCCCAGCATTGTGGGTTTGACTCCCATCTCAGGTTCTTTAAGTAGAGCTGACATGCTCTCCCTGTGTCCCGTGGATAATAAAAAGGCTCTGTTATATCAAAGAGATCCAGCCTGCTTGGAGGATAAAAAGGGACAATTTTACTTGGCACTCCAGGGACACGATGGTTAGGGGAACCAGAGGAAAAAAAAAAAAAAAAAAAAAAAATGCACATCTTGCCCTCTTACCTACTGAGCAAGCAGCAGCAAAACCCAGGTGAGCGAGACCACTGCTTCCGATCCCTTTTCCAAGACGCATCCTCATTAAATTACAGGTGACTCCCCAACCTCACCGCACCCCAAAACATCCACACCCTCCCCTTGTAAATACTTCCAACGCAAGACTATAGTGCCGGTTATAATAAAATGCAACAAACAAACAAATCACTCATCTTATACAAACAGCAACAGTAGCTAAAGGACAAAAAAAACAATGATTCATTAGTGATTCAAGCCCCAGTCTGGCCCCAGGACAGCGCTTCCAGCCAAGAAGCACATTCATGCTATGGCCCCCTTTACACAGAACTGATCCAGAGGCCAAAGTGGGTTGAGAGGACTGCCTGTATCACACTATCAGGAATGGAAGCTCCACCACACCCGCCCAACCCGAACTACAAGACAGAGCGTTGTCTGAGGTACAACAGTGCTGCGAGTCTTGCCAGGTTAATTCAAGTTAGTGCGAGTGTTCAGCGGAACACTAAATTAAATAGCCCTGGCAAGAAAATGCCCTGCAATTGCAAAAACGTCTCCTGTTGGGACAGCAAACAGAAGCACATGACTCGGTGACTTGGCAGCAGGGACCTAGTTTATTCACAATATTTTCCAGTCCTCGGGGTAAGACAGAGACTGGGTGGGGTTTAGGCCGACGTGACAAACACGAAACTGAGGCTAGCCTAAATGTGGGAAACAGCTTCATGGAAGCAGATTATGGTTCTTGGAACTGGCATCAAGCGAGCGTCTGGGTTACTCAGAGCATAACAAAACAGCATGCAGGAGTATAGGTACATTTATATGCTGTCATTTACAGGCAGGTGGAACACATTTACACGAACAAACCCAGTCAACTGACACTATCCCTAAATACTCCACACAACCATATCTTTGTATCAATATATCTCAAGTGTTTCATATTTTTAACTACACATCGAGCACTAATTAAACACTATGGGTTAATTGCGACCAACAGAAAGTAAGGTACTTTCTGGAGAAGGTCCCCTAGTTAGCACACAGCATCTCGCTGGATTAGCATGGAACCTTGATACCAGGTGCAACCAACTTAGACACAGAAAGAAAATAACCTATAGATTAAAAAAAGATCCCAGAAAATAAAACCAAACAGCTGCTGCCTTCATCAGTATAGGATAATAACTATCATAATAATCACGACTGATTTGTACAATATTGAAATCCCAATTGAATTAGTTTGTATTTTCTTGCATAATTATAAACAGAACCTTTTTCAATTTGCATTTTATGAGCATGTACATACAGAAAGTTCAAAATAAGACTTGTCATCCAAACTGAGTGCCGATTTAATTTCCAAAAGTAAATTAAAAAGAAACAATGAGTATACAGAGCCAATGAACATTATTACCAGAAAAGGCTGGAACGGCTTGCAAATCAGCAATGTTAAGCTTTTCTTTTCAAAATGTTCTTTCAACTTGTCCCTTGTTTTATACATTTACTAGGGGTGTAAACAGTACACAGAAGTCACAGTTCAGTACAAATCCCGGTTCTGAGTTCACGGTTCGGTGCAATTTCAATACAGCATAAAAAAAGAATCATTTTTGAAATGATTTATTAAAACTGCAAACAAATAGTTAGTAACACTTTGTTAAAATTCAAAAATATAAAATCATAATTGTGATGAATTACATCCTGCATTCTCTACTACCAAGTTTGGCTGCATATGGGTCAGTGACAAATAAGGGTTGGCAAGATGGGCAGTTCAAAAATCTTTCAACTTGTGAAGCATGTGAAGTTTGTTAAAATGTGCATTTTGTATTCAAGTTGGTTTCATGTCATTTGAAATGTCACTCTTGACATTTCTCACGAAAAGTAAGACTGAATGTAGCTGAAAATGTTAAATAGCGCAACAAAAGAATGAAAAATATTAAATGTTATGCACCTGGAGTATATACACAAAATAATTACTTCATTGTAAATATCATGTAAAAACAGATTTTATCAGGATTATCTCTAAATTGAAAGCTAATGCTTTTTGCAATATTGAGAGGACATATGCTGAAAACCTGAATTTTGATTTTCTAAATAATCTTTCACAAATTATGAAATAAATGTAACAAAAACATTATTACACTTCAATAGATGATTATATTTTTCCTACATATTATATTTCTATTAAAAAAAAAAAAAAAAAAAAACTGGTTACGCCAATTGACATAAACCAGTTACACCACCTAACCATATTCCTTCTACAGTCCAAGAACTAGTCAAAGTTATAGTCAAACTAGTCAAGTCTAATAGAAAGGCTTGTAATAGGAGTCAAAAAATCTAAATACTTACACTATTTGACATTTCAATTTAAAATCAAATTTCACAGGAATTATCATGCACATTTATGTACGCACATGGCCTTGGGGTGAATGTTTCTAACAATTTTTAAAGGAAATACTAATTTTCATAATTATCATGCATGAACTGTCAGTATTTGCTGGGGTTATATCATTTGACAAGTAAACTTAAGCATACTAGACAGCGCCCTAAAAATGTCAATTTATCTGTTATTTCAAAGAGAGTTACTAACCTGCAACAGTTAGGGTCACCAGGACTACTGTCTTTTCAGTGCTGTTGTAATTTATTGGGAAACCAAAATAATCCCGAACTGGTCGGTATGAAACATTAGCCGTGATTAACTCACAGCTACAATTAGCATGTTGTTTTCCATGTTGAACATCTACTTATGAATTTAGGTTCCACCCATGTCAATAAATGCATTATTTCACTGTGTACACAAAACCAAAAAAAAAAACAGACCAAACATTACACAATAAATGTGTACCGTAATAACCGTAATGTTTACGTTAAATGCTTGTGTTATAGTATATGTAACAAATAAAGACATGTCAAATACGATATCTTTTGCATGTAAATTACATTTTACAGCACAACTTGCAAGTAAGATGGGTAACTACACACATAGCTGAACAGTTTTACTATTGTGTATATTTGAATTCTTGGTTGATACAAGTATTTGCAGACAGGATTTAGGAGATCTCCGTTACTTCATTCTAACTAGAAACAGTAGTTTAAATGGCCAAATGGGTCACATTTTATTTATTAGTGTTTTTTATTTTAGGTCAATTTTATTTACTAGCCTGTTAATTTCGCTGAAACATTTTAACGACAGCTTTACTTCAAGTTTACATTCAAGTTCTTAAAGAAATCTAAAAATATAGGGTTTCATTTATTAATCATCATAAGCAGTCAGCATAAAAGTTTGGAGGAACAACGGTGGTTGCTCTTGATACCCTAGAAAGTACCATACCAGCTGGTTTTGGTCATGAGAAGTTTCATGCTGCAACTGAGGTCAAAGCAGTAGACTTTCTAGAGTAAATAGTGTTCCAGTGAGTATACAGCTTAGCTAGCACTAAAATTGGCAAGTTGGTTGCAGTTGATGCTTTGTGACCCAGAACAAAAGAACCTGCCAATTAAAAAAATTTAAAGAAATCAAAAATAAATGCCTTTTTACACTGAGTAAACAGAAGGTGTCTGATGAACAAGAAGTTCAGTTCGTTCAACAAACATGCACAACAGGGTGTTTGACTTGGACTATACATTACAGGAACATGATATCAAAGGCACTCGCCCTTCAGGGATAGGTGCAGAGGAAGGCTTGTACCATTAATAGCCTGAATGCTATTGGTAATTTTCAGTCATCTTCTTGCACCAACTAGTTACCTCCAAACAAAGCAAAAAGACAGGACAAAATCAGAAGTTCACAAATTATGGTTGTTTATCTAACTGAGGGCGTTAACTGTTAAGTATTAATGTCAACATGCCGGAAGAAGTGTAGGAAACACAGGAACAGATAAGGCAAACAGCACAGATTTTGACGGTGACAGAGATTCAAAAAGAAAACATAAATATCCGTCCATCCATCCGTTCATCCATCCTCTCACAAACTGCTGATCCAAGTTTCAGGCTTGACCTGATTCATTCTCTGAATATGGTCACGAAAATTTTGCAAATTCAAAACACACCTAAGAAATGGAAAATCAACCAAAAAGTACAAAATGACACGTGGGAGCCTTAGTCAGCGATCCCATTACTATGACAAGCACCAGCTCCACAGCAACTTTGAGCACACAATCGGAACATAATGTTTTACAAACCGGACGGCCATTTCACACCCTTGGGGATCATGTGACACTAAGCATTCGACAAATGGATCGGAAGGAGGGTGTTGGTCATGAGGACTGCTGACATTGGCCGTTTTCCTGATATGCCATATCCAGAGGTGGAAAGTAACGAATTACATTTACTCGCGTTACTGTAATTGAGTAGGTTTTTTGTGTATTTGTACTTTTT
>JAODLC010000038.1:3174714-3202747 GCA_026781145.1 Hippopotamyrus pictus | reverse complement strand
TGTACTTAAGTAAAATTTCATTTATGTAATAGTACTTTTACTTGAGTAGAATATTTTAGTACTCTTTCCAACTCTGGCCATGTCATGCCATATCAAAGCCCATCAACAGTTGAGTGCACTCACGAGAAAGTCAAGAGTTCAATGCAGAAAACTTCTCAGGGAAAAGATGAGGTGTTCAGATATTGTGATAATGACTTTAGCTCCCAATGTTTCTTGTTCAACCGAATGTAATCAGTCATAGACCAGGACAAAAAATGATCCTCATTCCCTCTGTCCATGTGGATTCCTAGCACGAGTACTCAGCTGCTGGGTCCGAGCTTGAAATCAGCTACTGTCAATACCATAAGATGGAGTGGAATCTCCTGGGAAGCTTACTTTGTGTTTGGCCCCACTGGGCTAAAATAAAAAAGGTTTTTGTTCTGGGAAACGGGCCGGGCAGGGCTGCAACTTTATACCGGGTGTTTAGGTCACCTAGTGTAATCATAACACGATGACACAGCAGTTGAAAAGCCTACGGAATTGTCAGAGGAACACATTAGACATTAACCACAAAAACAAGCACTAATGCTCAGGCTACACAGCAAGGACCAGAGACATTTATTAAGTAGGTCATTAAGGCTGCATTAAGCACATGCAATGTGCCGGCAACAGAAATGGGTGTAAAACTTTTTATTAAAGGTGAAACTCTAAAAGCCGAAGTAAAGTCTTGCCCTATCAAATAAGTAAGAGGACTCGTCCCTTAGCAGGTCGACGAATCACAAGGCAAGTGTGCTTACATTAACAGCTACATAAAATAAACCGATATGAAACTAATATTGTGTGCATTTCATTTCTCGATGATGCTCCCGCTTTGTCTGGTGTTATAAATACAGCACACCCCTTTCCGCCCCCTTTTTATTCCTCAGTTGAATTATATGTAGAGTTCAATAAATCCATAACATTTCCAAAGTCAATAAGTAATCATGCTAATCGTGATCTCGATATTGAACAAAATAATCATTACATGCGTCTCACTAGTTGTCTGTCATTTGTCTACATCTATATTGCTGCATATTAGATGAAAACCAAGGCACAATACTAATGCTACAGAGCACAACTACAGAAACATGACTTTAAATATTGATAGGAAAAGCACCATCAAAAAGCAGACTATGGAGAAAACATATTACATAGTTTCATAAACCTTACATACTAAGAATATAAAAGTATTACTTTCAGCAAAAGCTTGGGCTGCCAATTTAATTTTGACCCATGGCAAACACCCCTCTGAAAAAAATAATGGATAACCCATTAGAGTAGTACAGAGCACCACACACTGATCATATAGCAGCAGAGCAGTATAGGATTGCATTGTTCAAATGAAGGAGTCAGTTTCAAAGAAAGTCTAATCCTTCAATGCTGCCTGTTTCAACAAGGATGAGGCAGGAGGGGTTGGGGGGGCAGGATGAGGTGGGAGTCGCATCATCATGAAGCTGTGACAGTGATGAATCTTAACGCACAGAACCAGTCAACAAATTGTGAGCTACATTTGTCAAATGGCACTTTTTAGATCATTAAGAACAGTTAACAGGCATTTTTAGACACGGAAGTGCACATGTTCGTTAGTCACCTCTTAAAAGTTTACAACGTTATCTTTTCCCCCTTAACGATGGGGGGAGCTGCCTGAAACAACAGAAGAATAAAGAATATGCAGAAAAAGTACAGCTGTGACAATTAAAGTATTGTAAATCAATTAGAAGATAAGCTGTTTGTGAGCACATCAGATAAAATCCGCATACAATCTCAAGATGAACAGTTTTTTTTACACAAGGCAAAAATAACATTTTAAAAATAATACATTCACAGTGCAAACATTCTTTTACATTTTTAAAATCTATTTCACAGCATGTATGTGAACGTACAATATTACACTGGTTTTGTCCAATGTACAACACTGGACAGTTTGTGAAATCCTTTCATTTAGTTTCAGCTTGGGAAAATATGGCTTTAGTTTGTAGTTGACCAACACGCAAATCTAAAAGAGACTGTTTCACATCATGAGTTAAATACCTGAGATTGGTACAGTTTAATGCCAAAAGTGCAAAAAAAACTCTAGAATGTACTCAATGTGCAATTCTCAGTGTACAATTCCAAAACATCTACACTAATATTTACAACTGAAGAGCATAAAATTAAAAGTAGGTTGGGGTAGGGTTACCATATTTGGTGAGATGAAAAATAGGATGTGTCTGGGGATCAGAATATTAATGAGTTTTTACGTTCACTGCCAATCGGGTAGCACATCTCTAATGACGATGAATGAGTGCCCCCAACCACCCTGTAAAACGAAAATTCACGCGTTTAGCAATCTACACGCAACTGACACAAATATTATAATTATATATTTCAACAAAAATGACAAAATAGTAAATTAATGTTTGTTAAACTTCAAGCAAATGACACAGTTAACTGTTCACACAAGAGAATGTGAGCGGAGTGGAGCGATGAGAATTTTTGCTCACTCCCGCTCCGGCCAAAATCGTTCCACTCCCGCTCCGCTCACAAAGTGACAATGGTTTACGGAAGCCGAAGTCACTCATGAGCAGTGTGACATGTAGGGATGGGCATATCGTTTAATTTTTAAATATAAAAAGATATATGGTAACCCGAGGTTTAGGCGTCTCTGTAAGATAGTATGGTACGCCTCCCTAGGTCTAATGGCCTTGTGATGATTTCAAAATGCAACTCAGTAGAAATTATTATTATTGTCACCATAATAAATTACAAGCTATTTCTCCCACAGTTGTTCACCTTTACAATCATTTGGAATTTAAAGGAAAATATGCAATATAGTACAGAATAACTATGCTCCGTACAAGTGACTGAATATAAACGCAACAAAATTAATTTCTTGGTAGCTGCAGGTATTTGTCTACGGTCCCTGAAGGTTCCCATTAATTAAACATCCATTACATTACACAGCAGACAAGGGTCTTGGCCATTTAAAGGATTATAATGATCCAACAAGACCCCAGTATTTTCCATTATCTTTACATCAGATGTTGATATGCTTCCATGAACTTAACATGGTTAACAATAAAAACTCACCCTTAAATGACATTTACCACCAAGCATCATTGTACGATAAATCCCAAACTTTATTGGCCTGCACAGGTGTCTGGAAAGCTAATAAATAAGGGAAACGGGGTTTTCTAAATTTCTAGGAAAATAAAAGGAAAACACTAGGCAGATGGCAGGGCTCACGTTTAGGAAGGGGGAAACGCTCATTTGACCTTTACTTCAGCACAACTGCAGCTTACAAACAAGGTCGAAAGTGCTGCTCTCAAAAACCACACTGCCTCACTTCAAACCATCCCTATAAAAGACACACCTACGCTTAAACAGAGATGCGGCAGAGTTACACATAAACATGTCACGCACAGATGCAGGCACAAGTTTTGGTGTGACTAGGCCACAAAAAAAAAAAAAAAAAAGATGCTTGCCCAGACACATTAAACACAGAAACAGGCCTGCAAAGTTGCCAGGGTAACGGATAACAATATCTTTCCAAAGCTTAATCCAATCTGCATACCTGATACATGCAAACGTTAGCATAAGTGACAGGCAAATAATTATCAAAAGACGTTATTGCTACAGAACAAGTATCTAAATTTGGTTTATGGGATACTGGCCTGACTTCACCGGATGAAATCTACAAAATACCAGAGGTCAGATTTTACTTCTTCCTTTAAATAGAATCCGGTCATAAATCAAAAGCCCCATGACATTTCATCAGTTGCAGGCTCTGTGGAAATATTTTCCTCCGATAATGCAGCACAGCGAGTAGAGGTTGCCATCCAAACAATAAAAATAATAAAAACTATACTAGCACTCCCCACCCCATCTGTAAAACAGCAAGGTGGCTAGCACCTAGCAACCAGAGCAGCAGTGCTCAGAAATGAGGCAGAGCAGGCCTGAAGGGGCATGTCCAGCTACATCTGGAGCAAACAGGGAAGCATTTGATTTGTTTTTCCCATTATTACCTCCCCTTCCTGTTTATCAAGTATCATACTGCCAGATCGACAGTATAGTGTCTTAGAGTTGAAGGAAATATCACAACAAATTGCGGCAATAACTACCCATCAAAAAAATGAAGACTGAGCCAGTTCCACCAGCCCTTTACACAATCCCACAATACTTTCCCTCTATTCATTTCTTTCCATTTGAGGAGAGACAATAGGGGAATTACAATAATTAATCACCACCACATCTCTAACAGGATTCCCGGAAATAAATTATCAATGATTTGATTATACCAGTGAAACTGCATTAGATTATTAATTAAACAAATTCTTCGTGAAAAGAATAGTGAGTTTGAACCACGATGCACTTTCTTCGATCTCCATGGAAAGAACCAACAAAGCCAAAATTAATAACAAATTATAATGATTTAAAAGTAAGACTTCTAAAAAAAGTGTAGGCATCATCATTAAACAGTACACTAGTCAGAGCGCCTGATTTCACTTCATTGATAATTCTGATCGCAGTCAGGCTGAACTTCAGCAAAGGTCCTGAGAAGACAAATAGACAGTAACCCCCCCCCCCCCCCCCCCCCCCCAAAAAAAAAAAAGACACATCAATAATGTTATTATGGTCAAATTCTTAATACTATGGACACCACTTTTAATTTGCTGGGTAACAATATCTTAGTTATTACACAAGAAACCTCCCAAATACACGAGAAAACGAGTAATGTAAGTATAATATACCGTACTATAATATACTATAATAAAGTAATATACTCAGCTACACAGTACACCGTGTCTGTGGCCGGATTCGTCAGCAGCCCCAGTGCCAAAAGGAAAGGAAAGTTTGCACCCGTGTGACCTGTCATGTAGTATTTTTTACTCAGACTCGGGTACCCAAGCGGACAATTAAGCCCGGCGACCCTGTCAGTGCGCATTACTAAAATGAAGAAAAATGAGAATCCGACCTGGATGCGGAGCAGCCCGTGCAGGTTGTTTTCTATTTTGTAAAAAAGATGAATATCCATACATATGCGTTTTAAAGGTATACTTTGAAAGACTGGTTAGCCTGGACTCACCAACCGTGGCCACGGTGTCCAGGTCGTCCAAAGCGTACGTCCTGCTGCTGCCGGGTGGCTGCGGCGCGTCCCCATGCATCTGGGGGCCGCCTGTGGCGCCGCCGGTGTCCCGGAATGAACCGTCCTCACTGTCCGCCCCCAGTGCGCCTTTGGCCGATGCCATCCTAGAAAACGCGCCGCAATCCCCCACCACTCCCTCCAGCTAATCCAACACGGTGCCGGTTCCGGAACCGACTGCGCCCCCACCTCAGTTCTGCGGAGCTTTTATTGTTACTACTTATGATGATTATTATTATTATTATTTTGGGCTTGATATCGGACGGGCACCACTGGGATCCCCGTTCCTTCCCCAGCGGGGCCGCATTGTCCCGTTAGACGCTCATGTCCCCTCGCCTGGCAGCCAGACAGTTCGCACGTAGCAAAGCGCACTTTTCCACAACCGATAACAAAATGAAACAAAACATCCAAACAAAACGACCGTAATGAAGACAATGAAAACGACCGAACAACAACAGCAAAAAAATTATGTAAACTTCTTTCCTGGGGAGTACCCAAGCGCTTCTTCCTACACCCACCACCAGAACCACAAAGGAGAGAAAACTTATACAGGAGGGCCGGTATCTATCCGTCGTCGCTTAAACAAAAAGCCGATTGACTTCCTCCCCTTTAGGGTGGCCAACAATTTCAAAGCGCTCCCGACAAGGAAGAGGGAGCCGAAGTTCAAGCCTGAGCGACAGGAGCGCGGACCAATGATGACCGGCGCTTTAAATATGTGGGCGGGACCCAAGGCTGGTTTTCCGGCCGTTTCCCCGCACATGGACGCTCTTTGCCCCGCCCTGCCCGACCGCCCTGCCACTCCCACACCCGTAAGCCCCAGCTGCACCGGCTTGGAGAAAACGTTATGATGAAATAAGGTTTGGGCTCCGCGTTGTTCTATGGTTACAGATTATCCAAAGTAAGATATTGAAAAATAGCAAACTTATTTAGCATTTCCCAGGGTGCCCCGTTATACATATTTCAGTGCAGCTATAGAATTGAGAAAAGCTCAATTCTATATATATATATATACGTATATAAACGGAACCTGGTTAAAAACCTTTAAAACGTACCTAATTTTATTTGTTACAGCCAAACAATGAAACATGTTATGAATGCACTATTTTTGTACCTCGAACGCAGAGGCAAACACGTTTTCAAGTTACATATTTTGCACAATATATGTTGATTGTAGATTATTTCTACAATAAATTTACGAGTAAAATAATGATCAAGTTATTAAACAAAATTAAGAAGATACAATTTTACCGAAAAAACCGACATGCCAGAGATTACCAAGTTTTTTAAGTAACATATGAACATTTTCCTACATATCCAGTCGGAACATCTTTATGTATGACAACATCACAGTCCACATCATACTCCATTTCTCGAAATAATTTATACCTAGATTCCATGAACGTTTTTGTTATGGATGTGGTATGTAGTTCCCTGGCACATGGTAACATGCTCAGATTTATCCATGTAGACAGACAGACTAACACCTTGCTTGCAAACTTATTAAAACTTTCCTCATAAGTTAGTGAAAAAACAGCAAATAAGTTTTTTACATAACAATGGCAACAGTAGTAACTAAACGTGGTAGGTGTTATGTTTTGAAGGGGAAATATTCACAAGATGTCAGAAGCACCTTGGATTTATAAACACATACCTTTCATCAGTGTGTGGGTTATATTGTATGTGAGATAACATGCGCTTTGACCCTTTAATAGAAGGATAGAACAGAAGAATCATTTGGGTACGGATACAAGATACAATCACATCACGCTTCATATTCAGGATTAACAATGATGTTAGCTAATTATCTAGTTATAAATGTTAAATTGTTAAAAATTAATTATATAAAGCTACCCATACAAATAACCATTATAAACACAAATGTTAATTAACACAAACTTAAATACTACTTAAATAGATGATTTCATCACATATCTTTTCATTGGTCAATCGCATGTCAAATGCTATCAGTAGACCAAGGAGAATGCGCATATTCTATGTATAGTAAAAAGTTGTCAAAAGTTAACAAAAACTGCTTTAAAAAATACTGCATCTTCGTATACATTAGATTTAATGTGAATTGATTTTTATTTGATGCACACATTCACAAAATTTACAAACCAATACACACACAAACACACACACACACGCATTACATACATATACCTCCATAGACACACATACACATATACATGCATACATACACACACACACACATATATATATATATATATATATATATATATATAAATTAATGACTATACATAATTTGAATATTCTTTACGCTTTATTTTGTTTGAATACTGAATTTGTAATTGCAAATTGAAATTGTATTTATTCCTAATACATTTCCTTTGTCATGTATCATGTTTTATGTTAAAGCTAAGGGAATAAAAATGAGGAACACAAACATACGCATATCATAATAATTTTCAATAACTAACGTGTGAAAATATATAATTATGCCTTTTTTCCATGCAGAACAATTAAAACGTGTTGACAAATCTTACACTGTGACCAGTTGGGCCACAGAACCAGGCATTATAAAACAAACCAATGTAATCATGCACAAAGACAGTTAAATTACCCTAAGATGACATAACCTCTCAATATGCTAACAGACCACATGGACTAGGGTTTATAAAAGTCTACGCTGGGAAGAGTAAGAGATATGGTTTCCCCGGATATCAAATGTCTGAATTTCCTTATTTAGAGATCTGCAGAGTGGCAGCCTTCAGCTGCCCTGGACTGAAAGCACACATCTTCAGTGCATCTGGTAAGTGGGTTGGTCAAAAGCAGCTATTAGAAACCCATAAAGGAAGGAAAAGCTCTCCATACTTCAGCAGATAGGAAATGTCTGTCTTTCATTAGGTGATACAGAACTCAGGGATAAAAACTGTGTATAATAAACTCTAATTCAAAAATTCTTAAGGGAACTTCAATGGGGCCCTTCTGTATAAGAAAGGCCCCATCGAAGATGGAAGACCTCAGTAACAACATCAACGGCTAAAGATTTAAAATGCATGTTTTGCTTAATGTGCTCCAGATGATGAGTACATTGTGACTGGAATGAAATTACAAATACATAGCAAACATTTCTCGAACATACAGAAGTAACTATAATCCTATAAAGAGATTCATATAATGATATATCTCAGTGTCATAATATCCCTTACATTTCGTATCAGTTGTTTTATAAAAGTTCTAAATTACAGAATACCTAGACTAATAATTTCTTATCCAATTAACATTAGTAAAATGTGCATGACAGAGGTATGGAGCTGGCTTCGAACCCATAAACAATGATATACTGTTTTGCCCCTTTAGGATGGGTAGAATATCATTCTGTATCTGTGATTAAATTAGTGATTAAAGATATAATTCCTATTAACCACTGAAACTTCCTTGGCATTCAGTTGCCCCCTATTGAGTCCGTGACACTCCAACAAGAGTTAAATCTGACATAACAGTCCTCCCCAAACTCACTTGGTTTCAGTGTGCATGTAAAATTCTTTGATTGCCTAGCATTTGGTTCTTGCTAGTTTAACGTTTGGAACCAGAACCTTTTTTCTGTACCAGGGGACTTTGACCAGAATGTAGCTCCTTGGAGGCAGTTTTGGAACTTTCATGCCTACACCAGTACTTTCAATTCAAACACAAACTAATGGGGAAGCATTTACAGCAATAGCATGCTGATTGATTGACTATAGTTGACCAGATGTAGCAGAGCAATATTGAGCACATTGAATACCCCATCAATCAATAAATTTGTGTTTGCGTCTCCATATTCCTGCATCAAAAAAGTCGATTGCTAAGCAATATACTGTAGTCTAATATCACCGATCTTGGCAGTGAAACATGCCAGCGCTTATTAGTGGGATAACGTTGCAATGTTTCTTATTCGGTGGAAAACAAAAGATTGATCTCCAGGCTAGATTTAATAAGTAACATGAAAATGTTGTGGGTCATACATGTAAAATATAAATAAAAGACTTTGTCCCATTTTGATTGCGATCAATCCACCCAATAACAAATAACGAATAAAACAACTTATTCATTGCGTTGCCGTGACATTGTAGTTTTGTATGAGTTTCAAGTTTAACCCACAATTTTTTTTGCCTCTCCCACAGTTATTTAGCATAAAGGTCCCATTTCCTGTTGTGTAGTGTGAAAGTGACACACACAAAAGTGACCAGGAGCTATAAAAGTCCCATGTCAAGACAGCCCAGGGACTTGTAGACTGAGAACAGGTTCTAGAACTTCATTGTGAAAGCACCCACTGTCACAACACAGCATGGGGCAGGTTGGAAAAAATGTGGATGATCCAATTGCAGTTCCAAAACAAAAGGAGTTTATTAACAAAAATCAGTACACTAAGGTAAAAAAAACAAAGGGCTCAGAACTAAACATGAGGAAAACAACAACAACAAAAAAAACAAACAAACAAAAAAAAAAACAATAAGCTAACATACAAAGGAAACCGGTCAACACAGGGACCAGAACTAGGAGAAACAGCATGACATACAGCAACAAAGCACACAATAGCTCACTAAGGAGCAAAACAAAGAAAACACTTTAATACACTGATAACTGGACTAATGAGGATGGGCAGGTGCGAAACATAAGACAATCAACCAATCACAGAGGGCGCAGGACAACGAGCAACAGATTAACAATTAAACACTGGCACTGGGACACAGGCAACAGTTGGAGTAACTGATAACAACAAACATAGAACGAGGAAACTCTAACAAAGCCCAGACCAAGAATGCCACAATAGGTTAGGGTTAGGGTTAGGAACCACAATACAAACAGGGCAAACCTAAGACATAGAAACAAATGGAAAATAATAAAAATTGGGGAACCAAAAACCAATAAATACAAAATACCAAATGAGGCTGGCTAGGCAAGCCTTAAACACACAACCAAAGAGTTAACAACCTGAGTCACACAATTAACCTACTGGGTCAAGTTCAGGGAGTAAGGAAACACACTATAGACTTAGGACTAAGATAGAGGAGAGAACAAGATGGCCAGCAACACCTGCTGGCCAAACGGGGAGAAAGCACCTGGTGGGGGCAATGGACTCTGACAGCCTACAGATAAGGTCAAAGCACGAGATCTGTCTGTGTGTTTTACGAGCATTGGAGAGGCAGTATCGTGCTCTGGGGTTGGTCTGCTGCTGAGTGACCAAAACCACAACAATCTCATCCAGCATGTCCATTGTAGAATACTTCAAAGCAGGTCTTTCCATCAGTATCAGCTGATTTGGTAATAATTAAGCAAGATAATAAGCCAAAACACACCTCAAAAGTATACAAAAGCTATCTGATAAAATATGAAGTGAATGAACTAATTAATGAACTAATTTCCAAAATATGCTCATCCAACAAGATATGTTTTTGAGAAAATTTCTGTGGACTTGAAAATTTAACGTACATTAACATTACTGTGTAACTTCACTATGTTTCGGAAATTTAACGTACATTTTTCATTGGATTGCCAAGAGGGCTGAGTGAGTTTTGGTTCCCAGTACTGTAATGTACGATGACAAAGCCTGACTTTACGTAACTGGCAGTATTACCTTAAAAAAAAGATAAAATGGACTGAGTTTTGGAAATTTGGATTGGTCTTCCCGGTATTGTCTGTAATCTGTTGAACTTTTAAAGAAGGTATTTGACAGAAGATTCAAAGAAAAAAAAAAACAAATTTCCTTTATTTCTTGAGAATTGCTGCAGAGAAAAGTTTTGGATGATTCCTTGCTGAAACTTGTTAACTGAATGCCTTGTGTCTGTTAAGCTGTTTTCAAAAGAAATTGTGGCTATATTCATCTGACATTTAGAGACAATGTTCTCTTTCCTTGAACATCGCTTTGGGATATCTTATAATTCTTTTTGAATATAGCAATGCCTTTTTGTATATACAGAAAATGATTTACTACAATATGAGAAGTACTCAAACTTTTGAAAGGTACTGTATATCCTGCATGTGTATATCTTCTCTAGTCAGTGAATGAGTTACGGCTGCACAATAAAGGAAAAAAATTAAATATGATTATGATAAATATTGTGAAAAATTACCCAAATAAATTGTAGCAAAACTGAAGTTGTTACTTTTCAATAGAATCAGTTCATTAAATTGGTGGTGTTGCCAAATATGTTCTTTGGACAATCTGAATGGAAATATTTCCATTCAGAGGAAAACGAATGTCTTTGGGGGCCAATTCTTTTTCACTGTGCACCACACTGTCTATGAGTCTGACTGCAAGGGCAAAAATGATTATGATTGGCTTTGAGACCACAAACAGAGCTTGTGAAAAAGCAACAGCGGGAAACTTTAGACTGGTCTTTTAACACAGATTTAACACAAATTTTGAAAAGGAACATTACAATAGAAAAGTTTCGTTTGCTATGACAAAGTAAATACGTTTTAGTGAAACTTAATGATGATCTCAACTAAGTTTGGCTCTATTACGGTAATACATTAATTACTGTACCAGTGAGTCACCATTCAACAAAGTTTTATCACCACAAATTGAAAATACCGTACCATCAAAACACCATATACTGCGGCGTAATGTCTGGATAGAATGACGGAATGAAAAATGAGATACCACCCAAGCCTAATCTGAACCTTGTCAGGGTCAATGCCTTCTCAACCCTCCCTTTATGACCGTTCCCCATTTGGCCAGCAGGCATCGCTGGTCATTCTGGGTTTCCCCCTCTCCATCCATTAACCCTTGTGTGTTTCCCCTGGACAGCTGCATAGCTCAGTGGCTTGAGTGTGTGGTAAAGACTACAACACCCTCAGTCATGGGTTTATTTGTAATTAATGTCTTTTTGTTCCCCTGTGTTTCTTTCCTATCTCTGTCTCCCTGCTGAACTTCCATTCTGGTTTTGTTTTCTACTGTTATCCTAACATTCTCCGTCAGCGATTATATTTTCTAGTTTTCGTGTCTGTTTTTCTGTTCTCATTTGTGTGGTTAATTTCACCTGTCTCTCGTTATTCCTATGCCTCTGATGACTGGTTAATTGATTATTGAGTTACACCTGTCCCTTGTTTGCCCTGATTGCCTGTGTGTATTTAAGTGTATTTAAATATAATTTTAAAACGATCTGCTCCCTGTTTAGCCCAGTTTGTTAGCAGTGTTCTTAGTGGTTCTTTTAGTTTATTCTTGTTTCTCCCAGTTTGCTTTTGACCACTGGTGGCCTCCACCACTGCAGACACTTCGTTATGCTACCCAATTCAAAAACTGTTTGACAAATCTTTCTCAAATTTTGCACAGGTATTGTATGGGTGGGAAAGTAAAAATCATTAAGTCTGACACGGATTGCCCCAAAATATAGTGATTACTCAAAAAGGGCAGTTTTGACACTTGATCCTATTAAGATGATAGCTTAATAATGGTTTGATAGATCTTTTTCAAAGTTTTCAGATGCATTATAGGGGGTTGGAATGGAACTGACCAAATTTTGAGACAGATTGGCCTAATACTGAACCAGCACCGCATATTGATGGCAAAAAATGACAGTTTGGGTAGTTGATCCTGTTAAGAGGGTAACTCAAAAACTTTTTGACAGATCTTTATCAAATTTTGTAGCGATGAGGAACTAAGTTCACCCCAAAACTGAAACGACACCATTTAGTGGTGAAATTAGCAAAGGGTATGGTGAAATCAGATGACATTTGATGTTGTGAATGTTACAAGTCAAAAAATAGTTGATCAATCTTATTACTGCTTCATAAAAACATTATATTGATGAAGATCTATACCTGAATTCATTCTCAGACAAATTGGCCACAAAACAAGCAGCAGCCCTGTGTGCAAGCAGCAAAAGAAGAAAACAGCAGCTGTTGAAGACACTTGGTTTTGTGAACACAGTAATGATAAGCTTTACATACGTTTTCAAACTTTGCAGGGACACTAAGAATGACACGCTTTAAGTGATCAAAGTGTCACCCCAAGCAGTGCCACATAGCAACAGCAAAAGTGGCAGTTTTGACAATTGTTCCTGTTAAGATGATAACCTTTTTAACAGATCTTTTTCAAACTTTACAGAGGCATTGTAAGGTTATAGAACTGGGACTGATTAAATTTTGAAACCGATCACTCCAACACGGAAGCATTGCAACACAATGATAGCCAAAAAGGGGTGCTTTCAGACATTAGGTCCCGTTAGCACAATAACTCAAAAAGTATTTGTTCGATCTTTTCCTAACTTTGCAGGTGCATTGGATGTTTGAAGATCTGGGCATTTTCACAAACTGCACCAAAACTAAAGCAACAGCACTTAATGACAGCAAAGAAAAGGATGAGATGATTACAGGCTTATTCTTATGAACATGATTTATTTGTCATTATTTACTCTACTTTCCCTATTTAATCTTTAATGGGTCTTATTACAAATAACATACAGATGAATATCTACACCTAAAAATGTACATTCAGAGTTCCAAAATTGCAATTACAGAGAGAAGCAAAATTAGAACTTCCAGCTAAGTGCAGCCATGAGCGAGAAATGGAGCGTGCAGCTACCATCTTGTACAGTATACACAAATCTTCCATGAATCATTTAAACTCAGTTATTCTATTGATCTTTGCACAAGTGAGTCTTTTTATAACTGTGGGGGTGTCAGATGATTTTATGAATATTCTGTAATAACGTTTTTATGGATTTTTGATCAGTAGCTGCCGTTTGGTAAATTCTTTACCAGTGTGGTAACCGATCAGTGAAATGTATTGTGGGTAACTCAGGGAAATGTATTGTGGATGAATTTCATCGTCTTTTTTTGGACATGTGGTGAGTGTGTAAGGTAGGCTTGTACTAATATATTTTTATACTGTGGTGTTTTCATTCACCAAAATTTGTCACACAAAGTGCTCCACGGTCGCCAGATAAATGGTGCACTTGGACCCCAAGCTTCACTCTGCGTATAGATACCGTATTTCCTCAAATGAAAAACAGGATTCAATTAAAAGCCAAGTCTCAGATAATGGCTGGGGGCATGGTCAACATGAACATATAAAGTCCAGGCCCTAAATACAGGCCGGGGGTGGGGGGGGGCAAGAGTGATTAAACTCCTAGGGAGTCATTTTTAAGAGCATGGCATGAATTAAATAGACAAAAACAAATTGGTATACACATTTATACAAAATGACACAATGGTGGCATTTTATTCATCCATATATAGAATTTGTATTAACAGCGTAATGCCGTAACATAGGGAATTCGAAATGAAGGCCTGCCTCTAATCCAGCCTGCCTCTAATGCCAGGCTGCCTCAGATAAAGGTGAATTACTGTGGCAGGAAAAAAAAGGCTCCAACCATTATTTGAGGAAATATGATATCTGAGTATGTCTGAAAAGGAGAATGATTAGCTATTTGTAACCATTCAAAACAAGTGAAAGAACCAAGAGTTACAAATACTTTGATTTGTAAATACTGTTCTTTTTTATTGTTGATACTGCCTTGTATATACTGTAAATAAAAAGTTAATTTTTTTTGTTCAGTGTTTTATTTGGCATTCATTCTGTATCTTGTGTGATGACCCCGTATTAAGAAATAAAAGGCTAAAGGGTGATTTAGCATCACATCACCATTCTCCCGTATTTCAACAAATAGAGCATTCTGCCAACGATGAAGAACTCAGGCATTCCAATCCCAGTGCTTTTCCCACCATTGTAAGACTTCCTGGAAAATTGCATCAGCTGAATATAAATGAGCTACGTGTATATCACTTGCATGAAAAAATGTCCATAGACCTCCGTATATACCCATGACGTTAAAACGTTTTTTGACAGTAGGACAACTCTTCTGAAATACCAAGATCACTTCATGGCTTGTCTAACCAGACCACAAACGACTATATTAATAACAATAATGATGACTTCACACCTTGCACTGGACTCCCACACAAACATATACATGCACTCTATTTACTAAACACTCTTCCTCCTTTTTATCCACTCATTCTCACTACACAAAAACAATCACACGTGTAATTCATACATCTATTTTTTCTTTTGTCTTGTAAACAACAGCAACAAGTAGTCTGCCTCCCTCCCCCCTGTGCTGTATGTGCATTGATTCCCTCATGTTGACTCCACATTATAATTGTTTAATTTTGTTTTGTTTTTATGTAATTGCTGTTAAGTGCTTAATTTTAGATATACTATCTTTATTTCTTCTGTTACCCATGAATGGATATACTCAGCAATGTAAAGACAATAATTACCCCAAACGCTTAACCTGCTGACATGGAATGTCCGTGGCATTTGTACACAAGCTAAAAAAAAAATCCTTAATCACCTCCTTTAAATAAGAGCAGATATAGTACAAGAAACTCACTTTGCAAATTCAGAATTACAGTGCCTTACATCTGTACAATATAAAAGTTTCATCAACATAACAGCAGACTATATTAATTCATAAAAGAATAAATTATCTAGACTTATCCAGATTAAATAATAAAATAGGAAATAGTCTTTATGCGTCATCATCATCAGAAGAACACCATAAGGCCCTCATCCAAATGCCAACAACAAAATGGTCCAATCTGGATGGTTACCCTGCAGAACTCCATTTAAGGGACATATTACCTCCACTTTTCAATAGACTAGTAAGGGGACTTAAACCTACATCCAAAATCCCATCACATATGAACACAACAGCCATAAGAGTTTCATTGAAACCCAATAAAGATCCAACAGAACCACAGTAACTGACCACTCTCACTAGTGAATACAGACCTGAAAATCACTACAAAAGCTCTAGGCGCTTCATTAGAGGCAGTTACCCCCACCGTAATGCATGCTCATCAGACGTGTTTCAGCATGGCAAGACACGCTACACACAATATTCATAGATTATTAAATGTAGTCAATATTGCTCAACGAAATCAAATTAAAACAACAATTACATTACTAGACACAGAAAAGGCATTTGACAAAGTCAGCTGGAGATTTCATTTTTTATACATTACACAGATTTGGCTTTGGAGAGTTCTATATCCACTGAAAAAGATACTGTACACCTCATGAAAAGCCACAGTTATCACAAATGGGATCACATCACCTGCGGTCGTGCTCCAGTGGGAAATACAGCAAGACCCTCTCTTTCTCCATCGTTTGCCATCTACATAGAAACGCCTTCTGCAGCAATACAGCAGAACAGTTAAATAAATGGAAATCAACAACTCACAACATAAGAATGAGTCTTTATGCCAGGGGTAGCCAACCTTATCCGCAAAGGGCCGGTGTGTATGCAGGTTTTTCGGATACCCTGTAGGTCAGCTGTTCAAACCCAGGTGTGAGGACTCTTTCAGCGAATCAGTCCTCTAATTAGTAATCTAATTAGGGAGTTGCAGTGAAAACCCGCACACATACCGGCCCTTTGCGGATAAGATTGGCTACCCCTGCTTTATGCAAAGGATATCTTGCTGTTTTTATAGAACCTTCAACCCTCACTACACAATTCTTTTTTTCATCTTATTAATACCATTTCCAAACTATCAAACTACACAGTAAACTGGAACACATCAATCATACTCCCACTCTCTGCAGATGCCTGAGATTCTGCAGATCAGGATTTACCCCTTTCACTGCAAACTAGAAATATCAGGTATTGGGTATCAACATTCCCCCCCTAGGCTGTCAGAGTTATTCACCATCAACTACACCCTTTTACTCAAAACAATTGAAGATGATCTTTGGCGCTGGATGAATCTCCCACTCTCACTAATAGGACATATTACAACAATCAGAAAGAAAATTCCCCCTCAGATTAATTATGATTTCACGATGCTTCCTGTCATGCCTTTAGAAGAAGTTTCAAGCTCTTAACTCTTTAATCTCATATTTTACCGCAAATACAAAAAAAGGAAAAATCAATTATTCCATATTACAAAAACAAAAACAAAATTCTCAAGACAAAATAGAAGCTGTGAATTTTCTTCATGACCATTTAGCAAATCAACTGCAATACGTAGCTGAGTGGATACACTACAGTACTAACACAACCTCATGGTTACAGCTGGAGCAATTATACTGTAAGAACCTCAAGCTTGCAGACTTACCCTTTTTCAATATATCACTAAAGAAACATTACTGCTTTAAAATACTGCCATTTCTACAATTCTGACAGCCTGGAAGAAAGTCATTAAAATGACTAAGTCTGCTCTTAAACCCTGTAAACACCCCCATCTGGCCCAATCCGGACTTCCATGTTCAAAATACTACCATTCAATACTCCAAGGAATAGAAAGGGAATATACATCATCACCTTCTTTTCAGTAACAATCACTTCATGTCATTTGAAGATTTAATCCATAAATACAGAGTTGGGAACCTGCAATATCTGGAATATTTACATATTAAATTCACCATCAAAACTAAAATGAGTATCACAAATACCTGAACCCTAACCCTAATACCCTTAATATATTACTTCTTAATATATTAAACATTATCCAACTCAAAAATAAAAAAGAAACCTCTAAGATATTTAAACTCATATCCATGACAAACACCGTGACATCTGTACCAAAAATAAAATGAAAGGAGGACCTTAACATTTCTCCCAACTCTGATTTCTGGATGGAAGTTACCAATAACCCATTAACAATGATAACAAGTACCAACCTACAGCTTATCCAATACAAGGTAATTTACAAAAACACATAATAGTCAATATAAAAAGTATAGTTCATAGTGCACCATGGCTGCCATAGATAATTATCTTCCTTCCATGTGGTCCTTTGCACTTTGAAAAGCTCTCCTCCATCCTAAACTGCAGAATCCCTCCTTCTCCCTCACTCTGCATGCTTGGTGATCTTACACAGACAAACAGCCCCACCATATACATGCACAATATACTTATTTCTGTAAGTATGGCCAAAAAAGCAATTCTTCAGAACTGGAAATCTAAAAATACACTCACTTTAAATCACGGTGGCAGTCTGATGATAGAATATATATGCAGGGAGAAAATTACAGCTTTGAACAAGAATGACGTACTTCTGGGAAAAGAAAATTGGAAACCATATTTACACCAGTTTAACCTGAAAAAACCCCATGGGCTAATGCCACACGCATCGCTACAAAAGCACAAAATGCATTTTCCTCTTCTCTTTTAGAATTATAATGAGGACAGTGAAAGAAGAAGTGATGTAGATTATTACTATTATTATTATTACTATTATTATTGGTAGTGAAGGGAGTAATTATGGTATTTAATTTGAATGAAAATATTTTATTATTCTGCAGACTCAAATGTACTAACAAATATTGTGCATTACTACATTTATATATAATATGATTTTACGTGATACAAATCATTATCAGTATTGCTTTTGGTTAACGTGTGCTTTCCGACTGACCTGTTTCTGATGGAAAATCGGATTGGTTTTGTGACACTCCTGGTCTCTGATATCTGATCCAACATCCTTTGTCAGTATCAGCCCGATTCCGATAGTGGGTATTAGATCGGTGCCATCTCTAGTATAATGGTGATGAAGCAACCGAAAGCAGTGTCTGCAAGTGTCCAACAACTGTACATTGTCATCAATGTCACTGGTCAAATATGAAGTATCAGAGAGATGTGTTCTTGGTCCTATAGTCTTCTCTTTCTACATGCTGTCATGAGGTAACATAATGAGAAAACATAATGTTAATTATCACTCCTATGCTGACGACACCAAAATATACATTTCAGCTATACCTAATGACTCCTTATCTATTGTTAGCTGATCGCATTAGTGAGGATGAATGAAAAGTTTTTGTCACTCCGTGCAGTGAAGAGCTAGATTCTGAGGTTGCAAGCATGTCCACAAACAGGCCTGCTATAATCTCCACACTCCGCTCTAAGGGGCTGAACTTTTGCCTCAGTAGCTCAGCCTGTAACCTAAGCGTCACCTTATACTGTATATGAGCCTCTTGTTCAAATCACATTTGGATGCAGTATTGAAGGTGTGCTTCCTACAGCTACAGTATGTAACATTGTCAATTTACAATGTTTCCATACTATTCAGGGCACTGAGAAATTAATGCATGCCTCAGCGTATTCAAAACACAGCAGATTGAATAATCACCAGGATGTTTGAACACATAACCCCTGCTCTTAATTCCCTGCACTTCAGGAGTAGCTTGAAAGTTCTCCTAATTACATATAAGGCAATAAAAAGGCCTAACACCTGCCTAACTAACATAACTAATTGCAGTTTAAATGCTGCATGATCCACTCATATCACAGAACACAGGCTGCCTCGTCACATATAAATAAACAGTTTGTGGTAAAGCCTTCTGCTACAGGGCCCCTGTAGCCTATGTTCAGGATGTTGAATCAGTCTTAATCTTTAAGATCTATTACTTTAACTTAGCAACTGCAATTTAGCATATCAAACTCTGTAACTATGGCTACTAGTGCTGCTGTGCGCGCAGGTCTGGGGCCTGTTTCACAAAGCAGGGTTACTTGCTTAGCCAGGTAACTTGCCAGATTTAAGGTAGTCTGGGAGAAATGTAAGTTGATGAAAATAAGGTCTATTTAGCCCAGACTACCTTAAATCTGGCAAGTTACCTGGCTAAGCAAGTAACCCTGCTTTGTGAAACAGGCCCCTGGTGTACTCTGCTTCTCCATTAATGTGTCTATGCATAGTCCGGCCACCCATGCTCTCTGCTTACTATCCCACGTGTCCGGATAGTGCCCATCCTGGGTACCATCTGAGCTGGAGTCATGGTTCAGTCCCATGGAAATATGACAATGTGGATGTGACTTACAAACAGTGACACAGTGAGTGCAGCCTTCAGTGTGCTAACTCACACAGTCTACCATGGGGAACTGACTCATTGATGGACTTTGGCTTTGACCTTGACCACAGTTTACACTTTGCTTTCACAAGCAGACCCATTCTCTCCTTTTCTATAATGTTAGCATGCCTGGGGGGGCTGGGCAGCCAGTTGACCTTGGACCCCCGGAGGTTTTTTTTTATTATTATTTCTATTTATTTCCTCTCCTCCATTGCAATCTGGCTCTTTTTATTTTATTTTTTGTCTTCCCTTTTCCCTGTTTTTGTATTATTCTGTATAAATGATGTAGGAATGTATTGCAACACACTCTTGTAAAACGCCCTGGGGTGACTGTTATGAAAGGCACTATACAAAAATAAACTAAAATTGAATTGATGATGTTGAGAAAACTGGTAAAGGACTAGTGCCCCTTGCTCATATCAACAATGAGACAACAGTCACATTCAAAGAGCAAATTTCTGAGTCAGCTAATGCATATAGTGTCAGCAGTACCTTAATAGCAGAAGTAGCCATAAGCAAAATCTGTAGGGAAAAGGTCTAGTAACATGGGCCCTATACTGTAGCATCCGCACAAGCCTCTGGTTCCAGATCTCAACCACCCCATGATCCACAGTTACCTTCTGGAGGCTGTGATAGTAGATGTAGATGGCCCTGCGGAGGCCCCCAATGCTAGCTTTTCCCTGCTCATACCCATACAAGTCGAAGCTCATTGGTTGTTGTTGAGTATATACTAATAAGTGAAGAAGCGTGTGCTCCTCCAGTGTACATGTATCCATTCCCTGGAAATCACCCAAAAACCTTCCTCTAATATAGATTTAAATTCATGGTGACTCTGTGCCCATCAAGTGTTGAATGACTCTAGCATTCCTGAGTGCGATACAGAGTTGAATGATACTGGACTCTCATCGTCATTGAATGTAGCTCTTATGTCACTTTTAAACTGCCACTAGGAAGTGAGCCATACCCGCCCCATAACGCAAACTGATGGTTTTCCATTGTGAAGTATACAAGCTAAACCTGAGCCGTACCCGTACTGACATGGCCCTGCTGACTTGCAGTGTGCTTAAACTGAGCAGGCTGTCTCACCGCCATCTGATTGGTCAAAAAAAAAAAACAGGGATAAGAACGAACCAGTGATCTGCGTCCATATGAATGGATTATGTGAAGGGAAAAGGAACATATTTTATACAGTGTTTCCCTCACCATTATATTAGGAGGGCGCCCCAACCCCCCCAATGGCACCTCCCACCCCCCTTTGAAGGTCCAGTTAATTTTATTTCATTTTATTTTCTATATAGCGCCAGATCACAGAAGTCATTTAAGGTTACCTTTCCTATAGAACAGGTCTATACATTGTCTTTTTATTAAACAAACTAAATAGCCGTATGTTATTTAACTTATTTACACAACAGCTTGTCATTTTTGTTTCTACACAGTTGCACGTTTACAATTCTCCTCTGTTCTCTGTATCGCACATGGCAGAGTTCCAGCCCGATGTGCACACGCAGACACGTGTGTGCACACACAGGTGAGCACGCTCCACCAGCGGACTGAGAGTGTGCGTCGGAAAATATGTTGCGTCAACCACCTGAAAAGCAGACAATAATATCTGCATTTTTCCATTGCCCTGATGGTCCCGGTCAACAGTGTAAACTGTGAGAGGGACTTCTCAACCATGAACAGGGCAATAAATACATTTCACAATGTTTCACACATTTTCTGCTTTAAACTATCACTATTTTAAGCTATCAGCCATCACTTTTAAAGCCTAACAGTTAATGTATTTGCAGGTCAAGACAAACAGGAGAGCATCTTGTAGCCTGCATGTGCATCTCAATAAATGGGCGAAACGTTTCTGACTTCCCACATCAAGAGGCTCTAGAAATGTTCTTCCAGAAGCCCAGAAAGATACACTGCAGTGACAAAAGCTGCACACTTTGTGGATAATTGTCATAAAAAGAAATGTTCTGATGTTTAGTTCAGTTGTTAAATTGACTGCTGTCATTAAAAGAAACACATAAACACCATGGATCCTGTCGGTGTTCGTCTGCCCCCCCACCCCCCCAAAGCTGTAAACCTAGGGGAAACACATCAGGCAACTTCTATATATTATTAATTATTAGCTGTCAGGGTCGGTGCCCTTCCATCCCTACCCTATGTGTTTGTCCCGATTTGGCCAGCAGGTGTTGGATGGAGTGGTATAAAGCACACTGTCACTGGAATTTGGAGCAGTGGAAACATGTTCTATGGACTGATGACTCACGTTTCTCTGTCTGGCAGTTTGATGGACTTCGTGGATGCCTGACTGTATTGTGCCAAATGTGAAAGTTTGGTGAATGAGGAATAATGGTATGTGTCAGATCCTGCCCTGCCTGACACTCCCGTCTCCTCTGTGGCGTGGCTTAAAACCATGCCTTCTTCTCGTAAGCCTTACCTCACTGACACAGTTCTGTCATTGATGTTGTGTTTTTGTAAACCTCCTTTTGTTTGCCGAGATTCCCACATCTGCATCCTCCATTCTACCCCACACCAGGACATTATGGGGTTGTTTTTGGCCCTTCAGTTCCAGTGAAAGGAACTCTTAATGATTCGGCATACCAAGACATTTTGGACAATTTTCTGCTTCCAATATTGTGGGAACATTTTGGCGAAGGCCTTTTTCTGTTCCAGCATGACTGTACTCCAGCGCACAAAGCAAGGTCTATAAGTACAGGTTGGGTGAGTTTGGCGTGGAAGAACTTGACTTGCCTGCATGGAGCCCTGACCTCAACCCCAACAAACACCTTTGGGATGAACTGGAATGGAGATTGCGAGCCAGGCTTTCACATCCAACATCAGTGCCTGACTTCACAATTTTTTTGGATGAATGGGTAAACATTCCCACAGACACACTCCAAAATCTTGTGGAAAGCCAACCCAGAAGAGTGTTATAGCTGCAGAAGAGGGACCAGCTCCATATTAACGCCTATGGATTTAGAATGAGATGTCATAAAAATTCCTGTACATATAATAATCAGGTGTCCCAGTACTTTTGTCCATACATCAAGTTACTAGGTCATGTATTTGAACAAAGAGCACGGTCTGTTGTTGTGGTGCAGTCATCAGTTGGGTAATCAAAATTTCTTCCAAAACCTCTTCTATGTCAATAATCACACAGCTATTATACACTATAAGTAAGAAAACCTCTTTTCGCGCTGTTTTAGACCTGCCCATTGGATCTGAGAATCTCAACTGCAGAGTTCAAGACAAACCCCAGCATTAGATCATTTTCCAAACCAATATCTTGTGGAGCCACATGGTCTGGCTTAAAATTGAGAAGCTCACCTTTGATGAGGGGGAGTGTGGGCATAGCTGAGTCAACCCTCACAGATGATTATGAATTAGAGGAGGTTTCAAGAAGTGCAGCTGATGATTGTAAAACCATTATTCAGAATATACACAAGGTCGAGCTCTTTTGTGAAATGTTCTATGTGGTTGTTTGAGTCAATGGCTAATTTGAGTTACAAGGAACGCTTGAAACAGGGTCAACTGCGTCGACACTCAGTGAAGGAGCAGAAGAGAGACTTTTTGTTGCCGATATTGTGACAAGGAAGCGTCCACTAACTGAAAGGGTGATTCTGGTAGGTTGTAGAAATCAGCAGGTACAGTCCAAGGCCATATATGAAACTGAACTTACCTTATATGAGGTGAAGTACACTGTCCAGTTCTTGTAGTCCAAAGACAGAAAGATGACATCAGTATAGCGCATCTTAAGTCAGTCGAAATATTCTTTTTCGCAAAACATGAGCTGACTATGTTACAAAACATGAGTTATCAATATTTATATCTAATTATTTGCTGAATTCTTTTGTGTTGATTTTCCTGTTGTACAGAAGACAGGCATTACCAGTTGTTTTTGGCATATCCACCAACAATGATTGATCACAACAGTCCCTGAATTCAATTTGTTGCAGTTCATTGAAAACTTTACTTTCATCAGAGTCATAATCTACACTACATATGTCACTGTCTCAAACATATACTCGGGAGAGCAAGCACCAATTTTCGACTGTGTGTACCAGCATGGAAGTGTGTTGCTTTACCAAGTGTCATGAAATGTTGAGATCACAGCGAGAAAGTAAAACACAGGACTTCAGGTACAAAAAAATGCATAAAATCATACAGCAAAATGTCACAACGTCAATGACCGGACTGGGGAAACAGACTAAAACGTGGACTAAAATACACAGGTAATCAGAAATAACATGGGGCAGCTGGTTACATCGGGATTTCACACAAGGTAACGAGGGGGCGTGGCGCACGGAAGGATCGGACGAGCGGGTCATGACACCATGTGTGTTTACACCAGCACCATTTAAAAATTTTTTTTTTTCCTTTTTATGTTAATGAGTAGACTACACAGCTTTACATAACTGTTTCGCTCTACTGTATATTACATTGCAATACAAACGCACATCAAACTCCAAAATATCATTATAGCAAGAAAGCACATCTATAGTTTCCTTTGCTGTCACAGTGTGTGTCGGTGGTTTTTGTCCATTACAGTATAGGAGAATAAATTTAGAATGTGAGACATTTTAGACATTACTATAAAGAGATGGGCTCAGTGATATATGAATATATCGGTTATTAAGATTTTAGATTAACATAACACCTAATTTCCTCCATAGAATTAATCGAAGCTTTACGATAGAAATGTCACTCCCTCTAATGTACTCATCATGGGGGTCTGATCATCATGGGAGGTGGAGATGTGACCCTGCCTGGATGGGGGAGACCGGGGCCCCGCCCTGGAGCCATGCTTGGGGAGGGAGCCCGTGGGTGAGCCACTGGTGGCCGGGACACTACCTATGGGGTCCGACTGGGCAGACATGGGTCCACCCTCCTGTGGGCCCACCATCTACAGGAGGTGGGGGTTGGGTGCAGTGTAAATTGTGTGGCAGTTGAACTCAGGGCCTTGGTGGACTGATCATTGGTGACCAAATCTGGCTAGAGGTACATGGAATATAACCTTTCTGGTAGGAAAGGAACCTGAGCTGGTGTAGGAGGTAGAGAGATGCCAACTAGAGGTTCCTGATCCGGCGCCCGGGTTTCCACGCCCCCAGTGGCTCCAGTCCTGGCGGCCGGCACGCCACCCCCCAGTGGCTCCAGTCCTGCCGGCTGATGCGCTGCCCCCAGCGATTCCCGTGACGGATGCCCCGGCCACAGTGGTTCCCTCACCATCGGCTGACGCGCCGCTCCCTACGGATTCTGCTCCGCCGGCAATGGATGCTCTGCAGGCTGCGGCCCGGTCACCGGTGCCTCATGGGTCGTCTGCGTCTGGGCCAGCTATGGCTTTGGCTATGGTTCCCACCTCTTCTTCGCCACAGTCCCCTTCGCCGTCCTCCTCACCACCTCCAGTGTCCCCTTCAACCCCTATTCTGGCCTCATGGTCGCCCGCTGCTCAATGCGGCCTCCACTTCACGCCCGCTGACGGTCCCTCCAGCTCTCTGGGTCCCCTTGCCCTTTGATTCCTTGCCCCCTGTGCTCATTTCCCATCCTGCTTCACTGTCATTTCCCTCTAGTTTCTATGTGCCCCCCGATACAGAATTTGTATTTTATGCACAATATGTGGGATGATTAGATTGTTGTCGGAAATTATAAGGTCACTAGCAAATTAAAGTACCATTTATGCAGGCATTACCACAATTTTTCAATAGGAATATATGTCTGAAGATCCTGAGGATCATAAAGGTCTGAGTAACAACAGGATGCACCATGTGACCACTAAACACACTGTAGGAGGCTTATGCCAAAAAGGACTGTTTGAGCCTAATGAGGAAACACGGCTGCTAAAACAGCACCCAGGTAACAGTGCATAAAAGACACAGATAGACTAATCACCCTCTTATTCCTTGCAATCAGACTGTTTTTCTGCACCCTGGCAGCCTCAGTTACACAATGTGTGCAATTAAACGAGGAATAGAATGATTCTGCGTTGAAAAAAATTGTCCACCAATATTCAGGGTATACTTCAAGCAAGAACAGAATTAAACCATATTCAGACTCTCCATATCTCTCTCTTGCTCTCTGTTTGTGTGTGTGTGTGTAATATATTGTGGAGACCAGATTTCATGATATAAATAAAATAAATAAAAAACCTGTAATTTTTTGCCTTGTGGGGACATCCCCACAAGGATAACCTCAATTTTATAAAAAATTGTGACTGAAATCGAAAACCTAAAAATGCCAGCAGTCTTGTATTTTGTTTGGTTATGTATGGTTAAGGTTAGGGCTGGGTAGGGATTAAGGCTGTTATTGTCAGGATTAAGGTTATGCCCACAGAAATGAATGGTCCCTATGATGATATGAATATGTGGACTATGTGTACGTGCATAGGATCATACACACATTCACACGCACACTCACAGAGGAAATTAGCCTTGCATAATTTTTGAAAAAGCATAAGTATATCCTCATAACTTTACTGATAAAAGTTTTCTTTGTTTACTTATAACATTCATCTTTGTGTTTGTTATTTTCCATCATTTGCTTTGTGCTTTTAGGGCACGTAATAGCACATAGTGACATATTCTTCACCTAAGGATCAATGAAAGGATTCGAAGAAAGGTCGAAGAAAGCTTTGACATCATTTGCAGGCAGGGAGACTCGTCAGACCCATGCTAGACTGGGGCTACTGATAAGGCGAACAGTTTGATGCAAGAAAATCTCATGCATTGTTTGTCATTATTTTTACCAATAAAATATTGGATTGAAATGCTGTGAAAGATGTACTGCCATGATAAGCCTCTGAGATGTGTGCAATAAAGAGGCAAAATCTGGGGAAAACGATATTCTATAATTCACTGTAAGCTAAAAACACACCGATATCTGCAGTTGTTCTGCTTATTTCAGTTTATTGCATTCTATAGTGTAACATAAAATAAAGATCACATTTTGAGAAACGGTATTATTATTCTTAAATATTGATATTTCTTTTTAGTTTCAGTATTATTATGGTATAATACAATTTCATTATTCAAACTCTCTTCTAGCAGAATAAAGGAGCCAGATCATGTGACACAGGAACGGCAGGATGACAACGGAATAGCTCCTGTAGCTCAAAAAGCACACCAGTGTGTTAAAACTTGGGAGGTCATAGGTTCAAATCCTAGGAGGCACCCATAAGCCTGTAACTCTTTCCTCCACACTCAGACACTTTGGGTAAAAGTGTTTGGTGAATTATTTAAATGGAATATTATTTTAGGATGGAAGTCAAAATGCATGCAATGAAAATAGAAGATAGAAAACAGGAATGGAAACAAAAGGCATTTTAGAAAACCAAATGCCTCTCAATCCAACTTGGTGTTACTTTACTATACCTGGCCATTGTTTAAACAAAGCACCAGGTAATTCTGTGGTATTAGATGCATAATGGACATCTAAATATTAATAATGCTCTCGGTAATAACCAGTACATGCATGTATTTCTGAGTCCATGTCTTTATAATCTCGCTTTTCTTTGCTTCCCATTCCAAGTTGACTGTCCTATACTTTAATGGACAAAAACTATGCTTTGAGGTCATTTAGTTCCCATTCACGTATTTATGTGAATACGTGAATGGGGTATAATGGAATGGAAGGAAAAGGGAAACGGAGGGTTTCTTAACATATTTTTTATGCTTTTATTTCACAACGCATACACTGAACATTTGATCTGGTGAAGAGTGACCACGATCAGAACAACAAACAAAACCCCAACTACCAAGTGCGACTAATGCCAAGTGTGTACTCTCACCTATGTGCAAAAGAAAAAGAAACCAAAAGGCAACACTCCACCTAAATCCCTACCCAAATAAACAGGATCCAAACACAGCAATTTACTGGAGGGGGGGGCACCATTTTTGTTCTTGGCCGCCCTCTAGCTTGCAGTTCCAAATTTGCTGCCCTCTGTTGTTGCAGTTACAACTTTTAGCAGATTTTGAATTTGATCAAGCAGACAAGTCCAGGGAATTCAATTCAATTCTTTGGCTAAACTTTGCTCTGCAGCTGCTTACAGTGAAAGGAAATGCTAAAGCAATGCAAATTCAATCCAATTATATCTGTAGTATTTT